>OY725323.1:64962557-66162557 GCA_963242795.1 Inga leiocalycina | reverse complement strand
ATAAGCATTTCTAAACTTCAGTGTATGATTAGTGTAACAATAGCAGCTCATCCAATTGATATTGGTTCAGAATGTACTTCAGGAAGTTCACTTTTCTGGTTGTAGAATTTGTGGGATAATAGCATGATAACATTTGATTGTGCAAGAACAAAGGTCTGATATAGCAAATATGTAGATAGTAATTGTCTGTGATACACTTTCCTGTATTCATTTGTAATGTGATTTATTGCGGAAGAAATATTAAACTCCTGTATCTAAATATTAAAATTATGAGAGTACCGGTGTTAAAATATTGCATAGATATTTTATTATATGGAAATAAAACTCCAACTTGTATAGCAAACCTATAATAATTATGTAAGATCAATCAAATCTACACCATAGCACCTCTGTTTTGCAATTATTACGCAATAGAACCGTTAGATTATAAATTACAACTGTTATTTTATTTATGATTCTATAAGAATAACACAAAAAAAGACATTGTCATATTTTTTTTCATAAAATGGAATTGTCAAGTTGATAAAACAGTTGCACTATTTTTACTTTATATAGAATAAAGAATAATCACTTTGATTTACCATATAGTAATAGTATAAAAACCCCAGAATCTGTATATTAAGAAACACTGCTTTTCAGACCATCAAAGCAAAAAAGGAAATTGTACTAGTTTTCAGATGTAGTGTCATTACACTCGGCTTAGTTAGCCTCGTTAGTGACAACATCAACTGCTTGAACATAAGCACTTGCAAATGAAGTGAGTGAATGGAACAAATGAGGAAGTCTTGATCTGAGGCTGTTTAGAGTCATAACCTTGTTCAACTGTTTAGCTTTCAAATAATTTTCCTGCTCACTTTCCCATTGCTTCTTTATGGCTTCAATGTGGTCACGTTTAGCTGACAAATAGGCCTCCATTTCGGCACGTTTAATTGATGAAGGATCATTAGGGCTTGCAGGTGTATCTCCATCATCATCGTGCCACTCGTGTTTGTTCTTCATTTCTTCTAGAGAGGTCCATTCCTTCTGCAGCTTCCTGTCCAGTTTTTCGACCTTTTTTCGCAGTTTCTCTTCCGCAGCTTGCTGGGCAATTATGTCACTGATAGATGATAGTAGGCCTTTTATTGATTCAGAGGTATCCTGTAACCAAATCAGAGCACAAGAAAATTTATAGATCTTGCTACTCATAACAACTCGGACTAAATCCAAACACACAAGAAAATGCCGTTTCACAGATTAAGAATAGAGAATATCACACAAGAACAATCATAAATGCGTCATAAATATATTTTTTTCCTTTTTCATACATTAATGAGTTATGCATTATTCTTAACTTTAATTTTGAATTTAACAGTGATTAACTAATTGTTCCACTTGATACATGCAACATGTGTGGGCGTGTGTAGGGTGTTGATAAGATACAATATCCTCAAAACAGACAAAGATTATTAAAAAAATCTCCAAATAGAACAAATTAACAACATCATTATGACTGCAGTGTAAGAGTCTTCTAGTCTCTTAGTGACATGGTCTAAGAAGAGCAGTAAGGAAGTTAATCAGCTGAATCAGGTTCAGGTTTCTTAAAGGAAGCTAGGCTCCTAACTACCTACTTAGATAGAGTTAGTTAACTCTTAAGTGATGTAAATAAAAAATTACCAGAAAGGTTTACTTTGTTGATAGAATTCTGATCTAATCACACATACTGACTTTGAGTTTCTCTCACAAACTAAATTGGTATCACAACCCAATATTTCTTGGTGATGGAGAAAAGATCATCAGGGTGTTCCTATAAGAAAAAACAAGACTTGTTGCATTACTTAAGCCACTGCCAATTTCAGCCACCATATGGACTTGCATTAAGCATGTATTTTCTTGTATGCATGCCCAAATACTACAAGGAAAAGCAATTTGAATGGTCATAGATAAACTGAGCAAAAGTTGTCATTTCATAATATCCTCACAGCATCCGTTCCTAGCAGAGGAAGTGGGCTCAAGTATTCTTTTGGATATTGTGATTAAGTTCCATGGATTTCCTCCATCCATTGGGATAAAATAGAGATACTATTGTTTTGTGGTAAATAGAAGGCTTCTTTTAAAACTGACAATCCAGAGTTTATCCATCAGCCCATCATCCACATATGGATACAAACAGTATTGCTTTAAATGTTATTTGGAATGCATGATCAGCAGTAGTTTCCAACAAAACATTATACTTCTGACTTGAATTTCTGATGGGATGGTATTAACCAAGGAACTGCCAAGTCTAGTTTGAAGAATTAATTTCCAAGCTAGGTGTGCTTGACATTTACTTGTCAGCTTAAAGGGAAGTGTTGGATTCCCATGATCTGAAGCGTTGGTGTTCTTATTACCTAGCTAGTTGGGGAAAAAACCAAGTATTTTCATAATTAGAACAACCAGCGTTGGGGTTGACTGGCTAATCTTGTGGTCATCACTCCCAGTATATGTAACCTTCATTTACTCTAAGATTTTCAGCTATCGTTACCTAAGTTTCATGCGCCGCCACAACACCAAAACCAACAGTGAATGACTCTGACCTCATGAGGGCCAACAATACTGGTTGATATATACAAAAATGGTAGGGTTAATATTGCAGAAAGAAACAAACAGTTATGGTGATATGATTTTGAAAAAGAACATTTTGTAGCTTCTCAGTTTTGAAATTAAAACATGAAAAGGAAATACATCTGAAAGAAAACATACCATTTGTTCAACTCTGGAATAATCAAGACAGAGAAATAGAAAATGTTATAGGGCAAAAGTACCTTATCAGGTAATTTGGCAAGTCCAAGCATCCACTGCTCACTAACGCTAAGAATCATTGAGGCGCAATCACTCCGTTTATGGTCATCCATGAGGTAATCAGTACGCTGAATCCATTCATTTAGAAGCCTTACGTATTCCCGCTGAGATTTTACAAGGTTGCAAAAGCTTTTATACCAATATGTGACCTCAGTCTCAAACTGCAGCGTGGCCTGGTGATGATAATCAGAATTTAGTAATGTGTCTTGATTATCACTGAG
The DNA here is from genome assembly GCA_963242795.1 of Inga leiocalycina. NCBI lineage: Eukaryota > Viridiplantae > Streptophyta > Magnoliopsida > Fabales > Fabaceae > Inga > Inga leiocalycina. The sequence goes on along the minus strand of OY725323.1, from coordinate 66,159,519 downwards.
GTAACTCAACTGCTGTGATATGAGAATTTGGGTCTGATGATATTCATGCATTGTCCTCCACATTTGAGTCAACCTGCAAAACAAGCTTGATTCAAAACTCCAGGACAAGATCCAAATACAGATGACACACCATCCCTTAAGGATAAATTAAACATGTAGCAATTAAGAGCATTCTTCACTTGCCCCTTAAATCACTAGTGATATCTAAATAAAACTTTCACCCTAGAGCAAGAGAAATGTATATATAACATCCTCTAATGGTAAAATAAACATGCAGCACTTCCAAAATTCGTCTTTATTTTTTCCTATCATTCTTACAAGTATTGATTGAGATCATAACTTAGGGTTTGCAAATAGATATGGTAACTTCATGAAGATATTTATTTCTTCACTTTTAGATCCCTCTATCTTTTTCCTAGTATGAAAGGAAATTTTTGCCATTTAATTTTATCAATTTTGTCATATTAATCAGTTATAGGGTTTTGATAACATTTATCCACACCAAATCAACAACTTTTTCTTCGTGATTTTTTTTTCCCGCAAATACCTCCACAAGGATAACAATGTCTTAAAATCAGGATCAATAATAATGCATGATTCAAACAAGGACCCAGTCTAACAAAGCCGCAGCCAGAGAAGGCTACCCTGAAGTTAATGCAACAAGTTGAGGATACAGCTCCTTATCCATGACTTCCAATATTGAAGAAGTCTGTTCACTAATTGACTGCTGCAGCTGTAATAGATTAGATTCTAAATTCTCAACACTTGATCGAGTTTTTTCACTCTCGACCCAATCGGGATCCTTGTCCAATTTCTTCTGCAGTAAATAGGACTTCTTCTTGTGCTCCAATTTCACAATTTCCTCATCCTACAATATATAATGTTTAAACTATGAGAAAAGCATGTTATTCAAGAAATTGATGAGACAAACATACTCAAACTAACTCATCATAGAGTATATAACAACAAAGCATTGGCTCCAAGCAACAATTTCCCCCATAAACATGGAGGAAACAATATGGTAAAGACAATTTTATAATCAAAACTTAAATATTGCAATGTGCCAGTATAAACACATCAAGCATAGTAAATTGATCAATACTGTATCTCTATGTTTTACCTTCTTGTAACGTGGCACTAAAAACTCAACTATGTGGTGAACTTTTTTTTTTAAAAGAAAAAAGGGAATCCCGGATTCATCAAGAGGAGGAGGGGCCTAGAGATGGTTGGGACAAAATTTGAAAAGACTCGTGTTCACTGGCGCACACCCCCCCCCCCCCAAAAAAGAAAAAAAAGAGCGAGATCCCCACCCCTATGAAGTTGGATGACTTGCTCTGTAAAGAATGCTGTGGGTAGATCTGTAAATATTGCAAATACTTATTTATATTGAATTCTTTGATACTGGAGAGATTAGAAATTATGGGGGATTCATTAGCTTTATTCTGATTTTTTTTTGTTTTCATCTGGGGGTCCCTCATTGTATATCGTTGTACTCTTCTGGTGAAATAATAAGATGAGTATTTCAGCCCATTTGCTCATATGGTATTATATTAGGCCAAGTTTGTAAAAGGAATAGGCAAAGCAAAGCGAACGCTCTATGAGATTATAGAATGGGATCTATTACTCAATAATCTGTCAAAAGATTTGATTTTCGATAAAGCACAATGGCGCCATGCGATCAATGTATGCGACCTCATCTAGTGGGATCAGACTTCGTAGTTGTTGTTGTAAAAGGAAAAGGCCCAGGAATGCTACTAAAGGGAAAATAAAAAGAAGGCTTATTATTGCGAGTGGCCCACAACCCAGAAAAGAGAAGGTTGAAAAGGGAACGTATATAGAATTCCTTGCAGGATTAAATAATAATCTTGACGATGTTCAAGGGAGAATTCTGAGCAGAGTACCACTGTCAACTGCCTGAGAAGTTTTTGCTGAAGTCAAAAGAGAGGAATCTCAAAGGACAGTGGTGTTGAAGGAAGAATCTAATACGATAAATAAGCCTCGACCATGGTGTCTCACAACCCTGATTCTCATAGTTGAGTAGATGAAGAAAGAGAATAAATGATGTGAACACCTTAAAAAGTCAGGGCATACCAAGGACACATGCGGGGACTTTGTGAGTCACACGGCAAACTGGCTGACTGGAAAACAAAAAAGGGCAAGCCACAACCATATCAAGCCATAGTAAAGCAGAAAATTGAACAAGTGGATGAAGGGCAAAAAAAAAAAACTGGATTAAATTCTGGAATTATTGACAGCCATGAAAATTTCTGACCAGCAAACAAAAGAAAGTTCATGCAACCGCAATGGCATATAAAGGTAATACCCTCACGCTGTACGTGTGTCTCACTTTAAGTCTTAGTGGATTGTTGACTCGGGTGCAATAGACCACATGATAGATAAGTACCAGATAACAACTATTTAATACCTACAGTCCACGTGGTGGAAACAAGAAGATCCAAATTGACAATGGGACTATCTCATCTATATCAGGAAAAGGGAGTGTTCAAATTTTGGACTCCTTGACTCTAAATTCCATTTTACATGTTCCAAAATTGGCATAAAGTTTACTTTCAGTGAGCAAATTGACTAAGCAAACCAACTTTAGTGATCATTTCTTTCCTACTTATAGTATTTTTCAGGACCTGATGACAAGGATGACAATTGGCAGTGCTGAAGAACATGATGGGCTCTTATTGCTACCTTGAATACCAGTAGACTTCAAAAGAAAAACAAAAAGAAGAGAAAAAACCAAGAATCCAACACTAAAACCAAAATACTGTGATAACCATAGCAAAATTCACAAAATAATCATAAATCAAATCCATTGATTTTGCTTTTGAGTGTATCTGTCTTGCTTAGGGATTTTTCTTTTATCATTGAAAGCTAGGTTTTGGATTTATTGGTGATCCCTAAACTTTGATGCCATTTCAAAATTAGCGATGGGAAGAGTTTAGCGGCTAAAGAAAAAACAAACCCCAGTCTTCTATACCTTTCCTTTCTTTATGGTACTCTTAGAACTTAGTTTAGAGGCTAATTACGAGACTCCTAGATAATAATAAACTCCTAAACACAACAACCCGCTTAGGTTCAAATTCTAAAAGCAGCCTCTTTAATTGTGGGGGTAAGGCTGTAAACATCTATCCCTCCCCAGACCCCACACGGTGGGAGTCTTGTGCAGTAGGCCGCCCTTTCATCCCTTAGAAGTTGGATCACACATAAATTTTCAACATTGTGTAACTTCTTACCCAGAATGCCAAATTTGAACTAAAATAGAATATAACACTTTGATTCACATCTCTTAAGACAAAAATAAAGAACATGCAAACCTGTTCACTTACCTTTAATAACTTGCTAAGTTTCTTCTCAACAGCATATAATTTTTTAAGCGTGGCACAATGAGCCCCTGGCATGCAAGGTCCAGTGGGACCAGATGATTCAGCAGACTCTCTGGTATACTGAGATGACTTGGTATGCCTGTTCCGAGAAAGCACACTGAAGACCTTTGCAGAGCCACTTTTTCTTGCTGGAAAAAAGAAAGAAAGAAAGAACAACCCAAGTAAATTTCAGAGGAACTCTTTCACAAATAAAAGATGTCAGCTGACACAAAGAAAAGTTTTGTACAAAGGGTTGAGAAGAAAAGTTTCACCTTTTTACCTGAACTTTCCATACTAATTTAAAATGTGACAGCTATCAGTCTTAACAACTACTTCCTATCATCACCCTTTTCCTTAGAATTACCAAATTTGCATGAGTGATCCGTTATCCATTTCTCTGGTTAATTCTACTGATTGTTATATTACCTGGTAGAATCTGACAAAACAGTAACATTATTTAAAGTGAAAATTGATTCATTGGCACATAAAAGAAATCCTGTAATCTTAATGAAATAGATGATGGAGGTGATGCTGGTGAGAACAATTTATCATTTACCAAATTAGACAAAACCCAACAGGTGATTAACACAAATATATTCACCTTTTATAAGATGATTAACTGAGACTGATACATGAGAATTAGGAATAGTAACGGTAATTCAATCCACTCTGAAAACCATCCAATGAATTTTACAGATACAGAAAGAAAGCGACAAACATCAAAGTAACACAGGAATTGGGCACAAGAAAAGTGGATGGTCAGTTCAAAACAACTGAATCTGATTGTTTATTGTAAATAGATCCAACAAGATTCTTCCACCTAATACCTACAAATAAATAAGCCAAGCCTTGTGCCAAAAACTTGCTTCATGGAAATTTAGCAGATAAAGAATTCTGGATCAGGCAGCATAATACTGGGTGTGGAAGAATTCCGTGGTAATCAATATGACAAAAAGATACTAAGGGGGAAAACTCGCTTGCCCGAGTATCAAAAACATTACAAACCCCATAAATTATCATGAAGTCTAAATAAACATACAAATTTCCAAAAGTCTAAATTCCTACAGGCAAAAGCTAAAGTACAGCACATACCAAGTTATGTAAAAAGGGGAAAATAAAAATAGCACAAATTTTGAAAAAGAAGCCAAATGATAGCGCATGTAGCCTTACTCTTTTGACATCCAGAATTCTGACGCACAAGAATATCTCCTTTACTGATATCAATTAAAAGAGCTATCTCCTTCCTACCTTCAGATGCTTTCAAGAAACAATCATCTAACTCTTTAACAATACCCTCCAGTGATTTCATTCCACTAACTACCATGGACAAATTTGTAGATTCTTTTGCACAAAAGCTCACAGTAGAAGAATCATCAACCGGTTCCCTCCACTGTTGTTTCTTACTAAGTGGATTTACAACACCACTTGCAACATGTGCTTCAGAATCTTCATCCTCAAATTCTGTGTTCGTTTCTGCCCAGTCCTCCTCATTTTCTAGTTCTTCTATTTCAGATTCTTTATGATAATGTGAAGATAACCCAGAAATGCAGCCTTCCGATGAAGATCTCAAACTTTGTTGATTTAGCTGCACAGAAGAATTCTTATCAGGACTAAAAGGAGGAGGTGGTGGAGGTGGTTGTGGAGGGGGTAAAGGCAGGGGTAGGGATGGAGAGGCAGGCCCAGTGCCATCATAAGTATTTTCAAGCTCCAATGACTCAGAATCTATGAATTGCTTAAGTGTTGCGCCGGTGTTCTTCAATGCTTTCAAATAGGCCCATTGGGAATCCAAAAAAAGCCCTCTCATGTCCACCAATTGTTTCATTAACTTCTTCCTCTTCTTACAGTTATGAATCTTCACTTCCTCATCCATATTTGACAAAACACACCCCATCTTTAAGATAGGCAGCTAGTAAATTACACTTCCACTGTAACAGATAATAGATGCTAAAGAGAACCTGATCAACCCCAATTCTTGTACTGTATGCCAAAAATCAGTTATAGCCGCCAGAAACAGTGCATCCAGGGAAGTTTATAAGAAAAAAGCTTTATCGTTTCCTGTTCTCTGACCCTGTCTATACTACCAATGAATTGTACATAGTTTTACAGTTTTCATCGCATTAAATGCATTCCCTTTTCTGGTTATCAACTATCAAGTTCATTTACATCAACTTCAGAATCAAGTGCATGCGATGAGTGAAAGAACTCCCTGAATGGATATCACATATTCAACCACGCTAACATAATGATCATGATAATACCAAGAGCTCACATTCACTGCTTCATGCAGGATTCCAATAATCCAATAATCTTCACAATCCTCAACGACTCAATAACCAAAAAGAAGATCTTACCTACAAAAGAATAATTATCAAGATGAACCACTAGGAACTAGGAAGCAAATAACCTAAGGTAAAATACTTTGGTTCACATACCTACTACGCTATAGACATTAACTAAAAGATAACTGCCCGCATCATAAATTTTCCCATTTTTCCTGGTATTAACTAAATAGGATTCATATTCCAAATTCAGAATCTGGTATCTATGCATTACATAAACAAAAGACTTAAAAACCAAAAGCGCGAAACACAGGACATTTCAATGTCCAACTCTGCAGCTACGAATAAAATAGGGTAAAGAAATGGCTATTATAAATCAATTTGGAGAGATCCCAAGAAAAACTCACATCAATGTATCAAATCAGTCAGAAAGATCTTGATATTGTGCGGGAAAATGTAGAGAAAAATGTTGGACAGGAAATAAATAGAGAGAGTTCCGGAATTGAAAATGTCTGACACAGAACCAGACTTCTTCTTTCAGGGCTGGATTTCAAAAATGTATAAAGCAAAAAAAGGCAATTCTTCTTCTCATGATGGCAAGCATTTTCAAGAGAACCGCACTTTTTTCATGGTTTGCAAAAAGTGTAAGAGACATGCCTTCGAAAACCATTTTTAAAAAAAAAAAACAGAAGAAGAAAAGAACGATTTACCATTTAGTAACGACGCACCATGGTATCTAAAATCACTGAAGCTATATCAGCAAACCAGAATGACATACAGTGTTGGAAGCAGCAGCTATAGCACAACACAAGTAAGCAGAGCTGCAAAGGCGAGGAAGAGTAAGCATTTGAGGTTGAAGAAGGAAGAGAAAGAGACGTGGGGAGGAGTAGCGACTAGTGGCTGTAGCTTTTGTAAAAGCGCTTTTTCTGAGTCATGATTTGACTTGAGAAGCTGACCTGTCTGTGGGCCATTGGTTTTTTATTGTGATCAACTGGGTGCATTTGTTTTGAAAATTAATTATTAATAATACATAAAATCAAATTTGTTTTTCAAAATTCTCATGCTCTTGGGCAGGTGTAACTCTTTTTACTTAAGGGGTAAGATATTATTTTCAGCTATGTTCAATGATTCAAATGTCTTTCATTTTAGTTGGCAAACAAAAAAAAAAGTCTTTTATTTTACACATATTTAAAGATATGTTGTATTTAGCCGAAAAAGATTTGAAATAAATTTAAGGTGCTTTTGGACAATAATGTTAATAATAAGAAAATTTTCAACATATTTCCCTTAACAATATTTTCAAATTTATCACTTTTTATACAATTTTCAAATTTATCGTTCATGTAATAATATAAATTTACTACTCCTCTTATCTTTAAAGAAAGGTTAGATTAGGAAATTTAGGTTAATTAGTTAATTATAATAAATATGATATGTTTCTTTGATTCTCTCCCTCACTCTCTTATTTGAAAGATTATCAAAAGGGGTAATTTGGGATAAAATTAATAAATATAAGAAATAGATTTTATATTTAAGGTCAAAATTAATTCTCCAATTGAGTCCTACATTAAGTATAGAGGGAGTAATTGAACTAAATATTTACTGCTTGTATAACACAAAATTATAATAAAAGAATTGAATATTACTTACCAGTTAAAATGTTACAAATCTAAAACTAAAGTAACAAATATTCATCATTAGTAGTCTTTAAAATAAAATAAAAAATTAAGAATATGATCATTAGACTTTTTTTTTTTTCCCTAGCTAACAAAACTCTCCAGAACCAGCAAAGCGTGCTGCTAGTGGGGTTATCCTTCGTGTCTAAGGTATCCAATGGAGTTCATTATCATATTCTAAAAAATGAAAAGCTATTTGGAGATAAGATTTTCTTTTGGGGGACCAGTGAACATGAGCGTGCAAGTTTGGTCTTAGCAGAATGGCAAAGGAAAACGGGATACTAAATAATACTCCCTCCGATTCTAATTATAAGATAAAATTGATTTTTTTGGAGAAATTAAAGAAATCAATTAAATTACGTTAGAGTGTTTATATTTTTAGTATCCTTAGATTACATATTAGTTTATTACTCAAATTAATTAGTTTGGAGAAAAAAATAAAAATAAAAATACTTTAAAATAATTTAATTGGCTTCCTTGATTTCTCCAAAATAATCAAATTTTTCTTATAATTAGGACCGGAGGGAGTATAAGAATAAAAAATGAATTCTTTATATAGAGAGAGAGAGAGAGAGAGTTATGGTAGTGGAGGGGCTATCCTTCGTGTTTAAGGTACTGTGGCATGAAAAGCTATTTGGAGATGAGTACCATCGAGGCTTGCGTATTCATTCAGTGCTCCTATGATAAAGACTATCAAAATTCAATTTGGATTTAAGATTTTTATTGGAGAGGGCTAATGGATGCGAGTTCCATTTCAAGGTGAAAGATGCTTTATTAAAATTTTGATAGTATGTTATTGAACTTTGTTGATGTTACTATCTGTATATTGTTTTAGTGCTACAGAAATATATGGCATGTTAATAAGAAAATTATAAATAAGGGATTAAAAGTAATCACGTGTTTGACAAAATATTCAAAAAAGCATTATGAGAAAGAAATTCTAAAAAAAAATTATTCAAACTCTGAAACTTAATGATGAATATATACATAATAATGATCTAATGGAAATAAAAATTAAAAATATAAAAAAGAGTACTAGTATAATTTTTCAATTTGTGTGGGTGTATATAAAACCAAAAAGATTCAAGATAAGAAGGATTGAAAGTGGGTTTAAGTCATTTTTTGTATTGTTTACTTTTTTATGGTATACGTATGTAAACTCCAAATTAATTCATCATAATATTTTAGAAAGCTTTAAAAAAATTTTAGAGATCAGACATACTGTGACATTATTTAAAACGGACAAACTCTATACTTCCTCCAGTCTTTAATATAAAACATATTTACTTAATTTAATTATATTAAAAAAAATTAGTTAAATTAGTTAATATAATTTATACTTTCTAAAATACTATAGTCATCTTCCTTAATTCTCTCATTCCCTCTCCTCCTTAGTTATTATTGGGGGAGCATTAATAGAGACAAATTAAAAAATTTGATAAATATATTAAAAAAAAAAAAAGATGTCATACACCTTGAAATCTTCACTTTCTTACCGGTTTGGTCTCCGGTTAGCTCCAATTTAACTTCGGTTTGACCCACAATGCTTGACCCAATACCCCACTCAATTCAGTGACCAATATGAATTTAATTACCTTATCTAGAATTAAGATCAACTCGTTAAATATGTTCTATTTAAGCACAAAAGGGAGCAGCAATTAAAACGTATACAAAAGGTGAGCCAAGTTTAATTAATTAAAAGGATGGAAACTAAGGAGAACGATGAATATGCGCAAGACTATGGTATATATATAAAAGATCATATGCCCTTTTGCAACATTTTATTGTATGAGAGAAGTCTCAACTCCCAAACTCAGAACTGCGATTATAGTGAAAATCTAAACCCAGTTTGACACAGTTTAGTTATGGTCAATTTCTGGGCCAATCTACTGTAAGTGATTAAGCCAGATCAGGTTTGGGCCACTGTCCACTTCCACTAGAGACAAATGAGAGCCCGGCAATTTCTTAAATAGGATTACCTCAAAGAAAGATAATTATGCCTAAAAAACTCAATTTGACATAGAAGAGATGATATCAACTTATTGCATCAAAGCAGATTCCAGTGAGCAAAAATTTTCCCTAACCATATGTTTGGAAGGGAAGAAAATTAGGGAGTAAATAATATTAGGAGGAAAAACTTCAAATAATAGTAAAGTTTTTACTATTACCTCAGGTAATTAACATAACATGAGAGCCAATTGATTTTTTTTGGAAAAATTAAGGAAATAAAATAAGGTATTTAATCATATCATATCTTGTGTATTATTATATTATATTTCAGTTTATAAGTCAAACATATTAATTTGGAAAAAACCGATAACTATAAATACTTTAATCTAACTTATTTAGCTTCTTTAATCTCTCCAATAAAAATCAATTAGTTCTTATATTAAGAAACAGTAGGAATTTTTAGGAGTTTTCCATCATGATATTCCCTCCCTTTATTTTCCTTTCCCTCTTCCCTCTATCCAAACATAGGGTAAACATAAAATTTGCCAAGGTTAATTTCATGGCTTCTTCTTTTTGCATAGACTTCGTAATCTAGAAATGGTTAAATCTCCACCTCCAAACCCATCAAATGTAGCATTTGCCGAAGGGAACTCAGCTCTAGATGTCAAACTGCAGGAAACAAGTAACAGTAAGCAAGAAATACAATGTTTCCTCAGAAAATATAACAACTGAAAAAGTTGTAAACTAAATTATTAGAGTACTGCAAAAGATATAAGGAAAGAACTTTAATTATCTTCTATATGTCTTCTTCCCATGTTATTTATGTTGTGAGTGAGACCGAGATATACTACAATAACTTACTATATGTTTAACAATTTTAAAAATAGGAAAGAAGTTTAATGGATCTACTTCCTCTCGTTCTATTTATTTCATATTTTTTCTTTATTTCCACATCTAAAACACCCACCATATATTTATTAGCTATATGATGAGAATCTGGATCCTGTTCAAGTCATCTCAACCGTGAATATGAGCAGTGCTTGCATGGATCCCAGCTAAGAAGTACAGGAAAAATAACAGTTATGAACTCAGAGAACATGTTATGGAATGCCAATAATATTAGGAGTAGTTAGAAGTTAGTTATATCAGTTAATTGTTAGTGAGTCAGTTAACCAAATATGACTATTAGGCAGTAGGGAAGATAGAAGGGACTATAATAAACAAGTCATTCCCTACCTATTGTAAGCAGACTCTATTATGAACGAATGGCATGGCTTAGTTCTGATTCTCTCTAATCTCTCTATTTCTCTCTCAGATTCCTCTCTTCTGTGTTTCTCACCCCCTTTTCCCCTTTCTCTCTCCTTTCTTCGGTAAATACCATGACATAATATTGATGAAAGTTAAAGAACTTTATAGTCAGAGTTCTTCTCAACAAATATGGAAGTAACTTGGCACATGGGCTAGTTTGGGTGACAATAATGGGTGGAGAGGGGGTGGGGGTGGGGGTCGGGGTGCAAATAATGGTAAACCTTCCTGATGTAACAAAAAACATTAAAAAAAACATAGAAACAACAGTCTAAAGTTACAACTTGGTCTTTCAGATATTACAAAAAAGGTTTCATCTGAAGGTAATAACAAATTTTAAAGATTTCTGTGACACTGGAAAAATCATATTATAACTTCAAAGAACATGAGTGGTAACTTTCAAAAACATTTGTAATAACTTGTAAGAATTTTGATTGTTAGTGGGGTACGGTTTTCCATTAGAAAATTAATTGGTGAGAAGGACCTGATAAATTTGAATTTTGCACAGATAGAGCACTAGGACCCTAAATCCCAGAAACGTACTTGTTGGGAGGGGTAAGAACATTTTGCCCTTTAACCCTCAAAGGGGAAACCCTTGATCAAATAAAAAAAAAAATAGAGAGCACTAGGACTCTGATATAGGTATTCTCACCAATTAATTTTCTAATGGGGGACTTTTCCCCAATTATTCCCTTTTATAAGGTCTCTAACAGTCATTAACATAAGCTATAGATTTTCAACGGTTATTTTTCCTATACATATCAACATGTCCATAACACGTCGGATATGTACTAAATAGTGTGTCAATTTTGAGTAAAATTAAGAAATTTGCCATTCAGGAACTGTAGAAACTGAAACCTGCATAAAGCAAACCCATTATTACATGTTTTATTATCCAAGAAAAGCATTGACCTGCTCCGTAAAACAACACACGGCATGCCTACCACTTCAGCTCCAACAACTCCAGATTTGCTTCCTGCAATAAGGACACAATTGCAAACAGGTAACCCTGCATATTCTGCTCCTGCACGTATTGCAGGTACAATCTTCTCAAGACTGCACAGATGATCATCAAATCAAGTTATAATTGACCGAAAATAGTGCTATTCGATCACGTAATTTATAGTCTAGTAAATCTCAACATGAAAATGTTCATTTAAAAATAAAACAAACCTAACAAATGGAATATTTTGTTTGTTGCCTTAAAATCTCCAGACTTTTGTTCCTTTATTCGATATTACGCTCATATTATCTCCGCTCTCCACTAGTAGAGACTAATGAAAAACAGTAAATACTTTAGAAAGGCTAATAATAAGAGGGAACGAAGTATCTGATCTTGCAATGACATAAGATGGGGGAAAAAAAAATACGCCAAAGTTTTGCGTGAAATGTGTGTAGCAGATCGCCTTGGGTGAATTACTAATAAACCTACAAGACTTTACTAAATCCTTAATAACTGCAAAGGTGGCACTATAAGGAACCATTTTCCCACCCCGCATGACTTTCATAAATACCTAGAACCCTTAACTTACAAACCAATCAGCTGTGCTTTTTTAAAATTGATGTATGTAACAAGAAGAATACAAGAGCATGCAGCTTTCCGTTCTGTGTGAGACCACGGTTTAGAAAACTATGGTTCACAGTGAACCTAGCACCCATAAAAATACTGAGCTGAGTCATGTAATTTTTTATCTTATAAATGCATGAATCCTTAACAGCATGAGCATAAAAATACAGAGCTGAGTCATGTAATTTTTTATCTTATAAATGCATGAATCCTTAACAGCATGATCATACAAGAATGAAAAGACATTAAAGGGTGATATTTGGCTGTGTTTGACAGAGTATACCACTGTGAATAAAGAATATGGGTAGATGACAGCGTGTAATTGGGTAGTTAGAAAAGAATTCTGTACATGTGTCTTTATATAAATGGTTACAACAAATTAAATAACAACCTTGACTTTTCTAACCACCCAATTACACGCTGTCATCTACCCATATTCTTTATTCAGTGGTATACTCTGTCAGTGTTTGAAAAATTATGCACATAAAGTCAGTGAGTTTGTGTTAAAAAAACAAAAAACTTATTGACATAAAATGAACTAACCTCTCAGATAAGGTGGTGTCAATCTCAACACTCAACTTTAGCAAGGATGCAACCTCCTTTGCTATCCTTTGTTTCTCTGCTGAAACTGGCCAAACAGGTACAAAAAACTAAGTCCCAGACCAGCCAGCCTTCCACACCCCAAAACAACAGGCATGCATCAAAGGACAAGTACATCATTAGCAAGTCAAAACGTACGTACCTGCTCTTTTGGCTTCCTTGACGAGCTGTTCATCCAAACCAGAAGAAAGTGCATTCCCAGAAATAACTCGGCCATACATGCTTTCCTCGACCTCCTTATCACCAACAATCATTACCTTTGAGCTTCGATCAGCAAGCTTTTCTGTGATTGCCCTATCAGTATAGATTCAAAAGATAAAATAAAGCAAAAATTAGGGTACTCATTATACTGAGTAGGGCAAAGAAAAATGCAAGCTGAGGCTAAACTAACACAGAAGAAGGATCAAATCAAACTAACAAAAGCACAGAGCTATCTATTGATGTGAAATAGAAAATTATTCTCATATTCACAACTTCTGGAAACTGTCATAATCTACCAGCTGTGCTAACCTTAGTTGAGCCCTATAATAAGATGATTTCTAATTTCAAGAGAAAAACATAGAGAGAGAGAGAGAGAGAGATTTCAAGTTGTAGATGAGTGGGAAAGAACATAAAGACAAAGATTGATCAAAACGTGCACTAGTGATATAATTTCAGTTGTATCAGTGAATTATAACTGTATCTTATAATCACATGTATCATACATGACAATCACATGGTACCCCCACCCCCCCCCCCCCAAAAAAAAGGGAAAAATAATGAGGAAAAAACCCCCAAATGAGACAAAAAAGTTTTGTAAGCAAATCAGCAAGCTAGGTTTCTAAGAGAACTTGAGTAGCTCCAAGAAAAGTCCTCAATACTAATCAGCATGCAAGGATGGAGTTATTTTTGCTGATAATTAACATTGTATATATTTGAAAAATATTATTTAATGTATCACAATTTTTTAATTTCAATAAATTTTATTATTATGTTGATTTAATAAATATTTAAAATTACATTTAAAAATTATAACTCTTACTACCCTGCCCCACTAAATAATTTTTCATTGCTCCGTACCTGTTGGCATATATAATTCCATTTAAGTATCATGATCATAGCATATATTTGGAACTAACCAGAAGTACCTGGCAATAGCATTACCACTTTTTCTGTATGCAGTTATCACTACCACTGGAATTCCCTCATTATATGCATCGTCGATAAACCTGCCATTGGGGAGATATTTACTTGTTCATGCTTTTCAGTCAAAGAAAAATCTACAAAGAATAAGAAAAATAATTATAGTTGTAACTATTATTCACTAGCTTGGGCTAAACAAAGGTTTTATCATCAGAGGGAACATTTTCTTCAAAATAAAATTAGCAACGGTTCCCATCCCTTCCACTTTAAAATTAAAAGAGAAGCTAACAAGAGATTTAGAAGAAAAATGTCAGATGAATCAATCCTAGTTTGTATACCAAATTTTACTAAAGGAAGCTAGGAAATACAAGAAAATCAAAAGTTTCGCTTCCTAAACAATAAAGAGATTATCCATCTTCTTTTCTGAATCGGAATCAAAGTTGTATCAACCTTCTTCCTTTTCCGGTATCCTATGATCTCTTGACTAAGTCATTTCACACTAAGCACTGAGAACAAGGGACTGATCCCGTACCGTGCTACTGGGCCAAACAAAGGTTTTATCATCAGAGGGAACATTTTCTTCAAAATAAAATTAGCAACGATTCCCATCCCTTCTACTTTAAAATTAAAAGAGACACTAACAAGTAGATTTAGAAGAAAAATGACAGATGAATCAATCCTAGTATGTATACCAAATTTTAATAAAAGAAGCAAGGAAATAAAAGAAAATCAAAAGTTTCACTTCCTAAACAATAAAAAATCCTCTTACGGAATTGAAATTCTTCAGGACCAAAAATGAATAGTTTATCAGATGATCAGTGACACACTAAATCTCACAAAGAAAATGAAGAGTAAACTTGAAAATGACACATCTAGGAACATGGGTCTCACTATATTGGTGCCTGGTCAATTCTATTGCAAACTACGTAGTATAGTCACCTGATGCTAAAGAGTAAGTCTAAGAGAACATTCATAGATCAAATCAATCCTCATTTCTGTGGCCAGAACAAACTTCTCAACTAAGGGATCCCTATTAATTTTTAAATTGTGAAAACTTAAAATTTCCAGGAGTATCCCATCAACACCCAAAAAGGCCTAATACATAGATAATGTTTGTGGTAAAAAAATCTAACAGAATACCAAGCCATTCAGCGATAACCACAATGTAAGAGCAGTTGTTGTGGTATGATGATCAAATTGACAATAAAGTTCAATGGGATTTCTCCTGCACCCCCAAGAAATATAACATATATGACTTGCGTATTCATATTAAATAAGGGTAAGATAACTCACTGGTCAACCCCCGGCCGTAAAGGCAGACTCTTTGACATAACAAACTCTTCCAATGCCTTCTCCTGCCAATAATCAATAGAGTTAAATACGTTTCTTCATATGCTCTTAACACCTCTTAAAACAAGTAAATTAAAAAAAATTTTCTCCTGTGCAGGAAGATGATATTTAGCTTAAATGCCTAAATGATTCTATTTATAGGAAGCACTTCACTATTGAGAAAGAAATCACACAATTATTTTTCTCTCTTTTGGGCCATTAAATCATGACATTATTGAGTTCACGTATGTTTCAGGCATTTTATGAGTTCAAGAAAACAGTCTAAACTTTAGCATTCTTGCTTTTCTCTCTATTGTATTATATTTTGATCCATTAAAACATGGAACTCGTATTTGAATTGGTAAGACCGAGAGTAAAGTTTTTTAAGAGCCAAGTTAGTTTCCTTTCCTGTTTTTTATGTGGTCCTCCTCCACTGTCTCCTCAAAAATTTTCTCACTGATTTCTTAGAACTTTACCTATACTGACAATAAGTCCTAAATATCAAGACCCAAAATACTTAGAAACCGATTCTACAGCACTTCAAGATTTTGTTCTTCAAGGATATCAAAATGACCAACCCTAGATCCCTTTCTCTATAAAATTTAGAACTCATTCCTTCACATTAAAGCCTACCATGAGACATAATTGCAAAGCTATTAAATTGGCTTAAATCCTAAATGAAACTATCAAAGCTTTTGGAGTAATGTTAGCAGAGACTAGTGGTGACTAAATTTTTCCATGTTACCAAACTCAATAGTTAATTTACTACTCCAGTGAATGTTAAATGTGAGAAGCTGAATGGATATTCTGTTTGATAGTCTGTGCTATTTGTTTCTGTTTATCACAAGAGAGCAATAACAGATCCTTCATTATTAAGAAAAGTACTCAGGAGCTAGGAATAATTTCTGAAGATTGCGTCATCAACAACATTCTGCTTTATTTAAGAGAATCTAGTATACAACATATTTCTCATTTGTCAAAGTATAAATGCCAAGTATCTAGTAAAATTTCAAAAAGTATAAATGCCAAGTATCTAGTGCAATTTAATTCTAAAAGTGCAAGTAAAATACCTTTTTCTGCAAAACACTTTCTACAAACTTTCCCTTCTCACTTGTGGGTAATGAAGTAGGCCATCCAATCTATGCATTAGAGATAATAACAATTTTATATGGCTTTAGTAATGTTTGCAGTGAAGCAAACTACTGAGAGTTAACAAAAAGCTAAGATTCAAATGAAGAACGCACTCTATTAAAGTACAGATAGAGCATCTTTTCCTCATCACTGGCACTTCTCCTGAAAAAATATTAGGAAACAATTTACAGCTGAAACAGAAATTCATATCTTTAACTCCATATCTAATGACCATAAGAGAAGTGAACGATATTCACAATGTTGAGTCGGGTTGCCATGATCTTTTCCAATATCAACTGCTATAGCATTTCATGAAGTTGACCAATTGTCTTCAACCATATCACATCTACAAAATGCACAATACATATACATGCGTGATGGTACCTTGATAGATCTAAGTAGACAGGTTCGGTCCAGTTTGCACAATCAAGCCCAAGATTCTGAAATGCTGATGCACCAAGAGAACAATTATGTTATATTCATGATCGTCCAATGTCAAATAGATATGAGAGCAATGACAATAACCCCTTGGTAGTACGCACATATGCATTCCGTGAGATCATACCTTTATTGAAGGCCTGACGATTGCCCACACGGTAAGCATCCCTAAGGACTCTAGAATAACAAAAATGAATACGAAATAAAAGAAAACATTAACATTCCTAATGTAAACAGAGGCTAATTAACAAAAGACGGAAGCAAAAAAACTTCGAATACGGACACAAGTTCAAATCAAAAGGTGAAGAAAAGTAAAGTTACCCATCGACTTCAAGAAGAACAGCAAATTCTTGAGATGAGTTCTCGTAGTGGGAGCTGGATGGCGAGCAAGAAGTAGAGAGCCGAGTGGAAAACAAAGATTTTTCAGGAAAATTGGAATACAGTGATAGAGTGGTGGATGAGTGTTGAGAAAGCAATCGAAAGTTGCTTGTCGATGCGCTGAGGAAGCATCTGTTATCTTTATCGAAAAAACGCGGAAGGGATAGTGTGTGAAGAACTGAACAGGAAGCTCTCTCCATGAAAACTGGTTAAGGCTGAGCACCAATTGAATTCAATGCGGCTTCGGCTTCAGTTTCAGCGACCTCCTGATTCTACAATCAAATTCATCAAGTAAAGTATGTGAAAAGTTACTTTAAACATCTTGATTCTAACACGCAACATGTTTATCAATAAGTCGGTGAGTTGGAGATTCAAATACTACTCTAACTTCAACCAACGTCCACTGGAAGATAGATAATCGAATACGAATCAATAAGCCGGTAAGTTGAGATTCAAACACTACTTAAACTGCATGAATGCGCATTGGAGGATAGATTATCGACTGAATATTTTTGGAAGAAATATAAAATATTCTTATTCCATACTCTTCAAAGTCTCAAATAAGCTACAATAAAAGCACGAAGAATTTGGGTGCATCAAAACAAAAAAAAGCAAGAAGAATTTGGAGAAGAAGACGGCGACAACAACGGAATACATTCCGATACCGTGGTGGCGTGGATGGAGCTGCTGCTGAAGAACTTTCTTTTCCACGTATGCATTCGGCTTCGAAATGGCTGGAAAACGAGTGTTAAAACGGGGTTATCAAATGGACCGTCAATATTGATCGAAGTTTCAAAGGGTGATATTGCACAAAATCAAGTGGGCCCAAAATGAATAATTTTGATTTTTTTTTTAAAAAATATTATAGGTATGGAACCATGGATGCCCATGTTCATAATTTGTTACAATTTATGGGGAACGCATCTTGAGTTGATCATGTCACTCTCACCCAACAAACAAATAAATCAATTGGGTTATGGGGATATAAATAAAGTCAAGATCAACCAGATTATAAATTATATATAGATGCAACAAGATGATTATGAGCGTGATAAATTTTTCCAAGTTAGGTAAATAAATTTTATTCTATCATTTTATTCATAAAAATTACAGTTAGATGTATTTTTTTTCAATTTTTAATTTGGTGTGTGTGTGTGTGTATGTTTTTCTCTCTTGATTAAATCCTTTAATTTTTTATCTATTAACAATGTTAACCCATGTAAATTTGCTAACAAAGCAATGTAAAAGGATTTAATTGAGAGAGGAGAAACATGCCGATACTAAATTAAAATTGAGGATTAGTATAGATACCTGCAACATGATTATAAGATCTACTTAACTAATTTGAATAGATTAAAAAAATTAGTTAAGTTAATTATTTGTCAAAAATATATATTCATTTTCCTAAAATATCTTTTTAAATCGTTTGCATTGAAAAAAAAAATCAAGATTAACCAGGTTACAAATTATATATAGATGCAACAAGACGCTTACAAGCATGATAATTTTTCTAAGTTAGGTAAATATATTTTATTTCATCATTTTATTCTTAAAAAAAATTATTTGGAAAACCAATTTACAGTTAAATGCATTTTTTCTCAATTTAATATGGTATATAAATATATGGTTTTGTTTTTCTCTTTTTCATTTTTGCTTGGTTAACACCGTTAAGCCATGTAATTTTGCTAACAAATCAACGTAAAAGGATTTAATTAAGACAGAAAAACATACCGATGCTAAATTAAAATTAAGGAAATGTATAGGTATCTACAAAATGATTTTCCCTTTTTATTTTATATTTTAATTATCTTATATATTGTTTAGTCAATATCGCCAAGTCAATCATAAACAAATTAAGAACATAGAAATTGTTAGTGCCTATAATGGAAGAAACGGTAATCACCCAATTAAAAAGAAAACAAAAATATATATACAATTGGGATAATCCAGTTTGAGTACTTAGATAATTATTGTCATAAAAATATTTGCATTGAGTGCACAAATAATTGAATGAACAAGTATTGGGACAGTGCTTTGCACGAGAAAGTTCATATCTATATGATCTATCAATCAAGTTAAATGAAATCGGTTATAGGTGTAAGTAGAGTTGGGACAATGGACAGGTGATCGATGTATGCTCTCTCGTGGTGAGAGGTCGAAGAGTCGGGTGACTTATGGTTTCTCTGGAATGAGAGAGGTTTCTATTTAGAGGTGAGGAGTCTCTAAGTGTGCTTCAATACTCTGTTCCTTATCTCTTTTTGAGTGAGGAGTGGTACTTCTATATTTGCCTTTGATTTACTTTCTTAAAGGAGATACTAGCGTGGGATTGACAGTACGTTTGTTGGTGAAAGGGACTGCTGGAGTGGGCTTGTTAGCAAATGGCAATGATGGAGATTGACGAGTTAAGGTCAAAAATAAAATGGAAGAGTGAAAAACCTGAAGACGGAAGTCCAAATGAGTTAGTGGGAAGGGTTATTTCGAAGTCAAAAGTGAGTTATGTAGCAATTAAAGAAAGTGTTTTTGCTGCCTGGAGAGTCAAAGGTCGATTGGATGTTGAAGGCATCGGTTTTAACTTATTCTCTTTTATCTTCAAGAATCCTGAGGAGGCCACAAGGGTGTTGGAGGAAAATCCCTAGGTGGTGAAGCATTAGATGCTTTCTCTTCAGAGGTGAAAACTTTTTCTGTGTGACAATGAAATCCAGTTGAACACATGCCCATTTTGGATTCAACTACATAATTTTCCTCCTACTGGTAGAATGATTGAAAACTATATTCTATTTGCTAGTCAGGTTGGGAAAGTTGTTGCAATGGAAAATATGGATGATGTTAGAGTGGCGACTAGGTCCTTCACTCGGGTTCGTGTCAAGTTTAATGTAGAACAACCATTGGTTACTAGTGTTTTAATGCCAAGGCCTGGTAACTTATCCGCTGTCAGAATTAAAATCAAATATGAGAAGCTTGCTAGATTCTGTTTTACTTGCGAAAATTTGGGACATGAAAGCAAACACTGTGAGGAGGAGGAAGAAGAAAGAGATGACGACATCGGTGTATTTGATTCATCCTTGTGTGTAGCTCCGGTGAAGGGTGTCTAGGCAGTTCCGGTGACGGTGGAAATTGAAGGGCCAGCAGAAAGTTATTACGTGCATGGGGAATCTGAAAGAATTGATTGCATTAATGAAGTTATTAATAATAGTGGAATGCAATCTCACTAGGTCTGAGGCGAGTCTTCAGGAGTCAAAGGAAGAGGGAATATTAATAGTCGGGGCGACGTCATTAATAGCCATGTGCATTTAGATCACGTTGAAAATATTGCTCAAAAGGAACCGGTCAGTTTTATGATGACAGAGGACTTAAATATGGGCTATTCTCCAGAGTTAAGGGCCTGCTTTAAAAAAAATAAGTGAAGTGGGCCATGGTGGGCTTCTTGTCTAAGATTTCCTTAGCAATTTGGGTCCAAGGCAGACTCTGAAAGTAAAAAATGATGCTAAGAAGAGGGCTTTTATTGTAGAGTTAATAGAAGAAAAGGATGACAGTTCTGGGGAATCTCGGGCAATCATTACAGCTGAGATACAAAAGGAGGTTGAAGTTCTCATTGAAAAAGTTGCAGTGGTCAATCTTAAAAGAGGGGCTGATGGGAGTTGGTCATCCCCGATGGCGAAAAGACAAAAGAATTTTGAAGATGATTCTCCTAGCAAGGTGGCGGCAAGATGTCAAGTAATTAAGGATGATTGTGAAGAGAATCTAGTGATTATTCCTGCTCAGGTACCTCTTTTTAATTATGATGGCCCTTTGAATTTTTTTGTGGGGAAAAAGGAAGAAGAGGTGGATGTTGATAAAAAGAAGAAGAGGGTGGCGAGAAGGATCTTATTTCGTGGAAAAAATGATGATATATCTTCTGGTAGGGATGGAAGGCTTTTCGGGGAGAATAGAAACTCTTATTCTAGGAATAATGCTGACGCTGAAAGGGGTAGTGGCTGGCCTTCTCCAGCCACCCAGGGGCAATAAACTGCTTTGTATGGAATTGTCAAGGTCTTGGAACCACCTTGACAATTCATCAACTAAGGTTCCACTGTAAAAAGCTTAAACCGGCCTTACTTTTCCTTTCGGAGACTAAGATGAACTTTAGTAAGGTGGAGAGGATTAAAAGGAAGCTTGGTTTTGTAAATAGTGCAGTGTTTGAGCGATAGGAAGGTCAGGAGGTTTAGTGTTATGGTGGCAAAATGATGTTCAACTGACTGTGGGTCTGATTGATCGCAATATCATTCATGCTGAACATGTGAATATTAGCGGAATGGATATAGGGTCAATAGCCTTTGTGTATGGTCCTGTGATTGATCATTTTAAGCAGGAATGGTGGAGAAATTTGAAAAGATTTCAACCTGCAGCTGGGACACCGTGGATGGTTGTCGGAGATTTTAATGATGTGTTATACAATTCTAATAAGGAAGGAGGCAGACCCAAGACATATAGAGAATTGGAGCGTTTTAGGAAATTCATGATGCATTGCAACATGTTCGAATTGGAATCTAAAGGATGTCATTTTACATGGTTCAACAACAGGGAAGGAGATGATTTTATAAGAGAAAAATTGGATCGTGCAGTAATTAATTGGGAATGGCGATCCAAGTTTACAAGAGGTCAATGTCTGGTTCTTGAAGCAATAGGATATGATCATTGTCCCCTATTAGTGGTTTTTGAACATAATGAACTAAAATCTCTGTGGTTGTTTAGATTTGATGAGAGATGGCTGTTGCATCCATATCTTATGGATTTAGTAAAAGAAACTTGGAAGGGTAGTGCAAATGAGGTCATGCTACAGGATTTTGTGGATAATATCAAACAACTTACGGAGGTTTTATCCCAATGGAGTAGAAAAGTGATGAGCAACGGGTAGAAACTATTGACGAAGTTAACTGAGAAATTTAATGGTTGTCTGAGTGGACCATGGAATGCTAACACTGCACCTGAAATTGCTGATCTAAAAAAAAGAATAAATGAATTGTAGCAGCAGGAGGAAATTTATTGGGCCCAGAAATCCTGAATATAATGGCTAAAATATGGGGATAAAATGACGAGATTTTTTCATATGACCACAATCAATCATAGATGCAGAAACAAAATTTCAAAGCTGAAAGATGAAAATGACATATGGCTGGAAAATGAAGAGGATATTGGAAGAAGTTTTCAAAACTTTTATGAGAAGTTGTTTGCATCTTTGGGTAGCAGGGATTTTGAAGAAATTATGGGTTTTGTTGATAAAATTGTTTCAGTTGAAGATAATCGGCTCCTAATGAGTGAAATTACAAATGCTGAGGTGAAGAAGGCAATTTTTGAACTAGAGCAATAAAAGCACCGGGCCTGGATGGATTCACTGAATTATTTTATCAAAAGTCCTGGGACACGATTGGAGATCAGGTATGCAATCTTATTAGAAAATTCTTTAATTCTGGTTTCTAATTGAATGAAATAAATAGTACAGATTTGGTGCTAATACTAAAGGTGGAGAGCCCAATCAATATGGGAGACTTTAGACCAATTAGCTTATGTAATTTTTCATATAAGATTTTCTCTAAAGTTATAGCTAATAGGCTCAAACTTCTTCTTAAGAAAGTAGTGTTAGAAAGTCAGAGAGCTTTTGTGCCTGGGAGGTTAATTCAGGATAACATCATTATTGTACATGAAGTTTTTCATCACTTGAAAAGGAAGAAATGTGGTCCTGAGTTAGCTATCAAATTAGATATGAACAAGGCATATGATCTCGTAGAATAGGACTTTTTGATTACTATGCTTGTAAGAATGGGGTTTTGTAAGGAATGGGTTGAAAGGATTCTATAGTGCATCTCTTCAGTGGATTTACACTCATGTTATCTGGGAAACGTTTGCACAAAGTCTCTTCACAGAGGGGCTTGAGACAGGGGGATCCTCTTTCTCCTTATCTTTTCATCCTTGTAAGTAATGTCCTATCTTTGATGATTAATAAATGGGAGCTAGAAGGGAAGATTGAAGGTGTCAAAATAGCAAGAAGCTGTCCGAATTTGACTCATTGTCTATTTGCAGATGATTCTGTATTTTTCTTACAAGCAAATACTGAGAACTGCAAGAACCTTCGCAGCATACTTGACTTATATTGTGCTGCATCTGGACAATTGATAAATGTTAATAAATCTTGTTTATATTTTTCTCAATTTACAGATGCTCTAGTAAGGGAGGAGATAGGACAAATTTTTCAAATTGCAGCTGTGGATGTCCCTGGTAATTATCTTGGTCTTCCTATTACTTAGGGTACTTCAAAGGTGCAAGCACTTAATTTTGTGATTGACAAAATGAAGAAGTGCACTTAAGGATGGAAAAGAGGCTTCTTATCTGATGTAGGCAGAGAGGTATTGATTAAATCTATTGCTAATGCTATTCCTATTTACCCAATGTCATGTTTTTTATTCCCAAAATCGGTATTGCAAAGTTTGGAAAGTCTCGTTGTGGAATTTTGGTGGAAAAGTTCTCAAAATAAGCGGAAGATTCATTGGGTATCTAAAGAAAAGTTAAAGCAGGATAGAACTGAAGGAGGTCTAAGCTTCAGAGATTTTTGTGCTTTTAATATAGCTTTATTAACTAGACTTGGCTGGAGAATTTTGTAGGAACCAAGTCAGTTGTGGGTGTGGGTTCTGAAAGCTAGATATTTCCCAAGATGTGATTTCTTTCAAGCGAAAAAAGGGGGATCTACTTCTTGGTTGTGGAACAGCATTCTAGAAGGGCGTTCGCTTCTTGAAGGAAATGTAGCAATAAGGGTGGGTAATGGAAAAAAAACAAGAGTTTGGGAAGACCCTTGGGTTATTGATTTCCCAGGTAAGAAATTAATTTCACCTTGTCCTGATCCAATTTTTAAGAAATTGAGAGTTTCTGATTTAAGTATGGGAGGTCAGTGGTTTCTTTATGGCATTGATGAGTTTTAACGAGTATGGAGAAAGAAGCTATTTATAAAACCACTTTATCTCCTTCTAGTAGAGAGGATAGATGGATTTGGACAGGAGGTAAGAAGAGTTTATATAGTGTAAAGGAGGGTTACAGGATAGCTAAAGCTAATATTCTGAGAAATGGGGGAGAAACTCCTGAATCTTCTCGTTCTAATTCTAAGAAGGTATGGAAGCAGGTGTAGAGTTTGAAAGTCCCTAAAAAAATTAAGTTCTTTCTCTAGAGGGTTATAACAAAAGCACATCCAACTATGGTGAATCTGTTTAAAAGGCAATGTTGTGAGACCTAATTGTGCTTAATATGTAAGAATGATGTGCAAAGTGAAACCCATTTGTTTCTACAATGTGAATGGGCTAAGAAAGCATGGTTCGGATGTCCACTGGCTTTTACAATTTCTGATTCAAAGACAGTAGAACGAAATTCTTGGCTAGATTTTATCTTTGTGAATAATGGTTTATCACTTTGGCAAAAGAGCTTTATAGCTGTAATGTTATAGTTTATATGGAAAAGGTGATGTGCTTATTTATATGAAAATATTCCCCTTGATCCTATCTTTGTATTTCAACAGGCGGCAAAGTGGCTTCTAGAGTTCTGGGAAGGAAATGGATGGAGTCTTCATGGTGAGGAGGAAGTTGTGCAGGTAAATGAATATGCTTCTACTCAAGGTAAATGGTGCAGGCCGAGAGGTCAATGTTTAAAAATTAATTCTGATTGCTCTTTTGACTCTAAATCCAAGTCGGCTACCATTGCTTTTGTTATAAGGGATGTTAGTAGAAGAATTGTAAATGGGTATACTCGAAACACAAATGCAGATTACACCTTTATGGCAGAAAGTAAAGTAATGTTGAAAGCTGTAGAGTTTGCTAAGGAGCATCATATGAATGATATTATTTTTGAGTCTGATAACTTGTTCTTAATCAAGTGTTTGAATGACTCTATAATTTCTCCCGAGTAGAGGAGTGAACCTGTGCTTGAGCACGTCCTCGAGTTAAGGAAACTAATCAGGAACCATGTTTTTCAGTGGATTCCCAGGGAAGCGAACAAGGTTGCAGATTGGATTGCAACAGCTTCAAGGAAGGGGTCGTTGTAACACCCTGCCTTTAATAATGTAATTATAATTCGATATTAAATAATTAAAGTAGATTAGAGACCTTCGGATAACTTAAACTCGTTTCAATCTCCTACTTTGTGGTAAGGTTTTCACAAAATCATTCAAAATCTCTTTCCTGTTCCTAGTCTCCATTTCAAAATTCGAATATAATCACCTGTGCAGTTTATCTACATTCACGTATGACAGAGTGTAAAACCAATTCCCCGGCAACTCCCGGGTTCTATACATATATAACCTGAGGTTTAAGTATCCACTAGGGGATTACATCCAAAATCGAATATACTATTCATATTTCAGATTATACAGTAATCCCGAATTCAAAAGAAATAACCAACATTTCCAAAATCAACATACCCCTAAGGGTCCTAAGTGCTCCGGGTCGGCCTCTTCTCCTTTGAGCCACATGCCCTGTCTGAAAGGTTAGTCATAGGAAGGAATGAGATTCTAGAGAATCTCAGTAGTAACAAACCACTCATACAATGTATAAATACCAAGCATGTATATAAATCACAACCAGCAACAACAGCAACATCAATCTCAAAGATACATGGTTTTCACCACAAACGACAGCACTCACGGCTGTATACACAATACGACAGCTTACGCTGTAATCACCATCACGACAGCTTACACTGTAATCACAATAACGACAGCTTGCGCTGTAAACGACAGCTTTCATCAGCTGTAACCGCAGCAGCATCAAAGATTCATCACAGAACAGTGATAACACACACATACAGAGCATTACACATAGTATAAGAGAGAGAGTCACTACCTGATCCTTTCCTGACGTCCTTCAGCGCAGTTGGCTCACGAGGGCGGCAAATATCGAATCCTACAATTCCAAATGCACTATTTAGACACTTCCATAGTGTTACTTAGGGTTATATGAGTCTATAATGAAAATTTACAAAAATACCCCCGGGGACCCCGCCTGAGCCCGCCATACCCGGTCCGGTTGCACTTTTCCCGAAATTCTAATCTGGGCTATCCTAACATATTTCTGCCCAAGGAATCCATTTCCGTACTCGGAATTATCAAATTCAATGTCAAATTACGAAATTGCCCTTGGCAGCCCTACTTTTAGGGTTTTAGGGGTGTTTCCGTAATTATGCTTTCTTGGCCTTTTTTGAAAAAGTGCCCAACTGTAACCCCACCTAATTTTCACCCACTGAATCCAATGGAATCATCAAATCATTGAAAATCCAACTCTAAGACCCATTTACAGCCTTGGCCGAAATATACATGTTCTCCGGGAAAAATTGGGGTTTTACGATTTCGGCTCCGTAAACGCGTTCCTTTCTACTCCTAACCACTTTATTAACCATTACATTAGGTTACAACTAACATTAAGATCCAATTTGGGCAGCATAACCCCTAGGCCACATCATTTCCAAACTTTAAAACCAATGGCAATCCGGCGAAATTTCACCGATTAAATTGCCCACAGCAGCCAGAATAAGCAATATACGAAAGTTTGGAAGTTACCTCAAGCTCCTTCTAGCTTTTCTCAAGAGTGGCTGAAAACCCTAGCCCCTTGAACACCAAATTTTCTTCTCAAACACCTTAAATAACATAGAAGAGAAGCTTAGAAACAAGGTTATACGCGTTAGGAGCTAGATCGTCGGAGAAATCGGCTTACCTTGCGAGATTTCTCCTCTTTCTCTCTCTAAGAGCTCTCAACTTTCTCTCACTATCTTCAGCTGGAAATGGCGTGAAATGGATGAAGAAGATGAGCAATTTGATTAATAATCCATGCTGACATCATCTTTTAATGAGATGATGTCATAACTCCCATTTTCGGATTTTCTGGCAGATTTTCTGCCCAAACTTTGAAAAATCATAACTAATTCTAGAAAAATCGAAATGAGGTGATTCCAAAGCCAAATAAAATATATTTAAGTCCTCTTCATAGGAAAAATATTGGCCATTACTGCAACTCACCACAAAATTCCCAGAATTTCAATCTTTGCATACTGTTCCAGAAAATAATTAATTTCGCTGGGCAAACTTCAAAAATCCAAAACTCTTAGGTCACAAATCAAAATGATACAAATTATATGTTCATTTTGAATCTTGACATGTGAACTTTAATACTGGAAAATTTCAGAATTTTTAGACACCATTTGCCTATTTAAAACGTCCATACAAATTGGCTACCCTGTACAGAGTTTCAATGGACAGAGTTTTCAACTTTTGCACGATTATTCCCAATGGTTCCAATTTCACAATAAACACTCTCCCCACATGAATTTTCACAAGGAAGCCATTGGAATCATTAAAATATCCAAATTCCCATCACACATTCTCCAAAAGTATTTATTCAACAATAATTATATCTACTTTTAAAGTCATTAGCCCTTAATCACTTTTTGGGATATTACAGTCGTGTCCTGCTGATTGGATAACAAGACCTCTGCCAGATCTAATGAATTTGCTTATGTTGGATTTGAATGATGTTGTATTAGATACTGGCTAGTATTTCTTTTGTTTTGGGTGTTTATTTCTGGTTGTTTTGTTGCTATTTACTGAACTTTGTCATGTTGGATTCATATTTACAGTTTCAATGAAATGGTAGTTTTGAAGGCAAAAAAAAAGAGTTGGGACAATGAGTAGGGCTAGCCCGGCACGGCCTGTTTAGGCTCAAATCCTAAAAAGGTTCACATTTTTTAGGCCCGTCCCATTTAATTAAGAGCCATGAGCAGGCATGGGGTTCAAGGCCATTTGTCATATTTTCACTTCTTATATATTTGGATACTAAAATATCTAATTTAAAACATAAATATTATAAAAAATAAGTTAAAACTTCAAAGATTATCCATGTTTAACAAAACACAAACACTAAGTCCAAAACTTAATTTCCACAATTAAATAAATAACAAGATAAGTCATAAATCATAAATTAAACACTAAATGATATAAATAACAATATCATTTTCTTCTCCATGACCATAATCACTATCAATATCATCAATGATATTTTTTTATTTTAAAAAAAATATAAACGAGCCAGCCTTTAACACCCCAAATTTTGATTAAGGGCTAATGGGAATTATTGAGAATGTAATCGTAGATTAAAGTTGAATTAATATGTATTTGTGACAATATTATCTAATATGTCATAATTGATGGAAAAATTGAAAGAATGGGATTATTGGCATAAGTTAGTGATTAAGGGAGAAATTAATTACTAACTAAGAGAAAAATGAGATATGTAACTAAATGGCTAATGGAAGGGTGAGAGTAACTACTTTGGTTACTTAATCTATGTGAGCCAATGAGGAGTGGACACTTGGCAAAATCACATGTAAAGAGATTGGTGGGAAAAGTCAAATGAATTTTTGTGTTTTCTCTCTCCTCTCCTCCCTCTTTATGCTCTGAAACTAACTGATATGGGGAAGGGAGTGCAATCATTTTTCCTTATTCTCCAAGCTCATCTCTCTCATTTTCTCTCTCCCTCTCTTCATCAGCCATTGTTGTCAAAAGGGAAGGAAGAAAAGCTTGAAAAGGTAAGGGAAAATGATCTCTATTGCTCAAACATCATTCATTAAAGTTATTCCTTGAGTTGAGAGCTTTGTTTTGATGGTTATAGTTTGCCATTTGGTGTTGGTTTTGGACTCTAAAGAATTGTGAAAGTTTGAGAATCCAAAAAGCTTCTTTGAAGAAGTTGATAATGTGAGTTTAAGAAACCTATCTATCTAAGTTTTATGCCAAATGAATTAACTTTAGGTTTCTAGAAATTTTGCTTATTTTCAAAAATGAAGGATAATGGGAAGTTTGGTATGTTATTGGCATGGAAATGGTATGTTTGGAATGTATATGGATAGTTAGGATTAATTTGGGATTGAATGAGTGAGTTTGAAAATGGTGGAAATTTAGTGTTGAATGTTGCCCAAAACCAAAACATGACAATGGAATAGGATTTTGATAATTTTGACACTTCCATTGAATTCCTTGGGTGTTTTTATGAGGGAGTAGCTTTGGTTGAGGTTTTGGGTCCATTGGTAGCTTTTGGTAAAAATTCTGGAAAACTGTCATTGTGTCTACGTTTTCTGGGTTCTGATATGGTCACTCAAGTGATATGGGCCTCACTTGAGTAAGGGATGAACATCACTCGGGTGAGGTTGGGTTCCACTCGAGTGATTCAGTGAAATTCTTCGCTTTTCCTTCAGTTTATGTATTGCACTTCGGTGAAGAAGGCAAGAGTGTTGCCTCACTTGTGAGTATTGTGGGATATCACTCAAGTGAGCCTCCTCTCACTCGAGTGTTGGTGTATTTGACACCCTAAACCTGCTTCTCGGGTTGTCACTCATGGGTAAAGTGCATGAGTATGTCTTAATACTTGCAAGCGTTCAGTATCACTCGAGTGCGAAGGCAAGTGCTTGAGTACTTCTCTTCCTTTTAAATTCCATTTGCCCTCAGATTCTCACTTCCTGAATTTCACTCTCTCGTGCTCGAGTGAAGCATTTGGCTATCACCCGAGTGAGGTCCAGTGTGCTCGAGTGTTGTAGTCTCTGAAAAAGTTCTTGTGCTCTCGTGCTCACACGTGAAGAGGTCTCAGTGGGTCTTGCTGGTTACTTTCGGAGGTTCATCCAGAACTTCTCACGTATTGCATTGCCGATGACCAAGCTCACGAGAAAGGATCAACCATTTTTGTGGGATGACAGATGTGAACAAAGTTTCACGGAGCTGAAGGAGAGATTGACTACGGCACTAGTATTGATTATACCTGATCCTTGTGAGACTTACGTCGTGTACAGTGATGCGAGTAAGCAGGGGTTAGGGTGTGTCCTGATGCAGCAGGGACGTGTGGTGGCCTATGCCTCTCGACAGCTCAAACCACATGAAATGAATTACCCCACTCATGATCTATAGCTTGCGGTAATAGTGTTTGCATTAAATATTTGGCGTCATCACCTATACGGTGTGACAGTGGAATTATACTGTGACCACAAGAGTCTCCAATATCTGTATGATCAGAAGGAATTGAATATGAGACAGTAGTGGTGGATAGAGTTGTTGAAAGATTATAACCTAGAGATTAAATATCATCCGGGTAAAGCTAATGTCGTTGCGAATGCTTTGAGTCGAAAGACGGTGCTAGTAGCAACAATGATTATCCAACAAAGGAAATTGATAGAGGACTTTCGGGACTTCAATCTCTCGAATAGTATCTTGTGTGCCAATTATGGCTTTGCCCAAGGGGGAAACTGTTTGAGGACAAAAATTGAAGAGGCTCAGAGGCATGATGAGAAAGCCCAGTTCATCCGAGCTATGATTGAGCAAGGAGGGACTCGGGATTATAATTTATCGCCTAGTGGACTGGTTCGTTATTAGAAGAGGATCTATATTCCACTGAAGGCTGACTTGAGACTGAGAATTCTTGATGAGGCTCATAAGAGTCAATATACTCTTCACCTCGGTATGACCAAGATGTATCACAATTTGAAAGCTATGTATTGGTGGTTAGGGTTGAAAAGTGATGTGACAAAGTATGCGGCGCGGTGCCTTACCTGTAAAAAGGTGAAGATTGAACACCAAAGAACGCCAGGATTACTTCAGAGTCCAGAAATTCCAGAGTGGAAATGGGAGAGTATGACCATGAATCTAGTGGTGGGTCTTCCTAGGATCAGGAATTATGATGTGATCTGGGTGATTGTTGATCGATTCATGAAGTCAGCACACTTTATACCGATTAATGCTAGCTATTCTCCGGATAGGTTAGCAGAAATCTATATTAAAGAGATAGTGAGACTCCATAGTACACCGAAGAACATTATCTCCGATAGAGATCCTCATTTTACTTTGAGATTCTGGAAGGCTCTGCATGAAGCTATGGGTACACAATTGAGGATTAGCACGGCCTACCATTCTCAGACAGACGGACAGCTAGAAAGGACCATTCAAACGCTAGAAGATATGTTGAGAGCGTGTGTCCTAGACTTCAAAGGAAAATGGGATTATTACCTTCCACTTGTTGAGTTTGCTTATAACAACAGTTATCATGCGAGCATTCAGATGGCTCCGTACGAGGCATTGTATAGAAGGAAGTGCCAATCACTGTTGTGCTGGTCAGAGTTGTCTGAGAGGAAGTTGTATGGTCCAGACCTCGTTGATCAGACTTCAGAAAAGATCAAAACTATTAGAAAGAGGCTCCTTACAGCACAGAGTCGACAGAAGAGCTATGTTGATAAAAGGAGAAGGCCTCTAGAGTTTGAAGTAGGGGATCATGTTTTTCTTAGAGTATCTCTAGTCACAAGCATTGGTAGAGCAATCAAGAGGAGGAAACTGAGCCTGAGGTATATTGGTCCATTTGAGATCCTAGCATGAATCGGACCAATAGCATACCGAACAGCCCTACCCCGAATGAGTAGATTGCATGATGTGTTCCATGTCTCGCAACTCAAGAAGTACCAACCAGACCTTGAGCATATTATTGAGTACGAAGAGATTGAATTGCAAGATAACTTCACCTATGTGGTTGAGCCAGAGAGAATCATTGATCTAGAAGAACGGTGGCCCAAACATCAAAGTTTACAGTTTGTGAAGGTTGTATGGAAGGAAATGTCTCCTATGGAAGCTACTTGGGAGGCGGAAGTGGACATGAAGAAAAGATTTCTTGAGTTTATGCCTAATGATGTGTAATCAATTTTGAGGGCGAAATTTATTGAACGGGGGGAGAATAGTAACATCCCAAATTTTGATTAAGGGTTAATAGGGATTATTAAGAATGTAATCGTGGATTAAAGTTGAATTAATGTGTATTTGTGACAATATTATCTAATATGTCATAATTGATGGAAAAATTGAAAGAATGGGATTATTGGCATAAGTTAGTGATTAAGGGAGAAATTAATTACTAACTAAGAGAAAAATGAGATATGTAACTAAATGGCTAATGGAAAGGTGAGAGTAACTACTTTGGTTACTTAATCTATGTAAGCCAATGAGGAGTGGACACTTGGCAAAATCACATGTAAAGAGATTGGTGGGAAAAGTCAAATGAATTTTTGTGTTTTCTCTCTCCTCTCCTCCCTCTTTGTGCTCTGAAACTGAATGGGGAAGGGAGTGCAATCATTTTTCCTTATTCTCAAAGCTCATATCTCTCATTTTCTCTCTCCCTCTCTTCATCAGCTATTATTGCCAAAAGGGAAGGAAGAAAAGCTTGAAAAGGTAAGGGAAAATGATCTATATTGCTCAAACATCATTCATTAAAGTTATTCCTTGAGTTGAGAGCTTTATTTTGATGGTTATAGTTTGCCAAATGGATTAATGGGATTAATTTTGGGTATATGGAAATTTTGCCTATTTTCAAAAATGAAGGTTAATGGGAAGTTTGGTATGTTATTGGCATGGAAATGGTATGTTTGGAATGTATATGGATAGTTAGGATTAATTTGGGATTGAATGAGTGAGTTTGGAAATGTTGGAAATTTAGTGTTAAATGTTGCCCAAAACCAAAGCATGACAATGGAATAGGATTTTGATAATTTTGACACTTCCATTGAATTCCTTGGGTGTTTTTATGAGGGAGTAGCTTTGGTTGAGGTTTTGGGTCCATTGGTAGCTTTTGGTAAAAATTCTGGAAAACTGTCATTATGTCTACGTTTTCTAGGTTCTGATATGGTCGCTCGAGTGATATGGGGCTCACTCGAGTGAGGGATGAACATCACTCGATTGAGGTTGGGTTCAACTCGAGTGATTCAGTGAAATTCTTCGCTTTTCCTTCAGTTTATGTATTGCACTTAGGTGAAGAGGGCAAGAGTGTTGCCTCACTTGCGAGTATTGTGGAATATCACTCAAGTGAGCCTCCTCTCACTCGAGTGTTGGTGTATTTGACACCCTAAACCTGCCTCTCGGGTTGTCACTCGCGGGTAAAGTACAAGAGTGTGTCTTAACACTCGCAAGTGTTCAGTATCACTCGAGTGCGAAGGCAAGTGCTTGAGTGCTTCTCTTCCTTTTAAATTCCATTTGTTCTCGAATTCTCACTTCCTGGACTTCACTCTCTCATGCTCGAGTGAAGCATTTGGCTATCACCCGAGTGAGGTCCAGTGTGCTCGAGTGTTGTAGTCTCTGAAAAAGTTCTTGTGCTCTCGGGTGGTCTAATTCGTTTAGTCCAATTCTTAAGGGATTTCGGCCCAATTTCAAAAAGAACGGCCCAGAACGCTTCTGATCCGAATTGTCTACCCCAAAGTTTCGAATCCCTAAATCCGATTAGAGACCCTAACGTGTCTGTACGCCATGTTCTTCACCTATTCAAAACCTAAACGATGAAATCTACTTTGGATCAAATCTAGAATAGAAATCGCGATACCAATGGCGAAATTGAAACTTAAACATATCGCATATAATCGAAACAATTTCACCAAATCGCATAAACATACAGCACTATCTGCAAAATGCACATTAACGTTGAACCTATTCCTTTTTGATTTAACATATTCGGACGTTTTCTTATGAACACACATATATATCCCATATATATCACATGTATAAGAACAAAAACTCAGTTTAAACACACAATTGATCTGGCTCTGATGCCACTGTTAGGATCGGCAGGCACAGCAGAAGAATTTTAAAATTTTACCAATCCTAATCGAGGATCTATCAACGGCATTTAAACCAAGTTGGAAGGATTCTTATGTTTTATGATTCACGGTTTTCACAATCTTTAGGAGCCAACACGTCAGGTCCGCTCCCTTTACCGGTATCCACACGAATGCTCTCCAACCGAGATGCGTACTAGCTCCTCTAATGTCTTCTAGGGTTTCCTTGCGGCTCTCAATTCTTATGTGTATATCAATATATCTACTCTATCAAGTTTATAACCTATGAGGGCTATATTCAAATTTCAAAATTAATCATCATTAATTTTGAAATTAATTAACTATTAATTATCTTGATGAGCTAATTAAATAAATTCAGTTTAAATTAAATCTGTCCAACAGTTTTAATTTAATCTATTTATTTAATCTAAATAAAGAGCCATTAGATTTAATTTATCTTCATAAATTAAATCTGAGATACTATATCTCTATCATGTTAGTTATTAATTTTAATATATCTTAATAAATTAAATTTAAAACTAACACAATATAATAATATCATATAATATATATATACATATACATATATATAAGATATATATATTTCAAAAATATATATCTATATAATATTATTAATGAATTTTATAATATATATATATATATAAATATAAAATTCGTCTACCTTAAATTAAACATTATCTCGTGTTGGGCCATTCTTGTGTGCGACCCTGTAGGCCCATATGAAGTTGGCAGTGGGCCAATAACTATACTAACCCAAAAGTCGCAAGCGGCATCTAGCAAGACATTACGACTACCCAATTCATATGAGGATCGTTATCACGATGCAACTGCCATACAACCATGTCACGTCCCTTTTGTCACACTATATATCGATCAAGGATAAGGATGGATAATGTCATCATCTTGTTCCTGACCATTACTTTCTCGATTCCTGAGTAGCCTGATAATAGAGACAGAAACTCCTTTCATCATAGTATGGCCATACATTTCTCAGACTCACTTATCGAGGGGCCCAATAATATCTCTTTACTAATGTGAGGGACAAATTCCATCTTGATCATTCATATTCCTTTGCATGAAAAACCACCAAGCCCGATCGTAGCCTTTATCATCACCCGGTCAAAAGTAACTTTTGACTAGTTCAAAGCTTAGCAACTCTCATGTAGGAATCCATGATGACCTCAAGTCTAAGGGCATTATGACATGGTTATACATAAGAAAAGCTTATGACTTGATCCATGTAGCTTTCTCATAGTAGGTCGGTCCAGCACCTTGTACTCTTACAAGTGCCTAAGACTTTGATTCGTATCTCCATATCTTATCAAAGTCATACTGATCTTGTTTCATCTATGTTCCCGCATAAATGACCGACCAAGAACATTTTAGGACAATCTTTATGAATTATCCCAGGATATAATTATCACAGTTAACATGCAAATAATATGATAACAGAATGGAGAAATTTCATTAAAATAATAATGTTCAAAGTATAATGATTGGCCCTTAGGGCACAATTTCCAACATCGCTATTCTTTACTCTTAGATACCCGAGTGCAGACCGTACCACCACTCGAGTGAGACCGTCTTCACTAGAGTGTCAGTGCCCCATCACTCAAGTGAGGCCATCTTCACTCGAGTGAAATAGTGAAAAGTGTCAGTGTTTATGCATCTAAAAGGGGATCCCTGGGGTAGTTCTTCCAACCCTTTGGGGCTTTTATTAGGGGCATATATAAGTACCTAAGAGACAGTAACGATAACCAATTTAAGTATTGAAAAGTTATTGAGTATTGGAATAAGTAGTGACGTATCATCCTTAATTATGACTTTAGGATTCGATATTTACCCAGAGCGTAGAAGGCCCATGCCTGCTCAAGAACGGAAAGACCAAGGTAGTGACACTTTATCCTATATCATGTATATTACATTGTTTGTTTGCATTAGTCATTGAATACAGTGAAGGAAACGTGGCGTAAACCCGATCTCAAATACATATATAGTTGATAAGACATGGAGAAAGCCCAACCTTGAATATAGATATAGTAAGGGGACATGGCGAAAGCCCGACCTTGTTTACAGTGAAGGGGACGTGACAGTGTGCCCGACCTCTTATATTGATTGCTGCATTGTGATATATATTTACTTTCTTTGTTTATATGCATCATATACGTAAACTGTTGCTACTGGGATTCTCTAGAATCTCATTCTTTCCAAATAACATTTTTAGACAGGGAAAGTGGATCGATGAACAAGCAAGTAGATAAGGGCGATTAGGACGGTCGGCGGTAATCTTAGTTAGATATTTTGGGTTTTATACTGAACTGGTTATCATTTTGGATAAATGAACATAGTGAATAGCTTATAGTAATACAGTTTTGTGTAATCCCCGGTATGGATACTAAGATGGGCAATGGTACCTTGTATAAACCTTTAGATTAATGTTATTATCCCGGGTGAACGTCGGGAATTGTGCTTACTCTAAAACTTGTTCACCGTTTAGCTTACGCAAGCGCACGGGTCGCAAGTAATAAAGTGATAAGTCAAGATCGTTCCCACGAGGACTATGATAAAAGCGAGTTAACTAATTTAACCATGTTCTTAATTAGGTTGAATGGAATCATTTGGAATTAATCAAGTTAAATAAAGAAGTTTGATGAAAAGAACAAAGGAAAATAGTGAAAATTGAGAAATTGAGTCTAACTTCAAGAGATATTAACTTAGGATTACTTCTTCCCCATTGTATTTCATAAAACTATGCAAATATCCACTTATGTTGATTAAATGAATCTATATGCTAGTCGAAGATTCTAAAATCATCAACCAAGCTCTCTCAAGTCAAGATCGATTTTTAATCTTCATTAAAAATATTCAATCTCTTGTTTACAATTAATGAAAATCATCTTTCCAAAGCAAGCCTTCACATGACTATGCTAGGTTGTTAGATATATCTCTATTCTAACAACAAACCATCCATTTAATCCCTAAACTTCAAGTCTAGCATGATTTTTCTTAAGTTCTACAATCAAAATAGCTCTCTCAAGCATCTTCCAATTGAACAACTCTAATCATGTGGTGATCAAGCACAAGATAGCATTAAGCTCAAAGAAAAATCAACATGTAATACTCATTAACCAACAAAAGCAAGATAATCCAATAGTTTCAATCCATATAATGGGAGTAATCCTAATTCATGGTTCTAGCTACTCATTGTTTGTAAAAGCCAAAATCTCAGCACAAAATTATAATCCATAATAGCAAAAGAGGAAGAAAAGAAGGAAAAATCAGAAAAGGGAAAGAAAACCCTTGAAATTCTTCACAAATCTCTTCCCCAAGCTCCAAGATCACCAAGAGTTCTCTCCCAAGTAGCCTCCTTGTGTTCTCGACCTTTTCCTTGTGCAGAATATGTCCATTTCGGCGCCCCCATTAGGTTAAAATAGCATCAGCAGCGTTACTTTTGCAAAACGCACAGTATCAGTTTCGCACGTTCGCCGTGGGTTTGCTATAGCGAATGCCATAGCAAATTGTCATCAGAACCAGACAGAAGCAGTGCTTTTTCAGGTGGTTTTGCCATGACTTTAGCTACAGTAGATTCCACAGCAAGTGCAGGCTTCTCCTCCATAATGTCCATTTTCCTCTTCCTCTTGCATTCTTCCCTTCCTTCCACATCTTCCCATGATTTTTGTGAGCTTTTACAACTTGTCATCCTCCACCTACAAAGAGGAGGGAGTTATGATATCTTTTAACTTTCACAAATAATTAAAACTATGTGCATTTAACTCATGATTCAACAAAATTTTGATTTATCTTATGTCCTATCACATTTTCTTCTATAATCTCTTTGTATGCACAATTTGAACCCAAAAATAAGTGTAAAGAGAAGAAAATGTGCTAGAATACTCTTGATTTCTATGAGTTAACAATAGGCCTATTGATTTTATGAATGAATGAAAGGAGATCATATTGTTCATGTGTTGAAAAAGTTTTTAATTAATCTGGATCTCTCATTCCACTATAAAACGTGTTTAAACGCATAATCTTGACCTCTATGGTGAAGGGGGCTACACAGCCTATTTCAGCCTGCAGCTCTACAGAGCTGGTCCTTTTAGGTCCAACTCCATTTTCAAATCCTAAATAATAAGCCCGGCTCTTGACTTAATTGGACCTAAAAGGGCTAGCCCTTCCCAGCTCTAGGTGTGGGCACTTATATATGTCTTTATTTGTTTTGCTCACTCTTATCTTTCCAAGAACATACAACATTAAGTGTATGTTTGGCACTGCATTTGAAAGGCTGATTCACGCGATTGTCTACCTGTTTTTAAATGGAGTGTTTGGTTCAGTGATTGGGAAATTGTGCTTTTGGAGATTGTAAGGGTGAAACGTGTGATAAGCTTAAGCTAGGAATCGGAGCTTTCAGCTTCAACATGTTGCTATTTTACTGTTATCTCCACACGTCACTTCTCTCTTTCTCTACTCTCCCTATCATTGCCTTCTCTTCTTGTTGAAGAATAGAGGCGAACATCCACCTATGAAGCTCGAGCTTGCGGTGGCAACGACCCAAGCTGGTTTTGGCCATTAAAGGCGGTCTTCGTCAAAGTGGCTGTTGGTGTTGAAGTTTGGCAGATTCCATTGAAAGCGGCCAGTGTCTTTATCTGCGGTTTTGGACTGGCTTGACTCAGGGGTGGCTGATCTGCAATTTGGTAAGATCATGGAGACTACTCCATCATCTTGAACGGATGTGTCTATATTGCTAGAAACAGAGCAGAAGATAATTGATACCCAACTTTTATATCTATGTGAGCTTTATTTGATTTAGAACATGATGAAAACTGCAATGAAAGGAAAGAAAAACAACCAAACCTTATATCATATTTGAAAATTGAACTTTGAGTACTGGGCTATGGACCTTTTGGTTATGTGCGTGAGTTCGTGTGTGTGTGTGTGTAGAGAGAGAAAGATATATGATAGAGAGAGAGAGAGAGTTTAACATTGATAAGATACATCTAACAACCAAAAGACAGGGTATATAAAGGAAAGAAGAGAAAGGATGATGTACCTTCATGAGTTGCCATGGAAGAGAAGTAGTAGAAATGATGTTAGTTTGTTGAAGTGAAGCTTAGCTTATATATATAAATATGAAGAACAGTAGGTGTAAGCTCTCAATATATAATAAGAAAATATATTGGTACTTGGACAACTGAGTCAGGACACTAAAATAATAATAATAATAATAATAATAATAATAAATTAGTTATATGATATTGGCTTTTCCCATAAAATATTTTTTAAATAGCATGTAGTATCAAAAAATATTTTTTTAGTGCTTTTAACCCCTTAAAATAATTTTTCAGTTATACCCAGTGTGCTATTAGACTGATTGCAATTTTACCCTTAATATACTTTTTCAGCTCCAAAAATTACTTTAAAATATTTTTTTGTACTTTTAACCCTTTAAAATATTTTCTCATTTGTACCCAATCTAAGAACACTGACTATAATTTTACCTTTAATGTATTTTTTTTAGTTGTAAAGATTACTCAAAACTTAGAATACTGATTTATTGATTTTTACCCGCTCTAAAATATTTTTCCAGTAGCACATAATATTTTAAAGTAATTTTTAAATATTTACTTTATTTTTAAAATATTTTCCCACCCACTCTCTCTTACCATTATCACAAAAGTCACTTGTGCTTAAGCCAATCCAAACAAGTTTTACTTTTGCAAAAATCATTTATACAACCGTCAATCCAAACATACATAATATGGCTTTTACCAAAAGTAAGATTGCAAAAAGTCAAATTAGAAAAAATTCATTTTTACAATCGCTATTCTAAATAGTGGCTTTTATCAAACAGTGTGTTTGGAACAACGATTGCAAAAATGACTGTTCTAATTTGAATTTTTGCAATCTTACTTTTGATAAAAGCCATATTATGTAATGTGATTTATGTTTGGATTAACGGTTGTATAAATGACTTTTGCAAAAGTAAAACTTGTTTGGATTGGCTTAAGCACAAGTGATTTTTGTGATAATGGTAAGAGAGAGTGGGTGGGAAAATATTTTAAAAATTAAGTAAATATTTAAAAATTACTTTAAAATATTAGGTGCTATTGGAAAAATATTTTAGAATGGGTAAAAATCAATAAATCAATATTCTAAGTTTTAGGTGCTCTTTACAACTAAAAAAAAATATTAAAGGTAAAATTGTAGTCAATCTCCTTCGATTGGGTACAACTGAAAAAATATGTTAAAGGGTTATTAAAAGAAAAAAAAAATTTAAAGTAATTTTTGGAGCTGAAAAAGTACATTAAGGATAAAATTGCAATCAGTCTGATAACACATTGGATACAGTTGGAAAAATATTTTAAGGGGTTAAAAGCACAAAAAAATATTTTAAATTAATTTTTGTAGCTAAAAAAATATATTAAGGGTAAAATTACAATCAGTCTGATAGCACACTTGACATAACTGAAAAAATATTTTAATTATTCACCCTCATACCAAAGCTAAAGTTGCATAAGCTGTTTTTTTGAGTTTATGGGCAAAAACTATTTTTCTGTGATAAGCCTAATTGAAAAAAATTGCTCCCAAACATAAGAAAATGCCAAAAAACTCACAAGTCCGATTGAACATACTAAAAGCTCGATTGGACCCCATAAAAAGCTCTCCCAAACACACACTAAGAAAGAAAGAGAATTTCATAGAGACTTTGAAATTATTTAAATTTAAATTAATATTTTTATTCTCAAGCACAAAAGCTTATAATGAATCACAATACAAAAACATAATTTAAAAAAATTAGAACTAAATTAGGAATATAAAATAAAAATTAAAAAATAATCATCAATAAATTATATTTATTGATTAATGCATCCAAATTGAATCCCTAGTATTTATTAGCAAACTGAATTCCCTAGTATTTAACCATTTATTATGTTTTTTGGCAAACAAATTAGAAACTATTCATCATTAAATTATTTTTATTGATTAATGTGAAGATTAAAAAAATAAATTATAAGAAAATATAAAAAAAATATATTAGAAAATAATCATCAATAAATTATATTTATTGATTAATGGATCCAAACTAAATCCACTATTATTTATTATGTTTGTTGGCAAAAAGATATAATTTTAAATTATGATAACTCCTTATTTTATGAAGATTAAAAAAAAAATCCAATCATGAAAGAATATAAAAACAAAACGGTGTTACTTAACGGTGTTATTTAAAAGCAAAATGGAATTTAACGGTGTTACTACAAGTATTATAGAATATATAGATAGTAAAATAAAATTTATGTATTTTATACTTTTATCTCATTTTTATTTTTAGGAACTTAGTTGAAACTTGAAAGCATGAAAGAATCTTTGCATACGAGAGGAATTTTATGCCAAAAAGTGTTTCAGAAAGCCTAAAATGGCATTTGACTTTTGACTTTGGTGGGCTTTAGTTTTGATGGATTGAGAGTGGGAATATGATTAAGATTAGGATTAAGATTGACACTAGAGCAATTAAATTATGTTTGGTAGCAAGTATTAAGTAATATTTGATGGGAATACTCTCATTAATTTTATTTTATAATCTATCATAAATTATGAAAATATAATAATATCCTTATCTAACCCTAAACCCCTCACCCCATCTTCTCAGCAACTTGCCATTCCAACATTTGAGCAGTATTATTTTTAGTTTTTGCTTTTTTAACTAACATACAAAATGATGGATTGATGGTGTGATTTGTGTCATTGAAAGATGCGGGAAATCCTAAATTTGTATAGGAGAACAAAAATACTTTTATATTTGATGATATTTAGCATAGATATTATCTAATCTTATCTATTCAAATGAAAGCATAATATCTTACATTTCTCTTAGAAAGGATATGAATAAATATTAATATAGGATATAATATCGATATCAAATATCAACCGTATTTAACAAGTAAGGTTGAGATTCTAAATATGTGAAAATTGAATATTGAGAAAAGCATATTGAACAAGAATAAAAATACAGATTTGTTAATTCACATAGAACCAAATACCTGGTTAAGATTCCCAAAGATTATTGAACAAATTAACGAAAAAATTAAAAGGTAAATTTGGTAGAAATAAAGATTGTAAACTGTAGTCTACATCGTGGAGAATTTCATATCGATATAGAAAAAGAAAATATTAGAAAGAGGCGGAGAGACAAGGGACGGTGGTCTTCGTAGGCAAAGACCGGAGATCGGGAAAGAGAAGATGACTAGAGAGGAGCAGGTGATCAAGATGACAAGCATGCAAAAGTGGGATTCTACAATCCCAAAACTGATTCGCCAATGCTAGGGGGAGATGGGTTTGCAGTAATCTCACTTTCATATTACACTCAATCCCTGGTTATCCCTCATCCCTCATACCAAATAATACAATTTGCCCAATCCCTATCCTAACGCTTGGTACCAAAATGTTTAAACTCTATCAATAAAAAAAGCCTGACACTTACATTTTTTAAGTAAGATCAATTTCAGGTTATTTGACGACTAAAAGCTCTAATTAATTATTAATACTAAAACAAACATTGTTCCTAAAAAACTACTTATAAAAACATTTACAAATTACTCGTCAATAAAGTTAAAAAAAACAAAAATCCTTTCATTGGATACGTAATTTGAACTCAACCTTTTTAGATTAACGCAGGGATCAAATCATTACAATTAAACAAATATTTATGGGAAGATTAGTATGCAACTCCCTAAAAATTTAGCTTATTATTAATTAGGCCCTTGTAGTTCTTTTCTTTTTTATTGGGTTGTTATGATTTTCTCAATTATAGGTATTGTTCTTTATAATAATATGTTCATTTTTAAGAGGAATAATGTTAGTAACAGATGGCATGGCTCTCACTCAACATACAGACCTAAATCAATTTTGTCACAAAAATAATCAGAATTGGCAAGGCCAAACTTAATGATGATTTGTATCTTGAGAATGTTTACGCTTGAATGTAATTTAATTTCTCCAAGAACTCTTGATTTTTGCCTGATGAATATGGTTTGTTTATTTCAAAGTTTGGAGGATGGGGGAGAGGATTGGCAATGCTAAATAGTACAGTGGTCTCTACTGTTTTCTTAGTTCAAGGAGTTTTGTTGTTGTTTGTTTAATTCAAAATAAAGTTGTCTTAAGTGAGTGTTTAGGAACTTTCCAAGCCTAGGTTTACGCAACCCGAGACAAAACTCCTTTCACACACTTACCTTATAAATCGTAAAAGTTATTCTTAAAAGTTAATCCAAATACATACTATCATTTTAGGTTTGGTCATTTTAGTTTTTCTTGTCTAAATAAAAAGCATCCATGCTTGAGTAATAAAATTTCAGATTCTGTTCAATGCAATATTTGTCAACTTTCTAAGCCTTTCAACTTGATCCATAGTGAGAGCCATCTAGTGTAAAAAATATTATCAACAATATGATTTGACGTTTTATTTAACAACCCTCAAGTAATCTCTCAAGTTTTCTGAAATTTAATACAAATAACCATACATTAATAGTTTGCCTTATCTCTACCTCACAATATTTAATGGTTTTCTCTTTAATTGTCAAATATTATAATAAATTCTCTGGCAGCGATACCATATAATAAGCTACTTTGATGTAACTTAACATCCATTGAAATTAATATTTATTTTGATTCTTATTACAAGACATCGACTTTATCCCTTTTTAAATGACAGGACTTAATTTTTTTTTATTTTGAACATAAATTAATAAAAAGAGTAAAGTAAAAGAAAAAGTAATTGATGTAGTGGTTGGTGCCTTATTTTTTGGACAACAAAATGTTTATAATTGGCGCCTTATAATAAGGTTGAGTGGGAGTATGTCCTTGCTTGTGTTTTAAGCTACGTTTTGCTTGTCAGTAACATTACCCAGTACCGCTAATGCATCATTTGACCAAACTTTGACTTAGACCGAGGCTCCATGACCTGATTACATTGACTTTAAACCAACGTCAGTGCTCTTCAAATTCGCTCCGCCTCCTTGTGCCCTAGCAACTATTCTATTTTAATTTTAGCATGCTTTTTTTCCCACCTTAGATCACTTTTTCCTCTTTCTTCAATAAATATTTACTCTGCAAACCAGGAATATTTGGATCACCAACTGAGACAAAAAAGTGAAATAAATACATGAATCCTATATTGTAGAAATTATTTAGCAAAATATTACACTAGAAATTGTTCGGCTCAAGAACCATTTTACTTTAATTTCTCTCTTGTTACATAACCTTATCATATCTGACACACATATTCTTATAATGAAAAAGAAATTGTTCATAAGGTGGTGTGACAAGGGGGAGAATACTTCATATTGCATAGGAGAAAACGTGAAATCATTCACCTTACGAACAATTTTACTTTTAACATTAAAATAATA
This sequence comes from Inga leiocalycina, assembly GCA_963242795.1. Lineage (NCBI taxonomy): Eukaryota > Viridiplantae > Streptophyta > Magnoliopsida > Fabales > Fabaceae > Inga > Inga leiocalycina. The sequence continues at coordinate 66,115,317 of OY725323.1, read as the reverse complement.
CAAATGTCAGATACGATAAAATGGCATCATAAGATAAAAACAAACTTGTTCTTAGCCTAAACAAGTTGTTCATAATTTTGAAGTTGTTATTGGTTTGAATGATTTTAAGTGTAGCATTTTGATAAATACTTTCACTATGTACGATTTCAATAATTTGTTATTGTTTGCAGTATGTTAGCAGAAAAAAGCCCATAATTTGTTATCTTTCCAATGAGCATGGTAGTAATGATGGTCAAAGTCATCAAGTAACAGTACTTTTGTCTTCAACCATATAAGAAAGTAATTGTTCGTTTGAGATAGCTTATTTTTAGATAATAAGTGTTTATAAATCGTGATTTACGGTATACGAGATAAGTATGTGAGAACAGTTTTATCTTGACTTACGTAAAAAGTGCTTATTGACCCCCAATAAGTAGTACCAAACACATACTAAAACTATGGCATACAATACCATTCATCTCCCTTGACAAAACTAGCAATGTGTCATGATTCATGAACCGCAGAAATGCAACTGACTTCTAACTTTGGACTAGCACTGTTATGCTCCATTGTGTGTTTTGATGAATAGGACCCACTAGTTAGGCTTTTTTGCAGCGCAAATATCCTTATTAATCACTAACTAGAGTACTCCTTTCAATCATTAATATAATATACATTTATCTAATTTAATTAGATTTAGAAAATTAATTAAGTTAGTTAACTTGACATGCATTTTCTAAAACACCAATCATTTTCTTTAATTCCTCACTTCCCTCTCTTGATTGATTATTGTTGAGGGAACATTAACAAAGATAAATTAGAAAAAGATTGACAAATATAAAAAACATATCCTAAGATCACTTATGGATATTATAACCTATATTAATATTTTGTATATGCTTATTTATTTTCAGTTTTGATTATTCCTTTAATCATGTATATCCTAAGATTAGGTATAGATATTATAACCTATATTAATATTTATCATAATCTATCCATAACTTCGAAGAATAAATATGAGATATTAGGAAGCATTAAACAAAAGGGTGATCATACTATAATCATACTAATCTAAGACTGTCATCAACAGAATGTCATCAAGCATGGCATAAAATGTAATCAAATGCTATCAAACAAATGCCATGAACAAAAGAGACACCATGCCAATGTAAAAGTAGTTGGAGGTTGCACCAAAATACAAATTCCCTACCAATCAACCACATACTAATCTACGAACCAAAAACCATCTTCATAATCACTTGCTTGCGCAACAAAGGTGGACATTGAATAACTGTCCTGAGTTTGGTCGCATCATTCATGAGAAAGCAATAAATGTCAGGGATCTTCCTTTCATCGCATCCACAACCTCGAATAAGCCTCAAAGTTTCTTCTCCTGAAATTTGCGGGGCATATCTCTCTCTAAATACTTGATTTCCTTCCCTAAGAACAGCTGCAATAACATCCATCCTCTCTGCAATTTGAGATAATTGTGAAGGTTCCTTGGTTGCAGCACTGTTTTTGGCCCTCTTAGAGCTCTCACTGTTTTCTCCAAGAGAATGGTCATCATGTGGGAAATTTTCCAAATTGACTGCGAAATTCTCAAAAGTCACCTCATGCTGAGAGGCAAGTTGATCAACCACATTTACAGTGTCAGCTAATTCTTGAAGATTTGAACGTTGTCGCTTCTTCGTATTTGAAGGAGTCTCACCATCATCTCCATAGGCTCTATCATTTCCGTAAAGAGCCAACATCTTCTCATAATTAGGCAGAGATGTATTTCTCCAAAGAGCAGCTTTTGGTTTGACCTTAAAAAACACATAATTCAAGGAATATATAAAGTGAGCATGTACTTGTTAACACTTAATATCATACTTGCAAGGGAAAAAAAAATTTATTTATCTCACCTCAATCAATTGATTCCAGACTTGATCCTCAGCTTCCCATTTACAAGTGGACGAGTTCCATGAAAACCCACTCATACCACTTTCAAAGATGTCATACATTTCTGAAAAATTCTTCTTTAGAGTCTTCCAACGATTTTTGACCTTCTCTTTATCAACTTTAAATCCAAACACGGTACTCAAATATTGTGATATATTATCATAAGCTGTGCATGTAAAGGATCTTTTAACTTTGTTGCCAATCTCAAGTTCATGCATAAATGCATCAATCAAGGTATCGTCCATCTTGGCAGTCCAAGTCAAGCACTTCTCAATAGTGCTAGTATTTGCACTGGCTACCCTTCTTGGAGCCATACTAACAGAATCTAAACCCAAATAAATACATCACATAAGTAAACAACAAGCTGAAAAGAATATATTAAATAAGCAAAGAACAATCTCAAAGAGACACACCGAAGTTCAATATCAAAGGAATACATCTGAACTACACAATACAGGACAACAAGACAAACAAGGTAGACTACAAGTCTCCGATACATTTCCAACCACTGCATCAGAAATTCCTCTTCAGAATCCATCTAACAAATCAAGAAAAAAAATCACCCCAAATTAATCACCAAAAGAAGTACTAAGTTATCCCGTAAACATACACCATGCTACATACATACAAGACAATCAAGACACAAAATTCAACAGCGACAATAAGGGAGATTTGCACAATGAAGTTAGCAACCACAGAGCATACTGTTACATGCTCCATAACTACATATCCCACACAAACTTATCATCCAACCCACAGCAAGCTGAATAAAATGCACTAGAGAGAACATCAATCAAAGTGAATAAAAGTATGGTCAGCTCGCTCAATGATCATCTTCCTACCAAATAAATCATTGCAACCTTCTACCTTGAACCAACCAAATAAATAATTACAGAGAGGGAGAGAAATATTAGAGAGAAAGAGATGGAGGGAAGAGGGGGAAAAATGACACAACAAGGAAGAGAGGGAAGAGAGTAGCACCTCACGAATCACGGGTGGCAAGACACGGTTGACTGGATGGCTGGAGGCGAGAGCACATGGCAGATGAACAAAGCAGAGAAACGAATGAAGCACTGGAGCAAGTGAGAGGGTGATAGGTTTTCTGGCTACTTTTTATAAACATAAGGGTAGTTTAGGGATATTGAAAATAACCAAAATACAACCCCTTCCCTCCAAATCCCCCAATTTTGCAGTGGAGGGTTAGGAGGTAAAAGTTTTATAAAGCCAAAGTGATAAGAGCAAAATCCCTCCCCTCCAAATCTCTCATTACAAACAAATCCTAAGTATACAAGTGCATATCATATAAAAAACTTAAGATAGAATTGCTCTTCTGAATGACTTGAAAATTGTAATATTAACAATTTTGTAGATCTTATAAGCTTCCTTATCCATAATCTTAAAAATGGATAGAAAAAATGCTATTACTTTAGCTGGATGGATAGAATAGAGCACTTATTTGAGAAGGGGGAAGAAACCACTTGATATAAAGTGAGAATAACAAAAGGAATCTAAAAACAGTTGACAATATATCCTCCCTATACAACCGGAAAAAACACACACACACACACAAAAGAAACATAGGAAACAACTCAGACTCTTCACCTCAAAAGGGCCTTCCTATCCCTCTAATGGTCCACTGGGACAATCTTGAAAAAATCCATTTGTTGAACACAAAAAGGGGGGGGGGGGAGCCTAGTGCACAAGGCTCCCACTAGGTGGGGTCTGGGGAGGGATAGGTATATGCAGCATTACCCCCACAAACGAATATACTGTTTCTAGAATTTGAACCCGTGACCTTCAAGTCACATGACAGTTACCTTACTGCTGTGTCAAGGCTCACCCTCTTTGTTGAACACAAAGATATCATAAAATTAATCCCCTCATAAAGAATACATGAGAGGGGAGGGAATCTGGTTCACAACTCATGCATTCCATTCTAACGAAAGACACCACAAACCAACAAAAAATGCACACTGCCAAAGAACTTTATCTCCTTCCTTTGTCATTCTAATAAATCCAGTAGCCAAAACAACCAAAGGTCAGCTGGACATGTACAGCTCTCATTACAGAAAATAAAAAACCTACTCAAATCTGCTAAGTCAATTCACAATGTATAAAAGGTGGTTATTAATCCTTGAACTTCCAAAACACATCACATAAACAATGGTTGGTCAATCCTCCTTGGGCCTTCAAGTCTAAACTCAAAGTAGATCATTGTAACTAATTCCATTATGTACCACAAACCAAACAAAAGCCTTTAACTTCACCATAAAAAAAAAGTAGTCAAAGAATTACAATTTGGGAACAAGTGTAAAGGCCTAAAGAATTCAAACTTGAATCCTTCATCAGGCAAAGAAGGACCGCAGAACAGAACAAGGATTTCCAACAAAACAGGATCTTAAGCACTTATGATTTCAAGAAAAATGACGATGTCATTATGAAGAGAGGTAAAGAAATCAGAGATCAGAGCACAGTGGAAGGAAGATATATGACAAACTGCTAATACTGACAAGTCATTTTATCATTCTAGTCTCGTAACAGAAAATTGGAAACTGTATTCCAACATTTGTAAAGTATGTCATAAACACAAAAGATCATGTGTTGAGATCCATGGATAGTTGTGTATTAGCAGTTCAAATATTAGATGTTGACTACAGATTTATACAGTATAAATAATTTCTAACTTACATGTTTTTATGATATTCTTTCCCTGAGAACGTCTTTGTATTGTGCTTCAGGCAGATGATTACACTTTACTCCTGCGACTAGAAAAGGCAAAGAGGGAATAGCTAAAGCTTTTGACGCTTTGATACTTTACACTACACTGCTGAAAATAATAGCCAGGTTGTTAAACATTGTAGAAGAAACAAATGAGAAAGGAAAATACGCAAGAAAAGATCGGGGAGAAAATAAAAATAATCATGTATTCATAAGAACAAGCTACTTTAGTCCACGTTAACCAATACACTAAATTTGAAAATGCATTTAACCCCCAAACTAAAGCCTAATAACAAATTTAAAACATCAACTTTAAGATGTAACAAAATAACTCCAAGTTGTTTGGAAAACAAAGAAAAATTTGACTCTCAGTTTGGTTTAGCATTGGGTGTCTTGCTTTATCTTGAAGTTGATGTGCTAAGGTTTTAATTAGGGCTTAGTTAGAACAGTTACAGTGGATTTTCCCCATCTTAAAATGATTTCAATTATAGTAGAAAACAGCCTTTTCGTTCAAACCCAGTCACTCAAATATCACAAATTCGTCAAACTTACTATAGTCGTGACCTTAAAAAAGAAAAACCTAACTTTGAACACAAATGCTAGCTCCAGAAAGCGCAATAAAAGGACATACTAGAAACATAGATTCATTTTCAAACCCAGAACATTAAAAATAGATTAATCTCCAAACAGAGGAAGTGGCATGATGGCGCTAACCTTTGGCACACAACATATGACGGGAAAAAAAATATAAGATCCTCCCCTATTTTTTTGGAAAAAAATTTCCGACTATTAGGTTCTCTGCGCTATGTCTACGTTGGAACGAGAGAATCTCTTACGGCCACGAGAGAAAGATTGTGCGAAAACAAAAGCAGCATAGGACGAAGACAAAATCAAAGGAGTGTGCGCGCGAACCCACGAACACCAACGAAGATTGAGAAGAGTGTATTCATTTTGTGTGTTTTCTAAATTGAAAGGCCAGTGGAGCTGTGAAATGGGTAGAGCCCGTTAGGTCGGTCTATTTAGGTTTGAATCTTTTAAAGATTGGATTTATGATTTAGAGATTAAAAAAGAAAGTTGGCCTAAAAAGGTTGGCTCTACAGTTCTGTAAGGTCGACCCTTTTAGATATATTTAATATTTTTTTAAAATAAATTAATAAATATAATATTATTATATCAAATCATCAATATGAGAGATACCTAAATACCTAATATAGTGTTAATAATAGGTAAATATTTATTAATTAGTTTGATTTATTTTTTTTCTATAATGGTTTATTCATTTTAATTTTTTTAAAAAAGCTAATTTGGACATTAGATGATTATTTTAATTAAAAATTTATGAGTTTTAAAGATAATGTATCTCAATTTAAAACAAAATAATAAATAAATTGTAAAACTTGAAGAAAATTTTTTTTTGAATTAAAACGAGTTTAAACCCATTTAGGTCCAAGCCCGTGAAAGGTCAGCCCTGTAGGGCCGCGGGCTTTAAAAACATGGTACTTTTTAGGAAGCAGGCATAAACGGACCGGCCCATTTAACCCCGAGCCGTGAAGGGCTGGCCCTGTAGAGCCAGACCGGCTCATATTCCCGACTTTAAAAGCCAGGCTGGCCCAAAAAAGGCTCTCTTATTTTGTTCAAGTGAGAGGGCTACTAAATGGTCTTTTTCTTGTTTCTGATTTTTCTTAATGCTAGTATTTTTTTGGGAGAATCCCTGAAAAAGTACTTGGAATTTAGGACATGACAAATGAGTTTTTTTACTAAGAATTGATTATAAAATATCGAAACGTGATAAGAAATTTCTAACTTTTTTCTTGGGAAATAATTGATTTGTCATTTCCCAATTTTCAGATTTTTTTTCTTCAGGGATTCTCCCTATTTTTTTTAGATGAATTGTGAAAATAAAACAAATATGAGATAAGAGATAAAGAAGAGCAAGATAATAGAGATAAAATGGTGAGAGAAAGGAAGGGAAGAAATTCTCTTAATTTGTGTTTCTTGTTGTTATAATGCTATATACAAGGCCTCTATTTTAGCTTCTAAGAGTCATTATCAAGTGTCACAATTAATATACAATAAATGTATAATTAATATTATATGACCCTTCGTATTATTAAATAGTCTTTTAGTTGCCCAAAAACGTATTTATAAATGTTGACTATGATACGAGTCAATGGACATGATGAATGCGCCTCATTAAAAATTTTAATTAAGAAAAATTCAGTGGGACAAAAATCTAGCCAAAGAAAAGAGTATACCATTCATTGATACATTATTCAGTGCTGCCTCATTAAAAACCTTTCTAGGAAAATTCAGTGGGACAAAACCTAGATAAGGAAAAATGAGTACAATGTGTATCGACTCCCTCTCTTGATGATATCGGTTTTACTCCCCCTGATGACAACATCACTTTTAATGTCTTTTCGAGCATATCTTCCTTTTAGCCGCCAAATATTATATTGTTAGCTGTGGAACAAAAAAAGAATTATCATGAAAATCACTCAATCTTATTTTCATTATTCATTATGTACTTGCAAGAACTAAATTTTACCAACAAAATCATGATGAATACAATATTAAAATAATCTCTAAATATTCTCATAATTATAAGATACTTCTAGAATATCAAATCCAATACATATTTTGCAAGCAAAATCACCTTTCGGCATGATTCTAGTATTTTGAATCCTTTGAAAATTCTTATGTCAGTTTCACTATTTAGTGAGCCATATGCACAGGCTATCTATAACAATATCTAACATACACATAATTTTTCTTTTATGAACTGCCAAACTAATAATAAATCCAAAATCATTGTATCTACCACAAAATCATGTGTCTCATTATAATCATCATTAAACTTTTGTGAAAATCTTTATTTTCACAGAACACATAAATACTATCATATTTCTAGTGTTTGGGTTGCAGGTCCTTAACATTCATAATATAACCATATTTTCATTGTGTCTTTTTCCATCGTTTACTTTTTGTTTTGGTCAATCATTTTTATGTCTACTTTTTATGACATATCTTTATATAAGATCCTCATTTGATCACATGATATCATTTTCAAAATTGTTGTCCACAACTTTATCTTTTCGATTCTATTTTTCCAATTGTAATATAACTTACCAAGATCTATATTACTTTTTAGGTACCTGAACCTCTCGAGGTTTTTGCAGTTAGTTATGTCTCGGCATTCTTCTGGAGTACATGCCTCCTTAATATGATCATCTTAATTATATGCTCCACTTTATCCATAATATTTATATTTGGAACTGAATAGTGTCTCATGCATCGAGCATATCTCACTTGTATTTATACTGATTGGAGTATTTTTAGTTGGAATATGAGATTTAGTGACTCTCATTTGGGTCAATAGTTCCATTTATTAGATGTTTTATAATATTTCATTAATGCAAAGCCTAATGAACTTTTGGTTCATATTTCTATATTCGAGGATCTATACTTAATGATGCATTCCATGTGTTCTCTTTCCCAGCTATATATTCAATTTCTCCCCCTTATTTTAGAAAAATGTTGTCAAATGATAATTGACTAATAATGCAGTATAAAACTTCTAAATCCATTTATTTTCTTTAGAAATATCATTTTATTTCATTTAGAGACAAACAAGAAAAAGATATCCTTACCCAACATTTATCCCAATTTTCTTTAAATATTCATCTATGTACAATATTGTGGTGGAATAAATATTACACATTCAAAATTCTAAGATGAAAAATATCTAGCTCTTGACCAAAAGCCAATTGTAGTAGGAGAAGTTATAATATTCTATTGGCTTGACGCATTTATATACTACAATATGTAAAATCAATAATCCCAACCGTAAGATAGGAGTTTTGTTCTTATAAGTTTTGATCTAGTTACTTATAGAGGCTTTGTTATATAATTTTGCTAGATCATTTTATTAAGTAGGCTTTTAAACTATTCTTCTAATAAATATATGATAATAACTGAAAGCCTGAGATATAAACTCGTTAGCATTTTCAATGGGAATTTTTTGGATCGTATAGTCTGGAAATTGTGTGCTTAATTTAATCAAATATTATTGCAAACTTTTAGGTTGTAAGCTAATAATAATCTCACATGTAACCATTTTATAGATGCATCTATTAAATTTATTGAATACTTATATGTTTTACATGCTATTTCAATGGGCTCATATAATTATGTTTGATATATTTCCAAAAATGTAGAGATCAAGTGCTAATCATGACCAATAATATTCTCATAGTCAATTTTATTTGAGAACAAGTATTACATTCTTAAATTATATAATATGTTGGTTATTCATAAAGAATCTTCTAGTTCTTTAATGGATGTCAATACATAATCTTTTATAATTTGTTACATCATATATATGACTTGGATGATCAAACAAGTCATGCCAACAACATGTTTCTTAACTAACAACAAAATTTTCAATTTCTATAAAATATTGATTTAAAATCTCAATATGACATCCATTTTAGGAAAATCCATAGGCTTTGTGATGAAGTATATGAGTAAAGTTTTTCAATATTAATTCACACTTGTATTTTGACAATCTCCCCCTCAAGTATGAGTCATATAAGTATACTTCCTTTATTTATGTATATCAAAGACAGACTAGTATATAAAAAGCCAATAACCTATCTTTCATTTTAAAGCTCAAGTATTTCATACTTCATATGGAATCAAGGATTTCAATCCAACTAGGTTATCACCTTTAGACCCTCTGGCAAACCAAAGTTGTGATATAGATATATGGGTCATAAGTTTCATTATCTATTCTTTGTTCGCCTATAGGAAAATCTGTATTAGTCTTTCAAAAACTATTAACAATTTTGTTTCATATACTTCGTCAGGAACTATCATATAGTATTCATCACCATATAATCCCATACTCATTAATAATATACTACAATTTGCTTTTTTTTTATATATATGCAAAGTGTATAGTCCCCTACATATGAAGAGATTCATGATCAAAATAAATTAAAATAACATAAAATTATCCAGCAAAAAATTCTCATAAGTAACAAATCTATGAGAAATTTTCATGAAAAGCACATTGTCAAAAATTCTTAAACATAGAAACTATGATAAAGTCATGCATTCGTGAATTAAAGTTCTCACAAAACAAACATTGTGAGAAAGTTACACAAAAATGAATCTATGAGAATTGTTTATTGGACTACATAAGCTAACACATTTTTTCTCAATGAATTATTCCTATAATAATTATTCCTAGAATTGTTTAGTGGGGTGGCGCTTCCTTGGAAGTAATATGACTTCCTATGGCACTTCCCCAATGAAGCGCCACAGGAAGTCTTTTTTTTTTAAAAATAATTTTGTGTAATTGTTTCTTTTTTTTAGTAAAATCCTCTGTATTTACAATCAGAATCCATAGCAAAATGAACAAAACCAAACAAGAATCAAACCAAACTAAAATGGAATAACTTGAAACAAATAACTAATTCATAAAATCGCTACTAAATGTATTTAATTACAACAATTGTAATGTCCAACTAAATTGAAGTGAATAAACACTTATATAAAATTCAAGACAGATTTTAACTTAAAAGAAGAAGAAGAAGAAGAAGAAGAAGAAGAAGAAGAAGAAGAAGAAGAAAACGTATGAAGTTAAACTTCTGTATAAAAAAAAGACTTACAAGCTAAGGAGCTTTTGTAGGAGGTCAAGACAAGAAGGAAAAAAAACATGGGAAACCAAGCTTTATATTGCAATGGAAGTGGAGACTAAGAGTGGAGGGAGTAGTGGGGACAATGGCGCTACAACTTCAAAACAGAGAGGAGTGCAGATTGTGTTATATAGGAAGAGGAGAGTGGGAAGAATGATAAGGAAATGTGGTGAGCAGGGTTGAAGGGATAAGGATTGGGAACCAATAAAGTGGAGATTTGGAATAAGATTGTAGAAAATGGGGAGCCAAGGGTGTGCAAAGAAGAACATATATGGTGGGCTAGGTATTTTTTTTTTAAAAAAGTAAGCCTTGTATGGCGCTTGCTCAAACAAGTGTCATATAAGGCTTCAGGGAAGCTTTGGCGCTTATCTAGGCAAGCTATAGCTTCCCTTCAATAAAAAAACTTTTTTTTTTAAAAAAAGGACCTTATAAGGCACTTGTTTGCCAAATGCCTTTAAAGATCATGGCCTTAGAAGGCACTTGGAAGCCAAGATTGTCTAGTGATGCATGAGAGGGGGATGCTCTGGAATGAATTGGATGGCGAATGAACTAAAGGCAGTAGAACCTGCCAAGATCAGTCCATTAGATCTTCTCTTCTCAGTTCATTAGAGGAAGGAAGGATATGACGCAAGTGAATAAAACTAAAGAATTTATTGAAATTAAAGCATAAGCACTTACAGATAGAAAAGATAGGAGGAAGAAAGAGGTAGGAAGGTCACAGAGCTTCTCTCTCTAAACTCGTCCTAACTGAACCTGTCTGCCAAGTGAAGAAGCTTCTCCTTAAATAGATAGACGAAGTTACTATTTGAACAGTGTTTTGACCTTTGACTTGCTAGTGACTGACACTATTTGAACAGTTTCGGTCATGACACTATTAGCACAATACTGCATACACTACAATAACACTATTTGTACAGTATTTTTCTGACACTACAGTATTTGTTTAATTACACCGAAAACTTAAAAATAATACTAAGTATTTGGGCATGCTTAGTTCTCGTTCAAATCAACAACAAATTCTTCTTCATCATCTTCTTGATTGTCTGAGGCCGATGAAGAAACTGGTTGACTGGTTGAAGGGGTTTGATTTTGTTGTTGAAGGATTTGTAGCATTGAACTGAGTTGGTTGATGAGATTGGTCTTGTCTGTTGTTTGGGCCAAGATAGATTGAATCCTTGATTTCTGGTTCAGGAACTTGCTTTGTTCCGTCATGCAGAGATGTTGAGGATTCTCTCTAAACCATCATTCTATTGCTTTTGTGTCAACCCTGCTGATGTCAAATCGAGCCCACCATCTTACAGAAGGAACTCGTTGTAATACTGGCAGGATTGTTGATCCTTCAAATGTTTATGAAAATCTGAAATTCCAGGTAAAAGTCCAGGCTCTAGATAATTTTGAAAAATAGTGAAGATCGATTGGAAAAGGATCCTCACTGATGTTAAATTTTTGTTTGAAAAGCTCAAAGGCTTGTATACCCTTTGGCGGAAGGATTTCCAGTATTAGATCAAAGAATCCCCACCAATGAATAAACCATTGAGGAAATTGGTACTTGGTTTTTGTTTTGAAATAAATAAACCAAGTATGTTTACAAAGTTCAATTTAATCCCAAAAGACATTGGACCATGCATCTACATAATCCTAATAATTATATCCTTTGGGTTCATATTCTATTTCCCAAAATTTTGGTTTATATAAACCTTGTCCCCACTGGGAAAGGGTGAGAACTTTCAAAATTTGGAGAGTAGAATGAGTAATTATAGTTCCATCTAGTTTTTTCCTATTAATTTCAATAAATTCGGATTGAACCAAAATTAGCTCATAATATTCTCTGGTTTTTCTTAAATTTGTAGGCCTGAAATAAAATCCAGGAGGGAAAATATTTAGGGCTACTTGGTTTGGATTTAGGTGGAAGAATTTTGGTTCCACCTGAACAATATGCTTTACATAATTTTCTTTGTGAATGTAAGGCATGTCTATGTTGGCTTGTGTTTGGGATTGACTGACAATCACTTTTGATGAAGAAGACGCAGTTGTCACTTGTTTTTGAGTTGGAGTAGAAATTTTTCGCTAAATTTATAACTTGGAAGGTACCTGATTCAACAAATCATACTCCCATTTAGAGATAGCTTTTTGAGGGATTGGAGGAGAGCTTTTACCTTCCCTTTTGCCAATACTTGTCCCCAAGTAGTTTCTGGAAGCTGCTTTTGGGCATAGGCTGGTGTGTAAGATTCAATAGTCCTATTGGTTGAAGTCGCTCTTGTTTGTGGTTTTTGGATTGATGATCTAAATGGAGTGTATGACTCGGTTTGAGATTGCTGCTTCTGCTACTGTGATCATTGAGTTTGGGACTCAAATTGTTGCAGAAGTTGTTGCATAACTGCCTCTATTTGTTCACTAGAGACTGTTTGACTTGGGGCATCTTGCATGACACCCTTTTATTTATCACTTTGTTTATCGTTAGGATCTTTCTTTTTCTTGGGCATTTTGTTTAGTGGTTTGGTTGTTCACTCAGATCTACCTACCTTATAGAAACTCTTGGGGTGAGAAAATGTGGCAAGGAGTTTGAAGTGCATCTGATAAATTCAATGTCAAAATAAAAAACACTTAAAATGGCTTGTCGTCCGGCAAAAATTTCTTTTGATGCAAGGTGTTTAACATCTTTTTGTAAAATGTCTTTAGCCAATTTACAATCAATGTGGACTAAAAAGCTTTTGTTTAAAAGATCATATTGAAATTTGGAAATGTATAAAGCAATTGCCAAAATTTCTTTTTTAATTGTGAAATAATTTTACTGTGCAGTATTCCAATGTTTAGAAGTGAAAGATACTATTTTCTCTTTGCCATCTATTCATTGTTTGAGAATGCCACCATAACCAATGTCAAAGGCATCGGTTTCAACAATTTTGTCGGTAGAGGGATCAGGAAGGCTAAGAAAAGGAAGCTCCTTAACTTGTGATTTGATTTGCTTAACAATGTTTGAATGAGTATCCTCCAAGGAGGAGGATTCATTTTAAGACGCTGGTGAAGTGGTTTAATGAAATTGCTAAGATGAGGAATAAACTTAGCAACATAATTTAAACATCTCAAAAATTGTTAAAGTTGTGTTTTATCAATGATTTGATTGGGAAATTTATCAGCAAATTGAATTGATCTTTCAATCAGCGTTGTGGATCCCTGGTAAATCCAATGACCAAGAAACCTAACCTTAGTTTGGAAAAGACTAATTTTGGGTTTATAAACTACTAAACCATTTGTTTATGCAATTTTGATAAATTGATAAACATGTTTAAAATGTTGATCTATTAAATGAGAATAAATCAACACTTCATTAATATAAACAATGATGAATTGATTATAATTATTAAAGATCTCGTTCATGATCCTCTGAAATTCAGAAGGAGCATTTTTTAAGCCAAAAGGCATAACGTTCCACTCATACTAATGAAAAGGTACAGTAAAAGCAGTTTTATACCTATCATTTTCAAAAATTTGAATTTGCCAAAATCCAGATTTCATGTCGAATTTTGAAAATATTTTTGCAGAATACAAACGTTTAAGTAGATAAGATTTATTTGGAATTGGATACCTAATCCATTGTAACGCTTCATTTAAAGGTTTACAATTGATTATAATTCTTAGAGCTCCACGTTCTATTTCTGCATTTTTATTTACATAAAAAAACAGCACAAGACCATGGGCTACGAGATTTGCGAATCAACCTTTTCTTCAGAAGTTCTTGAATTTCCTTTTTATAGGTTTCAAGAAGTTCTACAGTCATTTGAATTGGTCACGCCTTATTTGGTATTTGTTTTTCAAAAAAACTTGTTTCATAAGGCAAGTCAACCACGTGTTTTTTGTGATTCCAAAACACGATTGGTAATCTGAACAAATAGTTTCATGGATTTTTTCAAGACTTGATTGAATTCTTTATTTGGTTTGTGTTTGACACAACTGTGTTTCTATATGTTTAAAAGAGATATCTTTGCTCTAGGTAGGTTTTCTCTTTCTTGGAATGTGAGCCATTGTTCATCCTCGAATGGGAAACCCCTATTGCCAGAAAGCTCCATCGGATCGATGGTCAGAGGAAGGTATACCAATTTTACATGTTAAGAAAGCGAAGAAGGAGGATAAAGAAGACGCTATGATGTTTGACAATATGGAAGATGTAGATGGATGCTTTGAAGATACCTCACTGGAGAATAATGAAAGTACTCAAGTTAAACTTCAACAGCTAGCTCCTTATAAAGAATCATTATTTGGTTTAAAGGCAGAGATTTCAATGGGGTAGCCCAAGCGGTAGTGCAATGGATGAAGACCCATAGCTATCGATCTCCTTGACCAAACATGGGAGTTACCTGAGCCATTAAAAGAGATTAAAAAGATAATGAACGTCTTCCTGGTGGTCCCATGCTCCCTGGAAGAATTTAATGAATGCTGCCAACCATAGAATATCACACTGATTGTAATAGTGTTAGGGGTCAGATTCCATCTTTATAAGTTAAAGGAACAGCTACGTCGAATATGGGGATTCAGTGATTTTGAGATGATAGATGTTCCTAATAACTACTATGTGGTGAGATTTAATGATGATGACAGTTGGGGAATGAAATACAAAAAGGTTCTTTTTGAAGGGCCCTGGGTGCTAGCTCGGCATAATGTCTTGGCTTAGTGATAGTCCCCCTATTTTGATCCATATCAGAATCCACTTGGGAAAATAGCCACATAGGTCAGGATACCGAATGTTCCTCTACACTGTTATTCAAAGAACTACATCTAGAGGTTAGGGGACATGATTGGTAAGAAGCTAAAAGTGGACCTGCATACCATTACGAATATAGACGAGAACAGAGTGAAGGTGTCAAGAGCCAGATCTGCAAGAATCTGTGTGGAACTAGACTTGCAGAAAAGACTGGTGTAATGCCCTAAAATGTGATTAAGGCCTAATGACTTCAAAAGTGAATGTAATTATTGATAAAAAACACTTTTGGAGAATGTGATTTGAATTGTGATCCAAATGCATAATAAGTAGTGCCTAAACCCTGTATTTAAGTTCAATTGTAGATGGATATCTAAATTGAGTTAAACTGGAGGGAGGGAACATAATATGGTGAAATGGAATAATAAAAATGCATTTGGTGTTGACTCAGTAGGAATTGCCATAATTAGGGGCGAAAGGGAAAAAGAAAAGTTACTGATTAATTAATTAGTTACTGAAGAGGAAACTCATTAGTGACTTAAAGATTAATGGTTGTGATTAATTGTCAAGAGATCAAGAGGGTGGAATCATATGCTTTGGTGCTCATATGTGCCCATGGGAGAAAAGGCAAGATCATGGCAAGTGGCATTGCATGAACCATGGATCGAAGTCAACATTTCAACTCATATTCTTCTTTCATCTCTCCCTTAAAGTCAACTAGTGAGTCTGGAGCAAGGGAAAATCTGATTTCTTTATCATCATCTGATCTCTCTCTCCCATTCTCTATTTTTGCCCAACTTAAGGAAGAAAGAGGAAGTGAAAGGTAAGGTTTTGGCCTTATAAATAGTCTTGTATGCTCAAATACTCTTAATTAATCTTGACCACCTTGATGAGAGCTTTATCTCTATGGTTTTAGATTTTTGAAAGAAGGTATTTGAGTGCTTGAAGAAATTAAAAAGTGGAAGAATTCAAGAACTAGCTTTGGAAAGAGGAAGGGGTGAGAAATTGTTGCATTTTTACATATTGATTGTGGTCATTGGTTGAGTTTTGAAATTTGTAAATTTTTCCCTGATTTTCATGAGATTTTGAAATAGATGAATTGAATAGTGTATTGTGGTGGAATTGGTGTCATATTGTGTCATTGGAACAATGGAATTGGTTTGAAACTTGAAATGGAAAGTTTGGCAATTTGGTAGTTTGTGTTGCATTGTGGTTCAAAACTGAATATGTGTGGATGTGATGAGAATTTGGTTGTTTTATTGATTCCAATGGTTTCCTTGTGGAAAATTGTGTGGGAATAGGTTTGGTTGTTGATTTTGGAGCCATTGAACACATTGGTTGAAAATATGAAATTCTGTCTATTGAAACTCTATGTTGGGCAGTTTGTTGCATGGACGTTTTGAATGAGCAAATGGTGTCTAAAAATTCTGAAACTTTCCACTCTTAAATTTCACATGCCAAACTTCAACATGGACATATAATTTATGTCATTTCTATTTGTGAGCTAGGAGATATGATTTTCCAAAATTTGGGGTTGAAACTAAAAGCAATTCTAGAGTAGTATGGGATTTCGTGTAATTCTTTATTTTTGTGGTTATGGACAGCATTGATTCATATTTTTTTTGTATAGAGGACTTCAATAGCTTTCCATAGGACTTGGGATCACCCTATTTTGATTTTTGTAGAATTGGTTTTGATTTTTCAAATTTGATGAAAAATTCTGGCAGATTTGGTCATGTATGCGGAAATTGAAGATGTTATGGCATAATGTTATAGTTGAAATCTGAGGTTAGAAATTGGTCTTTTAGGTTAATTGACCACTTTAGCTCCTTAGTTGACTTGATTAAATGACCATAGTGATAACCAGCCAAAGTATTATGAGTATTAAAGAATTAGAATAGGTAATAACTCGTCGTCCTTGATTTTGGTTTATGGGATTCAATATTTGCCCTGTTCGTGATCCACTTGTGCCAGAGCACAATTGGAAAGAACAAGGTAGTAACACTTTCCCTTATACTATATATGATACATTGCATGTTGGATTTATCATTTTTGTGTGATGATTTTGGATGCGACAGAGCTTGTGGATGTGAAAGCCGAAATGTTATGTGTAAGCCATAAGGCTAAGTGTATAATAACGTGCGCGTTTCAATGTGAGCAGTCGTAGGGAGTGATGCCAGTCATCTCTACCCCGACCGTTGATATGTCGTTGTAAATGTGTGAGCCGTTAAGGCTATGTTTATGTTGCGAAGACTATGTGAATGCTGTGAAGGCAATGTGTATATTATGACAACTATGTGTATGCTATGTTCATTGCTGCTATGTTGCTTGATGATTTACTTGCATGCTATGTGATTATATGTGGTATGAGTGATTTGTTACTACTGGGATTCTTTTGAATCTCATTCTTTCTCTTGACTAACCTACAGACAAGGCAAGTCGCTCAAAGGGGAAGCAAACAACCAAGGGCGGCTAGGACTCCGGTAAGGATGTGTTTTGGTAGTTGGTTATCAAATTTTGGTTGGGATTACTGTATATATTCGGAATGTAAAGTTTTGTAATAGTTCATGTAATCCCTTGAATGAGAACTTGTAAACGGGAGAATGCGCTTGTAAACCCTTTAGTTAATGTATGAAACCTGGGATTTGCCGGGACTTTTGTTTTACACTCTGATATGTATGAGTGCAACTTAACTGTGTAGAATAATTATATTTGAAATGCGAATATGAGACCAGGTTAATTGAATTTTGAAAGAAATTTGTGAAAACCCTATCTTAAATATGGGATTGAAAAGGTGTCTTTTGCCATCCGCTGGTCTCTAATTCATCTTAAGTATATATTTTCGAATTATAATTATGGTTAAGAAGGCAAGGGGTTACAAATGGTGCCGAGGATTATCTGCACATCGACACTATTTAATATTGAGTATGAAGGGCTTGATCTCATTTATTTTGATTGCGAGCGCTATGGTCACCATAAGAAAGCGTGTCCTTGGAAAGTCAATACTAGTTCGACCCCAGCGTCTTCTCCTCTACCAGTAAATTTAGCCTGTATAGGGAAGTCGACGCCAGAAGGCGCAATGTCGATAGTAAATAATGAACAGTTCGGTCCATGGATGTATGTGAAAAAGACAGCTCAGACTCGATCAGCGAGGAATGATTAGAGTAGAGGGAGTGTATTAACCAATGGATATCGAGTTGTGGGGAATGACCAGAGTAGAGGAAGTGGAGTAATCCATGGTCAAAACTTGAGGCGCATTAAGAAGGAGGAAAGTCAGATATGGCAGACTAAATATGTAGCTATCGCAAAGCTAGGAGAAGACATAGAAGAGGAAGTTAAGGTGTTAGGCAGGGTACTTTGTTGACTCAGGCAACGCAAAATGTAGAAAAAGCCCTTGTGATTTTTGATGAAAGGAAAGGAGCAGGTTGGAGAAGGTCAGAGAAAGTAGCTAGTGCTAAGGGAAAGTTAAAAGTAAAAGAGGGTTTTAAAATCAAGCCATAGGGCCCATGTTGGGAAAAGAAAACATAAGGCCTTTAAATATTGAAATGGCAACGAAAGCCCATCAAGTAAGAAGTAAAGGAGTTGGGCCCATAGTGCATACTCAAATGGAGATAACAAAGGTGGGCCATAAAAGCCAATCATAAAGAAAGTACCTGGTAGTTAGAGGTAGTATGAAAGAAGTGGAAAACCAAATGATACAAGAAAATCAGGATCATTCTTTAATTACAGCTGAAGACCAACAAAAAGAAGGAGTCACGAACACTCCGTCTCTAGTTAACACAGGGATGATCATGTTGGATTAGGAAACTCAGCTAGCGATGGTGCAACCAATACCTGAAAGGGTAACTTAGAGTGTAGAAGGTCATAGTCCACTAATTAATATCTCACTGGAGGAGTTGAAGCAAGTACTTTGGGAACACAGAGTAGCTATTATGCAAGAAAACCTAGAGAAGGGTGAAGTACTCAGAGAAGAAGAAAAGCCCCCAAACCTGTAAGTTTTGAAATTTCCTATATATGTGGATTAATGATTGTGTCAACATGGAATTGTCGTGGGGCAGGTAGCCATATGTTTCCACTAATATTTAAAGAAGTTGTTAAGAAATATAAGATTAATGTAATGTGCTTCTTGGAGACTAGAATTAGTGGAGACAGAGCATATAAGGTAGTCCGACAATTGGGGTTTTCAAACTGGATAGGGGTTAAAGCAACGGGATTTGTAGGGGGAATTTGGGTGGTATAGAATGAAGGGGAAGTAACAGTAGAGTACCTTTCTTCATCAGCTCAAATGCTTCACTATAAAATATCTGATATGCGGTCTAGTGATGCTACCTTTGTTACCTTCATCTATGGAGATACTACTATGAATAGAAGAATAGGCTTTAGAGCTCCTTGAATGAATTAAGCAGCCAGATGGAGGGAAAATGGCTAGTTTTAGGGGACTTCAATACTTTCCTTAGTTCAAAAGACAAATTGGGAGGGTCAGCTCCTTTAAATCAAGCAATAGCTTCCTTTATTTTGTGCATCAACATATGTGAACTCATTCAGGTTCCATTTGTCAGTGACTTGTACACGTGGGAAAAAGGAGTCAAAGAGCGCCTGGACTGGGTATTTTGTACCTTTGAATGGGAGCTGACTCATCCTTGAGCTAAAGCATTTCACCACCTCAGATTTAAATCTGATTATAGACTTATTGTTGTATCTGATATGAATGAGTCAAGAATGGATAAAATTAAAAAACCTTTTATGTACTAAGCAGCTTGGTGTCTTGAACCAGAATATAGCAATATAGTCAAGTCGGCTTGGTTGGGGAAGAATTGGCTGGATGGAAGTAGAGAATTTGAAGTAAAGATCATCGAGTGGAATGAAAGAGTAGTGGGAAGTATTCCAAAGAAGAAAAGGGAGTTGGTTCGACGATTGGAGGGGATAGATAGAGCAAGGTAATCGAATCAATGCAATGGTTTGTTCAAGTTAGGAAAAAATTTATGGAAGGAGTTTATCAAACTGAGCAGCCAAGAGGAATTACTATGGTACCAGAAATCACATTGCTAGTGGTTAAAATTTAGGGACAAAAATTCTAAATTCTTTCATGCAGCAATTAAGTTTCGACAAAAGAGGAATAGAATTGAGTCTCTTTAAGATGATGGTGGTAACTGGATTGAGGATTAAGGGAGTATGAGACATATGGCCGAAGATTTCCTCAAAAGTTGTATTCAAGTGATTCTGAGGTGTTTCCTATTCGAGAATGGCCTATAGCTTTCCCATAATTATCGGCTAGCCAATTAGCCTTTATAGAAAGGGAGGTTTCAAATAATGATATAAAGAATGCCACTTTTGAAATAGGGGCGTTTAAGGCACCAGGACAGGACGGTCTCCAAGCACATTTCTTTTTAGAATCAATAGAAAGTGGTTAGGATAGAAGTATGTAAATTGGTGTCCAGTATCTTCAAGGATCCAGGAAAGCTAAGGGAGATAAACCAAATAAATATAGTTCTTATCCCGAAGGTCGACCAACCTACAAATATGAGAGAGTTCCGGCCAATTTCTTTATGTAATGTGTGCGACAAAATTGTCAGTAAAATATTGGCCAATCAATTAAATAGGATTATGGATTACCTGGTGATGCCTAACAAATGCAGCTTTATTAGAGGGTGACAAAGTTGTAATAATATTATTATTGTTCAAGAAGCTATTCATACTATGAGAATGAAATGAAAAGGAAAGGACTTTGTAACAATTAAATTTGATATGGAAAAAACTTATGATAGGCTAGATTAGGGATTTCTGCATTTCACTCTACAAAGCTTGGGATTAAATGAAAGGTTAGTTAATCTTTTCATGAATTGCGTCTCATCAGCATCTATGAGAGTTGTTTGGGATGGTCTCCCTTCTAGCTACTTTATTCCTACTAGAGAAGTTAGGCAAGGTGATCCACTAAGCCCTTATCTGTTTATGCTATGTATGTAAAGGTTGGGGCAACTTATCCACCATGAGATATAGGAAGGTAAATGGAAACCGATACAGTTAAGCCAAGGAGGTCCCAAAATATTGCATCTATTATTCACAGATAATCTAATCTTGTTCAGTGAAGCCTTCAGTGACCAAGTTAATAAAATCAGGGAAGTGATGTAATACTTTTGCAAGGTCTCTTGCCACAAAATTAGTCTCTAAAAATCTAGATTTTTTGTTTCTAGGAATGTGCATTTGAGCAGAGGGAACAATTTTAGTCAAGAGCTAGGTATCGCTTTAATTGCTGACTTAGGGAAATATTTGGGAGTTCCCCTATTACATAAGAGAGCAGTCAAAATTACCTTTGCCCCAATTATTCAAAAAGCGTAGAAAAGACTGGAAGGATGGAAAAGTAGATACCTTAGTATTGACGGGGAGATAAGTGCTAATTAAATCAGTTCTGTCTGCACTCCCATACTACCAAATGCAAACAATCCTACTTCCGCTAGGAGTGCTAAGGGAGATTGAAAAGATTAGTAGACTTTTTGTGGAATCAAAATCCTGAAATGAGAAAGATACATTTGATGGCCTGGGAAAAGGTGAAAGTAGATAAAGAGGTTGGGGCGCTTGGCATCAAGGACCTTCAGTGCCAGAATATAGCTTTTCTCATGAAGCTCTGTTGGGGACTCATAAGTAAGCCAAATGCTATGTGGGTTAAATGCCTTAAAAGTAAATACACATGTGGCAACGATAAATACCACAAGGTCTCAAGGAAAAGAGATCAATTAGCAGTTCGGAGAATTATTTCCCTTATATGGGATATGTTCTTTAAAGGAGTAGGCAGTTCTTTGAGAAGTGGTGAAACCACAAATGTATGGAGAGATCGATGGACCATTCTAGAGCTTCCATTGAAGGATGATATAAACAAGAACTTTCAGCAGTTGCCTATGGAAGCCTCAGTGAGGCAAATTGTGAATTCATAGGGAAGGTAGGATACGAACAAATGGAGTGTGTTCCTACAGAGCTGGGTAGTTCAAAAAATTATGATGGTGCAACCCCCTCTTGCAACATTCACTACAAAAAAATGGCATTTTGTAGCGGTGACATTGTAGCGGTTACAATTAACCGCTACAAATATTAATATTTGTAGCGGTTATAACCTAAACCGCTACAAATTTGTAGCGGCAAGCTACGCACCAAGTGGCCTACAGATTGGAAACGTTTTTTTTGTAGCGGTTAAGTATAAAAAACTGCTACAAATATGTGGCGCATTTCCTGCCAAAACTTGTAGCGGTTACTAAATAAAAACCGCTAAAAAGTTGCCGCCACTTAGCGCAACCAAGACGCACCAACAGTGTGGTTGTTATTTGTAGTGATTTAGCCAATTAAACCGCTACAAAATTTGAAATATCGCCTATTTGTAGTGGTTATAAAGCTATAACCGCTACAGAATTTCAAAGGTCTTAAAATTTGTAGCGGTTTTGTACCATAACCACTATAGAACTTCAAAATTTTTTGTAATTTGTAGCGGTTATTATAGAATCGCTACAAAGTTTACTAGCCCTAGCTTATTTATAGCGGCTGGTGTAGCGGTTATTTCAAGAACCACTACAGCCGCCACTATATAAAGCAGCCTCCTCCTTTCACTTTTCCATTTGGCTATTTTGTTTCCTGAAGTTTCTCTGAGTGTTTTCTTTTAGATTCAAGTGTTCAGACATCTGTGGAATAGTTTTTTCTGCAATATTTCTCATTATTTGTACTTGAGGTATGGAGACAATAGGTATTTTATTTGTATTTGTATTTTTATAATATTTTTGAATAATAATGTGACTAAAATATTTTTTTTTAATTTTTGTAGTTGATATGGTGTCAAGACAGGATATGGGGAAGGTGCCCGAGGTCCCCAGACTAATTTTGCAGGGTGACAATAGTAAAGTAGGGGGCAAAGGGACGGGGCAACATAGAGGGAGGGTGATCGTGGCATTTCAGCCCATCCCTTTACAGAAGTCGGCCTTACCATAGGCAGCACAGACGATCCCATAAGAGACGACAGCACCAGAGGTGCCTGATTTGGGGGAGGGAGATATCAGCGTCGATGATTATGATGCGAATGAGGACTTCGACATCCCGATTGGGATGAGAGAGATGGAGCAGTTCCTCGATGAGGAGGAGGCACGGGAGCAGAACAACCTACGAAGGTCGTCTTCGCGGTCTACTGGGTTTGAGGTGCATGTCTAAGGTAAATAAATTTTTTTATTTAATAAATTATTTATTTAAATTCAAAATGTTAAATTTGAATTACAATTTATCTAACGTGTGATAAATTGTGCAGATGAGCAGGGGAATGTGTCCACGAGGAGGCTGCATGTAGCCGGTCTGAACATCATGGACCGAAAACTATGAGTTGTAGTACCGTGGATTAAGGGTATAGACCAGCCCATCGACAATGGGGGTCACCTGTTCAACCGCTTCCTGAACGACCTGAGCTCGAATTGGATGCGGTTCCCCCTTCACTTCAGGACGTGGAGGTATGTTCTGAAGGGGCCGAAGGACCTGACTTGGGAAGAGGTGGTGCAGGTAATTAATAGTATTTAATTAATATTTTTTGTAATAAATTCTATTTAATTAATATTTTTTAATAGGATTTTTGTAATTATTGATATTTAAATAATTTTTTTGCAGCTACGGTTTGCCGTCAGGGCTAACCGGAAAAGGTACACCTTGATAAAGATGGGAGACGGCTGGAGGAACAGGAGGAATCGTCTCTTCCACAGTGTGGATAAGAATGGGACAATGCCTCTAGAGCATCTGATCGAGAGCATCCCGGACGACGTCCCACCGAACGACTAGGCGAGTTTTGTCCAGTTTAGGAGGAGCGCTGAGGGGCAGGTAATGTATTTATTAGTTTATTTATATATATTTTTGTAACTGTTAATTATTAAATTATAATTTAAATTTAATTAATTTTAATTTTAAATTTATTAATTTTAAATGTTTTATATTATTTTAATACATTTAATATTGTTTGTTTTTTCCAAGTACTTTCTCAGAGGAACACTAATTGCTGTGGGTAGCAAACGATCCACCACACAGTAGGATCGAAGACCTTTGCTGTCATTTACAGTGAGCTGGTAACTTTTCATAATATCACTGACTTTTAGCTGGTTATTTCATAATACTAGTTGAATTTTATAATTGTTTTAGGAGAGGAAGGCACATCAAGAGAACTGTCAGATGGACTATGGGGAGTTGTACGCTATCACACATATACACTATGACGGGACTCCGACCTCTCAGCAGGTAGAGGGGGCCATTGTAAGTAATTTCATTATTATAAGTTTTATAAAACCAACTTAATAATAAAAAATGCAAATATGTAATTGTTTCATAAAATGGTAGGAGCGGATGCAGCAGTCGCAGGCTGAGCTGCGAGAGACCCAGGCTGAGGAGTCATAGGGGTTAGTGGACCTAACGGCTTCTTTGAAGGCGGGTCTGGGTTAGGCTGAGCACCTCAGATGCATGCGGGGTATGGGGATAGGTGGCAGACCTAGCATGGTCTACGGTAGGAGCGCCGCCTTTGAGGCTGGCAGCTCTAGAGGGGTTAGACTTCCGAGGGACGAGTTTGTTGAGTAGCTGTGGTCAGATTTGGCCTGGACACAGGTTGCAGTGGTTGAGCAGCAGCAGCAGCTGCATCTGCAGCAAATGTAGCAGCAGGCTGATTTCATCTACGCTTAGCAGACGTAGTAGCGTGATATCATGAACAACATGCTTGAGCGGTCGTGGATTCGCTTGTTCCCAAACGAGCAGTATCCATAGGTTCCCCTATCCCTCAGTTCTTCATCCAGCCTCCTCCTCCTCCTCCTCTTACTAATGATAATAATGGTGCTGTTAACTCTACCCAGCACCCCAGTCCAGCAGCACCTGAGGGAGCCCTGCCTGAGGGAGCATCAGATGATCAGCCCCTAACTACTTAGTTTAAGACATCTTTATTTTTTTGTTGTTGAAACATGTGCATATTGGGTCAGCGTGTCCAGCTTGTAATTTTGACTTTGATGCAGTGTGCCTTCCCCACAGCCGAAAGTGGGCTTTATGAGGCATCGGAGGTTTCTCGATGGAAGGCATAAGTTCAGATTGTAATAGAATTGCTTCAATGGGAAACTAGAAAAAAGAGGATTACCTCAGACTTTGTCCGGTATAGATATCTTACAGTAGCTTAAGCATGTTGACTTCGAGTTTGGAAAAAGCGACGATTCAGCACAAACTCGTCAAAAGACGCGCTGGACTTCAGTGCCTCAGTAGTGGAAGAAGATAAGTATTTTATTCACTATTCCATATTAGAGATCTAATTTACTTCACTACAGTCTTGATGTCATGCACATTGAAAAGAATGTTTGTGATAATGTGCCATATACGCTGCTTAATGAACCTGGTAAGACAAAATATCACCTTCAAGCGAGGAAAGATTTACGTGCCATGGGACTTCGTGAAGACACATGGCCAGATGAGCATGACAAATTTCAGCCAACAAAATTTACCCTCACAAAACCAAACAAGGAAGTTTTCCTCACGATGTTGAAGAAATTAAAAGTTCCTGATGGGTATTCAAGCAACATTTCTCGATGTGTTAACTTGCAAGCTGAAAGGTTGCTGGCCTGAAGAGTCATGACTCACATGTTCTTATGCTACAATTACTCCCTTTGGCTATAAAGAATGCACTTTCTCCTGATGTTTCCATCGTTTTGGTGGAACTTTGTTCTTTCTTTAGGAAGTTGTGTTCTAAGGTTTTGATCGTTGAGGAGCTCGATCAGCTGCAGTCCAAAATCATTCTTATGCTTTGTCATTTAGAGATGATCTTTCTTCCGTCCTTTTTCACTGTGATGGTTCACCTTACAGTCCACCTCGTTCATGAAAAAAAGCTCACTAGCCCAGTATAATATCGATGGATGTATCTGATTGAAAGGTACTCATTTTAAATAAGTGCTTCATTGTTAGTTCTTATGTTTGCTAGTCATCCTTTTAAGCATTTAGTATCAATTTTCTCTTCTTTACTTCATAGGTTCCTTGGAAAATTAAAATCTTCCGTAAGGAATAAGGCATGGCCAGAAGGTTCTATAGCTGAAGGCTATATAGGGGATGAAGTGCTGTATTTTTGTTCAAGGAACTTTGATGACCTTGAGACAACTTTCAACTGCCACCTCATGTTGACGATTGTCTTGAACCTGCGTCAACATTAGGAGAATTTATCCCTCATGTTGGTAAACTAGTTGGAGCAACTGAGAACTTCAAACTAATGGCAACTGAGAAGTTGCAAGCATATAGACATGTCTTGATTAATTGCACTCAAGTTGAACCTTTCATATAGTAAGAATTGTACACTCACATGTTATTCTATATCTTTTGTAACATTTTTCACTTTCATTTCACTATCGCCTTTCCATTATTAATTGCAGGGAATTCAGAAGTCATGTTAAGCGTCAACTTAGGATCCGCACACAAACATCCTCGGAAGTTGACAAAAAGGTCCACAAAGAATTCCCGAGTTGGTTTGTACGCAGAATACTAAATGACCACAACCCGCACTCACCAGATTTCAGAGCTCTCGCAATCGGCCCTCTTGATCATGCAAAAAGGTTTACAGCATATAGTGTCAATAGTTTTAAGTTTTGCACAGTTTCACGGGATCAAGGATTACAAACTCAAAATTCAGGTATTTATGGCACATTTGAGACAAGGAGTTATGCGAGCAGCAGTGACGCCAACATGCAATTCGAAGGTATCCCTTACTATGGAAAGCTTCTTGATGTGGTCAAACTTAATTATCAAGGCCGTTTCATTGTGACACTATTCAAGTGTTTGTGGGCAAATACTACTACTTCTCGGGAACTGATAACTGACGACTTAGGGATTACATCAGTCAATTTCTCACGGCCAATTCATACTGGTATTTCTCAAGATGATGAGCCATATATTCTTACTTCAGAGGCACATCAGGTTTATTATGTCGAGAATGAGAGGCACAAGGTTGTTCATTTAAAGCCACGAGACCTTTACGACATGGGTGAAGGCGATAACATCGCCATGATAGTGAGCCATTTCAGCCTACCAATTTTGAAAACTACTTCCCTGAAGGCGATGACAATTTACCTCTACTGCGGTGCATTTTTTCAAGTCCACATCATTTAAATTAAATCTTTTAAATTTAATAATACATTACCAACAATAATTTTTCTACATAATTTCTGTAGGAATGGCAAGGATGAGTGATTAAATTCAAATTATGTTTTTGTCTTTAAAAAAACTGGAAAAACTATTTTAAAAAAATAAAACAATATTTGTATCATTTTTAAATCGCTACAAAAATAAACATAACCGCTACTAATTAAAAACTGCTACAAAATGGATACATTAACCGCTACAAATGCTACGTTGATCCTTATAAATACCTCTACCATATCTCATGTCAAACACTCCCTCATTTCTTTTCACCTTACCCTTTTTTCATTTTCTCTCATTTATAAAGTTTTTTGTATGAGTTGAGGAGCTTAACAATACAATCAAATATGGTAACAAATTTTTTAATTTTTTATTTGAATACTTCTTTCCTTTGCATAAAATTTATTCTCACCATTTTTTTCCAGATATTTCAGAGCTTTATCTCATTTTCATACATAATTACATTGTAGTAGACAACATAATAGTTCCTTATTACCTATGTATCCTTAATGATATTATCAATACAATCTTTATACTTATCCAACTAAATTAAATTATTCCTTTTAATTTATAAATGAGCTAAACTATGAATAATAAGCTAATTAAATTAGCTAAACTACTAAAAAAATAAACTATTTAATTTAATATCAAAAAAGCTGAAACAAATGATTTTATTTTATTTTTAAATTTTCTTAATATTTGTAGTGGTTACTAAACCGCTACAAATTAACATGCCATTTACAAACTGCAATTAATTTTTTGGCACAAATTTTGAATTTTGAAATTAGTAGCGGTTATATAACCACTACTAATTAAATTTTCTCATATTAGTAGTGGTTCATGAACAGCTACAAAATAGATAACAAAATTTCATTTTTCTTTTCCCGCCTTGAAATTTCTCTTTTTGATATTTGTAGCGGTTATATAACCACTACAAATATCACAGAAAACGATTTTTGCTTATGGCGATGTATTAGCAGTGAGATTGAATCGCTACAAATAAAATAACGGTTATTTTGCTTGAGTAGCGGTTTTATATAACCGCTACAAAATCGCTTGCAACATACGATTTAGTAACGATTTTATGAACCGCTACTAATGTTGTTTGTAGCGGTTAAAACCGCTACTAATAACCATTTTTAATCGCTACTAAATCATGTTTTTTTTGTTGTGAGTAATGATGTAGTTCGTTGGAGAATATCCCCTGATGGTATGTTCAATATTAAATTAGCATACAACATGATTCATAACCAAGATGGATACCTCAATGAATCTATGTGGAAGCGTGTATGGCAATGGGATATTCTAGAAAGAGCAAATTTTTTCATGTGGCAAGTAATTCATGAGAGAATTTCCACAAATCTACTTAGAGCAAAACAATGTAACACAAATATATCTGTCCTTTTGAGTGTCATAGTGAGGAATCCATTTTACACACATTGAGAGATTGTGAGAATGCAAACAGTGTGTGGCTTTATCTAATTAACCCTAACTATTATTTTGTGTTTTTTCAGTGGTGATTTAAAGGAGTGGCTAAAATGGAACGTGGTGAAAAATCTCGGATCGAGAAGAGTCTCTAGTTGGCCTTGGAGCAGGGTTTTTGGATTGGCCTACTGGTTGATCTGGAAGGCTCGATACTATAAGGCTTTCGAAGGGAAACAACTATGTCCTTGATATATTGTGCACCAATTCATATTTCAACTAATGGAGAGGGTGGAAGAAGGATGATACCGACACACCATATTCCAAGTTCAGGACCATTATACATACACATGGGCTCCTCCACCGGAAGGTGTTGTGAGACTAGATGTAGATGGGTCAGTACAAGAAGATAGAAGTATAGCGTGTGGGGGTTGTTTGTGATGAGCGTGGCAGATGGATAGTAGTTTTCAAACAGAATCTCGGTGTTAGCTCCACAACATCTGTGGAGCTTCATGTAATCTGTGAAGGGTTAAGGTTGTGTCGAAAGATAAAGATTCAATGGTTCCATTTATTCACTGATTCCATTTATTCACTGATTCTATTGATACTCTACGCCTTTTGAGGTTTGATTGTGGGAGTTATCACCCCTTATATGATTTGATCACATAAATCAAGTCTATCATCCTCCGGATAAGGGACCTAGAAATTCATCATAGTTATAGGGAAGCTATTAAATGTGTAGATGCAATGGAAAAGAATGCGCATGGAAATAGTTGGGAAGTGATTTATGTCCAAGAACCTCCAGCTTTTTGTATTGGCCAACTGGCTAAAGACTTGCTAGATAGTAATTTAGGAATAGTGTCCTAGAGGTCGGTTGTATAGTTACAACAGGTGTCTTTTCAAGCTATGGATTGCCTTTTCTATTAAAAAAAAGAGATATCTTCCTTCAAAAAATTGATTTGTTGTTGTTTTGAAGAAAGAAGATTTAGCTCTTTAACTCTGGGTTTTTTAGTAAAAGGGAACAAGATTGTTTTACCCAGATGTTGTTTTGAAAGCTCATTTTCATTAGTCATGTATGGGAATAATAGCCTTACAAATGGCACCCCAAGGATAATTTGGGTTCCCATATCTTTAACTAATATAAATGGGGTTTAAATCTTTAAACCTTTGTTTTCAATAACAACGTTTGAAACTTTGTATTTGACGTCTAGAGGTGAGCCATTAACGCCATTAAATCTTTCGGTTGTTTTCTAAAAATATTTTGTAGGAATGATTCCTTCTTTAAAACAACTAGAATCACCTCCTGTGTCAAACAAAATAGTTTGTTCTAAAACAAAATCATTATTAAAGTGATTTTTGCAAGACCATAAAACTTTTGTATTGATATTTTGGAAATCAAGTTTAAAAATGGTTCAGAAAGATTATTGTCTTCTTGATCAGATTGTGTTTTCTATTGCCATTCAGTTTGAGTTGCAAGTTGAATATCCTAGATTTTGGATATAGCAATTGCATGGGTATCTTGTTGAAGTTTGATAAGATGAGCTTCAATTTTAAGGTTATTTACCACATATTGAAGATCTTGGATGGTTGTTTGTTTAACGGAATGTTTAAACTTGTTTAAAATGCCTGTTAAATCATATTTGTTAAAAAGAACAGAAGGTTTGGAGTTTGAAGAACTTGACGTTTGATTGAGAATTTCTCTCAGTTTGAACAAATATTCTCTTTTGTCAGAATCTGGAAGTTTGTTAATGATATCAAGAAGTAAATCTTATTCCTTCGTGATAACATTGATTTCTGAAGATGAGTTTTCTGAAAGATCGTCATTTTGAATTTGATTGAGATCTTCAGAAGAACTTCTTTTAGATTCGGATTTAGAAGTTTCAATCAAAAGATTGTTTATTTGCTCAAGAAGAGGTTCTTCAACACTCTTAATCATTTTTTAGTTTTCGAGTCAAATGACAGTATTTAGAAATATGACCCGGTTTGCCACATTTAAAACAAGTAATCTTTGTTTGTTTGGGAAAATCAGTTTTTGGTTTGGATTGAAATTCTTGTTTGAGCCTACGGGGAGGTGTATTAGGTTTATATATTTGGTAGGCATGTTTTTTCTTTTTGTAGTAAGGTTTTTGGTGAGGTCTAGATTGTTTGCAAGCAGGAAATCCGAATTGTTCACAGAAAGTTCCCAATTCTTTCTAACTTATGGCGTTTTCTTTTGCAAGTTGGTGTTGGATTTTATCATCCTGACAAATTTTAAGAGCAGTTTTTTGCACATACGAGATCAATTGACCATATGTCAAGTGCTCATAAGGGATGTTGCCATCATTTTGGTTTCTAAATTTTTTTCTAACTTTATTACCCAAAGATGTAGGTAATCCAACTAGGAATTTTCCTTTCCAAAATAGTTGATTGGCATAATCTCTAGTGAGTACTCAAGCCAGGAATGTATCTCTGTACTATATGAAATCAGATAGAGTCCTGCACTTAAGATTTGAGAGGAGTCCTGCCAATCTAACTTTCCAGATAGAGGGATCTTCAACAAAATGTTTAATAATTGTAAAAATAAGAGTGTTTATGAAATCAGGGATGGGTTGGCCATTAGAAGTAATGGGTGTTCCATCAGATTCAGTTTTAACATATGAAAAAATGGAATTTTTATCTTTAGAAGTGAGATAGTTATCCCACCAACCTTTAAGTTGTCCAGTAAAACCAGAAACTACAAGATTAGCAATCATTTCATCTATAAAATCATTGGTGGTTTGGTAGGCTATACTTACCATTGTCATTTATTGAAGAGTTTAAAGAATTTTTGACTTGCTTTGATGCTTAGGGTATCAAAGCCAGAGGTGCCACGTTCGATCCTAAGGGTGGGTGAAAAACAAAGGGGCGGGAGAGTAGTATGGGCTGCTTTCTCATAGGGGCATGTGTCACCCCTGCCTTATAGGACAACGAACTATCGTTGGTGGTACTGGTGCTCATGGGTTTAAAGTTAAGCTCCTCGCCTTGGCTACCAGCTTAAGCTTTTAGCTCAGTGGCAGAGCACTTGGTCCTGACACTTATGGTATCAAAGTGCTCTGGAAGTGCCTCGGGAATTGAAACCTTTCAACCAAAAGGTATATGATACTGAATTCTCTAGCCATAGTTTTTGCTCAATAGTATATGTGGATTTGGATTATTTGAATGATCGTTGTGGCCTAAACATTAGACCTTATCTAAATTTTTATCAACCATGGCTGCCAAGCACCTTCTAAGGCCACAGTTGTGGCCTTGAATTATTCAAGGGCACATGGCCCTAGAAGCCAAGCGCCTTCTAAGGCAAATATTCAATAACTTCTATTCATTAAAAATAAAACTTTTTTTTTAAAAAAAAGGACCTTAGCTTCCCTTTAGTAAAAAAACTTTTTTTTTAAAAAAAAAGACCTTAGAAGGCGCTTGTTTGCCAAGCGCCTTTAAAGACCATGGCCTTAGAAGGTGCTTGGCTTCCAAATGCCTTCTAAAGCAAATATTCAATAACTCCCATTCATTAAAACAAAAGATTTTTTTTTCTTAAAAAAAGGACCTTAGCTTCCCTTTTAATAAATTTTGTTTTTAAAAAAGAACCTTAGATTCCCTTCATTTGAATTTTTTTAATAAAAAAAGACCTTAGAAGGCGCTTGGCTTTCAAATGCCTTCTAAGGCCACGGATGTGATTCAAGGCCACATGGCCTTAAAAGGTACTTGGCTTTGAATAAATAAGGTGTTGAATACAAAATTCAAGACCGCAATGTAACCTTGAAATTCAAGCTACAGCCGCACCTTGTATGGTGCTGGATCAAATAAGTGCCATACAAGTCCTTGATTTTTTTTTCCAAAAATGGCGCTGGTGTAACCCCTACCTTAATAGCCGTAATTATAGTTTGAAAATGCGTCATTAAGTTAAATTGGAGACCAACAGATAATTCAAAAATGATTAAAAGTCCCAACTTTAAGACAAAGTTCGGTTATGTGATAAAGTGGGTTTTCCAAAAACTTCCATAACCTGTTTAATATGGTCTTACATTCAAATTTTGAATATATTGGGCCTGTGCAGTTCAATTCCATCCATAAATATCAGAGTGTATAGCAAAATTCCAGGCGACTCGAGTTTCATCTACTCATAACAAGGGTTTATAGGGCATATTCACCCGTATCAGTTTCCCATACCGAGGATTGCATCACACTAACCAAATATACAACATTTATAATATATACAATAATCCCAAAAATATATAACCAACTAACAAAGTACAAATCTCCTAGTTGGGAACTCTAGCCACCCTTAGTCACTTGTTTCTCCTTCGATCCGCTAGCCTTGGCTGTAGGTTAGTCATTGGAAAGAGTGAGATTCATAGGAATCTCAGTAGTAACAATTCACTCACATGATATATACTAACAAAGCATGTAAGCAATTATCACAAAACAGCAACACAATAACAGCATTCACAATAGCAATACAACAACGGCATTCACAATAGAAATAATATGTGTGGCTTTCATCACATTCACGACAACTTTTGCTGTAATCACGGCATGATAGCTTCCGCTGTATTCACTTTCAGGATAGCTTTCGCTGTTTCATAAAGGCATTTTTATAACAGCTTTCGCTGTATTCACAATTGCATAAACAACAGCATTCCCAATTATCACAATTCAATGATAAGTATAAACATACAATGCAATATATATGATATAAGAGAAAGAGTCATTACCTTGTTCTTTCCGCTCTTAATTAGGCATAGGTTTCTTACACTCAGGACATATGTCAAATCCTATAATCATAATCAAGGATGATGAGTTATTCCTTATTCAATTCTTAAATAACTACAAAACACCTAAGGGTTGGTTATCATTTGAGTCCCTTTGGTGGCTATGAGAAGCTCAAACAAAAGTCTAAAAGGTTTAGGAAGAACTGACCAAAAACCACCTTTTAAAAGTTCAAAATGCTGAAATTGGGGGTTGGCCGTGGCCAAAAATCCCTTGACTGCGGCCAATAAATGGTTAGAAACATTTTGGCTGTGACAAAAAACCGTTGGCCACAGCCAAAAACAAGTCAGAAATATTTGGGCCGAGGCAAAAAAAAATCCTATTTCTTGGCTGAACTTCCAAAAATCATAACTAAATCTACAAAAATTGAAATAGAGTTATTCCAAGTTTTATAGAAATATTTTTAAGTCCTATTTACAAGAAAAATATGAATCACTACCATCTACAACCATAAAAGATACATAATCCAATGAATTTCCATACTGGTCCTGAATTAAGTTCAGTTTCAACCTTAAACTTTGCAAATACATAACTTCCAGAACACACATCAAAATGAATTCCATAATCTATCAATTTAAAGCTTGCCATGTGCACTATTAAACTGGAAAGTTTCAGAATTTTTAGAAACCATTTACTCATTCAAAACTGCCCTGCAACCTGACTGCCCTGCATAGAGTTTTCATTGACAGAATTTCCAGTTTTTCAATAAATGTTTCCAAAGGTCCACAATTCACAACCAAGACCACTACCACACAATTTTCTGCATGGAATCAAATGGAAACATCAAAATAGCCAAATCCACATTCCTTCCACATGTTCTGTTTTGGGAAGAATTTAACATAAAATCCCACACTTTGTGCCAAATTTCATATTTAAGTCTCAAATCAATTCCATTTAGCCAAAGGACATCACAAGACACCAATACCATCAACAAAACACCATGAACCCTCTAACACCCTAATTACATGAAAGTTGGGAAAATTCCACAAGCCAAAGTACTCAACCAAATATCACAATATATATGTCAAAAGATGGCTTTTGCCCACCTCTTCCTCCTTCTCTAACTTGTTCTTTGCTTCACCAACCTCCAGTTTTTCTTGAGTTCACCAAACACCACCTCTTGAAAATCTAAAACCATATAATTGAAGCTTTCAACAAGAAGAACATGATTAAAGAACAAGATTTTGGCAATAGAATCCATTTTCAAGGTCTAATCTCAAGGAGAAAGGCTTGATTTACCTTAGTTTCACCTTCTCTTTCTTCTTCTATGCACTCGGACTACTCTAGAGCTTGAAGAGAGAGAGAAAAATGGTGAAATGAAATATCCCCACTCCTTCTATGCACTTAGCCATCCAAGAGAGGAGAGAAGGAAGGAAAAAGAATTTAAAATGACATTTGACTTTTAAACACTCCTAACTTGGTCCATGTCATGCAACTTGTCCAAATCCTATAGCTCCTCTTAAGACATGTAACCATATAATTACACTAACTAATTCCATTAGCCATTCAGTCACACTTCTCATTTCTTCTAGCTAGTAATTAATTTCTTCATCAATTGCTGACTAATTGGCCGATAAATTTTATTCTTCCTGTTTTGCCCTTGACTATGGCAAATTCACTTGAATTGCCACTTGACATATGATTCAATTTCTTTTTCTCCTTCCATGTGCCATTTGTAACCCCCTGCCATAATTATATCCAAAATACGCAATTAAAGTGAAATAGAGACCAATAAGAAACAAAACTTATTTAAATTCCCATCTTCACGATAGGGTTTTCACAAATCACTTTCGAAATCTAATTAACTTGGTCTCATATTCAATTTCGAATACAATTACATCACGCGGAATATCACATTTAAACAAATATCAGAGTGTATAACAATAACTTCCCGGCAACTCCCGAGTTCATACCTTTACATAGAATTCATAGGGCACATTCGCCCTTTACAATTCCTCAAACGGGGATTACACAAATCTCAACTGCATACATGCATACTCAATACTAATCCAATATACAAATACCATATCCAAATATACATCCCAACTATGATAACCAACTACCAAAATCTATAACCCGAAGTAGTCCTCGTCGCCTTTGCCTGTTTGCTCCATCCTCGATCCACCTACCCTGTCTAAAATGTTGGTAGGGGAGGGTGAGATTCGAGAGAATCTCAGTAGGAAACAGATACCTATATGCATGTATGATATGTGTTTAATGCATGATATGCTTGCAATACAAAACTCATGTTCACACAATGACATATCTGCGTGCTCAATGTTTCAACAACATACTCATGGCCATAGCATAACTAGAAACAGAGCTACAATCATTCATACATGTTTCACATAATCCAGCAAAGCAATACATGCATCAATACACAAACACAAATATCAAAGCATGCAAGAGAGGTAAGTTCCCTACACTTTTCTTTCCACGTATGCTCCAGCTCCGGCTACTCACGATCAAAGCGAATATCCAACCCTATAACCAAATCAAGGACATAGGGTTATTCTCTATTCCAAATCTTTACTTTCATATCACTTAAGGTTGGTTACCATTCACACCCTTTAGGTGGCTAAAATAAGCTCAACGAAAGCCTAAAGGATTGGGACGTACTAGGTTGGAAATCACCTTTCAAAATCACAAATTGCTGAAAATGGGGGTTGGCTGCAGCCAAGACCCTCTGGCTGCAGCCAAAACACGCACAGAAGGTTTCTGGCTGCAGCCAAGAATTTCTGGCTGCGGCCAAAACGTGCACAGAAACTTTTGCGCTGCAGCCAGGATTTTCTGCTACAGCCAAGGCAACTTTGAAAATTCATAACTAATTCCACAAAAATCGAAATGAGGTGATCCCAAAGCCAAATGAAGTATTTTTAAGTCCTCTTCATAGGAAAAATATGGATCATTACCAGAAATCACCACAAAAATCCAGATTTACACAAAATCCAACATTGCTCCAAAACAGGGTCCAGTTTCGTCCCCAAACTTTGGACAGTTCAAACTCCCAGTTCACAAAACGAAATGACACATATTATATGTCCATTTTGAAGCTTAAGATGTGAACTTCAAGACTGGAAAGTTTCAGAATTTTTAGAGACTATTTGGTCATTCACACGCTTACACAATCTGACTGCCCAGAATAGAGTTTCAATGAGCAACATTTCAGTTTTTGCACTTTAGCTTCCAATGATCCCATTTTCACATCAAACATCATTACACAAAATTTCACAAGGAATCCATTGGAAATACCAAATCAACCAAATTCACATTATATTGACATGTTTCACAATGAATTGCAACATGTCACACAATTCACAATACCAACTCTACATTACAATCTCTTTCCATTTCAAATTCAAAACCAATTTCAATGATGCCAAAACATAATATGACACCATTTTCATCATCAAACACAATCCAATTCATCCAATCAAAAATCACATGAAAATCAGGGCAAAATTCGAAATTCACTAAACTCATCCACAAATCACAAAACTTAGATCAAAAGGCTTCAAATACTCACCTCTTCCTCTTTCCCAAACCAATTCCTTGATTCTTCATCTTTCCACTTTTCCTCAAGCAACAAAACACCTCCTCTCACAAATCTAAAACCATAGAGATGAAGCTCTCATCACTATGAACAACATTATAGAAGGACATTAGAGCATTAGAGGACTACAAGCCAAGCAAAATCTCACCTCTAGTTTTCTCTTTCCTCCCCTTGTGCTTGGCGTCCATGGAATGTGTGAGAGAGAAGATAAGATGATGAAATGAAGATGATGAAGAGATGCAGATTTTGGGGCCCAAAAACGTGAAAATAAGGGAGAGAGAAGAGAGGAAGAGTGTTGACTCTTTGACCCAAGATCAAGGGTCCAAAACTTGCCAAGTGTCACTCTCTTGTTCCATCTTCATGAGTTCACATAGGCCCTTGCACACATGATTCCACCCTTTGATCTCTACACAAATCAATCCTAACCATTGATCTTGAAGTTACCAATGAGTTTCCTCTTCGGTAACTGACCAATCGGTCGGTAACTTTACCGTTTTTCCCTTGATTACGGTAATTCTCATAGAATCACCACCAACACTTCACATCTTTTCATTTAGCCACAATATGCGCCTTCCCTCTATTTTAAGTCAATTTAGATGTTAATCCATAATTGAGCTTAAATACAGGGTTTTGGCGCTGCTCACAGCACACACGAATCACATCGGGTGCCAACTCACACCATAATCTCCAAAAGGGTTTATTTATCACTAATCGCTTCCGCTTTTTGAGTCATTAACCCTTAATCACAATTTAGGATCTTGCTAAACCGGGGCTTAGCAATCCACTAATCTCAGGCTTATTCTCTAGCCTCAAGTCTCAAAATTCGGGGTATTACACCATTCCCTCACATTTAAGTCAACTAAAGACTTTGCCACACAATTAAACTTAAATACAGGGTTTGGGCATTTTCTACTACGAATTCGGGTCACAAATCACACTTTATTCCCCAAAAGTGTTTCCTCACATTAATTACATTCTCATTTGAAGTCATTAGCCCTTACACAAATTTTGGGGCATTACAGCTGGACTTTTTATTTTTTATTTTTTTAAAAAATAAAGGCCTTGTATAGCACTTGTTTAGGCAAGTGACACACAAGCCTAGCACTAGCTATGTCATTTATAATAAGAAGCGTCATAGCTTCTAAATATTTTTTTAAGGAAAAAAAAATTGTCTATGGCACTTCTTTTAAGAGAGGTGCCACTAAATCCCTCTTTTATAGTATTGATATGATTTTTCTTTTTCTCTCAAATGTAAGATAAAACTAATTTACTTACAATATATATGTATCATATCATAATTAATGTTTGAAAGCTATATACAAAAAATACTCACATCTCATATATTTGAATTTATACAAAAAATGGGAGAAAGAGATGGAAGTAAAAAATAAAATGAAAAGTAGGGGGCAATAATTGAAGACAGTACATTCATCTTAGAACATATGAGTAGATCATTTTTGAGAAATCTGCAAAGAAACTGAGAAGTAGAAATTCCAAGAAGAAAATATAGAGGCTGGTTTGGAGCTTGACATGATAATCTCCATCAATTATAATATTAGAAAGCTTGTGTGATTCCAATATATGCATATATCATATCATGAATGCATGAATAATATTTATACACATCATATATTTAAATTTGCAAAAAAAATGTTACATTTATACATAAAGAAGGTAATTAAAGGACTTAATTGTACAATTGGAGGTTACATTAATAAATCCTTCAATTTGTGAGTTATAATGTATAATAGCATTAACCATGGTATGGAATCCTAAGAGACCATAAAATCATGAACATTCACATACCATAATATTTTATTTTGCAAATAAATTGGATTCATATATTAAAATTTCAAAATGACTAATAATTACTTTTTGGTTTATTATATTTCATATATCCCTCATGATAATAGTTGTCAATAGAACAATATTAAACCTTTATAATAATTTCTCTCACACGAGTCCATAACAACAAATTTCAATAACAATAAAAATTAAACATCATATAGCCCTCTAGGCTTATTATTATTTCTCTTTGGCTTCACCATGCATATCTTTCCACAAATCTTTGCCTCTTTTGATATTTTTTCAAAACATCTCATATTTCTTCCCTTTCATAATTTGGCCTTTGTTTTCCATACATTGATACAAATTTGTCAATGACTTTTGGCCATATACATTATAACAATTGCTCTTGACTTTATATCCAAGTATCATTATGTTAATATCATCAAACATTGTTGCCTCTAATTATCAATTTGGGCAAAATATGCTAATTAGTCGTAAGGACTATTAGCCTTTAGAACTATTAATCTTAAGTGGCATAATTCTCTGCCAGTTATTTGTCTTCAGAATAATACTTTTCCAAGGCTACCAAAACCTCTTTATATCATTCGATATTTGCAACATAAGCTTTTAGAGCCTTAATATTTATAACAATCCAGGGCCACAAAATTTTTCTTGTCATGCCATTTACTGGGGAATTGATAGTGTTCTTTTACAAAAGAACCATTACAAAAAGTAATGAAACTTATGTTCATCAAATCACAAAATTAAGAGCATTATAGTTACTGGCCATTCAATGAAAATAAAATATCAATAGATATCCAATTGAATAATATAAACATATGTAAGAATAAAACTAAAATTTAAATGATAAAACCAACAATATAAGTAAAACATCAAGTAAGGACAAAGGGAGAGAGAAACCCAATACATTAGCAATACTAAATAAATATTCACTAACATGTACTATAAATAAAACAAAGTAAAGGGAATTCTTAAAATATGAAATATAAAAATGCAGTATGATAACATAAAACTCAAATTATCGAACCATATAATAAAGGGAATTCTAAAATGAAGAAATAATTTATAGAGTAAGATAACAAAATTAAAAATTTATGGCTTTGGGCTATTTAATTCTCTTGGCTTTAAGCCAATTAGTCTCATAGCTTCTAGCCAATTAATCTTAAGATGAGAAATTAAATATAATGTCTTTTGGTTGTTTATCGTCAGGATTAACAAAAGTTGTATATTGCTTCCGGCCATAGAAAATGAAAAATTATATAACTTTTGGCCATATAATCTCAAAATAGGAAGCAAAGGAATATGGGTTCTGGCCATGTAATTCAGAATAGGAAATCAAAACAATATGACTTCTAGCCATGTAATTTCAGAATATGAAATCAGAGGTGTATGGTTTTTAGCCATAATAAAAGTAATAACATCAATAATATAGAAAAACTTGTAAAGGAGATTAAAATTAGAAATAAAAACAATAACAATATCTAATCTTATCCATGAAACATGATGATAATAACAATTGGTAAAAGAGTCTTTAATTCTATATAGTGGCTCGGATTATCCCAGATAGATCAAATAAAGATTCCATAAAAGAAGATAGATGAAGTCATTAAAGAAATGATGAGAGAAACATAACTTCATTAGAGCTTTCATGCTGATAACATGTGAAAATAAAAGAGATCTGGGATAAAAGATAGAGAAGAGCAAGATGATAGAGAAAAATGGTAAGAGAAAGGAAGGGGAGCAATTCTCAATCACTCGTGTTTCTTATGATTACAGTGTTATGTACAAAGCCTCTATTTATAGTCTCTATGAGTTACTACCAAAGGTCACAATTAATATACAATAAATGTACAATTAATACTATATGACCCTTTGTATTAAAGAGCCTTTTAGTTTCTCAACAATGTATTTATTAATGCTGACTAGGATATTGGTCAATGTATAACGCCCCAAATTTTGATTAAGGGCTAATGATAATTACTGAGAATGAATTGTAAATTAAAGATAATCTGAGACATGAATTAGTTATTGGAAATGCCTAACGCCCTGTATATTAGCATAATTATGTGACAAAGTAATTTAAGGGCTAAAATTATAGGGAAGGTTGCATGGTGGAGAGGAAAGAAATTAAAATTTGTGTTTTGTGGCAATTTAAGTTAATGTATCATAATTAGTGAAAAAATTGAAAGTTGAATGGTGTTTTCAGTAAAAATCACCTGCGAGGCAGTGAGTTTGTCATGTGGTTTTGGATGAACATATGATAAGAAAATATTATAAAATTTTACAAGGTGAAGTAGACATCCTAAACTTTAATTTGATAGGTCATATGAATCAATTGAAGCTATGTACAAAAAGATATGAATTTGAAGTTAGCCCATAAAATCTGGAAAATTTCTGGAGCAGCGGTCAAATATTGAAAATATGGGAATAATATGATCCTAGCTAGTAAAATTCCATATTTTTTCCTGAAACTAGACTCAATAAGGGTTCCATAGCCTTTGGAATCACTCCAAAATGATGTCTAAAGAATTAGTTATGATTTTTCAAAATTAGGGCAGAAAATCTGCCAGAATTGGCATTATTCCGAAAATCGAAAATAAAATGTGTTAGAAATTGACTAATGGAATTAAAATTCCAAGTGTCATGATAATATAAGGAGATGGATTTTTATGTAATAAATGGTTCCATTAGATTCAGTGGGCAAAAATAGGTGGGGTTACAGTTGGTCACTTTTTCGGAAAAGGCCAAAAAAGCATAATTATGAAAACGCCCATAAAATCCTTAAATCAGGGCTGTTAAGGGTATTTTCATAATTTGATAGTGAATTTGGTGATTTCGAGCCCGGAAATGGATTACTTGGGTGAAAATACGTTAAAATAGCCTTAGTCAAAATTTTGAAAAAACGTGCCATCGGGCCGGGTATGGTGGGGCGGGACGGGGTCCCGGAGGCACTTTGGTAAATTTTTATCATAGACTAATATAATCACAAGAAATACTATGGAAGAGTCTAAAATGATACTTGGATAGGTTATGACATATTTCTTGTACATTTAATATTTTAAGACCAAGTTAGAAACCGAAAGTGGCACGTTTTACGAGGCACACTAAAAATGGTGATATTTGAAATAGTACTTCCCAACCCTTTAGACAGTTGTTTGGGATTCTAGTAGCCATCTAAAGAAATTTAATGATAACCAAATCTAAATGTTTTGAAGTCATTTGAGTATTGGGATAAGTGATAACTTGTCGTCCTTAATTATGACTTTATGATTTGATATTTGCCCGGAACGTAGAAGGCCTGTGCCTGATCAAGAACGGAAAGACCAAGGTAGTGACTGTAACCCCCTTCCAACCAAGGCCGAGATTTACGTTCAAAATACATAATTAATTGAATTAGAGATCATAAGACAATTTGGGACTTATAAAAATATCTTTTGCCCAAAACATGGTTTTCAAAATTTTTCCAAAACCTGTTCAACAATGGTCTCATATTCACATTCCAATATACAAATGGCCTGACCAATTTGATTCCATTTATAAATATCAAAGTACACAGTAAATTCCTGACACACTCAGGTTTCAGTGACTAATTAAGGGTTTATAAGGTACAAATGCCCAAATAGCTTCCCATAATAAGGGGATTACACAATTACTATCTACTATGTACATGTAATTCCCAACAAAATAACCAAATGATTTATACATTATAACCAAATAACCAAAATAAAACTCCCAATCTAGAGCTCTACTCGCTCTTTGTCACCCACTTTCCTTTTGATCCTTCGGTCCTGTCTAAAATTTGTTTTGGGAGAGTGAGATTCTAAGGAATCCCCGTAGTGTCAAATCACTTATAGTATGCACAACAACAAAGCATGAAAGCAAATCATCGCACAACGCATAACAACTACAACAATAGTTACAGCGGCAAGGGCAGATATGACTCATGTCACCCATATGTTTGCTCATGTTGAAGTGCTCACGCTGTGTTGCACAATCACATGATCATATCACATATATCACCACAGCTAAGATTCATATAAAATATTTCACTTACACACAGCCACACTGGCCAGATAATTCCACAGGAATCCATGATTCCACAACGCAGTCTCGACAATTACAACGGCAGGGGTAGGTGTGATAACCATCACCCCCTATGATTGCTCACGCTGACCGGCTCACGCCGTAATGCCCTACGGCCGATAACACACAATGGCCTCATATAAAAGATTTTCACAACAAAACAATGATAAGTCATGCATACCAATAATCATACACAACATGAGAGAAAAGTCATTACCTTGGTCCTTTCGTGCGTGCTCTGGCACTGGTTTCTCTCGAGTAGGGCAAATATCAAATCCTAATATCATGATTAAAGATAAAGAGTTATTCTCTATTCCAATATTCAAGTGACTCCACAACACTTATATTTGGTTATCATTTATGTCCTTTAGGTGGCTACAGGAAGCCCAAACATATGCCTAAAGGATTTTGGAGTAACCACATCAAAACAACTTTCAAAGTTCTAAAATGCTGATTTTTGGAAGTTGGCCGTGGCCAAACATCTTTGGCTGTGGCCAAAAATAGTTCTAAAACTTTTGGTTTATGGCCAAGAGTCTCTTGGTTGCGGCCAAAAGCATGTCAGAAATTTTTGGGCTACGGCCAAGAAAATTTTAGTTTTTGGGCTGAACTTCTGAAAATCATTACTAGTTATAGAAAAATTGAAATGAGATTATCCTAAAGCCTAATGAAAGGTATTTAAGTCTTCTTT
Source organism: Inga leiocalycina (assembly GCA_963242795.1). Taxonomy (NCBI): domain Eukaryota; kingdom Viridiplantae; phylum Streptophyta; class Magnoliopsida; order Fabales; family Fabaceae; genus Inga; species Inga leiocalycina. The sequence continues at coordinate 66,071,788 of OY725323.1, read as the reverse complement.
ACTGAAAAATATGAATCAAGGTTGTCTATAACCACAAAAATCCAGAATTCCACAAATGTTCATACTATTCTAGATTTGACCCCATATTTAACATCAAAATTTGGACAATCATAACTTCTAGCTCACAAATCGAAATGACATGAATATATGTCCATTTTGAAGCTTGGCATGTGAACTTTAAGAATGGAAAGGTTTAGAATTTTCCAACATCATTTACTATTTCAAAACATCTATGTAAAACCACTACCAGCAAAAAGTTCTCACTAACCAAAACATGCAACTTTTAAAACTAAGTTTCCAATGGTTCAAAATTCACATTCAACACTACTCCCACGCAATTTCACACAAGGAACACAATGGTAATCTCAAAATAACCAAAATCACAACCCATTGGCATGCCCTATTTTGCCCAATACACAAAACCAACATAAAGTTGCCAAACTTTACAATTAAGCTTCAATTTAATTCTATTAATTCAAAACACTAAATAAGGCACCATTTCCATGACAACAACATACTATACTCCCTATAACCCTAAATCACAAAAATTAGGGGAAAATTTCCATAATTTCAAGGCCCAACCAATGGCCACAAAACTTATATGAAAATGAAGCTTTCACTCACCTCAACAGCTTTTCCAAAGAAGTTCCTTGATTCTCCAACATCTAGATTTCCTTGTGTACTCAAAATACCACCAATGGAAAATCTAAAACCATAAGATGAAAGCTCTTAACAAGAGGAACAACTTTAAAGAAGGAGATTTTGGCATACAAGGTCAAGATCTCACCTTTCTTAAGCTTTCCTTCTTCCTCTTAGGTCTCCAATGGTGAAAATGAGAGCTTGGAGTGTGAGAGAGAGAGTTTTGAGATGATGATGATGATGATGAAGCATGGCAGAATTTCTGCCCCCATGCCTTACTCATTCGCACAAAGCGAGGGGGAGAGAGAGAAATGATATTAAAATGCAACATTTGGATTTCTCCAACACTCAAACATCATCTCATCTTGCCAAGTGTCACTATTTCATTGGCTCTCATAAAGTAAGTAACCAATTAGTTACCCTAACCACTCCATTAGCCATTTGGTCACATATCTCATTTCTTTTAGTTAGTAATTAATTTCTCCATTAATCACTAACTAATTAACTAAAAATTTTCCATTCTTTCCAAGTTTTCTACTGATTATGGCATATTAATTAAAATTGCCATAAAACACATAATAATTCAACTATAATTCACAAATAAATTCTCAACAATTATCCTTAGCCCTTAATCAAAATTTAGGGCATTACAATTCTCCCCCTGTTCAATAAATTTTATCCCGAAATTTGTTACACCATCTGGGACATAGACCTCGGATGCCTCTTCATGACAGCTTCCATTTTTCAAATTGTTTCTCATTGGAACAGTCCCTTCAAGACCACTTGTACAAATAATACGCTACAATTCTGATTCTCTCAAGAATCTTCACGGACCAATGTGTCGTGGCTTAATTTCTTTCTCTTAATCACTTTACCATTTCCCGTGACAAGAGATGTTTACAAGAACCCATGATTTTTGACTTTAACTCTAGAGGTCTTCACCTCACTCAATCGCTATTCAGACGAATTGTACTTGTTGGTATATGAGTTTGAGGAATATGTGTATACCTTATTGTGATTTCTGACTGGTGAATCATTTATAGAGTTAAAAGCCTAATGGTTTGTCCGAACATTAGAAGAGTGGACCCAGAGGTGGAAGTGCTTAATGACAATCCACCTGACCCTATGTAAGAAATGATGGGGCTAATCAGAGAACAAAGGGATATGATTGCTGAGCTGAGAGAAGAGCTCAGGGAAGAAAGGGCCAAGCGCAATGAGGAAAAGGTCCAGTCTACACGTGAGGAGACCTAAGAGGAAACCCAAGTAGACTCGACATGAAGAGATAGCTGAGGCATCCAATTGGTCTCAAGAGTCCTCATCTCGCACGGTACCTAATCAGGAGCCACAAGGGGTACCAATCCGAGAGGGTGAAGACCTATAGTCCTGGGTTTCTAAATTCTGCAAGCATATGCCTCTTGTGTGCAGAGGAAGATTTGACCCTCAAGCGTAAAGGATTGGTTAATAAGGTTGGAGAAGATCTTCGAGGTGCTTAAGTGCTCATATGAAGTGAAAGCAAAACTAGCCATTTACAAGCTTGAAGAGGATGCAGACCAATGGTAGAGAAATATTGTTATGACTCTGCAGGCCCGGAATGTGCCAGTGACTTGGGAGTTGTTCCAGGAGTAGTTCAACAAAAATTATTTCCCAAAGTCCGTGAGAATTAAGGAGTCAGAATTTTTGGCTATCAAGCAAGGAGAAAATGAGACATTTGATGACTACATGTCTCGATTCATTTATCTAGCCCGATACTCCTCCTACCTCCGATAGATGGATGATGAGGAATGGAGTTTTGACATGCTGGTCCGCAGGTTGAGACGGGATTTGAAGAAGAGGTTGGCCACACGACAATTCATTGAGTTCAATAAAGCGATTAAAGAGTTTCGCATCACCGAGAACAACCTAAGAGACATCAACCGAGTAAGGGTGGTATTCGTGGCAAACCTGGTAAGGGAAGCTCCTCCCAGAAGCACAAGAGCCAAGGATTTTCATCCAAGGGTGGCAATAAGAAGCCATATCAATCTGGGGATTGTGAGAACCAAAAATCCTTAGGGTAGTGGATATGTCCTTGTTACTACAAAGCACACTTTGGTAAGAATTGTGATAGGCAAGTAGTGTGCTTCACTTGTAAACAGCCAGGACACTTTGCCAAAGACTTCAAGGGGCGACCGGTAGAGTCAAGGCCCAAGAATCAACGGAGAGTATTCGCGATGACTCATGAGGAAGCAAGGAAATCTCTCGACTTGATTCAAGGTAATATTCTTCTAAATGGTAGTTAATTACAAACTCTGTTTGATTCGGGTGCTCGCCATTCGTTCATAGCTTATGACTGTGTAAAGCGCCTAGGATTATATGTTCGTAAACTGCCATTTGACCTGGTTGTGTCAACACCAGTAGGCACTAAAATTGTGACTGTGGAAGCTTGTTTGAATAGTGTTATAACTGTTAAGGGGTTTGAGTCTGCCATTGATTTGATTTGTTTGCCACTTCATCAACTAGAAGTTATTTTGGGTATTGATTGGTTGATGGTGAACAATGTAATGCTAGATTATGGGAATAGACAAATAGTTTATCCTGCTCCACAGAGGGACGTTAATGTAGATGGTAGTTTAAATTTCCTCTCGATGGCTAAGGCTGATGAATGTTTGAAAAATGGATGCCAATGGTATATGGTGTTCTTTTCTGTTCAAGGAGAGTCAGATGAAACTCTAGAGAGTATACCTATAGTGAAAGAATTCCCTAAGGTGCTTTCGGATGATCTTAGCATATTGCCTCCAGAAAGGGAAGTGGAGTTCCGAATTGACATAGTGCTTGAAGCTGGGTCTATATCTAAGGCCTCATATAGAATGGTCCCTAATGAAATGGCGGAGTTGAAGAAACAAATTGAAGATTTTCTTGAGAAAGGGTTCATCTGACCCAGTGTGTCACCATAGGGAGCTCCGGTATTGTTTGTCAAAAAGAAAGATGGGAGCTTAAGGCTTTGTATAGATTACAAAGAACTTAACAAAGTAACTATTAAGAACAAGTATCCACTTCCAAGGATTGATGACCTTTTAGATCAATTGTCTGGCTCATGTGTATTCTCTAAGATTGATCTAAGATCACGATATCATTAGTTATGTGTGAAGGCAGCATATATTTTGAAGACTGCTTTCAGAATGAGGTATGGGGCATTATGAGTTCCTTAAAATGCCCTTTGGTTTGACTAATATACCAGCAGTATTTATGAATTATATGAATCGCATCTTTCGATCGTACCTTGATCAGTTTGTTGTGGTGTTCATCGACGACATCTTGATTTACTCTAAGGGTAATGAAGAACATGAGCAGCATTTGAGAATTGTGTTGAGAATCTTGCAAGAGAAGCAACTCTATGCCAAGCTAAGCAAGTGTGAGTTTTGGCTTACGGAAGTGAAATTTCTTGGCCATGTTATCTCACAAAAAGGGGTCTCGGTGGATCCCAGTAAGGTGGAAGCAATACTTGACTGGAAGAGGCCAGAAACCATTTCTGAGATTCGTAGTTTTCTGGGTCTTGCTAGTTACTATTGGAGGTTCATTCAAAACTTCTCCCATATTGCATTACCGATGACCAAGCTCACAAGGAAGGATCAACCATTTTTTATGGGATGAACATTGTGAACGGAGTTACACAAAGTTGAAGGAGAGGTTGACTACAACACCGGTATTGATTATACCTGATCTTAGTGAGGCTCATGTCATGTACAGTGATGCAAGTAAGTAGGGGTTGGGGTGTGTCCTGATGCAATAAGGATGTGTGGTGGCCTATGCCTCTCGACAACTCAAGCCACATGAGATGAATTACCCCACTCATGATCTGGAGCTTGCAACAATAGTGTTTGCATTGAAAATTTGGTCTCATTACTTGTATGGTGTGACAGTGTAATTATACTATGACCATAAAAGTTTCCAATACTTGTATGATCAGAAAAAATTGAATATGAGACAACGTTGGTGAATGGAGTTGCTAAAAGATTATACCTTAGAGATTAAATATCATTCGAGTAAGGCTAATGTCATCGCATATGGTCTTAGTTGGAAGGCGGTGCTAGTGGCAACAATGATGATTCAAGAAAGGAAATTAATAGAGGATTTGCTGGACTTCAATTGCTCGAATGATATCCTGTGTGCCAGTTATGACGTTGTCCAAGGGGAAAATACCTTAGGACTGAAATTGAAGAGGCTTAGGTGTAAGATGAGCGAGCCCAGTCTATCTGAGGTATGATTGAGCAAGGAGGGACTCGGGATTATGATTTGTCACTTAGTGGGCTGGTTCGTTATCAGAATCTATGTTCCACTTAAGGCGGACTTGAGACAGAGGATTCTAGAAAAGGCTCATAAGAGTCAGTATACTCTTCACCCAGGTATGACCAAGATGTATCATAACTTGAAATCTATGTACTGGTGTTCAGGGTTGAAGAGTGATGTGACTAAGTATGTGGCGCGGTGTCTTACCTATCAAAAGATGAAGATTGAATACCAGAAACTGCCAGGGTTGCTTCAGAGTTCAAAAATTCCAGAATGGAAGTGGGAGAGTGTGACCATGGATCTAGTTGTGGGTCTGCCCAGGATTAGGAACTATGATGCGATATGTGTGATTGTGGATTGACTCACGAAGTCAATGCACTTTAGAATTTGGTGATTTTGAGCCCAGAAATGGATTCCTTGGGCAAAAATACCTCAAAATAGCCTTAGTCAAAATTTTAGGAAAACGTGCCATCGGGCCGAGTACGGAGGGGTCGGGATGGGGTCTTGGGGGCATTTTGGTAAATTTTCACCAAGACTAATATAACCACAAGAAACACTATGGAAGAGTCTAAAATGATACTTGGATGATTTATAACCTATTTCTTATACATTTAATGTTTTAGGACCAGTCGGAAGAGGGAAGCAGCACATTTTATGAGGCACACTAAAAAGGGTGATATTTGAGATAGTACTTCCCAACCCTTTAGGCAGTTGTTTGGGCTTCTAGTAGCCACCTAAGGGACTTTAATGATAACCAAATCTAAGTATTTTGAAGTCATTTGAATATTGGGATAAGTGATAACTTGTCGTTAATTATGACTTTAGGATTTGATATTTGCCCAGAGCGTAGAAGGCCTACGCTTGATCAAGAACGAAAAGACCAAGGTAGTGACACTTTATCCTAATCATGTGTAATGCATTGCTTGTTTGGTATTTATCATTAAATGTATGAGGGGACTGGCAGTAAGCCCGACTTAAATAGGGGACGTGGTGTGAGCCCGGCCTTGAATGATTAAGGGTATGTGGCAGTTAGCCCGGCCTTGAATATTGTTATTGCTGCATTGTGATATATGCTTACATGCTTTGCTTAATTATGCGTCATATACATAAGTTGTTGCTACTGGGATTCTTTTGAATCTCATTCTTTCTAATTAACAATTTTAGCCAGGGCAAGTAGATCGAGAAACAAGCAAGTAGATAAGGGCGACTAGGATTGCCGGTGGTAGTTTTAGTGTTTTGGTTTTTGGTTATCATTTTGGACAATTGTATAAACATGTTGACCATAGAATTGTAGTTGTTGTGTAATCCTCGATATGAGAAACTGAGATGGGTAAAGATGCCCTATAAAACCTTTTGGTTTTTAAATATATCCCAGGTGAATGTCGAAAAATTTGCTAGCACTCTGATATTGTGTATATGACAAACCGAATATGCCAAATGTTTTTATTTAAAAATGAATGTAGAACGTAGTATACGAGTTTTGTAAAAAGTTTGAAATTATCCTTGATCTCTATTTAATTATAAAACATGTTTAAATACTAATCACGACCTTGATGACGACGGGGGTTACACAATGGACATCCACATAATTAATATTCATAACAAGCTGGTATTTTTGGTATGTATTAGCGAATTTAAAGGAAAATAAGGGGTGAGAGTTTTTATGGGTTAAATTTATAAAACAAATTGGGTAAGTAAGGTTATAAAATTTGAATAAAGAAAAAATCTAAAAATGTAACATAAAAAAATTAATTCATGAAAAAAAAAACTTTAAAAAGGTAAGAAAATTAATTACAAACTTTTAATCACACCTTTCTAATTTGTTTAAATTCAACTTATAAAATTTTTCCCATCTCTCTCACTCCCCTCCCTCCCCTCCAATCACTTATACCAAGCATCTCCTAACTTATAGAAAGTAGGCTAAGGTATAATTTTAGTCATTTAAATTTACTTGAGGGTATACTTTTAGTCCCTTAACTTTATAAAATATATTTTTAGTCATATAAATCTAACATTGTTAATGTTACTCATGCAACATATTTAAGTAATGATTGTGTAATTAAATACTATTAAATCATATAAATATGTTATATTAAAAAATTGAAACCTATATTTTGATCCTAGAAAAGAATGAGCGTTCTGCACGAGAAAGAGGAAACGTTGTTGCTAGTGGTAGAAAACCTTCGATCGACGAAGAAAGTAAGAATAAGGAGTGGTGATATGGATCAGAAAGATAAGGGTGAGCACGAGAATATAGAAGTAGATATGGGTGAGATTGGTAGTACTAGTGTTCTGTTGAATCAGGATAAGAAGGGGTCTAAAGATTCACCTATTGAGGATATAACGATCGCTAATGAGGATTATAGGATTGACACGGATGGTGGTATCCCTTTGATTGATTTCTCTAAGAAGGTACAAGAGTTGCTGGCAAAAGGAATGGAGCATACATTAGTAATCAAGCTCTTGGGGAGGCCTATAAGATATGGAGATTTGTTAATGAAAATTCAAGCCCTCTAGCAAATGAGGGGTTCTTTCTAGTTAGCTGATGTTGACGGTAATTTCTTTTTCGCTACATTTGACTTAGAGGAGGACTATATGAAGGTCTTAACTAGGGTGCCATGGATGGTCTTATGCAACTGATACGTAAAATATTTATATATTTATTTTCCCTTATATGATGATTTTATGGACGATATTTAAGCTTAATATAATAAATTTGGTTGTAATTAATAAATAAATAATTTTTTTGAAATAAATAGTATTTAAAAATAAAAATAGGAAAAAAAATGTAATTTTACTGCAGCAATGTCAGCACTGTAGCAGTTCATGATTGAGTTTTAATTATTGTTCTTAACGGATTGGATCTTAACTTATTAAATCTAATTTTAATTTCTCCTTCATGATTAAGTTTTAATTATTGTTCTTAATGCTTTTGATTGATTGGCCACCTTTTGAATGAGTTTAATATGCATGCTAAGACTGGAAGGAGATGCATGTGTGTAGATCCTATAATTAAAACCATGACTTGCATATGAAATAGGAATATATTCATATGAGTTGTGTAGTCTTACTGTGTTCCATAAATCTTAATGCATAATTAATTGCTTAAATTCATATAGGAATATATTGGATTAGCAATTAATTATAGAATTGCTTGACCTTGGAAGAGGCTAGCAATTAAATTAGGGAAACTTGACTATCAATCATGTGGAATAAATTGGGTTAGAATAGGTAAGTGATTCAATCTGTAATTTGTTAAGTGAAATCTGACCCCTAGGGCTTTTTCTCATAATTGCTTTCATATCATTTACACTTATATTTAATCATCTTTTATTGTATACTCTCAATCCCCCAACTAATCGATTGACTAAATAGAATTAAAATTACCCATTTTGGTACTTAGTGATCAATCCTCATGGGAACGATAATCTAGTCACTTCTGTATTACTTGATTACGACAGTGTACACTTGCACTATTTAATTGGTCATCTATACACGTAACAAGTTTTTGACGCCGTTACCGAGGATTAGTGTCATTAATATCAATACTAAGTAATTTTAATACTAATTTAGTCTTCATGTAAAAATTTCAAAAAAAATAAAAAAAAAAAGGATTATTCACAGCATTCATTTGGTTCAATAAGTGATAACTTGTCATAGCTTGGTTCTTTTTATGGAATGCATGTGGATGGAATGAGACAAGAAAATATAAATGCTGGTTGGATTGAAAATTCTTCTCCTTATAATTGTTTTTCTTGTGCTTATTGTGGAAAGTGTCATTCTTATGAGCATTGTCCATATAGCAATACCAGTCATTATATGAGAGATGATTTCAATATAAACCAAACTTATTTTGATCATTCCTTTTATCCTGGTGGAATTTTAGAGCAACAAGAGTCTTTGGATCTAGATGTCAGCTATTGTCCTAATCCTCCTTTCTACTCTTATCCATATATTGAAGAACAAACTCTTGAGTATAAGAAAAAGTCTGATTTAGAAAGATTATGTGAGGAGTTTGCGGAATCAACAGAGAAATTTTGTAGAGAGCAAAAGGAAAGTGCCACTAGAGTTGAGTCAAGTGTCCAAAATATTGGAATATATGAGAGTCAAATTATTTCGTCACTTGAAACTATAGGGCAAGATAACTCTTTGAACATGATGACCACTTCTTGTGTTGATGATGATTATCTTGAGGAAATTGAGAATGTGGAATTAAATGAAACTTTGGCCCTTATGGAATGTGATAAGGAACTTGAAATCACTTTTGGAGAGATTAGTGAATGTAGTCTAGAAGAGGTTCCGGTTGTGGAACCTAATTCCTGTCATTTTGATATTGAAACTAACGTGGATGTTCCAAAAGCAATTGTTCATGTCTCTCCTATAGAAGTGTTGACTCTTACTGATGAGAGTCAAGTGGATTTTGTTGGATGCTCTAAAATTTTGGAAATTCCTAAATCTATTTGCAAATACATGTATGTGATGCTTTATTTGAATTAAGTAAATAATTGTACTCTAAAATTGTCTATGATTAAAGAAGTACAATTAATTACTTTGAATGATCATTGTTGGTTTCTGAAACATTGTTGCTTGAAAAGAAATGAAGACAAGATAATCATGGTGTTTGATACTTTTGATTAGTAGTTTGTGTTTGGGAAGTCTGGCTGAAGACTATAAATTTAGCGCTGCTTGGGAGGCAACTCAAGGTTTGGTTTGATGTTTTGTTGTAATTTGCAAAACTTCTTATAGCTCCTGATGATGTATTCTACTTTGATAGTTTAAAAAAAGAAAAAAAAAATAAAAAATGTAAAAAAATAATTGGTTTAATCTTTGTCTAGCTAAAGACGTTAAAGAAGGGCGGCTATTTGGGAGGCAACCCAAAACTTCTTCCCTACTCTCTCAAACTTCTTTTCTACTTTCTCATTTTTCTTTCCTACTCACCAAAACACATTGCACTGAGTTGAGAATTTTAGTTTTCATAAGTTTCATTTTAAGTTACCATGGAGGAATCACTTGTAAAGCTTAAGAATAGGTTCCCCACTCTTCCCAAAGATGTGCTCAAGAAGATCTATAACAGTCGACTTGAAAGGATAATGATATTCAATCGTTTGGGCCTTCCTATGGACATACAGTGGATCATTGAAGCTAAGGTACATTTAGCAGGTGAGATTCATAAATCATTTGTTAAACATTTGCCAGGAATAGGAAGAAGTTCTTACTCCAAAAAAAGGAGAGCTAAAAGAATGAAGGTCTACCATAAATGTGCAAGGTGGAATTGTGGTCAGCGCTGTAAGAGCATAGGTATCATTTCTATAAATCGAGAAGATAAAATTAAATTTATAAAGGATAGACTGAGTAAGGAGTCACTGGATGATATCATTCAAACTCTTGAGACGCATTTGAGTGATGATGTTCATCATATTCTTTTTGATTTAGCGGACATATTCAATAAAGAAAAAGAGTGCTATTGTCTTGGGAATCTGACGTTAAAAGACCATGTTTGCCAGTTTATAAGAAAACTGGATGGGAAGTAAATCCTCGATTCATAGAAAGTGTTTAAGCCGTTACTGGACATAAAACAAGAGGAAGATGTGAACCAAAATCACTACTGTACATAATCATGCTTTTGTCTAATTGTCTTATCTTTTCTGTAGCTCTTATCTAATCTATTTTATCTTTTCAGCAGCTTTTGTCTAATATGTCTTATCTTCTCAGTAACTTTTGACTTTCTTTCCCTTTTTTTTCTTCATGCAAATTACGCCGGTCATTCGTGTCAGAAGTTTTTCAAAATTTTTTGAAAAATGCGTGATTTGTATGATTTTGTTGTTGTTGCTTTAGTGTTATATATATGTATTCTTTCATTTGTAAATATGCACACTTCCACTTGTAAATATGCAGTCTTCCACTTGTAAGCACAAATGGTCCGAGAGAAAAGAAAGGAAAAAGGATATCATATAAAGATTTAGATTTACATCTATCTGCATTTTCGGTGAAACTGATATGGGTAAGGATGGAAAGTTTATAATAGCAGCAAGCAAACTTAGAAGTGCATTAGCCACTAGAAAGATCAATTTTGTATACGGAGGAGGCATCCAGGGCCTAAGGGGAAGTGTGGCCATTTCTGCATCCATGAATGGAAGCAAGGGTTTGAGTATAAGGGTGAAGGAGTTGGAAAATCACATCTTCTCTTTTGGACAAGAGTTGCAGGTTTCAAGCTTGCCTGAACTATGGAACAAATGTTCTACCATGCTCAAGCTTTTATTACTCTACCCGGTGGTTTGGAGACGTTGGATGGGATCTCTAGCGTTGTATATTGAGCTAAGTTGAACTATCACAAAAAGTCATTAGGATTGTTAAATATTAATGGTTTTTATGATGATTTGTTATGTTTTTTGATCATGCTGTGGAAACAGGATTCATACCCCAAGCGACTCGCCACTCCATAATTGCTGCACTAACTGCTAATCAACTGCTCGATCAACTGCAAACCTATGAACCTAAACCAGATCTACTCGTCAAGCAAATAGGTGGGCAATCTTCAGATAGCAGTTAGAAGAAGAACCCAGAAACCACTCTTCGATTGTAACTTTCCTTATTCTCTTGGTTTTACTTTATTATGTGTTTATGTTTTAAAAAAAAGCTTTCTCTAAGCTCTAGAAGACATTGGGGACAATGTTTGATTTAGGTTAGGGGAAGAGAATTTTTTTTTAGTTAATAAAACCATTAGATGTATGGGGTGTGGAAAAAAAATGGAAGAGTAAGGAGTTATTCTTAACTCTTGAGACGCATTTTATTAGTTGCATGTTTTTGTTCCTTCTTAAAAAAAAGAGTAAAAGTGAAAAAAAAGTCATCCTATTTAAGTGCTTTGTAATGATCTTAAGAAGTATATAAGTTTTGAGTATGGATCAATTGAATTTAGAGATTTCATAACATGAATGAACAACTAATTGTTACAATTGGTGATGAATTTTGAGATTGAATGAACTGAGTTTAAAAAGCCTTAGCCATGAGCTTCTGAGCCTATAATGATTATTTCTCTTGTGTGTGATATTCACCTATTAAGTTGTCACTTTAGAACTTGCTTTAAATCTGGTTCAAATTACATCTCACATGCACATTCAAATATGATTAAGGCATCCATTTTCTTTAGCCAGAGCCAAACAGCTAACCTTGTGATTATATCATTATTAAGCCCCTTTGAGCCTAATTGACTGTTTCTTTGTCCTAAATCCATAAATATGTGCTTTAATGATATATCAAGTGCTTTTACCTAATTAGAAATATTAGCAGAGTATTTAAAATTCTTGTGAAATGGGCTTTTGACAAGTGTGAGGGTGTATATAACATCAACTTTAGAGTTGCAGAGTTTTATGCAAAAAACAAAAAAGGAAAAGAAAACAAAAGAAAAAAAATTATGAAAAAAAGAGAGAGAAAAGTTAAGTATTTGAATTGTGGGTTGTTGTGATGAGATAAATTTATTTATAAGTAGCCCATGTTTCAATTGCTCTATTTCTTTATCCTTTCATACCATGGTTTACATTCCTTTTACCTTAACCCTATTGCAACCCTTAATAAGTCTTTTTGATTTGAATTATGCATGTGAACTAAGTAGTGGAGATTGAGATTTTTAGCGAGTCTATGGTAGTGCAATTTTTAGGTTGAATTTGAGCGAAATACTTACCCTTAAACACTTGAGAGATTGAGAGAATGAGCTGCACTTACAAACTCAGTTTATTCATTTTCGAATAAAGTTACCTGTTTATGTTTTCGTTGATTCATGAATACTATGATCTCTTTATTTTACAATTGTGTTCTTACTTATGACTAGACACATTTGATTTTGTTGGAAGTACTTATTAGTTATTTCTTGTCCAAAGACGTCCAAGAGTTAAGTGTGGGAGAATTTTATACGTAAAATATTTGCATATTTATTTTTCCTTATATGATGATTTTATGGACGATATTTGAGCTTAATATAATAAATTTGGTTGTAATTAATAAATAAATAATGTTTTTATAATAAATAGTATTTAAAAATAAAAATAGGACAAAAATGGAAGTTTACTGTAGCAATGTCAGCACTGTAGCGGTTCATTGTAGCAGCCGTCGGATACTGTAGATGTTGCCGACATGCATTGTAGTGGTGCAATGTAGCAGTCGCCAGATCACTGTAGCAGTCACTGTAGCATGCGGTTTTCCCCTATAAATAGAGATCAAGACCAAGCTCAGGAGAAGAGGAAGAGAAGCAGAGGTTTCCTTCTCCGATATGGAGAGGTCCTTCTCTGACCAGGAGAGTCTTTCTCTAACATTTCTGAGTTCATTGTATTAATTTTTATATTTAATTTCATGCATTGTATTACATTTTATATGCCTCCATCTTGGAAGGCTTAGGATTGTATTACATTTTGCATGCCGCCTACATAGAAGGTTTTACCTCCTAAATGGATAGCTAGATTTCTTCATTTTTCATGTATCTTTTGGTTGTATATTTATGTTTGAGAATTTAATATTCAAGTTTTATGTAGTATTTATGAGGATTTCATTCTAGTTTTATATAATGTCAATTTATTTTGGTTTTGTTTTAAATTTTATCATGAGCTAAATTTTCATTTTCCTAGGGTGATGATGTAGTTTACTAATAACAGATTGAATCTTAACTTATTAAATTTAGTTTTAATTTCTCCTTCATGATTGAGTTGTAATTATTGTTCTTAATGCTTTTGATTGATTGGCCACCTTTTGAATTATTTCAATATGCATGCTGAGACCGGAAGGAAATGCATGTGTGTAGACCCTATAATTAAAACCATGACTTGTATATGAAATAGGAATATATTCATATGAGTTGTGTAGTCTTACTGAGTTTCATAAATCTTAATGCATAATTAATTGCTTAAATTCATATAAGAATATATTAGATTAGTAATTAATTATGGAATTGCTTGATCTTGGAAGAGACTAGCAATTAAATTAGAGAAATCCGACTATCAATCATGTGGAATAAATTAGGCTATAATAGATAAGTGATTTAATCCGTAATTTGTTAAATGAAATTTGACCCCTTGGGCTTTTTCTCATAGTTGTTTTCATATCATTTGCACTCATATTTAATCATTTTTTATTGTGTACTTTCAATCACTAACTAATCGATTGACTAAATAGAATTAAAATTATCCATTTTGATATTTAGTAATCAATCCTCGTGGAAACGATACTCTAGTCACTTCTGTATTATTTGATTACGACAATGTAAATTTACACTATTTAATTGATCATCTACATACGTAACAATAACCATGGACGATTGACTTTGATCCCGTAACAACTAAGATCTCCAAGGTTGTTAGACGGATCAGGGAACACGGGTTTATCTTTTAGGTACTACCATAGGAGCACTTTGCGGGTAATTAGGAAGTTGTTGGGTGAGGTTGTTAAGATTGATTATAGGACGGAAGCCAAAGGGCGAGGGAAATTTTCCAGAATCACTATCCTCATTGATGTTGAGCAACCGCTTGTGCCACAGATAAAGGTTGATGGTAAAACCTATGGCATTGAGTATGAGGGGCTTCCATTAGTTTGTTTTGGTTGCGGTAAGTATGGGCATACTAAGGAGCGGTATAGAGAAGGAGTGAAAACCAGTGGGCAATTTGCCATAGTTTTTGTATCGCGCCACGAGCGGCCGAGCAGTATCCAGTTGCTTAGGCCTGCCGGGGAAGAGTTGCTGCTGAAGGAGTCACCTTACGGAACATGGATGCAGGTGAAGTACCCTAAAAAAGGAAATAGGCAGGGTTGGGGAAAAGACGTGAAGATTGGGGGTCTTGTAATTTGGGAGGATCACATTATAATATCTTATTTGAATATGAGGATCCCGAGGTGAATATGTCAGAGGTGGCTATGGAAAGTTTGAAAGGATCATATATGGCAACTAAAAGGTTTGATTTGAGTGACTGTTGTGGAGAGGGTCGGGTGGACCCTAATAAGAAGCAGTCTCAGTTAGATGGTGGTCCAAAGAAGATGCAATCCAGTGTTATTAATAGATCCAAACAGGGTGCAGTAAGGCCTATCTAAGAATACAGGAAGAAAGCATCATCTATGGGCCCATCGAGTGGCCCAATATTAGATTCTGGTGACAAAAAGCCCATGGAGACTAATCTTCCAAGGTTCGGCCATTAATTGATGTGAACCAATGGAAGTTGGTCCAGGTAGTAAGCGGTTTGGTTCCGCTTAAGTAAGATCTCGGATTTGAGCCTTGTGTATGCAAAAAATTTCTATTGAAAGACTCTCCCATCATAATCAGGTGCGCGACGCAGGTTGGATCCGGATGTAGTCGGGTAAAACTCTTGCGTCTCAACGCAAGGAAATGAGGAGGTAAATGCAATAGGGAATATGACTGAGTTTGATTTTTCTCCCCTCGGTGAATAAGGCAATGGAAGTGGAGACTACATTGGACTAAGGTTAGCACAAGGTGATTGAACTGAGATGTGATCGACTGACGTTGAAGGAGGTGATTGGTATTAAAGAAAGAGGCAACATTGGTGACTCGTTATCACATTCGGAACCTGATGGTGTCGAAGTAGGGAAGAAGAACAAAGAACCGAAACCACCAGATAGGCGCCACAGTGTGCAAAAGATTAAACTACAATCTTCTATCAAGCGTAACCTTAAAGTTCGAAAAAAGTAGAATGGGGCGCATATGTCTAAGGAGGCTATGAAAGCAATTAAAGAGGTGGTCGGAATACCTATGGACACCAAAGTTATTGATGGCTGTTCAGAGATGAAGGATCCGAGTTGGAGGGACCATGATGAGGTGCCAGGTAAGTCTGGCATGGCTGTTTGATTTGCAACTCTATAATGCTTTTATGGATTTGCAACTCCTAGTATGGAACTGCCAGGGGGCAACTAGTAAACATTTTTTTTGAAACCTTTATACACTTTGTATTTGATTGTAAACCAGCTATGGTTGTTTTAGTAGAATCGAGAATTTTAGGGGTGAAGGCAGATAAGTTATCAAGTGTTAAAGGTTTCGAGTTTTCATATAAACTTGAAGATGAGGTTTCTCCGGTGGCATATGGGTGTTGTGGAATGATACTATTGAGATGGTAGTTAAGGTTGTTCATACTCAATTCATCCATACAAAAATTTTAATACTAAGGGCTCATAGATCCTTTCTCTTTACAGCAAATATATGGCAATCCGAATAATATGCTAAGGAAGGATTTATGTAAAGGTTTGCAAGAGATCTCTCTCTCAGTTGCTGAACTATGGCTCTTGGTATGGGATTTCAATGTCATTTTAAGCAATGATGATCAAACCGGTGGTGCCCATGATAGAGCTCGTGGATGGGAACTCTTTCAGAACTATGTTTCAACTATGGGCTCACAGATTTGGGTTATAACGGCCTTAAATATACATGGCGTAGTGGTACTTTACTTCAACGTCTGGACCGTGCACTTGGGACTGTGAATTGGGTCACAGCATTTAGTGCTGCATTGATTAAACATCTCCCTCAACTAGGGTCAAACCATAGGCCAATTTGTATTCAAACTAATAGTCATAACAGCTTCGTTCACAGTCAGCGCCCGTTCCGGTACTTGGCAGCATGGTTTTCCACGGACTCTTTCAATACAGTGGTTTAGGACAAATGGTCTAATAATGTCCCCATCATCTCCAATGTTAAGAATTTCACGGAGGCAGCTAGGAGGTAGAACTATGATGTGTTTGAAACATTAGGAAGTGCAAGAGGAGAGCAATGGCAAGACTTGGTGGTATTCAAAAGGCTATGGAAACTCATTGTTCACTCCCTCTCGAACGTCTTGAGCAGAATCTTTGCAAGGAGTTTGAAACTATTTGTGAGCAAGAAAGTTTGATGTGGGCACAACGAACACAGTCTGAATCGATTTCGGGATTGTAATACGGCATACTACCATGTGAAGGCGGTGAGAAGAAGTAGAAGGAAGAATATCTTGGCGTTAAAAAACAATAATAGAGAGTGGTACTCGGATGAAAGAGCTCCCTATGAATAGGCAACCCGGTTTTACAAACAATTGTACTCCAAGGAGGGGGATGTGGTTCCACATTATGAAGGACGCGGCCTCTTTCCCCTTCTACATGATTTCTTGTTGAGGCCACTTGCTGATAATATCTTGAATAAAGAAGTCCATAAGGCATTATTTCAAATGAAGGCCCCTGGAGTGGATGGTTTACACACTGGTTTCTTCCAAAGTCATTGGTAAGTAGTGGAACCCTCGATGTGTGATATGGTTTGATTGATGTTTCAACACGGAACTATGGAGTTAAAGGGGTTGCAAATCCTGAGACGTTAAAGGAATTCTGGCCTATTAGCTTGTGTACAGTGCTTTATAAAGTAATTACAAAGGTGTTGGAAAATAGGCTCAAAAAGCTTTTACCTCAGCTTATTCTCCCCAACCAATCTGGTTTTGTGGTAGGCCGAAATATTACTGATAATATTATAGTAGCACATTAAGGGGTCCATTCAATGAGATTAAAAAAGGGCTCTGAAGGATGGATGGTGACCAAAGTTGTCTTGAGAAGGCTTATGATAGACTCAAATGGGATTTTATTGAAGAATCTCTTTAGTCTTTATGATGCAGGCCTTCCCAGGAAATTTGTTGAAGTGGTTATCTTATGTATTACCTTATGTAGTATGCGAGTGGTTTGGAATGGTACACAGTTGGAGGAGTTCAAGCCTACACGAGGTATTAGACAGGGGGATCCATTATCACTATATATCTTTATACTTTGTATGGAAAGGTTGTCTCAGGAAATTAACAAGCATGTTGCTGAGAATAGATAGAAGCCCATACGGTTGGTGGGAGGGGGACCGCCTCTCTCTCACCTATATTTTGCAGATGACTTAGTCCTACTTAATTCCACAGATGCTAGACAAGTCTACTTACTACGAAAAATTTTGAACGATTTTTGTTTGAGTTCTGGGCACAAAGTAACCAGCGATAAAATAGAAGTGTTCTTCTCCAATAATTTTCCTCATGGTACTAAAGTGTGGATCAGTGATGAATTGGGGTTTAAGAGGACGGAAATACTTAGGGGTGCCCTTACTCCAAAAGCGAGTACGGCTGGGGACTTACGAATATACTAAAGATAAAGTAAGGCAAAAGCTATCGAGATGGGCAACAAAGACTCTCTCACTTGTTGGGCGTCTCACCTTAGTGAAATCAGTTCCGTCAGCTATTCCAACATATGCCATGCAAACCACCAAGTGACCTGGTGGGGTGTGCAACAGAATCGAAAAATTAAATGGGCAGTTTATGTGGGGGAGCTCTAACAAAAGCTGAAAATGAGTTTGATTGACTGGGATGAAACAGTTAGATCAGGAGGTGGTGGGGTTTGAAGAAGCTTGAGAAGCAAAACCATGCCTTTATTATGAAGCTTGGCTTCCAACTTCGCATGAGACTGGACCTTTTATGGGTACAGGTTATTCGATGTAAGTATGGGTGGGATGAGTTTGTAAGACCTGTTCACCAAAATCGTCGTTGCTCATATTTGTGGCGCCATATTAGGAACTTATGGGAGGATTTGGAAACAAGTATAAGATGGGATCATGGTGATGGTGGTAGAACTCATTTTTGGACTAACAATTGGGTTCCTGATGTGGGCCCTCTTAAATGTTTGGCCTTTATGGATATTATGGAGGAGGAGACATTACTACCAGTTCGTGATTTTGTGGGGCTCGATGGTAATTGGAATTGGGACCTATTTCGAAGGGATTTGCCAGACCATGTTTTATCTTCCAGAGTATGTATTAAGACGACTTCGATTGATGATGGTGCTGCGAGGTGTTTCTGGGATCAAAGTAGTGATAGGAGCTTCTCAGTACGTTTGACACATGAGATGTTGTGCGAGACAGATTGGGGGGTGGCTGATCGAAAGTGGAAAGTGGTTTGGAAGTGGGATGGAGCATAGTGTGTTCGTGGGTTCCTATGGTTAGCTTTGAAGAACAGGTTGCTGACCAACATAGAGCTGTCTCGACAGCATCGAGCAAGTGATGCTCTGTGTACAAGATGTGGCACTGCTTCGGAAGATATTGATCATGTATTGCGAGGTTGTCACTTAGCTAGGGATATATGGGAAAGAATTGTACCCCGAAACAACCTAACAAGTTTTTATCAGGAGGATTTTCAAGTTTGGATGCTTCGAAACCTTACGAGACAAACACATATTTCACAAAGTAAGGCAAGATGGAATACTTGTTTTAGTCTTACGTGTTGGAAGCTATGGGATGCAAGAAACCAAGCCATATTCCAAAATGAATCAACACAAGCTTCAAGCTTGATCCAGGAGGTAGAGGCGCTGGCAGAGATTAGTGAAGAGGTGAGAGATTTATTGAGCTTATCACATGGTCGTGAGCTCCCTCGGGAGGAACGAATTTTCTCGTTGAATTGCGATGATGCGAAGAAAGGTGAAACAGGCTTTGCTGGGGCTGGATGTGTGCTTAGAGACAACGAGGGACGGTGGTTGGGGGGTTGCTGTCGTAATATCAGTATTTTCTCTTCACTGCAAGCTGAACTGTGGGCACTGGGAGATGAATTGGAGATAACTTGGACTAAAGGTTATTATAGGAATCTATAGGTCCAGTTGGATTGTTTGCTTGCTATGAGCATGGTTCAACGAGAAGAGGAAGCTGTCAATGCTAATTAGATTCTGCTTCAATGAGTTCGGCGGTTGGTAGGTTTGAATTGGGTTGTGGAACTTCGACATGTTTATCGTGAGGGGAATAGAAGCACTCGGTTGGGATTTCATCTTGTAGAGGAACCACCGGATGACGTGTGACAGGTCCTCCATGAGGACACTATGGGTGTCGGATCCACAAGGCTCTACCTTCACGCTGCTTGATCTTAAGTGATCATCCCTTTATAAACAAAACAAAAAAAAATTGAAACTTAAATATGCTTTATCAATTACACAATAATCACTTGAGTTTTCTGTACTGATATTTTTATTAACAACATTAACAGTGTTAGAGATATAAGACAAAAAAATATACTCCCTCCGGTCCTAATTATAAGACATATTTACCTAACTTTGGAGAAATTAAGAATAGTAGTTAAATTAGTTAATCTTATTTATTTTCCTAAAATACCCTTATTTAATAAGGGTGATTTAAGAATATATATGATTTTACATGATCTTGTGAGTATATTGCTACTAGCTAGTTTTTGTTCACAGTAACATTGACAGGAGAAATTAATTAATGTTGCTGGGTGTAGTGCCTTCCCACGTATATATTTTAATTTTTGAATGTTTAAAATACTTATTCAGTAACTATAAAAAAAAAAAAAAAAGTTCCCAGATGAGCAAGTAGAATTCTACTTGATTTTCTTACCCTTTATTCTTATAAAATAAAAGAAATAGTAGAATTGAGATGTATGTGATATTAGTGAGTTGTAAGTATTACTCACTTTATAGAATACATAGGTGTATTATAAAATTATTATTGTGTTTCATTATTATTGAGAAAGTATCAATGGGGGGTATTTTGGGAAGAAATTGACAAAAATTAAAACTTTGTCCTATAATTAGAACCAAGATCAACTCCCAAATATTGTCCTATAATTAGGACCGGAGGGAGTACTTTATAAAGTTAAGATATTCATGTAAAACTTAAAAGACTAAAAGTATATTTTAGCCCAGGAAGTATCATTGTGTATAACATATTCAATACTAATATTTTTTTAGTAGGTATCTAAACAAGTATCAAAATATTATTTTTTTTAAAAAAAATTATACGTATTTTATGCTTTTAACTAATATTGGTTCTCTGGCAAAAAAAAACTAATATTGGTTCCCATGCGTTACACGAGGAAGTTCATATCTATGTGATGCATCAATTATGTTATATGAAGTCAGCTATAGGTGACACTTGTATATGCTTTTTTTTTTTTTTGCTCACTCATATTTTTCCAAGAGCATACAACATTAAAAGAGAAAGTGAATTTCATAAAGACTTTGAAATTCTTTAAATTTAAATTAATATTTGTGCACTCAAGTTCAAATACAGTTACAATACAAAAACATAATCCAGAGAAATTAGAACCAAATTAGGAATATGAAAAAAGAAATTAGAAAATATTCATCAATAAATTATATTTATTGATTAATGGATCCAAATTGAATCCCCCAAAATTTAATATATTTTTTGACAAAAAAATTTGAAAATAATCATCAACAAATTATTTCTATTAATTAATATGGAGATTGAAAAAATTCAATTATAAAGGAACATAAGAAAAGAAATGAGAAAATAATAATCAATAAATTATATTTATTGATTAATATATGCAAATTAAATCCTCTAGTATTTATTATGCCTTTTGGCCAAAAAAATAATTTAAATTATGATACCTCCTTAATTTAAGGAGATAAAATAAAATTCAATTATGAAGGAATATAAAAACAAAAAGGTGTTACTTAACGGAATTAACGGTGTTACTCATAAACAGAATGGAATCTAATGGTGTAATTTTTTAGAAATTATATTACATTGAAGCCTCCAATATTTGTCCTTATTATTATTATTATTATTATTATTATTATTATTATTATTTGAATGAGTCTTTTTCTCTACATACATTTAAGAGCCCAGCATCTTTTGCTTTTGTTTTTGTTGTTTTAAACTAAAGCACGAAGCTTATGCTCGCCATCTATAATCTAGAAAAGAGAAGAAGAAGGATTTTAAGTTTGTTTTGGAGCTTTGGATCTTATATTGTATAGCCTTCACTAACTGTCAAAGATAATTGATGGCAAAAAAACTGTCACAGATAAAAACTACATCTTTCATTTTTCATTTCCAATCCTCAAGTAGAAGAGGAGTAAATGAGTGTTTTGACGTTTGGTTTCTTGCAAAAATTGGCCTCATTTAATAGGTTTGAGGAATGTATGAAACTAATCTGAGCAATGGATGTTAAACACTGCAAAAGAATCGTATTTTAAGAAAAAAAAAATTTAAGATACGGTGGTGTGGTGGTGTGTATTGAATGAGGAGGCTATAATGCATTTTACAACATTTTAGAGACTAATTAAAAGTTCACTAATCATCATTGTGGCTTAAAATGATGATTATAAGAGATTTTCGTGCATCTGGAACTTCAGAAATGCTACTTTAAAAAATTTTCCAACAAGGTGGCTAAACCCATGAAAATTTTCATGTGTTGACATAAGCTTGTCTTAATAAATCTTATGGTTTGTTTGATATGATGGAAATGAAGGAGAGGAGAGGGAAAATCTTAACAGGTTCGGTTTAAAAAAATTGTGAGAAGTAAAGTTAAAAGTTTTTAATTAACTTTTCTTACTCTTTAATCTTATATCTTCTTTTTATTAAAATTTTATAAACATACTTCTTCATTTCTTTTAAATTGCCAAATTCCCTCATGCCAAACAGACACTTAGCTAGTATCAGGGAAACCCCATGCTGCATATGTAGTATTTGTTCTTGATTTGATCATATGGATTGATAG
Source organism: Inga leiocalycina (assembly GCA_963242795.1). Taxonomy (NCBI): domain Eukaryota; kingdom Viridiplantae; phylum Streptophyta; class Magnoliopsida; order Fabales; family Fabaceae; genus Inga; species Inga leiocalycina. Next base: position 66,049,397 of record OY725323.1, on the reverse strand, counting down.
GAACCAGCACCCTTTATTTGTATTAAATTTTATGTTTTATGTCTTTTAATGTCTTATGTCAGTTATTTTAAGTTAATGTCAGTTTTACAAGTGTCTTAGTTCAGTTACTGAAGATAATGTTAGTTAATGTCAGTTTTATGTAAGAGTGGTTATTTGCAGTTAGTGTATTAATCTATAAACACCAAACATGTACTCTAATAAGATATGGATGAATAAATAAAGTATTGTTTAGTAAAATTGTTCCTTCTCCTCTCTGACTAGAGTTTCAAATTCTGACTCTAGCCTTTTCTCCTCTTTTCCCCTAGAACTAGGTTCGGGTTCTAGCTTCTCTCTTCTTCCCCCTCCCCTCGTCTTTTCTCTTCTAACTCCCTGTTCATCTAGAATTACAGATTCGGATTCTAAATTTCCTTTTCTACTCTATTCCTCCTCTTCCCTCTGTTTCCCCTTTCCCTATTTCTACTTCTATTTCCCAGGTTCTAACATGGATGCTTTCATCACATGATCTGGCACTGAATCTGTGCCCACTCTCTTCATATGTGTAGTGAATTAGTGATAGAAAACATTGACAGAGTCAATAATCAAGTGTCATGTTGGTGTATGTTGGTGTTCGAATCAGACAAGCTCTTCAGCAGCCTTTCAGTTGCACAAGAAAAGGAAAGATATTGGGGACAGAACAAAAGATGCATTCCTCAAGTAAAATATGGGATGCCAAACTAATACAGGTTGAGGACATACAAACTAAACTGGTCTTTTTTTTTTTTTTTGGCAAAAATAAACTTCCATTACTAATTCCCAACGTTACATAGTCCTCCTACAGAACATCAAATCCAGAGTACAAAAAACAACAAAAACCGAATCAAGCCAATGACAAAACACTAAACAACTTCAAAACCAACTCCAATATGAAGACGCCTTAACCAGGACAATCCATTGCAGCATTCCTCATATAATTAAATAATAAACTCTACAATTGAGGAGGAGGCCACTGATTCAGAATTAAATTGCAAGGACAAGTAGCAAGCCAAAACTTGGGATCCAGATTTTCCCATTGAGCAATATTGAATGAAAAGATACTACCAAACCATGTTATTAATTAATTTTCCTCTTTTAATCTTTTGGGGTACGTTTATAGTTTCCATACCTCTTTGCAAACAACTCTACGCGAGCTATTCCAAGAACATATAAGCATTTCTTTAGAGCACACTAATTTTGCAATTTCACATCCCTCTTTAGCTAACCCCCTCGACTACAATGGACAGCAAGTTCCAACCAGCATCATCCATTATATCAGCTACCCCAAATTGTTTAGATCCTCATGGGAACAAGGGGAAGAAAGCATCTTGCCTTTTTTTCGCTTCTGAAAACCTCACTTGGGAAAATATCTTGCCTCTAGAATCTTAACCCATAGCTGATTTGGATACCATAAAATAAGCCATCCAAGTTTAGCAAACAAGGCCAGATTAAAGGCTTCAAAGACCTTAAAACCCATTCCCCCATCTAACCTGGTCATATTCACATAATTTTGCATATTTTTATCGTATTTCTATAAATGTGTCCATTTCAATTGTGTCCATCTAGCAATAAATGAGTATAATCGTACAGCACGCATGTAAGCTTATGACGACAGCTGACAAAATGAACGCAAATGACTGATTATTAATTTACAGAAGGTTGAGCAGTAGTGTTAAACATACAGATTATTTTCCCCCATCTGGAAAATAATATGAAGCATAAACACAACGCTAAGCATGATCATGTCCCGGGTATAACAAGATAAGAACCCTTCAGGTGCAGAAGTACATGTAAGGGGATTTGCGGAAGAGAAATTATACTGCAGAAATAAAAATATTAATCATATAATTAATCACAACACCCACCTTACCGCTCTGCTCATATCCAAAAATGAGATTGATCCGTTGATGTAAATTTTCTAAGACGTGATCAGATTCAAGAGCTTCTCTATGCTTCCTGATAAACTCTCTAGGACACTACCTTTAGGCCTAGGCATTGGAATCCCCAACCTGAAAGAACAATGTAATCATTAAATTTCCTGGTTATTCCACCTGCCTAATGGCTTTCTGGTAGCTCATAAATTTTAATAAGAGATTGGCACTAGGACAACCTCCTGCCCAGACTGTTTTTCTCCCAAGTCAAGATCGAACCGATTCTCAAAAAACCTCTGGCATGTAGAAAAATTCAGGAATTGGTTCCTTCACATCAGATGTGTTACTCTTCCCAGTTGCACTTGTTGAAAAGGATCAGCAATTCAGCATGGTCAAATTGATCACCTTGAAGCTTCTGATTCTCCGCACTAGAAGGGGGAAGGTGGAGAACATAGAAGAGGATAATTCCAGCACTAGAATAATGTGATCCAGAATGAAACCTTGGAATCTCTGCATCATCCCAGCAATCATACCTAATGAAGAAAATTAAAATAGCATGATACATCAGGTGAGGGGATGCTATGCAGACAATTAAATATGAAAAATGAAGGGTAAGTTAGCTTCAAAGGCACTACATTTTTTTTTGGCGCTCCCCCAGGGGAATCAAAGATATGCGTAAAGACACTCATCTTACATGAATATTAAGTTTGCAAATATTTAAACCAGATCAACAGGATCAAGTAGAGCAATTACTAGATACATTATAAATCACAAAGAAAATTGACAAGAAGGATGTACAAGCATCAAGCAAAACACAAAAGAGGAGAAAGTCATGCATGCTATTTCAGGGAAGATTCATGCCAACTAGGTTTCTAAAAACCTATTCACTCTCCTTTTCACGGAAAACTAAAAGATCACTACATCCATCCATGTTAAATTTTTCAATAGCGACAGGAAAGACTGAATAATCATGCTTCAAAATCTCATGAACACTATTAAGTTTCCGTATGCACCAAACATGAGGTAAACTCCTGCTTTGCACTTTCTCCTTTCCCTATGCACCACCAATATAGGCCCAAGCCTTGCCTTAACAGAGTACTCAACTGTTGTACTCCATGACGAATTTGATTTGGGTTGGAAATCAACACTATCGCTTACATTTTTCTTGACACCCAAAGCCTCTGCTACAATAACTGAGAGTTCAAGTTCACTTTCTTTCACAGAAGCACCTAGAGTCATCAATTTTCAGTGTACAAATTTACAGTCACATATGTATTATCAAACGAATAAATGGAAACAATACATTTTGACTTACATGATACAAAATGAAAGAGTTGAATTTAAATTTACTTTAAATTTAACAAAAAGTATACAAAAGTACCTGATTACAGACGAAGTAGGATTTTTATACCAAAATCATAATTATCATCTGAAAAGCATGCAAGAGGGGAGACCACCGAACAACTGATCCATCTTTCACATGCCTTTATAAGCATTTTATTTTAACCCAGAAGCTATAATCCTTAGTGAATGAGAAATATGTTTATGGAGCTAGCGTAGGATGTAGCTCTGGCCAAGTTTATTAGTGGTACACAAGTCCTATTCCATTCAGAGCCAGTTCTAAATTGCAACATCCTTAAGGGAGTGAGGGGCTGCCTAATATTTGTTAGGCGACTTCAAATATCACCAGCAGCAGGAAGTAACCAGTGAAGCCCATGATAATACGTTTTCAACTTTTCATATAATTATCAAAGTGCTCACCAAAAATCTCCACATGAACAGGCTCCTTTTTGAAAGTGATGGAACCTATTTGCATCCCTTACAATGAGGACTCGTTTTGAGACTTTAGATGCTAGTTTAAAGAATGCATGACAATCATTACATATTCGAAGATTCTTTGTTATCCGAAGGGAAGTACCCTCCGGGGTAGCAATAAGACCATAACCAAGAGCCAACCTTTCACTATGCCCAAATAGCATCTGAATTTTATCCTCTTCCGCAACGTTGTGCAAAATAAACTTTGTTTCAGGCCTGTAGCCTACTTGTTCCTCCAATAATTTTGTAAACTGAGCTAATTTTAGATAAATATCATTAGAGTTTGGATGAGCTTTGTCCCTTGCCGTGAAGGTATGAACCTCATTCGCAACCTCAATCCAACTGCATCCAGGTTGTTTCTTCAACCCATTTCTTTTCATTCTCATCCTCACTTCTTCAACATTGTTCCATCTTCCATCAGCTGCTAGGATATTAGATATTAGTGCATAAGTTCCCGAATTCTCAGTATCCAAGTGTAAGAGCTGTTCTGCTGCAAGCTGTCCTAATTCTTTATTAGAATGGATCCGACAAGCCCCAAGAAGAGCACACCAGACCTCAGCAGTAGGTTTGATGGGCATATTCTTCACAATATGATATGCCTCTTCCAAGCAATTTGAACGACCAAGGAGATCAACCAAACAAGCATAATGGTCTGGCCAGGGCTCCAGCTGATATTCATGTTTCATAATTGCAAAAAACCTCTTACCTTCGGTCATCAATCCTGAATGGCTACATGCATGCAATAGAGCCAAGAAAGTTATATGATCCGGTATAATATTTTCACCAGTCATTTTATTGAATAAATCAATAGCCACAGTTCCAAATCCGTGCATTCCATATGCATTAATCATGGAGGTCCATAAAATTATATCTCTCCTTTTGACAGAATTAAAAAGCTTTTCGGAACCCCCTAAACTTCCACAAGAACCATACATGTCCACCAATGAGCTAGCAATTGGTCCCTCCAACCAGAAACCCTTCCTAATTATAAATCCGTGAACCTCTTTACCTTTCTTCAGTGCAGATAAACTAGCAACAGCAGAGAGTAGGCTGACCAGAGCTACAGAATCAAGTTGTAATTTTGTTTCTTTTAGAGAGCAGAAAAGTTCAAGAGCTTCAACTGCAAGTCCATTATGAATGTAAGAAGATAACATACTTGTCCAAGACACAATACATTTGGATTCAATTGCTTCAAACACATGCTTCGCATAATCTATTTCCCCAGTCTCACCATATGCATTGACAATGGCATTTTGCAGTAACGTATCAGCTAAATCTCTTCTTATAATGTAACCATGAATTTCTTTGATTGAGGTTTTGGACTTCAACCCACTACAAGCTGTCAAAATGCTCCCAATCATCATCACATCAATATTCATCCTTTCTACATGGACCATCCGAAACAAATTTAAAGCATTCAAATGACATTCATTTTGTGAATAGCCAGCTATAATTGTTGTCCAAGAAATTAAGTCTTTTTCATGCATGTTTTCAAAAACACGACCCATGTATTTCACACAATAACACTTAGCGTACATGTCTATCACGGTGTTTCCAACCTGCATGTCAGAATCCATTCCATTTCTTATTGCATAGGCATGAGCTTCCATTCCATTTGATAAATTCCCCAATCGACCTGATGCTGCAATCACATTTAGTAGTGATACCTGGTCAGGCTTTTGACCAGAATACCACATTTCTCTAAAGTATTTAAAAACATTACTATATAGATCATTTTGAACAAAACCTGAAAGCAGTGTGTTCCATGATATATAATCCTTACTATTCATATTTACAAAAACTCTTTCCGCTTCCTCCATTCTACCGCATCTTGCATACATGGCAATCAAAGCATTGGCAACATATACATCAGCATAATAGTCAGATTTCAGGATAGCAGCATGCATCTCCATGCCTAGCTTGATGGAGGCTGGATCTTCACAAGCTTGAAGAGTGGCAACCAAAGTATATGTATTACTAGCAAGACCAATTCCCTGCATTCTTCTAAATAATGACAATGCATCTGAGAAATGACCTTCTGTAGCATGCGCTACAATTATAGAATTCCATGAAACGACGTCATCTTTCTCATGCATACTGTCAAATAATAGCCTGGCTCCATCGAGATCCTTGCACTTCGCATACATAGAAATGAGTGCATTAGATATGAACACAAACGCGCCATATCCACACTTGACGACCATACCATGTATCTCAGCACCCAAACGTGGCTCGTTGAGAGCACCACAAGCTTTAAGAACATAAGGATAGGTATGAGCATCCAGTGGCACACCCAGAACTCGCATTTCTTTATACAACGCAAGTGCTTTCATATGTTTCCCATCTGATACGAAAGCACCTAACATGGCGTTCCAAGTAAAAATCGTTCTGTCATGCATTTCATCAAACACCTTCTCCGCGTCAAGGAATGAGCCACACTTTCCATACATGTGTACAAGCTTTGTGTTCAGAAAAACAGAATCACACAAGCCAGATGATTTGATCATGTGGCCATGTATCTGCTTCCCTTGTGATATAGATTTCTGACTCGTGCATAGGTCAAGAATCAGAGAATAAGGTTCTTCAAGAGCAAAATGATTTGAACTGTGGTCAGCAGTGGGCAAGAGGGTTAATGACTGAAAAGCATCTTTTAGGCTTCCTTGCCTGCAATACTCCTTTAAAGAAGGGAATTTGATGGGTTTATAAGAAAGCTTGGAGCCATGGACAAGCGGGCTCGAACCAAATTTTTGAAGCATGGAATGGTTTTGCAAGGCACAAGCAATATTGAGGTGACAATATGGGATTGCAGTGGGCATTGTAGATCACAGGCATGGAAAAAGGTGAATTGGCTTCCGCCTAGACAAAGAATTCATGCAATACTGGGTGTTGGCTTATACAGAAGTGGAGGAATAAATTACTCCTTCCATGGAATGAAGCGATGCTAGTGAGGAACTAATTGCAGAATTAAAACAAGAGATGGCACTGCGTAGAAACCGAATCATCGACGCGAAGACATCATCATCCTCTGATTGGTTGGTGTAAGCTCAATACTGACGGTGGAGTTTCAAGAGAAGGTGTGGCTGGATGCGGAGGAGTAATCAGAGGGGATTTGGTGTGGCTGAGTGGTTTCTCGATGAAACAACGAATATGATTGTTTCGGACATATCCTCTCCGCTTCCGCAATTTATTTATTTTTTTATATTGTGATCCGGTATCCCATTTGGGGTTTAAAACTACCCATTATAGTACAAACTAGCATTTACTCCCCGCGCGTTGCGTGGGGACAGCTTCTCTTACAAACAGAACATCCTTACAAGAAAAACATAAAAACGCACACGGATAAAGCGATTTCATGCAAATGTGTTGACTCATCAGCTCAATCAAACTAATTTGTAAGTACATGGGATACACAAGCATGTAAAATTATTTTCAACACCAAAGGATCAAGCACATTGCCAAAGATGGTTGACATGGACATAACATAATGAAAGATACTACATGTCAAACAGGATATAAGACGGAAATTAATTACTAATTGAAACATCAAACTACACATACATCTTAATTGCATTGCATGAACTACTCTTAGTGCTTCCACGTCAATATAACCAAACTGAATTAGCGGTGCAAATTCTTGAAGACTTCCTTGTAAACAAAACAACATTTGTGGTGGTCCTACTATTACCATTAGGATTAGTAGGGACATATAATTTCAAGCCATCCATGCTTCTAACCCGTGATAATGCAACATATAATTGCCCATGTGTAAATACAGGCTTAGAAAGATATACACCAACATGACGAAGAGACTGTCCTTGGCTTTTGTTGATAGTCATTGCAAAGCTGAGATTAATTGGAAATTGCCTCCGTCTCATATGAAATGGCCATTTACTTTCAGATGGGTTCATGTCCATCCTATGTATTAAAACTTTTTGATTTGGCTTTGAACCATTCAATGTAATGGCTTCAATGACATTTTGCCTAGCTTTGATATGCGTAGCCGAGTACCATTGCATAAGCCTGATCCTTGGTCTATATTCCTCAACAGCATAATAGGAGCTCCAACTTTCAATGTAAGCTTGTGCGGTGGCAAACCAGAGCTGATAATAGTATTCAAGAATTCAGTTGTGTACAGATTGTCAAAGCTATCACTGTCATCTGTAGATTGACAAACAGAGTCGGAACTGAAAAATTCCTGAGAGTCACCAGGCAATAAAGCACACATATATTCATTAATTTTATTGATAGCCTCTATTGTGGGAGCCAATATTGCTCTATCATTGAAATATTCATTGTTGGAAATATTGTCAACCAAATTTGTGTAGGTAGCTTGTATAATGGTCTCTATTGGATTTCCAAATTATGGTAGCAAGAATTGCTCTGGAATCTCAATATGATACATGTAACATCCTGGATTTTAATTAAGGGATAATAACTTCAAATGATGTAATTATTGTTAATTAAGCAAATTTGAAGTATATGTTGTGTGTTATGATATAAAGATCATTAGTGATGATTTAGTGAGTATTGTACTAATCAGGGGTAAAATGGTAAATTTACCAACCGTCTGGTTAGCCACGGATGAGAAAACCCCTTAGTAATTAAGATCAATGGTTGAGATTGAAAGATCAAGGGGTGGAATCAAGTGTGAATGGATTTATATGAAATCATTGTGGGAGAAAGAGATGGTGACAAGTGGCCAAATGAAGACCATTGGATGAAGTCAAAGTTTCAACCATTTTTACTTCTCTCTTCTCTCTCAAAACCGATGATGAGCTTGGGAGTGAGTGAAGTTCATCTTCATCAATATCTCTTCATCTCTCCTCTCACCTCCATTTCCGCCGGACAAGTTAAAGAAAGAGAAAGGAAGGGTTTGGAAGTAAGATAGGTAAATGATCTTATATGCTTAAATACCCTTCCTTAATGTTGATCAAGAGGTTGAGAGCTTGACTTCTATGATTTCAGAATTTCCATTGGTGGTGTGTGATTGTTGGATAAATCTGGAAAGTGGAGGAATCCAAGTTCTGATTTCAGCAAGTTGAAGAGGTAGGTTTGTAATGCATTTTGATATATATGTCAAGATGTTTGCATGATCAACGAAAATTCTGGAAATTTGACCTAATTATGAAGTTAATTGAAGGGTAGGTTTTGATGAGAGTGTCACTGTTCATTTGGTCAGTTTTGACATTTGAGAGTGATTAGGAATTGATTTGAAGTTGAATGAGGGAATTTGTTAGAATGGGTTTTTGAGTGGTTTGATGATCTAGAGAGAGAATGTGTTGAATGGGTTGAATCTGGGTTGTTTTTGGTTACCAATGGGTTCTATGCGCTGAAATAAGTGAAAATGAGCTTTAATACAAGTTTTAGAACCATTGGAGTGCAATTGCTGGATTTTGGAAACCATATCAGTTTCTGCGTTTTGGGACATCTGTCAGGATTTCTCGAGTGAGAAGGGTCTCACTCGAGCACAAGATGAACATGCTCGAGTGAGCATGTTGTGCTCGAGTGAGGGTGCCTTTTTGGTGCTGCGGGTGAGTGTCTCAGGGTATCACTCGAGAGTGATTGCTAAGAGTGCGCCTGGCACTCGCGAGCATTGGGGGATCACTCGAGCACTGGGATTTGTGCTCGAGTGAATCTGTGCCTGGGAGTGGAGTTACTCTCGGGTTGTCACTCGCTGGTTGTGCTCGCGAGCACTGAGGATCAGTGCTCGAGCACAGGTGTATGTGCTCGAGTGAAGGTGGAGGAAGAGGTTGAGAGATGCTCTCGGGTAGACACTCGCAGGGTCTCACTTCCGTGGTGCTCGAGTGTGCTCGGGGTCTCTGCTCGAGCACAGCCTCTTGTGCTCGAGTGAGAGTGTAGGTTGGTCGCGGGAGTTGCTCTCGGGCAAGCACTTCCTGCGTCTCACTCTCGTGTGCTCGAGTGAAAATGGGAGTTGTGCTCGAGCACGGCCTCCTGTGCTCGAGTGAGGAGTGCGAGTGAGGGGTCCAAAAATCAGTGTTTAGTTTTCTTATGAGGGATCTTTAGGGATAGTTACCCCAACCCTTTAGGCATATGGTTAGGCATGTAATGGCCATCTAAAGAGTCCAAATAATAACCAACATAAAGTATTATAGAATTAAGAACTTGGAAAAGAGATTGACCAATTGTCCCTAATTTGATTATAGGATTTGACATCTGCCGTCCTCGGGAGCCCACTGAGCCAGTTAACTTCAGGAAAGAGCAAGGTAGTGACTTTTCTTTCGTACCATTTATGATGCATTGTATGTGTGTATGATCAGTGATTTGTGATAAATTCGGATATTGCGACTTATGTGGATATGTGTTAGCACCGTCAGTCCAATAGTCCCTGAGTAGCTAACAACGGTTCGGGTTAGGACGGTGTGCCTTCCCGGCGGAGAAAGGGGATGAGGATGAGGTGTGATTATGTGACATGAGGCCGATAGGCTGATTGTGAGGCCGACGGGCCATTTGTGAAAGCCGGTTAGCTGTATGAGCTATAAGGCTATATGTATGCACTACCGCACCAATAGTCCCTGAGTAGCTAACTACGGTTCGGGTTAGGGCAGTTTGCCTTCCCGGCGGAGAAAGGGGATGAGGGTGGAGTGTGATATGCCACGCCAATAGTCCCTGAGTAGCTAACAACGGTTCGGGTTAGGGCAGTGTGCCTTCCCGGCGGAGAAAGGGGATGAGGGTGGAGTTTGATATTGGTTGCTGCTGCTGTATGATGATTTGCTTACATGCTGTGTGCTTATATGTGGTATAAATGTTTAGTTACTACTGGGATTCTTTTGAATCTCATTCTTTCCTTTGAACTAACATTTCAGACAGGGCGAGTGGCTCCAAGGAGAAGCGCGTGACCCGGAGCGGGTAGAGTTTCGTAGGGACATTTATTTTGGTTATGTTGGTTAGATATCTGTATATCGATGGATTGTAAATAGTTTGAACACTCGAACCTGTATTCCTTTCATCAGGATTTAGAACTCTATATATGTATATATGTAGTTGAACCCGGGGTTTGCCGGGATTTTGGTTATACACTCTGTCATACGTAAAATGTAGATAAACTGCACAGGTAATTATATTCGATAATTGAACTTGAGACCGAAAGAGGAATAAAGTTTTGAAAATTTCGTAAAGTTCCAACTACTAAAGGTAGTTTTAAATGAATTTTAAACTATTCGACGGTCTCTAATCTAATTAATTACCAAATATCGAATTATAATTACGTGATTAAAGGCAGGGTGTTACAATACATACCATCATGTGAATCACCTATATTCTCATCACCAACATCTAGAAACCATTGATTAAACCATTGTAGCTGATTGATCTCAGTATTTAAAGACCCAGTAGTCAACCTCATGTTCTTTGTAAGGTGGAAGATGGTGCAATGATCCCATAAGCATGAAGATGAAATACATGTATTAACAATTGAAGCCCTAGTAGCTTTTGGTATCACCGGAAGAATCTAACGAAAGTCGCCACCCATAAGAATGCATTTGCCACCAAAAGGCAAATAAGAATACATTATATCCTTGAGAGTGCGATCAAATGCTTCTATGCAGTATCGTTGTACCATAGGAGCCTCATCCCATATGATTAACTTTGTGGATACGATTAAGTTTGCAAGTGTTGAGTTCTGTCTAATTGAGCACATTGAAAACTCAGTAATCTATATTGGTATTGCAAATCGTGAATGAGCTATTCTACCTCCAGGAAGTAAGGTTGCTGCAATTCCACTTGATGCAACAGTCAATACAATATCTCCTTGCCCACGTAACATACAAGTCAATGCATTCCACAAGAAAGTTTTCCCTGTTCCACCATAGCCATGAACAAAGAAGAACCCTCCTGATGATGAGTGTAATGACATCATAACTTGATCAAATATAATTTTCTGCTCATCAGTAAGAGAATTTTGCAATGTTGCAGCTTCATATTGAAGGGCATTCCGATCATAATTCAATTCTTGTACTATGAGATTATTTGTAACATCAACAGTTGATGTTTCTTTTGGAGTTGGCAGGCTTGGATAGTCCTTAAGGCTCTTCCCATTATTCCTAAGCATAATATCAATATCTTTCAAGGCAACTTGTTCTTTGTCATAAGCTGAGATTGAAAAACCTACAAAACCCATGTATAATAAATCAGCATAACCCAACGAATCATAAGTTAAATAAACATATAGGTCAATGAATAACTTACATGAATAATTGGGATGATCATGCGGTATATACAATAAATCCTCTGATAGGAGCTTTGAGCACTTCTTCCAGACAGAGCCAGGATCTTGCAAGCAACTACACAGAAGCATTGTTACGAAAAGTTTCCTCAATGAAGTGCCGGTTGCCCAAGTATATGCTTCTTCAATAGCGTTTATATATTCTTTATCATCATCCAATAGACCTAAAGCATCACATGCCTCTTTGAAAGTGTCATATGCGACTCCCTCAACAGTTTTGATGTCATCAAATGATGTTGGTCCTCTTACTTTTGTTAGTAATATCTGCACGTAGTACAACTCTCCAGAGCTTGGAGTTGCATTTGCAATCCTACCTACAGTAAATCCTTTCTGTCTACGTTTCCATCTTCGTACATTCCTTTGATAGATATAGTGTTGTGGGAACTCAGCATAGGTAAGTCCAGCTGCAAATGTATCTTCATCATTGATTTTCATCCAAGATAAGAATTGTGATTCACATACTCTCGGGTTGTCCAATAACTCTGAAACATCATCAGTATTTTTGTAAATTACATACTGTTGATTTGGAAGGTGGAAGCTTAACCTTTCAACTGCCGGAAATCTATGGTGAATGTCAAAGCCAAAGATTCGCCATGCAGCTTCACATGCAAATATGTACCTAAAGTTATAATACTGCTGAATCTCATCAACAATTGCCTCACCATTTCCATTCCCTCTTTTGTCAAATATTCCAGCAACAACTCTATCATTGCCTTTACCTATGTACTTAAATAAATACTTGATCGCAGTTGACTGATTGCATTTTTCAACGTTGATATGAGCTTGAAACATGGCCAGTAAGAAAGGATTATAAGGCACAACAAAACGATTATCTAAAAGTATACCTTTAACTTCAATGAATCTACCATCATCTCTTCTTCGGTATGTAGGATAACCTTCCTCATCAACAATTGTATTTTGATTGAATTTCTTGGGAAAATGCTTACTGCACTTATTGTCCTTCATGCATGGTGACTTACGATTACTTCTTCTACATGGACCGTGAATCATGGATTTTTTGACCAAATCATACATTAGAGGTGCTGTCTCCTTGTCTGGTATTTCTGCAGTAATAACTTTATCTATGGATTCTGATGTTAAAATCTTGTCACTCCTTTCAAGAAATAGGAGTATGTGAGCATGCGGTAAGCCACGCTTTTGAAACTCAATGGTGTACACTTTTGTAAAAAACATGTGGAAATATGTCAACACGCGAAATATAGGGTGAGATAATAATTTGACCATTACACTAAGAAATACTACAATTGTGAGTTGGAAATATATATATTTTATATGTAGACACGAAACTGGATATCTTACCTACCCGTATAGTTCCAAATAGCTTCTTCTCTTTTATAACTGTCATGAGTGATTGTAACTTTAGCTTGAAGAACCTTGAAAGAATGCCAGGCTTGTCCGAAGCGTTTACTGAATGGTCTTTACAGTATCTTGCTACTTCAGGCCATGCTGGATTACATGTGAAAGTTAAGAAGATATCTGGATAGCCAGCCCATCGACATATGGCCATAGCATCTTGGTAATTTTGAAGCATATATCTAGCTCCACCTGTAAATGTAGATGGTAGGATGATCATTTTTCCAGTTGATGTAGCATTTGTTTCACCTCTGAGAACAACCTCAGAAAGTCCTTGGTACAAATCAGCCCTCAATTCTTTCTGATGTGTTCTAATCCAAATTAATCTTTGAGCTTCAATCATTGTGTATTCGTCAACTATGAACTATTGAAGCAATCTGGAGGCATGTAGCAATGTAGATATCTCATTCTCTCTATCCATTAGCCTGTATGCGAAAAATTCCCTCATGCTTAATCTCTTCCTTTTCTTAGTAGTGTTGAGAGTCTCTTCTCTGTGTTGAATGTCATCCCGATAACCGTCTTCACCATAAGGGAATAAAATTGGATATTGAAGTGGTAAATAGGAAGGAAGCAATTCATGGATCCGTTGTGGGAAGCCTGAATGTTCTCTAACTATTATGTCTCTTACATTGAATTCCATGTCTATATCACCAAGAATTAATGCAGCTACTTCTAAAGCAGTTGGCATGTTATAAGTCCTTCCATCATGTTGTCTGGTACTGAGCAAGCACAGTTTCAACTCATTAGATTGGTTGTTCTTTAACAGGTCTGAAGCAAAACGATACTGTTTCACATAAGGATTGACTTCATCCAATATTTCTTTGATATCTGTGACAATGTTTGTATCAATTGTTGACTCTCTTTGATGCTTGCTGCAAAAAGAGATGGCCACAAATGTTAGTATATCCCTTGATGCAAATATTCAAATATAAGACAAATTTGTAAGGTATATTACCTGACTGCCTCAATTCGATTCTTCACCTCATTATCTGTATCAAAAATGTACAACTGAGAGTAAACTGGACGTGAACCTTCAATAGGCAATAAACTCCCTATGCTATGGTGGTTCTGACTAGATAGAACAAAACAGTATGGACCACCACCAGTGTTCTTGGAATGATCAATATTGCCTCCCATTGATGTAAATGAGAACATGTTGTTATACTACCTTATATTTGCATAGAAGTTTTTTGCCTATAAGGTGTTCTTTGCAAAGAAGAGTTTCTGTAGTAGGGGTGGAGGTGGCTTCATGTATGGTAAGACAACCTTCCCATGGAGGCAGCACATATTGAATGAATTGGGAACTCTTTTCTTGTTATCCTTTTTAGCTCTTTTGTTATACCAAAAAGAAGCATGACAATATTTGTATGTATATGTCGGATTACCTTCATCTATATATCCTGCCCATCATCAAAGTGTATACCATATTTGAAACATCTCTAAAGCATCAGACAAATAAGAAGTGGTAATAAACGGATATATATTTTAACATGATTACACACCTATATGCCTCAAATAAAAGAACGTTATGATTTAAAAAATAGCATTGATTCACTAATGATATTAGTAAGAAATCAATTATTTGAGATTTCAAATTTTAAAGATGATTGCATGCCAATTCTCTCATTTTGTTAACTTATAAAATAAGCATAAAAGTCTGAATGGCAATAAGTTATGTAGGTCATAACACCAATGATATTACAAGTAACAAATCTGACAAGCCAAGAAGAGAATAACAAATATGTCAAATAATTAAAGTTATCCTATAATTGTTATTAGGTTAGTTTTTCTGTGCACTAAAATGTTTGACTTTGTTTCATTATGGGATGACCACAACAGTACTTATGGTTATTAAACCCTTTGAATAATAAATTCATACATAATTCTTACACACCTAGATGCCTCAAAGAAAAGAACGTTATGATTTAAAAAATAGCATTGATTCACTACTGATATTAGTAAGAAATCAATTATTTGAGATTTCAAATTTTGAAGACGACTGCATGCCAATTCTCTCATTTTGTTAACTTATAAAATAACCATAAAAGTTTGAATGGCAATAAGTTATGTAGGTCATAACACCAATGATATTACAAGTAACAAATCTGACACGCCAAGAAGAGTATAACAAATATGTCAAATCATTAAAGTTATCCTATAATTGTTATTAGGTTAGTTTTTCTGTGCACTGAAATGTTTGACTTTGTTTCATTATGGGATGACCACAACAGTACTTATGGTTATTAAACCCTTTGAATATTAAATTCATACATATTGCTTCACATCAAAACCCTATATCTTTTTATACAAATATATAATTGTATCTTTCATTTATTATTGAGTAGACCTTGTAATATTTGAATATAGTACGTGTTAAGAGCAGGTAATGATGAAGTATTAAATTTTAAGACAAAATCAATGAGATTTAATTTTTTTTCTTATTTTTGATGAAACATGTTCGATGAAACTTATAAAAAAGCTTAAAGGATGAAAGGAGTACTTTTCCTAACATGAAAGAAAGTCATGTTAGATACTCAGTAGTAATTTAGGACGCCTTGTAGAAGAATTCTGTTGGTCTAGAAAATACAAACCTTCCAGCTTTACTCTGTCAAATGCAACTAAGTCCCTCAAATCATTGGTTGGATTCTTGTGGCCTGCTATTAATTGATCCAGGTTATCTGTTTGGATAAAACATGTCAGTTCATAATGTACAAACTAAGGTGAATTTGCTACATGTTATATCAACCATGAAAGATGTTAAATTACATAGGTCTTCATCATCACTTGAGGATAAATACCTATGGATTTCTTTATCATTGTAATCCAAATTAATCTGAATATGTCTATAATATTTACCATCGACGGCAAGAGAAAGCAATATAATAAGATAATTTTAATTTTAAACATTTTTATAAGCTGCATAGTTATTTAATAAATGATCCTTATAATTCAAACAAAATCTGTTGCATGTCTTTCTAACATGTACCGGTGTAGTTTGGTGGGTTGGGAAGGCTTATTAAATCTGGAACAGTTTCTTCAGTAATGCAACTTAGAGGGAACTCATGTCTGTAATTGTCGCTCATATCATTGGTTCCTATTCATCAAAATAAACTAAATGCTATATCAAAAGGAATAGAATTACCAAGTGTATAGCTGTGTGATTCAATATGTGGAACATAGATAAAAAAACTCCAAACCTAGACAGTTGTTAAAACCACTGGATTCTTGTATAGTGGACCAGTTTTTATGACCATTGTTGCATCTTTTCTGTGCTTGTCTCTTTTCCCTCTTATTGTTAGTCAGTTGTCTTTTAAATTTACCACTTTCACACTTGGAATCATGTTCATCTGGTCCTGTAAACAGATTAGAGGACTATTCGGTATTCCTATTATATGTGCATGAATTTTCTGTACATGAGGCAACCATAATTTCAACTGAACGAATAACTTAAAGCATCAATAAGAGGAGAAAAGAGTGAAAGATCGAATAGATAAGCAGGGCCTGTGGATGGAATACCTGTTTGTTTAACTAATAAGTTAGATGCCTGATTAGTAGTATTTGTGTAGTGATATATTTCCCTTTTCTGATTAACTAAAAATAGTTGAAGTTGCTGCCTCATGTCTGCTAGCAGATGTACATTGAACATTCCCGGATTTCAGCAAGTTTTGTATAAAGCTTTCAAAGGTAGCACAAGGAAAAGAGCAGAGGAGTAACTAACCTGGAGTTGTGGAGGGGAGACTATTTAGATTAGATGAACATGTGGCTTTAGTAACCTATTGACGTACTGATTTCCTTTTGGCTTCTTCTGGTTGAGCATTATACATTAGGCCCTTTAGTCTTCCGCTTTTTCACTTAAAGACTTGTTCTAAAGGTTCTTCAAATATCTTTTGTTGTGCACATGATGTCCCTCCATTTGAGTTCCTCCCCACTGATATATGTTTTGAAATACAAAAGATTCCCAATTCACTCAAGAAACCACATGTGTTATGTAATCGAAATATAATTACAATGTAAGATAAAGTGCCTAGATGTAGTATTGCTTCATACCTGAGACAGAACCACTTGGAAAACGATTTTCCAAGTTTGAAGACACATGTGTTATGTCTTGCAAAATGCCTCTCTTTCTTCCATTTTTTCTTAAACGTCCACAATTTTGAGGGCTTACCACTGCAGAAGGTTGAGCATGTATGGCCGAAGATCCATTTTGATTTTCCATACCAGATGGATTTCCTTCTGGTGACCCAATACATGTAGGTGGAGTTAAATCAGTCATCATGTATCCAAATGTTTGTGGTTTATCATTGAGGTTCCTGAGTGAAGGTATGCAAAGAAATAATCTCAGTAAGCATTTACACGTAAAGACTCAAGCTTTAGGCACCAGTAATGAAAGACACAAGAAGATTCTAGCTTATGATAGAAATGCAAAGTAAGTTCATCATACCAATCAGGACCTTACCAACTCAAAGATTGCAACGAACCTCAATGATTGATCTATAGGCATATATTATGCAGATGAATCCAATACTGTTGAAGTATCATAATTGTCATGGTAATATCTAGTATTCTTAACTGCTTTGCTATGGATTTTGCTGTTATGCAGGGAGGATGGAAAATTAGTCTATGTTGGCACAAGCAAAGCAGTAAACGTGTATGGAGAAACTCATTTGCAAATGTCAATGTCACTAATCAGTATGACAATGACAGGACAGTTTGTTGATCACTATGTGCTGATTCCAGAACTTTGTTTTTTTCCTCAAAGTCTTCGGTCCCTTAGCTCCACCTGTATTTTTTTTCTTCTCAGTGAAAGCATCTTTGACTCCCTCAGTGTGTATATAAGGCTGAAAGTGACAATTGGCAGTATGTATCCTATAAAACAAAATTAGACTCTATCACAGTTATGAGGAGTGCAAAAGTTTGATATTTTCATACAAGAGGAATATATACCTTTTCATGCCAATTGACACAAACAGTATATGCTGAAAAAGAAAGATTCAGCATAAAAGGTTTCAGTTTAAAAGTATCTTAAAGAATGTAGTCATTTGGTTTTTAACTCACAGGATTAAGTTGATCAATGGTTGCCTATCTTGTTACAAAGGTGCATTGTTAATTACTGTAATTGGAAGAGTTATAGAGAAGATAATTGTGTGCTTGGTCATATTTAGACTTAATTAAACTGTAATACAAACTGTGGTGCTTTGGGTAAATGGTGAAGATTTGAGATAATTCAATTACTACATTACTACACAGACTTAAAAGACCAAGAAAGAGCAAAAGAACTCTAAGATAGAGGGAAGCTAAATTAATCGACTACATACAAGACCATGTATATTGTAGACTTTAAGTTTCAATAAAGGACAGGTAATCATGAAGATTGGTGGGTTGTGATCAAGTCTGCATAATAGTGTACAGGGTACAATGAAGTTAACATGAAGTTTGCATGATTAAAAAGAAGTTTGCATAATTATAATGAACTCTCTATATTAGTGGTGCTTTTGAATGGTCATCAACCAATCTGCATAATTATAATAGGCAGGTTTTTTAGTCCCTTCTCAAATAAGGAAGGCCGCTGCTTGTATAGTTCAATTCTTAATGTCCAATCTATCGGTTTCATTCAAGTGTAATGTGTTTTTAATTTGATGTTGGGGGTCTTGATGGTATTTTGGCGCCCTTGTTTTAACTTATATAATTGCAGTTACATACAGTGTTATAGTGGTTAAGTGTTCTTGCACTTCACAATCCAAACATTTGACAGTTTCTTCATAGTCCTCAGTGGTTATTATCAAATCCCAGTAGCGAGCATGCAAAGCTGTGCACGTTTCAGACTATGGAATTGGAAATGAAACTGGAATCACAAGTTAAATAAGTAGTAGAGAAACAAACATTGCTTAACCACTATTCCTAATAAGCATGGAAGTTAAGGTGGCATTGCAGCCTATGCAACATTAAAGTAAAACTGAAACAAATAGAAAGCTTAAGGAAGAACTAAGACAGCCATAAATAGAGATGAAGGCTAAGCGATTAATCCACTAAAATCCTAATGAACAACTAAGAGTGACGAATTAAGAGTAGATCTTAAACGTAACTATCCTAGAAATTTCTCAGTGCATGACTTGAACAGCAGCATGAGATATACAAGTTGTTGCGCGGTGGGAGCTACTTCTCTTGCTTAACAACCTTCAACAAAGGTTCTTCATTTGCTGGCTTTATGGTTGCTAATTGGTGTTCCTGGGAGCTTGACTCAGCTATGTTAACATTTCTCTTCAAGCAGGACCTTCTTTTCCCTTTTCCTGTGGTAGGAGCTACATTCTTGACCGTTTGTGACAATGCATTGTTTACTGAATCAGGACTTGCTTCATTTATTCTGCATGATATGGGAGTTAGAATGCTAGCAACATTACTTGCTTCCTCCGAAGTCATCTGAACAATAGTTGGCAAATTAAAAAGGTTATTAGGATTGAAAATGATTGTAACCATAAAGTTTAGAATCACATTAAGCCCAGAAACACCTCACTGACTTGATTAGCTGGACTTTCTGTTTTAGTGGCATCCTGGAAGTTTAGTATTGACTGAATCATTAACTGAATCATTAATTAGATATGGGTTAAGGATATTTATGATTAACATATGGGTACCTGATTAACTACTCCATTGAAATCATTTGCCAAGTTCTCACATACAGTAAATTGAAGGACAGATATACTGGATCCTGTGTTCTTGGAATTAAATTCATTGAGCTTCAACTTAAGCATCATAGTCTTCCCCACAACTAAGTCACACTCATGAGGAAAATCATATTCATGATCATCCTAAAAGGAAATATGAAACCATTCGTCAACTAAGTCTTGAACACTGTCATACATAAAATATATCACTGATGTAGGTATATTATTCATGCCTCCTTCAAGATCGTCTTCAACTCAGCAACAAATTTGCCCAGCAATTCTACACCAAGCTTATCCCAGAAGACTACAGAAGCTACTCCAGATTCATCAGCAACTGTATAGTGAACTTTAATCCTGCACTTGAGTTTTAATATCATCGTGCCAATCATGTCAAAGCAAAGAAAAATTTGAGAACAACATAGACTAAACTATACTCCGACTCAATTAATTCCGGCTTCTTCTTGCATCCAGGACAGATCAATGCTTCACCTTCCTCTCTAAGCTTTGATGAGCACTTCCTACACCCATCATAGACCCATCCATGTCGGGTCTCTAATTTCTACAGCTCACAATTCACGATAAACGGCTGACCCTATTGAAATAAACAAAAAGAAGATATTAGTTATAGTTAAAGACTTGTAACCAGTAAAAGGATATAGCTACACTGATATGTATTGCATACAATCTTTTGATCAGGAATATTGGAGATCAAAATCTTGTTGTTGGTCCGTAGTAGGCTGGAAGTGGACTGCTGGCTGGACTGGTGTGGTGTGAGTTGGCTGATGCTGGGGGTTGCAAAGGAATCATTGTTGTTGGCACTATCAAAGTAAAATTATCCAATCAAACAGTAAGGTTTTTTACTGATATAGCATTCTGTTGGACACTAAAATGTTATCGTGCAGATAGGATTTCATGCTACCTTTCAATCAGTTCTTTGACTTCTTTGATTGCAGGATTGAAATAAACTCGTGTAGCACTGAAAGAGCTACAAATTTGTGGTCTACCTGAAAAAAAGAAGGAAGTCAGTTAATGTTACAGCATACTATTTGACTACCTTGAAGCATGATCGAAGAGGCATTACTGAAAAACATGGCCTGAACATTGTTAGTTTAATTGTATTCAAAATCATGTATGCATTTGTACCTTCATATGAAAAAGCTATCCTCACAAGATTCAAAACAACCACAACTGGTGTTTCCATATTTTCCAGCTGTGACATATATACATTGGTAGAGCATTCATCAAATAAAACACATTTAATGTCATTGTTCCTGAGCATCCATAAAAGCTTAATGAGAAAATATAATTTTTCATTATGGTGAACCTATTAAAATGTGTGTGAAGGATAAGGAAAAATTATACTCAGTATCAGTGAGAACCATTCTGAGCTTGTTCTTTGTTTCATTATCTCTATGAAATTCCTCTAGTGACCCAATGGATCTTACAAAGGCAATAACATCTGGATAAGAAAAATGAGTAGCAATAAGATCACTTGCAAAAGTTGAAAAATGTTGAATGCATTGGTATGTATTAACACGAGATCAGTCAAGCTTGGATAAATTCACTTTGAAGGTACCAAACAAATAGTCAGCAAATTTTCGTTCTTAACTCTGGAGTATTTCAATGATTGGATAAAAGTTGTAAGGATTGAGAGGTATATCTGCATTTTGGTGCTTGACAAAGGTCTGCTGAGTGAAGTTAATTTTGAATTGGTGGTTGGTGGCTCTATACTGACTTGAATTTAGAGAAACCAAGAAATTGGCAATAAAGTAAGTGTTTCCCTCAGTCAAGGCTTCTCTAAATCTTGCATGAAGGTTCTTTGGGATCACACTTGCCTGGACTTTAGTACCCTGCAAACAGAAAGCAAAACAAAAATTTGATAAGAACAATAATACAGGAGTTGTGTCTGGAAAAAACCAAAACTGATTGGCAACATTAAAGCAAGTGTTGAACAGATTACTTCCAAGCATGCAAACGGAAAAAACTGACCTCCTCATCAACCAAAATCATGGTAATGCAGAACAAATCAGATGGTGAATTTTTCTGGTATACATTCCATCTCCTAAAGAATCTAACAACAACACTCCATCTCTCAGTTCCATCATGTAACTGTTTAAGCAATGAATGAGGGGCCATGAGTGCAATGACAAGATATGGATAGAGATGAGAACTCGGTGATCTAAGATAGACTACTCTGAAGGTGGACACTTGACTGACTTTTCAAGGCTTGAATGACAATTTATAGGCATCATCCAACTGAAATTGTCACACCTGGCGCCAAGTTCAAAATGAAAAGTCAGTCCATTAAATTGAATTTTTGAACTTCAAAAACCGTCCCTCCATAAATAATAAAACCAACTGGAATCTGATTTTTTCACATGAACAATGTATGATTAAAGCTGATAATCATTTCTGTCAATGAGTTTTACAGAAAAGATGAGTAAGCAATTACAATTGGACTGTCGATAGGGCTGGCACATTACTACAAATGATTATTAAACAATACATAATTGTTGCAGCGACCACAAAAGCATACATGCCTTTACATATGTCTAAAAAACATTAAACATGATGATTTAGCTGATACTACCTTTTACAGAATCAAATTCTCAAGGCACTGGAACTATATTGCATAAATTACATGAAACTTATCATATATGAAGGCTATAATTGTTAATTATATATTAAAGATTACATGATTAAATAATCTATAATCTATAAAACTAACATCTAACAATATCCTAACAACAGGCCTTTTGTTTAACCTATATGGTCATACTAAACGAAAGTATGGAATCATATTAAGGTTTCAAGCAGGTGATATAACTGTATTGGCACAGCAACAGGTTTCACAGTAAGATGAAGGTGACAACTCAGTTCAGTCGTTGCATGAAGGGAAAAAGCTGCAACAAACGATGTCATGGTCTGGCAATTTATATAGAAATAGGAACCTGATTTAATCAAGGGCAATTGTACCAATTACATGTTGACTGACAACTTACTACTTGAGTATTCCTCTGTGATAAAGTCCCTTCAATTATGATCAGTTTTAGTTTAAAGTGTGCTTAAAAAAACTCATTACTTTGTCATATCCCAATCTCCCTACTGCTGCTATGAATATAGCACTGGCCATGAATCAATATCAGAGATAGACTATCAACCGAGGCTGTCATATTACTAAATAAGTGTCAAATATTCCCCTATGTCATGGGATGGCAGTAAATAGATCTGCTCTACATAGTTAGTTGAGCGGATTAAGTTTAAAAGGCAATGACTGTATTATATGTGGCGCTATCATTGTTGCTGAACTTAATGTCATCTTAATGTCTATATAGTTTAAGGGTGGTCAAATATGCAATCAGAAAGCATATATATAACATATATAACTCTGGTCCCATCCACATGTCTATAATTTGATAATCAGCAATCAGAAAACACATATAAAATGAACAAATTCTGTATCATAGATAATGCGTGATAAGTGAAGGTGGTGAAACTATATTATACCTAACAGTCTTCCAGAGAAGGGAAAAAAATGATGAGGTATGAAGAATTTGAAACACATTTTTGAGCACCTGCGGAAAGAAGGCTAAGATTTATGGTTTGAGGGAAATGGTACTGACAAACCTAAAAGGAAACGCAAAATCAGGAACCAATATAATGAAACACATTTATAATGGGCTGCACATGAAATAATCTATAAAGATATGTGCAGCGACATGGATATGTGTGGTCAAAGCATATTTTCATGAATAAATAAGAACTACTTTATTGGTCAACAAAAAAGAAACTACGCAGACGTGTGGTCAAAGCATATTTTCATGAATAAATATGGACAACTTTATTGGTACTTTATTGCATGTTTTTGTGTCACACTGGCATATACATGGTGTAACCCCCTGCTGTAATTAATATCTGAAATACGAGACTAAAATGAAATAGAGACCATAAGAAACAAAACTTATTTAAATTCCCATCTTCACGATAGGGTTTTCACAAATCACTTTCGAAATCTAATTAACATGGTCTCATATTCAATTTCGAATACAATTACATCACGCGGAATATCACATTTAAACAAATATCAGAGTGTATAACAATAACTTCCCGGCAACCCCCGGGTTTATACCTTTACATAGAATTCATAGGGCACATTCGCCCTTTACAATTTCAACATGGGGATTACACAAATCCTCTCAAATACATCTACAAATATCATATCCAAACATATTCCAATCCGTACATATCCAAATCTAAATCCAAATATACATAATACTCCCAACTATGATAACCAACTACCAACTCAAATATCCTAAAGGAAGCCTCGTCGCCCCTGGTTGCTTGCCTCCATCCTCGATCCACCTACCCTGTCTAAATTGTTGGTAGGGGAGGGTGAGATTCGAGAGAATCTCAGTAGGAAACAGATACCTATATGCATGTATGATATGTGTTTAATGCATGACATGCTTGCAATACATAACTCATGTTCACACAATGACATATCTGCGTGCTCAATGTTTCAACAACATACTCACGGCCATAGCATAACTAGAAACAGAGCTACAATCATTCATACATGTTTCACATAATCAAGCAAAGTAATACATGCATCAAAACACAAACACAAATATCAAAGCATGCAAAAGAGGTAAGTTCCCTACACTTTTCTTTCCACGTATGCTCCAGCTCCGCTTACTTGCGATCCAAACGAATACTGAACCCTATAAACCAAATCAAGGATATAGGGTCAATCTCAATTCCAAATCCTTACTTTTTATCACTTAAAGTTGGTTACCATTCACACCCTTTAGGTGGCTAAAATAAGCTCAACGAAAGCCTAAAGGATTGGGACATACTAGGTTGGAAATCACCTTTCAAAATCTCAAAATGCTAAAAATGGGGGTTGGCTGCAGCCAAGAATCCTCTGGCTGCAGCCAGAACACGCACAGAAGGTTTTTGGCTGCAGCCAAGATTTTCTGGCTGCGGCCAAAACGTGCACAGAAACTTTTGTGCTGCGGCCAGGATTTTCTGCTGCAGCCAAGGCAACTTAGGAAATTCATAACTAATTCCACAAAAATCGAAACGAGGTGATCCTAAAGTCAAATGAAATATTTTTAAGGCCTCTTCATAGGAAAAATATGGCTCATTACCAGAAATCACCACACAAATCCAGATTTACACAAAATCCAACATTGCTCCAAAACAGAATCCAGTTTCGTCCTCAAACTTTGGGCAAACATAAATCCCAGTTCACAAAACGAAATGACACAATTTATATGTCCATTTTGAAGCTTAAGATGTGAACTTCAAGACTGGAAAGTTTCAGAATTTTCTAACATCATTTGCCCATTCAAAACGGCAATACAAACAGACTGCCCAGACAGAATTCTCACTGGACAGAATTTCCAGTTTTGCAACCATTGTGTTCAATCCAATTCAAACCAATTCCAATGATTAAATACCACAACATGACACCATTTTCAACACAAAACAACATCCAATTCCACCATTCACATTCCACACGAAAATACCATAAAATCAGGGCAAAATTCACAAATCACAATACTTAACCAAAAGTCACAAAACTTAGATCAAAAGGCTTCAAATACTCACCTCTTCCTCTTTCCCAAATCAATTCCTTGATTCCTCATACTTCCAATTTTCCTCAAGCTATCAAACACCACCAATCAAGAATCTAAAACCATAGAGATGAAGCTCTCATCACTATGAACAACATTATAGAAGGGTGTTCTAGCAATAGAGGACAAGAAACAAGGCAAATCTTACCTTTTTCTTTTCTCTTTCCACCTTGAAGTTGGACGCCAATGGACTTGAAGAGAGAGGAAGATGAGATGATATTATGCAGAATTTTGGGCAATTGAAGGACCTTTAACCGACTAGAAAAAGAGAGAAGAGAGATATGAGTATTTGAAATGTTGACCAAGATCAAGGGCTAATATTGTGACACTTGTCACAATCTTATCACACCAACCATGAGCTCACATAGGCACACCACATGGAATTCCACCCCTTGATCTATTGTACAAATCAATCTCAACCATTGATCTTGAAGTTACCAATGAGTTTCCTCTTCGGTAACTGACTAATTGGTCGGTAACTTTACCGTTTTGCCCCTGATTACGGTAATTCTCATTGAATCACCACCAACACTTCACATCTTTTCATTTAGCCACAATATGCGCCTTCTCTCTATTTTAAGTCAATTTAGATGTTAATCCATAATTGAGCTTAAATACAGGGTTTTGGCGCTGCTCACAGCACATACGAATCACATCGGGTGCCAAATAACACCATAATCTCCAAAAGGGTTTATTCATCACTAACCACATCCACTTTTGGAGTCATTAACCCTTAATCACAATTTGGGATCTTGCTAAACCAGGGCTTAGCAGTTCACCAATCTCAGGCTTATTCTCTAGCCTCGAGTCCCAAAATTCGGGGTATTACACATGGGCTGAGCAAATAAAGCAACTACGAATACTCTTTTAAATTGGGTGGTGGTTATTAACTATCAGACATGACTTCAACCCTTGCCATCTGACATAGGGACATTAACCAATGGATACTGCACAAAAGTGTTCCCATAAGGATTAAAAGATCCTTAACCAATGTGCAACGGAGAGAGAGATGATGGCCATTTACCTTATTATCTTAACGAATGTGCACTTTTCTAAAAACTAAAGATGCTTGTCTGAATAGTAACCTAACCATGTGTATGTTTTATCAAGTTGCTGCATATTGTTAAGATAAGGTTTATTGTAATCCGGGCCAAATTTTAATCAGGTATCTGCACGCCAAAGTTTATGATAAGTTTACTTAAGTTTCTGCTGCAATGTATTTAAACTTGTGTCATCACAATAGTCTCTGGAAGAAAAGATAAGTGTTTAGTCCATTGAGGGTCTCAAATGACAGCCCCAATCAATTAACATCAGGGGGAGAAAAGAGGGTATGCTTTAGAAGATTTGCTTAGCATGGAATGAATTTTGTACACCAAATGGTCTAAACCAAACGTTTTGAAAGATAAATGGAAAAGGCATTTTTTCATAGTTTTGTGAATAATATATAACCCACAATAGTTTATTTGGTCTCATTTGTAATTTAAGATCAACTATCTTTTGTAACATCACGTTGCTTAAATCTCTTGTTTAGTGATTAAAGAACACTTAAACATACAACAGATTTGTTTAGCATGGAATGAATTTTGGACACCCAATTGAAATTTGACCAAACGTTTTGAAAGATAAAAGGAAAATGCATTTTCTCATAGTTTTGTGAATAATATATAATGAGCAATAGCTTAATTGGTCTCATCTCCAATCTAAGATCTGTGATTTTTTGTAACATCACGCTGTGCAGCTCTTGCTTTGTGAGTCATTAAAAGTAAACATACATGTAGGGTGTATTACTTTTAAATATCTATTCAACTCTATCTTTCGTACCTATATATTAGTGCAGATATGATGTGTGCCAAAAGAAAAAACATTTGTAGCCATTTACATAGGACCTAATGTCTAATTCAATTAAACTTGAAGCCTCTTAGTGTTCAACTTTTATGCAGCATATATTTGTCTTCTTAACCAAAAGGATCTTGAGTAATATGTTTATTTTTATGTTCACTTGTAAGATATTTAACTTTTTAGCAGGGTGGACAAGCAAGTTATGTTGAACCAAAATCTGCTGCCATTTGGAGTATTTAGGACTATCAACGATGAACGATTTTCTGCATCCAGGACAGATTGAGGCATCCCTTTCAATGTTAAGAGGTCATATGCATTATCAAATCTCGCATTTTTAATGACTGTTTACAGTTCTGACCTCTGTGTTCATTCAAAATTGTAGCCACATGGAGAACAGTAGGAAAATCGTTGCATGCATTAACATGAAGGGAACCAGACACGAAGTGCTGCTAAATATATATAAATGAGAGATTAAAGAATACAACCTCTCACAGTTACATAAAGAAGAAATAACGAAGGAAAAGGAACTAACTCAGAACCATGTTTTGACCTAAACAATTACAACAATGTAGAGATTTGTTTTTGAAGACTTAAAGAAAACAACCTCTCACAGCCCTGTCATATTCAGTAACCTCGCAAGCTACCATTAACTCCAAATCTCCACTCTAGATGTGACATAACATCGACCAACACTGTCATTCCAATACATCTTGAGACCTGAGAAAGCATTAAAACAATATGAGTGTTATGTCATACTACATAACAACATGATTGAGAGAATGTTTACAACCTCATCGTGGATGAAGAAAACTTCCATGGAAACAGTCTTCTGTCCAGACTTTGTTAACGAAACAAACGAACTACAAAACACATTAAATATTACACGATCAAGCTTCAGTAAGAGGCTACTTTTGAGAACTCCACAGTGAAGGTCATCCATGGAAGCTGCAACCTCCACACCATGATGCATGAAAAACTCCCCCTGCATCGTGTACCACGACCTAAAAGTAACAAACACACAATTAGTAGATAGTTGGCACAAAACAGATATAGACTAGTAAGCGAACAAACGAAACAGGGCCAGAGGACAGAGCATGGACCAATATGTTAAACAACAAACCTAGCATGGAAATGTCCGTCATGTTCCAAAGTATGTTAGGCCTCCCACCATACACAACATGACATCGTCCCGACAGAAGCCACGCCATCGCGTCAAGGTACATTTGAAGCAAAGTCCTCATTTGGCATGTTGGAACACCTTGCAGGGGGGAGAGATCAACAGAGAAGACGATGGATGGAGGTCTCAGAATGGTCAAACAATGCAATAAATAAGGGAGGATTGATATGACAACATGGCGGGAAGCTTTTAAATAACACACCCGAAATTCAAATCCTCGTTAAGCCGACTGCCCATTTACTACATGCCAGCAATGCATGGAAGCCGAGGTTTTTTTTTTTTGTAGGCAAGCCGTTTTCCTCTTGTGAACAGTGAATTGATTGAGGAGCCGGAATGAGCTGTATAAAAGCATTCGGCTTGGTGGAGTAGTATTAATAGATATATTGATGACTCTTTTAGAAGTCAAAGCCTCAATAGAATCATTGAGCAAAAAAAAAACAAATAACAAAAAACTCAATAGAATCTAGCCAGCCTAATAGGGTGTGTTTGGTTTAGCTTATTGGAAAGAAATAAACCCGTTTTTGGGTAATAAGGCCAAATAAAAACGTGTTGCATTTTTACGGTGTTTGGTTCAGCTTATTTTAATTACATCACGAGTAGAATAAGCTACTTATTAAATAAACTCCTCACTATGCTAAGCATTTACCTCATATACCGTAAATCATGATTTATAAGCACTTATTGTCCAAAAATAAATCGCTCATCCAAACATAAATCACATTACAAAAACTGACTTTTCTATTAAGTCATTTTTAATTAGTCAGAATCATAATAAATTATTTTTCCTACTGCTATCTCAAACACAAACTAACACTGTGCTTTTTTAAACCATGAAACTGTTCAAGGTAATTGTTGGTTTGGGTTTATTTGTGAGTTCAGGCTTCTTTCGTTGGGATTGGTATTATTTTTCTTGTCCTTGAACTTTTGAAATTCCACAAAAAAACAATCTTCCATGTGTTTTTTTTAACCAAAATTCTTCCTTATTTTCGGATAATCCCCTCTCTGACCTTTTTTCGCCAGCTAATCCCTCTCTCTTAAGCATGTTTTTTTCCCTGACCTGACCTCTCTAAGCATGGTTAGACCTTCAAATTCAATCATTGAATTATTTTGCCTATGAAATATAGGCAATACAGAACCTGTGTATGAGCACTATTTGTTAACACCTTTTCCTGGGTATTTGAAAGAAATTTTAAAAAACTAATATACGGCTCCCTATAATTTCATTTCATCTTGAACTAGGTTTTTGTAGTTTTTTCTTAACAGATAAATGACCTTAGCAACTAATAATGTAACTTTCGCGCTCGACACACATCTAAATTAATGTTACCACATGAATTTAAATCAAATTAAAATTAACCAAGTTACATAGTACTACTAGTATTATTATTATTATTATTATTATTATTATTATCATCATCATCATCATCATCATCATCATCATCATCATAGATGCAACCAGATAATAATTTTTTATTTTTGTGTTGAAAATTAATAAAGTTTTCTTTTTCTTGTGAAAAAATAAATTTTATTTTTTAAAAGCCTCTTTTACTTTGTATCTTGTAAAAACTTATTTGTCATTTAGTCGGCATGGTCATCCAGTGATAAAATTATAGAAACCTGCTTTAACATCAAATAAATAAATAAATGAGCAACAAAATTTTTCCCCAAAAAAATAGATAGCCAAATACCCTGTATTTAATATTATTGAGAGATAAAATTGAGAGAAACATACGTTTTGGATAAATAAACTGAAAACTCTCCAAAATTTCAAGAACAAAAAGTACAATTCACCGTTATTTTATTTGGTCCAAAACTTAAAACACATCAGAATTTTAAAAAAAAAAAAAAAAGGACAATAAACGACAAATTAACAACAACAGGGCAGCTTTAAGGATCCAAAGAGTTCAAGCTTCTCTTCTTGATTTGAAAACAACAAAGAACCACAGTGATCAAATTCAAACAGCGGGGAAGAGCTCATCAAGCCTGCATGGTAGAGCATAGAATTCATTGTTCCTAACATCAGCAGTATATAAGCTGAACTTCTCCCACCACTGCAAGCCACTGTCTTTCCGGGCGGCATCATTTTCCCGGGAAAGTGTGATATCCAGAATGAAAGCAACCATGGCAGCCACAGTTGAATGGGACATGAAGATCACTGTCACTATATCACCCAGCTGCACACACAACACACACACAATCATTCACATCAGCAAAATAAACGCGTTTCAATGAAATTTTCAGGAAGTGATGGATGACATTTAGACTGTTCACATCTAATCTAAACGGTCCAAATTTATGATTTTTAAATGATAAATTTATGTTTCTGATAAGTGATAATTATAAATTTTAAATTTTACATATATTAAAATAAAAAGTCATTTAAAATATTTAAATTAAATCAAACCTGATCCATTTAAAATCAATTTAGACAGTCCAGATTGTGTTAGTACACTATACTCATCCAAATGATGGGCACAAAATGTGCTCCCATAATTTTCTACGCATGTACTAAAGATTTCTCACCCATCTTGAATCTGCATGTTCATGCTTTCCATGATAATATTCCCGGAAGTATTGTGGTATGGAGATTCCCAGGAAGAATGACAATCCCAATACGAACTTGGTTCGGAAACTATTCAGATTACAGAACTGAAGGAAACCAAGACCAGCAGAAGCTGCATGTGCCAGAATTATAATTAATTAGCTTCATGTTAAGTTCTACATGAATTGTAAGACATGCTGAGATGAATCAGTAACACAGATCGGTACTTACAGACATAACCAAAGAATAAACAGTAAAAGGCAGCCATGATTGGCAGAGGTATAGAAGCAAAAACTGCTCCAAATTTACCTGGTCAACAAAATATAGCATATATATGAGATATCCATAATTATAAGTAAAATCATTAAACTGTATGAGTATTACATTGCGCAGTCATCCGAAAATGAAATTGTTGAGTGAAATGGAACATATTGCTTAAAATAGAATATGCCTTGTTATGCTTCTGCTTAAATAAGAGTGAATCAATAAGGGCTCAAATTTGATAATAAAATGCCATGAAACTGAATAGCATACCAAATACAGAAAAGAAAATCATGAAGCCAGCAGATATTTGAATGACTCTTCGACTCCCCACCCTAGTCAGAGCTAATAAACCAGCATTTTCCCTGAAAGGAAAGGAAACAGCATAACAAAGGTGTACTTGTTAGTTATTGTAAACAATATCTCACTTGGTGAAAAGCAAACACAGAAACCACAATTTGAACAATAGATATTGCATATTTAATTCTTCACAAAGGTTAATGAATGAAATTTTGGTCAAAATCATGGATTCCATAAGAAACTTACACCGATGCTGTACTCCCAGTTACAGAACCAAACATTCCATTGAGCAAAACACTCACTCCCTGTGATCAAAATAACAGAGACACCACAACTCATAATGAGTTCGAAGTTACAAAACAAGTCCAGAAAAAAGCTGAAAAAAATATAATAAGTGCAACCATCCATCCTGCTCCACGACCAATAACAGAAGGTGGCACAGGGGTGGCACTTCCATATCTTGCAGCAGCGTAGAAGGTACCTGTTGACTGCCAGAACAAAGTAAGTTAAAATTTGAAGCAGACTTAAGGTGAGGATCTAATCAAGCGATAGAAAGATATGCATATCTTATTAAAGAGAGCTAGTTACCTCAAAAAGAGAAACAAATGAAGCAGCCATCATTGCAAAAGCTTCCCCAGCATTGAAAGTTGGGCTTCCCCATTGGAATGGGTAAGGAATATATATCCTTGGTCAGAATAAACATGCATTTATTATCATCCAAACTTGCAAATCATTGCCCAGATAATGGGAAAGTCATAAGTCAGTTAACATTTTTTGTTTGTTTGTTGTAGGGGGACATACAAGGGAACGTGGTCTTACCATGGAGCTGCAGTGATAATACCGGCACGATCAGTGCGACAGCTAGTCTGCCTAACTTCAGGCTTGTGATTATATACAGTGCTTGAAGTTAGAAGCTGTGCATATAACCATACAATTGCAGCCGAAAACAACACCGCAAATCTATCACATACTGGCCTCTCAATTGCCAGGTAACGATTAAGATACTGCAGAAGAAAATGAATATTTTATCACTAATTTTTCCTTTTTTTTCAACAGACATTTACATCTCATTTTGCCACTAATTTCTGTGAACTTCTAGGATGACACAAGTGCGATTGTATGTATATAATGTCGCTTTTTCTTTTACGTTTTTATATCTGGCCCCCTTAAAATTTTTTATCTGATCCCATTAATGTTTTAAAAATATAATTTCAAAAATATTTATTTCCAATATTGATTAGAAAAGTAAACTTTATTAAATAAATAAAATATATTCTTTTTAGAGCACAGTTTATTTTCACCCTCCAAAACTGACTAAATATATTTTCCACTCCTTATTTCTCATTCTTTCACAAATTTTGTAATCATACTCTCCACTTATTGTAAAAATAAAATTTTCTATTTTAAGAATATTAAGAAAAAGTTTACAATAAATTTTATTAAAGGAATTATCTGTGAAGAATTCTATTTAAAAAATATTAGTATATTTCTTAGTACTATAATTTTAACAACAATTCAAACCTATAACACCCCCCCCCCCAAACAAAAAAAAACGGAAGAACTAAAAAAAACATGGTTCTATCCTGACTGTTTCTGGTGCCAAATACGACTTGCCTGTGAGATGAAAACCACAACAATCAGTGCTGGAAGCCCAATTTCAACACATTTTGCCAGCTACAGAAGAGGAAAGGAAATAAACATAAGAAAAGAAGTAACAGGCTATAGCGCTAACCAGTAGACTGAGAAGTGAAACAAGTAACTTACCATTGGAAAACCAAGAACATATAGACCAAGTCCAGTGAATGTTACATAAGGAACAACAGAAAGTGGGCTCAAGAACCTATAGCAATAGAGAGATAGATGAGACATCCAACCCAAATAATAATTAATAGAATGCATTTGATGAAAGCTACAGTACTTCTTTACCTGACAGTATTTCTCCAAAAGCCCATGAATCCCATAATCATCTGGAAGCATGCACTTATGATCAAGGCACCTTGTATTCCTCGAATTGTTTGAGTGAACCTCTGAAAAGCCCCATATTGGTCAAACAAGAAAATCAATAACAGAAAAGAAAAGTCAAATTTTCTGGCTCAAACTGACCTCATATGGATCTGAATATGAATTATATCTTCCGTTCTGAATAATTGAGATTGTGGGTATCAAGTAAGTGTATGAACCAACCACTACAGTTGGAAGTCGGGTTCCAAACAAAGATTGAAGAATTGTGCTTAGTCCAGAAACAAATAATAGGCTCTGTATCACCCTTGCCTTCTCTGCCTAATAGAAGGGAAATTTTGAGTCAAGAAGTGAAGACACATTCGAGGAAAATAGGCCGAAAAAAGAACAAGTGCTTACATTGCTTCCACCCATTTGAGGAACAACTATGGTTGGAATCAGAACTGTCATGCCAAGGGTCAGTAAGTAATGCTGGAACCCCAATACTACAGCTTCAGCTACACAGAGATGAAAAGTTCAAATTCAGAAAAGTACAAATAATAATACAATACACATGAATACGGTAGTACTGATTTTTTTTCCTAGTATCAATGATGGTGTTAATGATCCAATAGAAGAGAAAGAAATAAAGAAAAGGTCTACTGACGCCAAGGAGGAGGACTGTTAATGCAATATTGAACTCCAGGCAATTGCTCCTTCACTGGGTGTTGGTGTGGCTGTTCCTCCTCTGGCTTTGTGTTGCAAACTTGGGCCATCTATGGGAGAAAGAATGAAGTGAAGGATATCAATTCAAGATCCCAACCTTTACCAAATGAAACTGACTATTCACCTCTCTATTTAAAAAGATACTCATTGATGTTGCAATTTAATATCAAACGGTCAAATTATTGGATGATTTCCTGGCAGTTACAAAAATTGAAATATTAGGCTATCAATGGCATTAACCTCTTATAACAGTCCATTAAAATAAAAAATCATTGATATCAACATCAATCCATTATTATATTATCGAAAGATAAGTTTGAAAATAATCAAATACTCAGTGTCTGCAACAGGAGGGGGAAAAACCTTATCACCGTAACACTAGTCTGATAATGCACCGCCATGGCCACACCGGTGAAAGCCACAGCCTTATCCAACAATAAAAGGTCATTGAACCATTCCAGCGGACAATGAGGCCAAATTTCAGTACACTATAAGCCATCGAACTAATTCCAGTAAGCTCCCTGTTATAAGAAGCCAAATTAGCTCGTCGATTTCGGCTTCCTCTTCCTTCGATTTCAGCATTTTCTGTTTGATTTCGGTTCTTATACTTCGAATTCCCTCGGCGTTTCTCCTTATCCTCCATGACAGAATCGTCTATGAGTTCTGAATTTAAGGAAAGTCGATTCCAATCCTATCCTTGAATCCAAGCATGTCGCTCATCCCAAGCTTTTCCGGTAATCGACGAAGCAACATCTTCGATCCTTTATAACATCGGCGGGGAGTAGAAGCACAACTGCACAAGGACGATGATCCAGCTAATGCTAATTCTTAATACTGCTATATATAATTTGCCTATTTATAACTTGGTTGCTTGCTTATTTATATATGGAATTGTATAAAAGGAGTGAATTACTATTTGTGGCCAAAAAAATTGCAAATTTGTTCCATTCATTATTTTTATTTCAAATTTTCAATTTATTTATTTTTGTATTTATTTGCTTGCTTATATATTTAGGTTGGACATGTCATGTTGTATATATTAACTTTTTTACTTATTTAGCTGCCTATTTGTAACGTATTTATTTACTTATTTATATATATTTTTGCTCAAAACGTATTTATATATAGAATTGTATAAAATGATTGAATTTGGATATTTGGTCCATTCATTATTTATTTCAATTTTTCAATTATTGATTTATTTATTTTAGTATTTATTTACTTGCTTATTTATTTTTATCTATTTATATATAGAATCGTATAAAAGGAGTGAATTTGGAT
The DNA here is from genome assembly GCA_963242795.1 of Inga leiocalycina. Lineage (NCBI taxonomy): Eukaryota > Viridiplantae > Streptophyta > Magnoliopsida > Fabales > Fabaceae > Inga > Inga leiocalycina. The sequence goes on along the minus strand of OY725323.1, from coordinate 66,013,718 downwards.
ATTTGGTCCATTCATCATTTATTTCAATTTTTCAATTGTTGATTTATTTATTTTAGTATTTATTTGCTTGCTTATTTATGTTTATCTATTTTAGTTTGATTGCTATGTGATTATATGGATTGCTTCCTACATCTCTATTATATCATGCTTTATTTACTTATTTATCTGCCTATTTATAACTTATTTATTTGCTTATTTTTATATAGAATTGTATAAAAGGAGTGAATTTGTCTATTTATTTCATTCATTATTTATTTGACCTTTTCAATTATTGATTTAGTTATTTTGGTAATTATTTGCTTGCCGATTTATTTTTATCTATTTTAGTTGGATTGTTATGTGATGTTGTAAATATAGATTATCATGCATTATTTTGTTTTCTTTCCTGTGAACTTTATTTTTTTTAACAGAACTGTGAACTTTTATTCTCGTCATTTAATGCATACACACGTCCAATTTTTTTTATTCTTATAATTTATGTATTTATTTGCTCATTCATGTGTGTGTGTGTGTGTGTAATTTTATATAAGAAGTGAATTTGCCTATTTCTTTAATTCATTATTTTTTACTTCAACTTTCCAAATATTTATTTATTTATTGCTTATTTATTTATATTTATTTTAGTTGGATTGCTAGGTGATTATGCATATAATGTTGTATATACGGATTGCTACCTATTTGCTTATCTGCCTATGTGATGTTGTATATACCAATACACATATTGCTAACTTATTTACTTATTTATCTTTATCTTTCTATTTATAACTTACTCCTTTATTTGCTTATATATAGATTTTTATGAATCTAGCTATTTGTTTTATTTATTATTTTGTATTTCAATAATTTAATTATTTATTTGATTGTTTGCTTTCTTACTTTTATTTATTTTATTTTTTAGTTGGATTGTTATGTGATGTTGTATATATGCATTACTATCTGTTTCTAGAGCCGGGAAAACGGGCTGAGCCCATCGGGCCGGCCCTTTTAAGCCCTGGCCCTTCAAGGGCCGGGTTTGTAAATTGTAGTCTCAAAAGGAAGTCGGCCCTAAAAGGGCCGGCCCTGTAGGGCCTCGGGCTTAAACGAGCCGGCCCTTGAGGGCCTCGGGCCAACCCTTTAGGCCCGTTTATTTTTTATTTTTTTTACTTGAAAAGAAACCATGTTACATTTTTAAATTACCGTATTGAATCTATATGTCACTCTACCCTCATATTGTATAGAGTATGATTTTTGAGTATATTGTTTTGTCTAATTGAATCATATTGTGATTTTTGAGTATGATTTTTGAGTATATTGTTCTGCCTATTTAGACTAAAATCATATTATATACTATTCTGCTTGATAAAGTGTGATTTTTTATGGAGGTTGTGATCATTTGACTACTTGAACCTACCGCTCAAAATGAAAAACAATCAAATCTCCTTGAAATTGATGGTAGTGGCGAAAAAGGTGAAAATGATTGTCGTTATACTCATGTTGTTTAGATGTTAGAGTATTTAGCTTCTTGCCTTCTTATACTTTGGCCTTTGTGTGATTTATTTATGGACATGATTTTACCTTTGATTATACATTAGTAACTGTGTTTGTTTGTTGCAAGAGATGTGTTATTTAAACATTAATGTTGACAACATTTATGTATTAAATTAGAACTTTAATCGTTGTTATTTACTAATTATATCTCTTTGGGGAAAATATGCCGGAAAAATAGTTAAATATTGTGAAAAGAATTTCCTGGCCTTGTAGGCCGGCCCTGGCCCTGATGCTCTCAGGCCGGGCCTTGAAAAACTACAATTTTCCTGACCCCGAGCCCTTTAGGGCCGACCCTGTTAGGCCCTGGCCCGTCAAGGGCCGACCCTGTAGGGCGGGGCCAGCCCTGATTCCCAGATCTATCTGTTTCTCTAATAATTGGAGTGAATTTATCTACCTATTTAAAACTTATGTCTTTACTTATATATATATATATATATATATATATACCATAGCTTATGCAGAACCTGGGCAACATGCATTTTTTGTGCGGAATTTTTAAAATAAAGATATAAACAAGGACACGACACATTTGTAAAATCAATACAGATATTTACTAAGAAGATTTAATAAATAAAACTAAGATGAGGTTTGACCGAAAATGATCCGGGTTACAGAAGGAACCATGTCCTCTTTCATACATGAACCATTTACAGAGAATTCCTTTCGAATCTCACACAGAGCATTCATAATTTGGAATCTCAACCTTCTCCCTTCAGACCATAACAGCACAGCTTTCCTTCGTTTCCTACTGGAGGCGTATTCATCTTACTTTTATTTATCTCATCCTAAAATTAAAAAAGACTCTTTTTTTTTTTTTTACATATTACCCAGTAACATAATCTATACTACCCTTATGATCGAAATAAAATTTCCCCCTTAGATTCCTAAAGGAGTTTAGCCCCTCATACCTGGTTATTCTTCAATAAAAGTTGATTAAAGATGATATTTGTTGCGGCTACCACGGAGAACTTTTCACACAACTCACAAACACAAGAGCGAGAATTTCTGGAAAGAGTACTTTGCATTCAAAAGTGATTGCAATGTATTACAAGAGTGGTGCCTTACTGAGAGGCTTACATGGCTTTTTATAGAGTCGAAGTCTCAACTCTGATTACATAATGTTTACTTTAGTTACTCTACCTTGGTTACTTTTACAAATATCATTACAAGAGGACAATACATCTTTATAGATAATCTTATGAAGGACAATAAGATTCTTTGCTTTTCTGAGTACTCTGCAATTTCCTTGTCGGCCATCCTTATCTTTTCTTCATTTGGTTTCTTCTGCCGACACTAATAATTGTATTCTTCTGCCGACACTTTATTAGAGTAGGCTTGGATCCAAGGTGATATTTGGGCTTCTATCATTTCCTCGGACTTCATGGCAAAACTCACATTCATGATTTGGATATTCTCCTATTATCTGACAAATCTTTCTTTTTGTATCAGGAGTATTAGTCATCTTATTCTTCTTTATTTGGTCATACCATAAACCAAATTTCTTGTCATCCTTCGTCTTTTTTCCAAGAGAGTATACACAAGTTTTATCTGTTGAGTAAAACACCCATATCTTTTCTTCTTTGTCTGGATTAGGATTCATATTTGCTATCTTTATACGATTCATTTCCTGGAATATTATATGGTAGTCTTGAGCCCTTATATTAGATACACGAAATTGGAAGTCGTCATCATCCATTATTTCTTCTTTTACTTCTGGTTCATAGACTAAAGGCTTCTTAGTGGTTCCAAGCCTAACAAGATTTATAGGCATGTAAAATTGGTCTGGCGTAATTTCTACTATAGTCGAATAACATCTTATGAATACTTGGTTTTGAGTTACTATATCATAGTAATCTCCTACTGCTTTTACAAACTTTTCAGGGAATTCGGCTATTTCAGATAAATTCCTGGAAGGATATATACTCTGGATTAGACCATATTGGTATAAAGTTCTGACAATATTTGGAGGAGTTCCTGGATATATAATGGCCTTATTGAAAGCATAATGGGACACATACTTAATGGTTTTATGGGCTAAAGAGAGATGGTTTAATTTTTTGATAATAACTTTATAGAAGTTATAGAGCTTTGGGATTTCAAAAACATCATTATTTGGTTCTCTTGGTAGAGGAGAATTATTGGAAGGTTTTTCTTTTTCTTTTTCTTTTTCTTGGCAGGCTATAATTTGGGAAAAAGATAAAGTTTTTGGTACAGGTTGGCTTATAGGAGTTGAGGTTAACAATGAATTAGAGGTTAGGAGAGATTCAAGTCCAAATGACTCGATTATACTTTGGGTATTGTGAGTAGATGACTCACCTGGAGTGAATGACTCCATTATAGGTAGACTTGGTTTATAAGCTTCAACTTCTTTTCCTTTATTCGTAGTTTGGACTTCTGTCCTTATAAGTGGATTGGCATCAGCCTTTTGGACATCTGTCCTTACAAGTGGATTGGCATCAGCCTTACAGATCTTCAAATTCTCAAGCTGAATATAGATGTCATTAAGAGAATCATTAATACCAAATATTGAGCTTGTTAACCCTTGTATACTGGTACTAACTTGACTACTTAATAGACTTATATTCATTTCAAGAATATTCATCTTCATTATAAGTTGATTCAATATAGGGGAAGATTCTTCTTCCTTATTCGTCTGATTTACAGGACTTTTTTTGCCAAATCGGCTTACTGGCTCCATCTGCTTAAATAATCAGCAATCAAGTTATTCTTTCCTTTAATATATTCAACTTCATAATCATAATAAGATAAATCTTCTTGCCACTTAATTAACATTTTACTACTCAACTTATTTTGTTTTATTCCTCTAGATAACCAATGTTTAACTTGCGTATTATCTGTCCTTATTACAAATCTATTATTTACTACAAATAATTCCAATTTTTCTATGGCTTTTACAACAGCTAATAATTCTTTCCAATTTGAATGATATCTACTTTGAGAATCATTAAACTTTCCACTGGTATATCTTGTTATTCTTTCAATTCCTTCTTCATCTTCATAGTATAAAGCTGCTCCCCAATAATTATCAGAGGCATCTGTATATATGATCCATTTTATATTTTCTTTTAAAGGTATGGTCAACTTTGGCAATTCTTTACATAATACTTTTATATTTTATATTATTTTTTCTATATTATTATCCTATTTCCATATAGTCCTTTCTCCTGCTAATTTAGATATTTTTTAGGTTAATGCCGATAAATTAGGGATAAAGTTTCTAGCCTAGTTTACTATTCCTAAAAAAGATTGCAAATCTTTCTTATTATTTGTTTTCTTAAATTGTAATATTTTCTGACTTATATGGTCTTGTAATTCTATTCCATCTTTGGTTAATATTTGTCCTAGAAAATTTACTTTTTCTTTTCTTAGTTCCATTTTTTATTGTGATATATTTAGTCCTTTTTCTTCTATAATATTTACAAATTGTTCCAAATGAATTTCATGTTCTCTTTCATCTTTTGAAAATATTAATTTGTCATCAATATAAATTACAGCAAAATCTCTTATTGGTAATAACATTTTTGACACATATTCTTGAAATATACTAGGGCTATTATGATAACCCATTGGTAATACATTCCATTCATATAGTCCTTCTGAAGTACTAAATGTTGTATATTTTTTACTGTCTTCTTCGAGTTTTACTTGGAAAAATCCTGATTTACAATCAAATTTACTAAATATAGTTTTTCCTCTTATCAAATTAAATAATAAATCCATTTTAGGTATTGGATATCGGTTTCTTATAGCTAACTCATTTAATTTTTGATAATTTATAACCATCCTAGTTTTTCCTCTTTTTTCTTCGCTATGCTTAGACACAATTATAGCTGGTGATGAATATTCTGATCTACTTTTTCTTATAAGATTATATTTTTTCATTTCTTCTATATGCATTATAAATTCTTTCCTATCTTCTTTTGTCCATACATAAGGTTTACAATTTATCTCTTTACTATAATCTTTTAATTCTATTTTAGCCATAGGTTTAGACTTTTCCCAATGTATCAAGGGATTTTCACTATAGTTATCTATAATTCTTTGTTCTATAGTTTTTATCTCTATGATATTCAAGGTTGCTAACATATGTTGAATTTCTACTGGATTATTATTTTGTAAGAATTGGACCTCATGTTCATTATTCTTTTTCTGAAATTTTTCATCTTTTCTTCTATATGGTATAGTTATTCTTATACCCCAAGCTTCATGTTTACAAGGTGTTGTTAATATTAGGGCTTTACTAATCATATGTATAGGAAAATATTGTTCTAAGAAATCTAATCCTAAAATTACATCACAAGAGGGTTCATTATATTGATTTAATTCTTTTATTACTAGTTCATAGTTTCCTACTTGAACTTTTACATCTTTTGCTTCTAGTTCTAACATATGGATTTCTTTTCCTGCACTTTCCATTTTTAGCATTTTGTTTTTTCTTTTCCATACTTCTGGTGGTAATACATTATATTTAGCTACTGTTAAATTTGCTCCAGTATCAACCAAAGCATGATATTTCTAGATCTATATTTAGCATATATAAATTTTATAAGTATATAGTATAATAGCCTACTCATATCCTAGACAATATTTCTAAATGTTCTTTTAATGTTTTCTTAATTTCTTTTGTATCTTGTCTTTCTCTCATTACTCTAGCATATTCTTCTTCATATAATAAATAATGATTATCATATATAAAATTTAGTCTTCTATTTTCCCATTTATAGGTTTTACTTAATCTCTTAATTATCATTCTTAAAAAACTCTTATCATTTTTTGGTATCTTAGTTATATATTCTCTCTTTTTATATGCCCAAAATTCCCCATATATTATTAGTCTACTTTTATTTCTTAATTCTTCATTTAACATATAAATGTCTCCCATATTAAACTCTAGATAATAAATCTAAATGTCTTTTTAAATCTCTTTTTATACTTCTTCTTTCTCTTTTTCTACTTATAATTGCATTAACCATTTGTATATAAGCTCGGTCATCATATTGTAATTGTTCTAATATTTGTTTCTTAACTATTTCCTCTATTCTATTGGCTTTATTAGTTTTATTTATAAGATATCTTAGTAATCCTATATTATTTTTAGGTATCCTTATATCATTTTCATCTATATTATAAAACCAATTATTCTCATTGTATAGTGTAATTCTTGTATTCATTAGGCTCTTGATAATAGATTTAACTGGTTTTTAAATTCATTTTCTACTTCATTTCTATGATGTATTCTTCTTAATGCATATTTTATTAATCTAATTCTTAATCTTCTATTGTCTCCTATGTCTTGTAAAACTTGGTTTAATGCTTGTTCTTCAATTTCATCCCATCTTCTTAATTTATTAATAAAATTCCTCATTAATCCTTTTTCTATTTTAGGTATTTTTATTCCTATATTATTTTCAAAATAATACCAATTATTTTCATCATATAAGGTTATCTTTTTATCCATTTAAGATCTAGATAATACTTTTAATCTTTCTTTCAATACTTTCTTAATATCATTTCTATTCATCATATTATTTACTACAGCATTATAAGCTTCTACAAAATCTTGTGATTGTGTAAAATACACTATCCTTAACTGTCTTTTTTCTTTTTCATTACATTTATTTATTTTATGTACTATATGATTCATCATTGCCTTATCAGCTTTTGGTATTATTATCTTTTCATCATCTATGTAATAATAATCTTTATTTTCTTCTGATAATATTACTCTCATTATTCTTGCTGTTTGGTGTGTATTTATCATCATATTAACTTTTGAATTATAATTGTCTGATGGTTTATGTTAAAGATTATTCTATCCTTTTGATTTATATAAGGTCTTACTCTTTCTAAAAAGTCTTTTCCTAAGGTTACTTTATATGATCTATTCGAATCTTGTTCTACCCATAAAGTTAATTGTATTACATCTCTTTTGTTAAATCTCAACAATATATCTGTTTTTATACCTTCATCTGTTTCCTCATAATTATTCTCTGTATGTTCTAATTCTATTTTACCTTTTGCTATATTTTCATCTACCAATGTTATTATTTCTTGCCATACTCCATTCTTTTTTATTTCTATTATTATCTTATTTTGTTTTTCTTCTTTTGTTATATCTAGACTTGTTATTTTCTGATTTATTTCAACTAATTCTGTATTTATGGGATTTATTAAAGACATTTCGGCTAATCGACTGCTACTTGCTATATCAATACTGCTTCTTGGATTAACTTGTAAAGGTTCATTTAATATATTTATCCTTAATGATCTATTACCTAAATTATTATTTGCTATTAATCGTTTTCCTTTATTATCATGAATATTTACTGTCCTATCTAATTCTATTTCCAATATTTCTGGTAAGGTTATGTTTATAGGATCTGTTTTTACTTCTTTTAATATAGGCATGAATTGCTTTTCTATACTTACTCTTCCTATTGACTTATTATATATTTTATGTTCATTTGTAAATACTAATCCTACCATTGCTGTTATACTTATAGTTTTAGCACCTTTTAATAATTTTATTCCTTTCAATTTATGATATACCATTATTGATTGATCTATATGTTCATCATTTCTAGATATTGCAAAATTAGTATTCAAAGTAAATTTTAATTTTTGATATATTAAATTGCCTGTTAACATTCCTAATACACTATCTTGTACACTACTTATTATTCTTCCATCTGTTATTAATAATTCTATAGGTGAATCTATTCCTTCTTTAAAATAAGCTTTTACTAATAACTGTATTCCTGCAATATAAATTTCAGTGACTTCTTCTTTAAAAGGTAGTTTAGATATTTCATTTTCTATTAATCCTTTACTTATTAATGGTATTCTTAATATTCCTTCTGTTAGAGTTGATTCTATAGGATATTTCTTTTGTATTATTACACATTGGCTTTTTATATCCTTTTTTGATTTTAATATTCTATTTACTTTATTCATAAAAGTTTCATTTACTATTTGGTCTGGTTTTAAATTTAACTTCATATCTTTTATTTTTTCGTATTGTTTAGCATTAAATGTTAATCTTTTTTCTACACTTCCTTTTGATGTATTTCTATATTTTTCATAAGTTTCATATTCATCCTCTTCTTTTACTTCTTCTATTTCTTTTGTTTCTTTTCCTTTCATCATATATAATTTAAATTCTTCTTCTGAACTATCTAAATACTCTATTTCTGATTCTGATTCTTCTGATTCTAATTCTTCTTCTTCATTTTCACTTATTATTTTTATTTTATATATTTCTATCTCAGGATTTTCTATATCACTATATATTTCTTCATCAAATTCTAAAGGTTCTAATTCATATTCTTGAGCTTGTTCTAATATATTCATAAACTTCTTATCTTTTGGTTCTTTGCATTCTGTTGATATATGACCTATCTTTCCACAATTATAACATCTACATTTTTTAGGTTTTTTACTATAATCTATTTTATTTCCTTTCTTAAAATATTTTCTGAAATATTTCTTAGGTTTGTATTTCTTATAAAACTTCTCTTTTGGGTATTTTTTAAATTTATACCTATATTTATTATATCTTTTCATGGGTTTCCATTTTTTATTTTTATATTTTCCTTTACTATATTTTCTTCCCTTCTTTTTATTATATTCTTTACATCCCCATCTATGTGGTCTTTCATATTCTGCACATCTTAATATTAGTTTATTCTGTTTATAGTATTTCATATTTCTCCAAGCTTGTTTACATTTTTCAGATAGATAATTTCTTAAGTAATCTATTCTTTTTCCTAAAGAATCTATATAAGGTATTAATTCTGGTGTTTCTTTAAATATTTTAGCATAATCATCTATTATTTCATCTCTTATTAATTTTGGTAATTTTCTATAAAAAAAGTTCTAAATATTTTATTCTTTTCATTTCTGGATTTTCTTTTATTTCATAATAGTACTTTTGAAATTCACATATATAAGGATTTAAATATTTAGATTCTAATGAAAATATTTCTATTTGATATAATCTTTTTATCGCTTCGTTACTCGTTATTTGTTCTTCTAATGTATTACTTCTTCCTATAAATTCTGTTCTAAGCACATATTCATATCTTTTTACTAATTTTACATAATATTCTTTTCTACTATTATATTCTTCTTTTGCTATTTGTCTTATTTGATTTCTCCAACTTTCTTCTTGGCTTCTCCACCAATAATATACATTTCCTAAAAAGCTTGATTCTATAAGCAAATTAGTTGATTGAAAATCTAAATTATTTCTTCCTATTAATGCTATTATTGTTGCTCTTGACCATTCTTCAATTATTTTTTCAAGGTCTAATACACAATCTAAATTTAACCATATTCCAGATACTGGTATACTTTTACTTTCATATTGATCTATAGGTGTTGGTATAAATCCTTTTCCTCTTCGTATTTCAAATCTTATATCAAATTCTTGATTTTCTGTTTTCTTATCATGTGGTAAATCTTGTTTTCCAATTTCTTCTTCTCTTTGTTCTTTATGTTTATTATAATCATTTTCTGTTCTTATTTTAGAAGATTCTGTTTCTTCTTTTTTACTTGAATCTCCTGGTTCATTTATTTTTACTCCTGTATTTAATTCTTTATATTCTTCTATATTTCCTTTTATAATTTTTGCATTTTTTAAATCTTTTTGAATTTGTTCTAATTCTTGTTCTTGTAATCCCATTAATTCTTCAATTTCATCATCTAAATCTTCATCGTCTATTACATTCATCATTTTTATTTGTGGATTATAAATTTTAAAAATATCTATTATATCTCTAGAATATATTATTTCTGCAATTTTACTTCCTTCTTCAATTTCTTCATTTCTTTCATAATTTTCTCTTTTATTTTTTCCCTTTGTTATTTCTATTAATTGTTTTTTCTCTTCTTCTGTAATTCCTGAATTATTTAGTTTATCATTTATCACCCATAAATTACTATTCATTATTTGTTGTCCTTTCATTATTTGCTCTGTTATTAGTCTTGTTTGTCTTACATTTTCATCCATATTTTGTTTATAAATTTTTTCTTTAGTATTTTCTAATTTCTCCATTTCTTCTAAAGCCTTCATCATATTTAATTTTCGGTGTTTATGTGTTATAGGTTCTAATAAATCTAATTCAGATTTTATTTCCTGTTCTTCTATTTCCATATCTGTTACTCCTAGTGAATTCATTATAGTTTTTACATTTGATTTTATTATTTTTAAATCTTCAGTGTTATTATCTATCTTCTTTTTCATATTATATATTCTTTCTTCTAAAGACTGGCTTAAAAATTCTAATCTTTCTTTCCTATTACTAGGCTTTTCTATTTTTACTTTTTCTTTAATGTCTTCTGGGACCATTTCCAATATTTCATCTAAATTATATATTTGCATTAAATCATAAATATTAGGGTTTATATATGTTCCTAATTGTTTCATTATATACATATTATTCCAATTCATTAAATTCCAAGTATTATTTCCATTTCCTCCTGGCATAAAAGGTGTAAATATACATGTTTCTTCTTGATTTCCTATTAATGATAAATGAGAACTTATAGGTAAATTAGTTATTTCTACTTCATACATACGAGGTTCTATTTTCTTTATAATATTCATGTTATATTTCTACAATTATCAACTATAAGATTGTAAACAATAAATTAAAATATTTTATCACCACAATTTATAGCAAAATTTAAAACTCTTATCTCAACAAAGAAGGTAATGAAAGTAGTATGAAAATTAACAGGGATCTAAAAGTTCCATTTTATTGAACCATAAGCTCTGATATATATATATATATATATAAAGAGTGAATTTGTCTTTTTTTTTTCAACTCATTATTTTTTACTACAAGTTTTCAATTATTTATTTTTGTATCTATGTGCTTGCTTGCTTAGTTAGTTTTATTTATTTTAGTTGGATTGCTACATGATGTTGTATCTATGGATTGCTATTTGTTTCTCTATTAGTGAATTTAGCTATGTGATGCTATATATATGGTTTTCTAACTTTTACTTATTTATCTACCTATTTATAGCTTACTTATATTTATGAATGTGGCTATTTGCTCCATTCATTATTTTTATTTCAAATTTTCAATCATTTATTTATTTTTGTATTTATTTGCTGCTTACTTATTTACTTTTATCTATTCTAGTTGTCGTAGGATCTTTTTTTTTTTTTAAGCAAATATTAATGGGACAATTACAAATATTATATTAGGCATTAGTTTTTTTCCCTTTCATGTTAATTTATTTATTATTATTATTATTATTTTGGTTGTATGATATATACACACCTCCAATTATGTATTTATTTTTTGTCATTGATACAAATGATTGTTTGGTATTATATTGTTGAATTTATATACATTATTTAAAGGTGTACCTATGTATTTGTAGAGTTGTAATTATATTTATCAAATTTAATCAATTAGAGGTGATTTTGTTACTGAAATTTGGATTTTGTAATGAAGTTAGAACTGAAAAAATCTAAATTCTGCTCAATTATTACTTTGCAGACTCTCTCATCACCAAGGATAAATTCTTAGATGTAAATACCTATAAAGATTTTTTTCGTACAAAAAATACAAGTCTACTATCATGTGGTTACCAATACTAGTATTCATGTGTGATAGATTGATAATGTAAGCATGTATATGTACAGTATTGAATTTTTATCCATAATACCTTATTATTTTAACTTTATTTCTTTGTAATTTAATTTTGATAATACTTATTTCTTAAATTAGCAATTTATTGTTTGACCTTTATTTCTTTAAAATGATTTAAAAAATAGTGTTTTTAAGTTAAATGGGCCTAAAGCCCGCAAGCCTGACCTGACCCAATAGTATAAGGGCCAGGCTTCATGAATGTGAGGTTTTACGAAAGTTGGACCTAAACGGGTTAGCCTATTTAGGCCTAAGTCCGTGAAGAGCCAACATTTATTCTCAACTCTAAAATGTTGTTTGCTGCGATGAATTTTGTCTAGGGGACCAATAACAAGGGATGGATTTCTGTGAGAGAAAGTTGTTTTTGGAAGGATGTGTGTGTTTGGTCATAAGATTGCCATGTCATCTACCATTCATTTGCTACTAACATTGTTTTTTGTCAAAACACTAGCTGACTCAATAATTAACAGTCAAACTAAAGGTTTTGTTTATGGATGAAATTGCACCAGTTTGATAACTTTAGGGATGAAATTGCCCAACAAGTTACTTTAGGACATTAGTGCACTTGAAAAATACTTTGGGGTGTTGGGCGTACAAATTTGGATTTTGTTATGAAGTTGTGTTGAAAGGAAAAGGGGGTTTTCATAATTAGTATTTAAATTATAATAATTCATTCCTTTATTTCCTTGTTAATAATTAGTTAGTGTTTGTTGTTTATCTTCTATTGTTAGATTTAATTTCTTTTTAATTTTTTTGTGAAAAAAACACTTATTTTATTTCAATTTTTTCATTTTCAATTATTGATTTTTTTAATTTATTTGCTTATTTATTTATATATTCATCTATCATTTATTTATTTATATTTTTATATATTTTAGTTAGATTGCTATGCAATGTTGGATATATGGGTTGCTACCTGTTTCTTTATTAACAAGCTATATCTCCCTGTGCGGTGGAGTTGATAACATTACCTGTTTGATTTGTATAAAAACAAAACCTAATAGAAATCTCTATTCATTTTAAAAGTTATGAATCCAATCTTTGAAAATCCGATTAGTTGCCAATAAAGTTAATTACTATCATTCTTGAAAATCAAAAGAAAATTAAATTTTAAAGTGGTCAATATCTCAATTAATATCTAATTATCATGAAAAGTTGAAATAAGAGTTATTGTCATATTAGTATCTCAATTAATATGACAATTGATAAGATTCCATAAACTTCCTTTGATAGAGTATATTTCAAAAAATATAGGGTGAAGGTACAAACTTAGCAACGAACTATTTCCCTATGAACATCCAACACAATCAACTATTTTGGGTATAAAAGTAGATATAACCAATTTTTTTGTCGCATATATAGCAAGTTTGTTGACCTTGGTTAACTTTCGTTATTTTTTGCATTATGAGTCACACCAGTCTTCTCACTCTTTATTATTTTAATATATTTTTATAAGGGTAAATGTACAAATTTAGCAATAAACTATTTTACATTGAATACCCAACACAATTATCTTTTGTTGGGTCTAAATGTAGACAAACATTTTTTGTTTTATAAATGCCTATATTTATATTATAAATTATCTTTTTTGTTTTATGAATAACCGTGTTTGTCTTGCAAAGGGATTTAAAAAAATACATGGTGTTAAAATTTTTTGATTATTCATATATTTGTCTTGTAAAATTTTTTTTAACTCCCTTGATTCTCTTAGATCTATTTATTTATCTTGTGAATACCCTTATTTATCTTATAAATGCTCTTATTGAAAATATAAAGTAAGGGCATTATTGTCTTATCACTATCAAAACTTAATTTCATTTTGACCTAAGAGGATGCTGTGAAATTTCAAAATCTTTTGGGGGTTGGCTGAAATAAAATTGCTTCATGGGATCCGAGTGATATTTTCCCATTGAAAAAAACACATATTTCTAAAAAATATATTAAAATAATAGAAAGTGAGAAGATGGTGGAATCCACAATGTAACAAGCAACGGAAGTTAACCAGGGGTTAACGGCGTTGCTATATATACTACCAAAAAAATTAAGAGTAAAATACATTGACTACCCCTTTGTTTTATCTAAATTACACAAACCTCCCCTCTATTTTGAAAACACATATAGACCTCCCTTGAAATTAAAATGCAAGTTACAGAGACATCCCTTACGTATTTAATATTCCATTTCCATCCACCCAACCGTTAGTTGACCGTTAAATTTGACTATTAAACATTTACTTTGACTAAAATAAACCTTTTTCAACAAATGAATACACATTTATATTTGCCTAAAAATAAATTTTTATATAAAAAAATAGTTCTAATACATGTATGTTCAAAATTTCCAATATATTATAAAATTTTTTAATTTTTATTATATTATAAAATTTTTAAATTTGTATCATATTTATTGAAACTTATTTATTTAGTATTCTTTTAAATGACTGAAAAATATGCCATTCAAATGAAAGGCAAAAAGAAAAAGAAAGAAATATGTTTTATTTACAATATGTTATTAATAATGTAAATTTGATCCAATATATGATTTATATTAATTTTAAATTTCAATTTTTTAAATACATTTTTTGCACAAACATTTATAAATATGTTTATTTTAGTATGCATCTATTAATAGGATGAATCATATTTTAATTAAGTTTTCTATGTCTATATTAATTAAATCAATTAAGTATTTATCTTAATATGAAAAAAATTTAACATATAACTATTTTCAAAAGTAAAAAATAAGTTAAGAAAAAGAAACTCTTAAATTACTTAAACAATTTTAGTTAAAATTAGGAATTAGTAACGATGAAAGATAAATTAGTAAATAAAATTTATTTTAATATAAATTTTAATTAAAAAATAAAAATCCTTAACGGAGTTAACGGTTTGGACTTAAGTGTATGTTTTCAAAATAGAGGGGAGGTCAGTGTAATTAAGGCAAAACGCAAGGGAGGTTAGAGTATTTTACTCAAAAATTAATTATATCTACTTTTGCACCCCCAAGACAATTAATTGTGTTGGGTGCACATAGAAAAATAGTTCATTGCTAAATTTGCACTTAACCCAAAAATATATAATGCATCTAAAAAATAATAAATTTCTTTTTTTGATGTCTAATTGGTTACTCATGCAATAATTATTATCATTCATAAAAATCAAAAACCAATTTATTTTTAAAGCTGACAATATTATTTTAAAATATTTTTAATATGTTGATTAATACCCTAATTTAATGTCTGAAAACTTCATTTTCCACCTTTGCAGAAATATCCATTCATATTCTCGTTGCTTATACGTTGAAATAAGAGTTATTGTCATATTAATATTCCAATTAATATATCAATTGAAAATATTTCATAAACTTTCTTTCTTATATTTTTGAAAATCTATTATGCATCTAACAAATAATGAATTTCTTTTTTTAGACAATTTATTTTTATTTTTTAAAATTTGACGATATAGTTTGGAATATTTATTAATATATCTAATTAATATACATATTTTATAATGAATTCATAAATTCATGAATTTTATAATATTTCTCACATGTATGATATGAATATACTAAAAAATAAACAATGAAGATCATGCTACTTTGATTACTATATCCAACTATATTTACTATCTTTACCAATTACCAGCCAACTATGGAGGATGTTTCAAAGTACATTTTTTTATTAGAAAATTCAAATAGCGCGCACATGAATTAAAAAAGTATATAAACAAGAAAAATCTTGTAGATTAAGGGAAAAAAAGTTCAGTGTTGACGTTACTAATGCCCATTATACAAATATAGAGGTAAATTCTAAGAATAATAAACACCCTAAGATGTCCCCTAACAAAAAGATTCACAAAGCCCAACATGGACAAGTCATGGAAGGTCACTTGTAAGCATGATATTCATGAGAAGTCCACCACGAATTGTGCCAGCAACAATATGCTTATGGTTGATGTTACGTTTAAACGGATGTATATCAATATGCTTGTAGTTGTGCAAAGGCATAATACCATTGTATGTAGAAGCTTTTTAAAATAGTGAAACTTAATAAATCATAGAAATTAACAAAATCAAATTATCAAAAGTTGAAACCACATGTGTAACCCCCTGCCTTAATCAGTGTAATTATGATTCGAAAACGCATAATTAAAATTGGTTTAGAGATCCATGGGGAGTTAAAATCATTTTCATCCCTTCCTTCCAGTAGGGTTTTCAGAAATTCTTCCAAAACTCGTCTCCATTCTGATCTCAAATATTAAATTTCAAATATAATTACCTGCGCAGTTATTTTACATTCATACATATCAGAGTATACAACAAAAATCCCGGCAACCCCTGGATTTGTATATAGACTAAGGGTTTCAAAATTTCCTACTAGGGGATTACACAACCATGACTAAAATATTATTTACATTCCAAAAGAGAATATATAATAATCCTACTCTAAGGTAGATAACCAACAATCTCATATCTCTCAAAATTTCCTAACCGCTCTTGGTTGGCCGCTTCCCGGAGGAACCACCTGCCCTATCTGTAGGTTTAATAATGGAAAGAATGAGATTCAAAAGAATCCCAGTAATAACAAATCACTTATATAATATATAAGCATATAGCATATAAGCAATCATTAACAGCAGCATCACAGCAACACAATAACACATGTCTTTCATCACAACGACAACACTTACGGCTGTATACATAATCACGACAGCTTCCGCTGTATAACACCAGTTTGCACTAGATAACGATAGTTTTCACTGTATAACACCAGCTTACGCTGGATAACGACAGCTTACACTGGATAGCGACAGCTTTCACTAGCTGTATAAGCAGCAGCATCAAATATCCTCACAAGTAATGATCCATGAACATACAATACATTTACACAAGATATAAGAGAAGAGTCACTACCTTGTTCCTTTCGATGGTGACCAGGCAGAGGCTACTCACGGCCAGGGTAAAGGTTGAATCCTATAATCATAATCAAGAACGGCGGATTAATTCTCTATTCCAATTCTTACTTTCATCATTCTTAACGTTGGTTATCATTTGGACTCTCTTTAGGTAGGTATTAGAAGACTAGACATATGCCTAAAGGGTTAGGATAACTACCCCTAAAGATCCCTTTTTTAGAAGAATAACACTGATTTTAGGCTGACTTGCTCGAGTGAAGATGGACTCACTCGAGTGATGAGAGACGTGCACTCGAGTGAGAATGGCTCTCACTTGTGAGTGGTTGACAATGAGCAACAACAACATCCAAAAAGTGCTCATAGCACTCGAGCATAAGGATTCGTACTCGAGTGATGACTCCAAATTCACTCGAGTCCCCGGAAGTGAAACACAGGAAGTGTTTTCCCGAGAGCACATCAAACTTTAGAGTAGGAGACTTACTCGAGCACTACCATTGGCACTCGAGTAAGGACACAACACTTGCGAGTGTCAGGATATACTCTCGACAAATGGCTTGCGAGTGACAACCTGAGACACGACCCTATAACACACAACACCCTTGCACTCGAGTGACACCATATTTCACTCGCAAGCAAGAAGTCAAGCAAAACACAGAAGGAAAAGGGAAATTAAACTGAAACACTCGAGTGAGACCTCCCTCACTCGAGTGAGGCTTATCAATTTGCTAGATCGCAGTAACTGACATAAATTCCCAAATTTGCCAAAACTGATCCTAATGGTTCCCAAATTGAACACAAAGCTCATTCCCACTTAAAATTTCATAAGGAACTTATTGGTAACCTCAAATCACACAAAATCCCATTCTAACAACAATCTTACTCTTGGGTCTCTACTTTACACCCCAAAGCACTTAATCACCCAAAACTTCCACTTCCCATTTCAAACCAATTTCAATAACTCAAAGACACAATTGGCTACCAATTCAACCATAATAACTCTATCAAATTCCTACATTCCAAATTGACACCATACTCAGGGCAAAATTCTAGAATTTACTAAACTCAACCAAAATTCACAATAATTGCACCAACATGTCCTAAATACTCACCTCTTCAACTTGCTAAAACCAAACCTTGATTCTCCAACTTTCAATTTTGTTCCAACACCCAAATCACCACCTTTCAAAATTCTGAAACTACCAAAATAAAGCTCTTAATGAGGTGCACAACATTAGAGAAAAGGTCTAAAGCATTAGAGGCCAACAAGGACATCAAAATCTTACCTTTCTTTCTCTCTCTTTTCTTCAAGCTTGCCGAAAATAGAGGATGAGGAGAGAGACGATGAGAGATGATAATGATGATGAAGTATGCAATTTTTTTCCTTGGCCCATGCTCAAAACCGAAAAGGAGAGAGAAGAGAGAGAAAAGTAAGTGGTTGATAATGGGCATGATCCTTTGGTCCACAAAATGCCACTTGGCATAATCTTGCGCACTTCCTCCATGAGCTCACATAGGCTCAAAGCACATGATTCTGACCCATAAACAATAAATCTCAATCATTGATCTTTGATCATCAATGAGTTTCTTCTTTGGTAAATGACCAATTGGTCGGTAAATTTCCAATTTTACCATTTTGCCCTTGGTTTTCACTATGGTTACTAAATCATCACCAATTACATTTATATCAAATTCACATTGCATTTCTCCAAAAGTGTTTAATTACACTAATTACAATCAATTTCGAAGTCATTAGCCCTTAATCTCAAATTGGGTCATTACAACATGACATCATTGTGTTTGTGTATTTTAATATAACTAGACTAGCTATGTACCCTCTTCATATTTAGTCATTACAGTACAACAATTCGATCTTCTTCTTCTTCTTCAGGCTTAGTCAATCTGGTGTTGGTTTATAAGGCAGAAGTTACTCTCAATAGCCAACAGCAATCACATTTATGCAGAAGAAACACTATATCGTATGATAAAAAAAGGGACAATTACATTCAAGTTTCACACAAGAGAAAAAGTGAAAAAAAGGTCCCTAAAGTTAGGGGTGTTCATGAAGCTCAGGTGCCCGGTGCGCCCGTCCGGGCCCAGAAAAAAATTGCCTTGCCCGCCCAAAGAAAAGCAGCCCAAAAAAAATTGGGCATAATCGGGCTGGACATTTTTACGGGCAAGGCCGGGCATCGGGCAGGGTATGCCGCCCTGCCCATTTGGCCCTACCCGATAGGTATATAATTATATATATGAATATATCTATATATGTTTTATTAGGTGGCCCATTAGTGAGTGTGAGGCCATTGGTTTGCTTGGCAAAAAAAAAGAGTAAAGACCTTTGTTGTCACCAGTCACCACATTCATTAACCATTAACCCTTTCTCTTTCTCTATACTGCTTCTCACTTTCTCAAATCCCATCTTTGTTGTTTGCCCCAGGCGTGAGTCCTCGACCGCGAACAAGCTCGGCAGATCAACACTTCCAGGCAGCTGTTGCTCACTCTAGGCTTGGTGCTCCTCGTCGTCTCTCAATCTCTCTAGTCCATGGTACCTTATCTCAATTTCTCCAGTCCACAACACTTCCAGGTTGTGATTGTTTTTCATATTTTAGTGCTGATTTTCTCTTTTTCTTGACAAGATCAGGATGTTGAAGTCCAAAAATAATTCCTATCTCATTCAGATTTTAGTGCTGATTTTCTCTTTTTCCTGACTCTCAGTTTCCTTGCTTAGATTTAAAAGAAAAGAGTTGCTTTACTGCAATTACAGTGCCATCAGATAGTAGTCCCTGCATCACTAAAAGTGTATATATGTTTTCTTAGAAGCACTCTAAAGTTTGAACATGAAAATAAGGATTAACATAACTTAGATAAGTCTAATGTTAGTTCATCAGTAAAAGTATATATATGTTTTCTCATGTCTAAGTCGAATGATGAGATAGAGAGATATAAAGAGTGGTAGGTTCCACCTATTATATATATGTGAGAATCATAAACGTATCTATCTCTCTCGTTCTACGGTTGCACATACAACTAGAAATGGTATTGCTCAATAATCTTCATTTGTATAATTTAATTTATTTGCTTACCTCACAGTGTATTGTATGAATAACTACATCTTCAACAATTGTGTAATTGGCATTAATAATATCTGCTCCTTCTTCATGAAGAAGTCGAATGATATCAGTGAATAAAAACTCACTATCCAATTCAGTCCTCAGAACAACTTATAAGGCTATAGTACCCACTTCTCTGATCTCAAACCATGGTGTTGATTTTGATGATTTCTTAATCATTTTTCTATGTTTGGAAAAATTTGACATTTGATTATGAATTGCAATTAGGTTGTCCTTCTTCTCCTTCATTCTCTCCAACTTCATCTGTAATTTCTTGATGTAATTTGTTGCTTCCTCTAACTAATCAAGTAATGGAATAGCCTCCTGCACAGACACAAACCATATATAGTTCAATTAAATATTTGTTTAGAAGAATATGAATAGCTAGCGATATTGATCAAGAAAATATAGTAAATTTGAAATCTTGGGCTTGATGTGCATACATCATTAATGAAGTGCAAATTTGAAAGTCAACAAAAATAGCTTATAATTTCGTCCATATCATATACTACCATATTCCATTTTATTTCATATCAGAATAAAGTGCAACTGAATTTTAATCTAAATTCCATTTTCTATGAAAAAGTAAAAAAGAACTTACATTTTATTAGCTTGCTTTTGTTTTTCTGTTTTTCTGTCATTGTCTATAAATTATTAGCTTCCTTGAATTTTAATATAAATTCCATGTTCTTTTATTTTTTTCCCTAAATACTGCACTTGGAGAAGGGAGAATGTAATGGGCATGGTTTACTCTTTTTGACTTCAAGACTTAAATTATAGACTTATTTTGGAATGTTCCATATGTAGAATTATGGCTGTGCCTCCTTTTGATGTAGAATAGGAGCTGTTAGCTTTGAAATTGGTAGAAATTTGACTTTTGCTTTGATTGTTATGGAAATTCGTTTTCTTCCAGAGTTGCTTCAAAGTTAGGCTGATAAGTGTTGGGCAAGGCGAAGCCTGCGGTGCCCAGCCCAAAAATGTTTGGGCATCTATCGGGCAAGGCATCAGGCAAGGGCTTCGCCCTACCCAATCCTACCCATGTACACCCCTACCTGAAGTTGTTAATGATAAGTTGAGGGGCATCAATTGACAAGTTGAGGGGAGTCTATTGACAATTTCAGGTACCATTTCTTTATTTTTTCTCTTGTATGAGACTTGAATGTAATTATCCCTAAAAAAAGTTTTGAAATGTGCCTATTCAAATTAGATGATCATTTTATATAAAGAGGGCCAATTTTACATGTCGTAACAAAGTAACCACTACAAAATGCAAAGAGACGCATATTTGTAGCGGTTATACAAAGTTCGCTGAAAACTTGTAGCGGTTTAAAGCAATAACCGCTACAAAATGCAAAGGGTTTGTTTTATTGTAGCGGTTATTTACAAATGTTTTCCATATTTGTAGCAGTTGGTGTAGCGGTTTATCATATAACGCTACAAAATTGATTGAACCATATTTTTATATAATATTTCATAATTAAATTGGGATTTTAATGGATTTTATGGGACATAATTGCATGATTCAGCACTATTTTTAATTAGAAACATTTGTATTGAATTAATTGTAAATAGGGGCAAAATAGTCATAAATTTGTTAATTATTCATACAAATGTTTTCTTGGACTTTTGATATTATTTTGTTCTTAATCTTTGCATTGTAGGTGCTCAAGAAGGAAATTTGAGATTTTAGAGGTCAAATTAATATTTTGAAGATTGGGGGAAAATCACATAAAGGCCCCCATATTTTTGTGAAAATTACAGTTTATGAAAGAAAAGGGCCCAGGAAAATTACAGAAAATGACCCAAGTCTTTATGAATTATAGTTGGCCCCACCAAGGTTTCAAAACTGTGCACTTTAGTCCCTCCTCCAAAGTTTTCAGGTTTCCAAATAGATCCCTGGTCAAAACTTGCGTTTTGACCAGGTTCCTAGGGTACTGGAGCATCTTCTTCAGCTGGGAATAAAGGAGATACGCAGACACGAGCTGAGGGGGGGCGCTACGCAAGGGAGTATGACCAGAGAACGAGAGCTTGAGAGGAGAGGGAAAGAGACGGACAGTCACCACCACCGTCAAGGACCTCCGTCCTCTCTATATTTCTGTTTCCGGCAACCTCAGTACTGGAGAAGCACTGTAAGTGGACTTGGAAGGCTGAAACGTGAGACTGAGACTTTGAACCTGAAGCGAGAGATCCGAGCTGAGAGTTAGGGAAACAGAGCTCAGTGTGAGCAGCGATCTTGAATCTGAGAAGGTTGAAGAGCTTCATGGGTTGGAGATAGCTAGGAAGGAGAGGGGCAGAGCCGAAGATCACGTTTACACTATCACCGCCGTCGGACTTTTCCTCCACCAGATCACCACTGTCACTACTCCTCTGTTTCTCCTTTTCACTTCACTTTCACCGTCACTGCCTTTCCTCCTCCTCCATACCATCATTTCTCTCACACCGATACCACTATTTTCCTATTCACCATCTCTACTTCATAGTTCCAATTTCTTATTTTAGATCTTGCACCGATCTCCTCTCTCTTTACCATTGTCATCGGTTCTGTTTCAACTCCACTGTGACTCCATTGTGACTGCTAGCTTACTCCTCTGTCTTCGTTTCAATTTCTATGGATTCTACAAGTTTGGAATATGATGTGATTTCTGTTGGAGATATGAGTAACTGATTTTATTTGCTTCTTGATGATGAATTGTGCTTGAGCTTATTGGATTATAAAGGGGAGTTTTGTTATTATTCTATTAGTCTAGAATTATATATATATTTGAATTGCCTAATTTTAGGAATTTTTATATATGTGATTTTGGAATTGGGATTAATGTTAATTGTATCTTTTGGTTTGATAATTGTAGTTGAGATTGAATTTTATAATGTGAAGATTATATATGTTTGAATTTCTTTGTGGTTACAATGAGATTATATTAATTAGCGTGTTATTGTCTAGTTAATGTGGTTGATTTGTATCCTTGAGGGGCTGTTTAGCACTCAAATCCAAGAAGATTCATGTTACATTATTCTAATTTCAATTGCACATTAAGTAGTTTTAAACAATATCTCAAGAGGTAGTAGTTAGCTATGTTTGTAGGAGCTACTATTAATTGGGAATATTGGACTCAAGTGTTATCTTGGGGTTGTTCTTGAGACTTAATGAATTTTAATTCCCATAATCTTTTTGAGTAAGGATTGTCACTTCTTCATTACCAAGAGCATTCTTTATTTATATTTCCATTTCATACCATTCCATTCGCTCATTCTCCATTTTTTATAAAAAGACCAAAAATAGTAACTTAGTATTTAATTAAATTACATCTTTCTTTTAGTTATTAATTCAAAAAATCCAAAAAAAATCATTTTCCCCTTGTTTTAATTGCATTTGAATGATAATTAGTTTACCTAGGACTCAATAAAGGCTCCTCAAGTGAGACAACTCGAGTGTTGCATTGTACTGCAATTCTTGGTTATAAATATTTTGCATTTGACCCCAAGACGTAAAGACACGGTCAAATAAAAAATCTAGCACTATAAAAGCTAACCGCCTCCTCCTT
Source organism: Inga leiocalycina (assembly GCA_963242795.1). Classification (NCBI taxonomy): domain Eukaryota; kingdom Viridiplantae; phylum Streptophyta; class Magnoliopsida; order Fabales; family Fabaceae; genus Inga; species Inga leiocalycina. Next base: position 65,989,944 of record OY725323.1, on the reverse strand, counting down.
TCTTCATTTTGCCACTTTGATTTCTCACGCGCGCCCTTTGAGTTTTTGCTCGAGATCTGAGGTTCTGCTGAAGGAAGCTTTTGAGAGAGTTTGTTATGCGAGGTTAGTTATAAGTTAAGTGCTTTTTATCTTTTTTTGGCAATTATTTTATATTTTTTATATAAATTTTACTAATATATTTTTTTATTTACAGATATATTTTATTATGGCTTCTAATCGAGACAAGGGGAAGGGGAAGGAGGTTGAACTTCCCCCCAGGCCTATTTTGTGGGGGAGTAGCAGTAGAGGTAGAAGTGGGAGAGGTGACGGTACAGGTTAGCGCAAGGGTAGGCACATCCCCACTATGCCGTCACAGGGGTCAACCACGCCGCAATAGCCAAAGGAGGCGACCCTACCACTGGTACCTAAGGTTGTTTCGAGAGAGGGAGGCGAGCTGAGTGTCAGTGACTTCGAGGAGGCCGAGGAGTTCGATATCTCAATTCCGCTCAGTGACATGAAGTGATTCCTTGATGGGGAGGAGGGGCAGGACCAGAACAACGCATGACGGTAATCTTCCCGGTCGATTGGGTTTGAGATGCAAGTCCAAGGTAAATATAATTTTTTTATTTAATAAATTAAATATTTAAATTCGACCTATTAAATGTGAATTTAAATTTATCTAACGTATGTGGTAAATTGTGTAGATGAGTAGGGGAACACATCCACAAGGAGCTAGATGTGGCCATTCTCTACAGCCTAGACCGGACATTATGAGTTGTAGTTCCGTGGAATGAGGCCGCGAACTAGCCTATCGACAAATGGGGGTCACTTGTTCAACCGCTTCCTGAACGAGCTGTGCTCGAATTGAATGCGGTTCCCCCTTCATTTCAGGACGTGAAGGAACGTTCCCAAGGGGCCGAAGGACCTAGCGTGGGATGAAACGGTAAAGGTACATAATTGATAGTATTTAATTATATTATATATTTTGTAATTAATTGTATTTAAATAATATTTATTAATTGTTTCATTTGTAATAAGTTGTATTTAATTAATTTTTATTCAATTGTGCTACAACTTAGGTTTGCTATTTGGAACAACCAAAAGAGGTACACGCTGATGAAGATTGGCGATGGTCAGAGGAATAGGAGGAATCGTCTCTTCTACAGTATGAATAAGAATGGGACAATTCCTCTATAACAGCTGACCGAGAGCGTCCCGTACGGCGTCCCACTAACGACTGGACGAGTTTTATCCAGTTTAGGAGGAGCGCAGAGAGGTTGGTAATTTATTTTTAATTATAATTTTAATATAAATTTCATAAATTTATTGTTTTTAATAATTAAATAAATTTTAATATTGTTTTTCTTTGCAGGCGCTTTCTCAGAGGAATACAAGATGCCGAGGGCAACAGAAGATCCACCACATGGCAGGATTGAAAACCTTTGCTGTCACTTACAGAGAGCTGGTAATTTTTGAAAATCTCAATTACTTTTAGGTTGTTATTTATTAATTATAAAGTTAGTGTTTTATTCTTCATAATACTAATTTAATTTTTTAATTGTTTTAGGAGAGGAAGGCACAGCAGGAGAACCGTCAGACGAACTACGAGGAGTTATTCTCTATCACCTACAGACACTGTGACGGGACTTCGACCTCTAAGCAAACAGAGGAGGCCATTGCAAGTATATTTATTAATTTATAATAAAAATAATATTTTATGAATAATAACAATTAATTATTTCAAAAAATGGCAGGAGCAGATGCAACAGGCGCATGCTGAACTGTGAGAGACCCAGACCCAGGAGTCACAGGGGTCTGTGGACCCCACTAAGCCATTGAAAGCGGGTCTAGGTCTAGTTGAGCACCCCTGCCATGTCAGGAGGATGGGGATAGGTGCCAGACCTAGCATGGTTTATGACAAGAGTAGCGCCTCTGAGGCTGGCATCTCGAGAGCACGGACATCCAGGGTCAGACATCCAAGGGATGACTTTGTTAAGGAACTCCGATCAGAGGTTGTTAGGACACAGGCTGTGGTGGCCCATCAGATGCAGCAGCAGGCCGATTACTACTACGCGCAGCATATGCAGTGGTGGGATATCACGAACTACATACTGGAGCAATCGTGGAGTCACTTGTTCCCTGACGAGGAGCAACCATAGGTCCCCGATATCCCTCGATTCATCATCTAGGTGGTGCCTCCTCCTAGTGATAATGGTGTTGTTCACTCTGCTCAGCGGCCTGATCCAGTCGTACCTGAAGGGAGCCCCCTTGAGGGAGGACCTGATGATCAGTGTCATGATCCTTCCCATCCTAAGGGAGGACCTGATCATCATCATTCGGGTAGTTAGTTTATTTTTTTATTTTTTTCCAAACATTTGTAAATAAATTGGATCTTTATATTTTCAGAGCGTTGTTGTATTTTTCTTTCATCTATGATTGTATATTTATATTTTTAGAAGTAACAAAAAAATTAAGAAATATAAATAAATAAAAATTTTATTTGTGGTGGTTATAGAGTTATAACCGCTACAAAATAATAAATATCAATATATATACTTGTAGCGGTTTTACAAAAATAAACTGCTACAAAATACATTTTAAATTTGAAATCTTGGTTTCCCGCTCATGGATATTTGTAGCGGTTAACAGTTCTAAACTGCTACAAATGGAAATAAAATAATAAATATAAATTTATTTTTGTAACGGTTTTACAAAACTAAACCGCTACAAAAATACATTTTAAATTTGAAATTTTGGATTTCCCGCCTATGGATATTTGTAGCGGTTAACAATGTTAACCGCTACAAATAAACATAAAAAATAAATTTCAATTTATATTTGTAGGGGTTTTACCAGCAAAACCCGCTACACAATATCTAAATTTTTTGTAGCGGTTGGTTATAAAAACCGCTAAAAATGAAAAATAAAATTTCTTTAAATATTCAATGGTAATAAACATTTGTAGCAGTTAATATGTTAGAACCGTTGCAACATGTCATACATTTGAAATTTGAATTTCATATCCCGCCAACGGTCATCAAATTTATAGCGGTTAAATTCTTAAAACCGCTACAAAGGGAAAAAGAAATTTTCTCAGGTGTTAACAGTCATGAAAATTCGTAGCAGTTATATCTATAAAACCGCTACAAACATGTACTCAGTAGTGGTTGTGGCAGCAGTTTTTTAACCGCTACAAAATGTTAAACATTGGAGAAATAGAATATAAGCTTCCTGGCACCCGTAATTCTCTATTCACTCATCTTCTTTACTAAAATTTATTTCTCATTAGCTATGAATAAGTCATAGATCAGGTTGCCACGCAATTCTCCAGAATACTTGTACGGATTAAATAATTTCTTGGATTTCGCATTCTCTCATACCTGCTGTGATGGTAAGATCGTCTGTCCGTGTCGAAGATGCAAGTTCAAGAAGTGGCATGCACGACAAGTTGTTAAGGAACATTTGCTTGTGAAGCCTTTCTCATAAGACTATACGTTCTGGGGAGTTCATGGTGAGAAGGCCGGTATGAGATATGATGATGCTCTTCCTCAAAGTTCACAAGTAGGAGTTCAACTGGATGAAGATTATCCAATTAATGATGCTGTGCATGATGCATTTAGTGTTCAAGGCAACGACTTCAACAATAAAGTGTAGGGTTCAGAGTCGGTGTTCATAAGAAATAAAGCAGCTCAGGATTTTTTCAGCTTGATGGATGAAGTAGATCGTCCTTTATATCAAGGTTATCGAAAATACTCTAAATTATCTTTCTTAATCAAGTTGTATCATATCAAGTGTTTGTGTGGAATCACAGATAAGGGAATGTCAATGTTGCTGGAATTATTACAAGATGCCTTCCTCGATATGAAGATTCCTACAATGTTCTACGAGGCCAAGAAGATTATTAACAGATTGGGCTTGAACTACCAAAAAATTGATGCATGCCCCAATGATTTGTATTAGGGAGACGATAACAGTAGGGAGACTTGTAAGCGATGTCACACATTGAGGTACAAGACAATTCAGAAGGGGAAAAAGCAGAAGAAACCTGCAAAGATTCTCATATACTTCCCTTTGAAGCCGCACTTACAAAGATTGTTTATATCGTCTAAAACGGCAGAGCACATGAGGTGGCATGAGGTTGATAAGAATGAAGATGGTAAATTAAGACATCCTCGAGATGCTGACGCTTGAAAAATGTTCGACAAAGACTTTCCTTCTTTCATGGCTGACCCTAGAAATGTTCGGCTTGCTTTGGCAACCGACAGTTTCAATCCGTTTGGGAATCTTAGAACAAGTTATAATATTTGGTCGGTAGTCTTGGTTCCCTCAATTTACCCCTTGGATGTGTATGAAACAAAGCTATTTCATTTTGTCATGACCATTCTAGGCAAAAAGGCACCGGGTAATGACATTGATGTGTATCTCCAACTGCTTATTGAGGATGTTGAGTTCGAGTTCAGAAAAAGTGACGATGCAGCAAAATCAGGGCGAAAGACAGGCAAGACTTCTACACCTCAGCAATGGAGGAAGATAAGCATTTTCTTCATTCTTCCATATTGAAATTCTAATTTACTTCGTCACAGTCTTGATGTCATGCACATTGAAAAAATGTATGTGACAATGTGCTATTTACATTGTTCAACGAACTAGGAAAGTCAAAAGATCATCTTCGAACGAAGAAAGATTTACGTGCCATGAAAGTTTGTGAAGACACATGGCTAGATGAGTATGACAAATTTCAGTTGGCAAAGTTCATCCTCACAAAATCGGACAAGGAAGTCTTCCTCGTGATGTTGAAGAAAAAAAGTTCCAGATGGGTATTCAAGCAACATTTTCACGATGTATCGACATGAAGGCTCAAAAGGTTGCTGGCCTGAAGAGTTATGACTCACATGTTCTTATGCAACAGTTACTACCGCTGGCTATAAAGAATGCACTTTCTCCTGATGTGTCAATCGTTTTGGTGGAGCTTTGTTCTTTTTTCAGAAGTTGTGTTCCAAGGTTTTGATCTTTGAAGAGATCGATCAGCTGCAGTCGAAAATCATTCTTACTTTTTGTCATTTGGAGATGATCTTTCCTCCATCCTTTTTCACTATGATGGTTCACCATTGTTCATGAAACAAAGCTTGCTGGCCCAGTTCAATATCGATGGATGAATCCTATTGAGAGGTACTCATTTTACATATGTGCGTCATTATTAGTTCTTATGTTTGTTAGTTGCCCTTTTTACAATTAGCATTTTGTATCACTTTACCCTTCTTTACTTTGTAGGTTTATTGGGAAAATGAAATCTTACGTAAGGAATAAAGCATGGCTAGAAGGTTCTATAGTTGAAGGTTATATAAGGGATAAGGTCCTGTATTTCTGTTCAAGGTACTTTGATGACATTGAGACAGCCTTCAACTGACCGTCTCTTGTAGACGATTGTCCTGAACCTGCTCCAATATCAGGATAATTTATCCCTCGTGTTGGTAAACCAGTTGGAGGAACTGAGAACTTCAAATTAACGGCAATTGAGAAGTTGTAAGTACGTAGATATGTCTTGATTAACTGTATTCAAGTTGAACCTTTCCTTCAGTAAGAATTGTACACTCATATGTTATTCTATATCTTTCGTAACATTTTGTACTTACATTTCATGATCGGTGGCTCCCCATGATTAATTGTAGGGAATTCAGAAGTCATGTGAAGTTTCAACTCAGGAGCCGTACACAAACATCATTCGGAGTTGACAAAAAGGTCCACAATGAATTCCCAAGCTGGTTTACGCGTAAAATACTAAATGACCACAACCTATACTCACCAGATTTCAGAGCTCTCACACTCGGCCCTCTTGACCATGCAAAAAGGTTTACAACATACAATGTCAATGGTTTCAAGTTTTGCATGGTTTCACGGGATCAAGGATTGCAAACTTAAAATTCGAGTGTTTATGGCACCTTTGGGATGAGGAGTTATGCAAGCAGTAGTGACGCTAACATGCAGTTCGGAGGAGTCCCTTATTATGGAAAGCTTCTTGATATCATCGAACTTAATTACCAAGGTTATTTCATGATGACGTTGTTCAAGTGTTTGTAGGCAAATACCACTACTTCCTGGGGACTGATAACTGACAACTTAAGCATCACATTAGTCAATTTCTCACGGCCAATTCATACTAGTAATTCTCAAGATGATGAGCCATATATTCTTGCATCAAAGGCACACCAGGTTTATTATATCTAGGATGAGAGGCACAAGGATTGGCGCATGGTAGTTCATTTAAAGCCACGAAACCTTTACGACATGGGTGATGGCGATAACATCGCCTACAAGAGTGAGCCATTTCAGCCCACCAATTTTGAAAACTTTTTCTCGGAAGGTGATGACAATTTACCTTTACTTCGGTGCGTTTTTTAAGTTCATATAATTTAAATTAAATTTTTTAACGAAATAATACATCACTAACAATTTTTCTACACAATTTATGTAGGGATGGCGAGAATGAATGATCAAAAAAATTATTTTTTTGTTTTTTTTAAAAAATTAAAAAATAATAAAATATCTGTAACCGTTATAAAAACATACAATAACCGCTACAAAACACAAACACAAACCACTACAAGTGCTACGCAGATCAAATATGGTAACAAGTTTTTAAATTTTTTATTTCAATATTTTTTTCCTTCACATAATATTTATTCTCACTATTTTTTTAGATATTCAAGAACATTTTCTCATTGTTTCCTATTTTCCTTACATAATCATAATCATATTGTAGCAGACAACATAATAGTTCCTTATTACTTACGTATCCTCAATAATATTATCAATACAATCTTCATACTTATCTAACTTAATTAAATCATTAATTTTAAATTATAAATGAGCTAAACTATTGAATAATAAGCTAATTAAATTAGCTAAACTACTAAAATAATAAGGGAAAATCCTATAAAAAGATAGTTGAATTAATAAAATTTTAATTTGAGTCACTGAACTTAATAAATTATACATTAGGTTGTATGACACAATTTGGGATTAAAAAATTGGGCCAAATTGCATTTATACCCTTTAGTTGATATACTCAGGTGACTCAAACAAATTGAACTAGAAGAAAAAAATTACATAAAAGCTTTTTCACACTCCTTTAAATCACATGAGCAAAAAAAATTGATATATCTAGGCGACTCATTGTTCTCCAATCTTGACCCATTTGTGCCTAAGACCACGTTGCACCCAGATTGAGGCAAACCAGCCTTGCGTCCAGATGAAGGTAAATAAGAGGGATCTAAACTACAAAGTTCTGCACACTTTGATAGCAATCAACTCAACCACAAAATTGCCAACACCCACACACCACTTCAAGCAAATCAACCTCAACTTTTTACACCCAACTGCAGTACACCTAATTCCCATGTATGTAATCAGTTTGCACCTACCCAACCACAACTTCTCCAGGTTCAAAACCTGGGCCACCGCAAATGCCGTTGAGTCTCTTAGCACCATCGCATTCGATAAATCCAACTCCGCTAGATTCTTAAATTTCATAGCTAAATTAAGCAACCCATTACCAGAGAAGAACTTGGACTGGGAAAGATCAATCCGTTGGAATGTGGCTTGGTAAGCATCGGCCACAAAAGCCAAGGAACTATCGGTGACTCGATGGCAAAGGGAGAGATTGAGATGGGTTACAAAAGGGTAACGTTTTAAAACTGCTAGGAGGTGTTCTGAGCGAAGGGGTTTCAAGGTTCGGCGGTGTTTAGCATCAATTGAATAGAAAGATTTAAATTAAGGAGGTGAGGATGGTCAAGACAAGCTCCTCAAAGAGAACATCATATGGGTTCAATGTCGCAGGGGATTTTCGCTTTTTCATGGCTATAATGGAGGAGAACAACGAAGATATTTGGAAGTGTATGTACTTCTGCTTCCTCTTCAGCGAAGATCTACAAGATTACAGAACAAAAGATTATATTAAAAGGGATATCGTTTCCAAATGAGTGATGAATCTGGTCGTTCATAGGGGAGAGGGAGAGATTATTTAAGATGGCTTTGTTTTTAGCAAGTGATTAAGGGAAGTGGAAAACCGAAATGGCCTCGTTGCCGTCTTCTGGAGAATCCAGACGTTGAACTCTCTGTTTCAATTAATCTGTGAACGCTGGTGCATCGCCTCGTACTTCACCTACTGTCTCTCTGATGATATGAAACAACCCATTTTACAATTGTTACTCTTCAATTTTTTAGGTTTTAATTGAATAATGATGGCATACCTCTCTTGGCATAAGAGTCTTGGGGATCACTCTGCAACAACATCAATAATCAAAGAAAGATTATATGGAATAGAACAGAGTGACGCTACTAGGGGCATGAATATAATTTGGTTCAATTTCTAAATCATTAATTGTGTCATATAACCTAATTTATAATTTATTCAGTTCAGTGACTTAAATTAAAATTTGATTAATTCAACCGTCTTTTTATAGAATTTTCCCAATAATTTATTTAGCTTCCTTAACCTCTAAAAAAAGTTAACTAAATCTTCTATTAAGGATGGAAGGTAGTATTTAAATTATAATAATTATTTTTATTTACTTGTTGATTATTTAGTTTTTCATTATTTATTTATTTTTATTAGATTTGATTTCTATAGTTATTCATTCTTTTTAACTGTTAGATTTGAGTTTTTTTAAATTTTAAAACGACTTATTTATAACATATTTATTTGCCTAGTTATAACTTTCTTTTTTAATTGCTTATTTATATATTGAAGTATATAAGGAGTGAATTTGATGAGGATGGCTCTAATGCCAACTTGGGACGAAAATCATATAATGTATATTTTTTGATCATATAATGTATTTTTTGATCATATAATGTATTTTAATTTTGATCATATAATGTATTTATTTTTTGGGACGAAAATCAATGTATTCACACCTCCAATTTTGTATTTATTTTTTGTCATTTATACACATCACTATTCTAAAATTTTGGGTTTCTTCTAAAGATATTATACTGTTGAATTTTTATACATGATTTATAGGTACAAGCATTTGTATTGTTGTAATTATATTGTATAATCTATTGGTGGTGATAGTTTTCATTACTGAAATTAGGATTTTGTGGTGATGAGGGATGATTTTCTATTGGTCTTTTCCAATGGTTTTGTAATGGCCTATTAAGGGTCTTATGTCTCTCGGTATTGTAATAAAAAAAAAAGAAATTAGGATTTTGTGCTGGCACATCCGTGAATGGCGCTTTCAGGAAATTAGGATATCGTATAAGCATTTGTAGTGTTTGAGTTGGCAAAAGGGAGGGAATGAGAGTGGCTCAGTCTCTAAACCTTAACACAATGCAAATCTGCCTTATTGTTTTGACTAATTCAATCTCTAAACTGTAACTCAATGCAATTTAATTTCTCTATATAGTTTTAACTATTTAAATTTATATTTTTTAAAAAATAAAATCATAAGGACTAAAATTATTTTTCTTAATTTAGGGACTAATCTTTCAAATGACTAAAGTATATGTACCAAGTGACAATGAATATAAGTTCAAAGATGGGTCTCAACTTAAAACTATAGGAATCTCGTTGCATGAGTAAAAATTTAGAGACTAAATTATAATTTATACAAAATTAAAGATTGAAGTAAATTCAATAAAGTTTATCACACAATAAAAGATAGAGTATTTTTGGTCGAAAAGATAGCGTATTTTAGAAAGTCATAGGGTAATTTTCTATTCTAAATTCTGGTAAAAAAAATTTGAATTCCAATTTCCAAAAAAAAAAAAAATTGTATTCCAAATTCTGGCTAAAATAGTTTTGGGAAAATTTCATTCAGCCCCGTGAAAAAAATCTTAATTTCGGCCATCCTCCAAAAGATTATGAAATTTCACTGCATCTTTTGAGTCAAAATAAAATTAAACTTTGTTGATGAAAAAACAATGGTGCCATTACTTTATGTTTTGAATATTTATTTGTCTTGTGAATATTTTTAGTTGTCTTGTGAATTTCATTATTTGTTTTATGAATGACCAAAATATTTTAAATCTCTGTATTCTTTTAAATCCCTTTATTTATTTTGGGAATGCTCTAATTTGTCTCATGAATGACCAAGATGTTCTTATTAACTTCATGTTTTTTAATTCATTTATTTGTCTTGTAAATACTCTTATGTAAAAATAAAGCATGGGCATCATTGCCTTTTCACTCACGAAACTTAATTTCATTTTGACCCAAAAAATGCAGTAAAGTTTCAGGATCTTTTGGGGTTGACTGAAATTAATTTTCTCCCATGGAGGTGGTTGAAGGAAATTTTCCCAATATTTTTGGGTCTAAGCTAATGGCACCCAAACGTCCATCCGTTTTTTAAGGGCATATTTGTTTTAGCGATCAGATTGCTTATAAGATGTTTTTCACGTAAATCAAAACAACTCCTCTCACATACTTATCTCGTATATCTTAAATCACAATTGAAAAGCTGTTTTTAAGCATTTCAATAGCTAACCCAAACTAGCACAAATTTATTGGCACAAGAGCTTCCTCCCTTCAAGCTTTATGAGGCCACATGCGGAGACAAGGCTAATCTAAAATTTCCATAGAAGAAAACGTAGGCGGAGATTAAGGTGATCTCTGTCTGGGCAATAGGATTTGAAACTGTAAGCAACTTCGTACATTAAGGATTGGGAAACTCTTGCCAAAAAAATGGATGCACATTAGGGACTGGTAGCTTAGGGGTAGATTGCTCCAATTTTAATAAAGTAAATCTAACTTCCTAAAAGTACATTTGCAAGTGTATCTAGTACCCTAATGCATTTTATATTAGGGTTAAGGTGTAAAAATACATATGTGATTGTCCTCAAAGTGCACCCAACACCAAATACTTTTTTTAGGTGCAACAGTGATTATGTGGTTACAAAATAGGTGCAAAAATACCCTTTGACCGTTAGTTTGACTTTTTGACCTTGAAAGTGATGACGTGTACGATGACATGGATGCTAGAGTGACATTTTGGAAAAAAAAACTTGCTGACTGGTAAAGTTTTGTAATTAATATTACCCATATTTCACTATTTTAGTACCACCTTCGCTGAAGTATATTCAAATCTGAGTGCAGAATGCTTAACTCACTTAGCAGAGCTATTGCCCTAAAAAACATACTAATTGCTCAATTTTTTCCCAACCCCAGATTCCCAATATTATTAAATTAAAATCATTATAATACATATATTATATTACTAATTTTTATTAAATTATATGATTTATTAGGAAAATTTGATTTTCAGCAAGTTTTTTTTTCAGAATGTCACTCCAGCGTCCATGTCATTGTACACGTCATCACTTTCAGGATAAAAAAGTCAAACTAACGGTCAAACAATCAAACTAACGGTCAAAGGGTATTTTTGCACCTATTTTATAACCACATAGTCACTGTTGCAGCTAAAAAAAGCATTTGGTGTTGGGTGCACTTCACGGACAATCACATATGTATTTTTGCACCTTAACCCTTTATATTAAGTCCATTATCTTGAAATATTATTCCAGGGTAACCAGCACTTTAAAATATTTTTTTTTATCAAATTTTGTTCTTAATAATTTAAATAATTTAGAGTGTTGAATACTACTAAAAAATAATTTTAGGGTATTTGAACCATAAAAAATATAGTTTATAGTATTGGTTTGTGCCTAAAAGATACTTCAAGCTATTAGGTGCGTTAGTTAGGTGCACCACCAAATATTTTAGACAATAAATACCTCTTGAAAAATACTTCAATATAATGCATGCCCCTTAATCCATTTTAATATAGAGAAAATAATAGAAAAAGAATTTTAAAATTGTAAAATTCCAAGACAGATTTGTTACTAAAAGTTGATAAGGGAATGACGAAATTTGATAAGTAATTCATAATTCATTTTATAGAAAAATACCTAATTTAAAATTTTATAATTTTAAAATTCTTTTTCGTCTTATACCTAAAAATATTTTCGGTTGATAGATAGTGTCTGTTTGGATTAGCGGTGAAGAAGGAGCTTTTTTTGTAGATGGGCTTTTGGAAAAGTTATATAGAAAAAAAGGAGCTTTGTAGATGTGATTTGTGTTTGGATTGACGGTGTCAGAAGTGACTTTTTTTTCATAAAAGTTGAGAGAAGTAACTTGGATGAGCTTCTCATAAAAGCTCCATTTGCTTCATAAGCTCAGCCATCCCAAAAACTTTCCCAAACACATCAAATGAGCTTTTGGAGATTTTAGCCCCCAGATGGACTTTTTTTGGACCCAAACGGTTCCCAAACAGACCCATAGTCGTGTTCACCGTAACGGCTTAACCCCGCAAAATATAACCCCACATACACTGTATGCTGTACGTATACGCGGCTTTCAAAATTCCGAAACTGAGGGTGAGGTAATTACATTTGATTTCTCGAAGCTTGGGTGGGGTGGGTTTCTGCTCCTTTCTCTCTCCGAAGTTGAGCTCAAAGCTATATGGACGTCGGCGGCTCAGATTCTAATGGTCGGGACTTCGAGACCGCCGACGAGATGTGGCGGGAACAAGCGGGTGATCCAGACAAGAAGACTGAGTGGTATCGTCATGGAGTCGGCTATTGGGAGGTACCCTATGTGCTTGACGATTCTCATCTTTATACCTTTTATTCTAAAACTCGAAGCATCTAAGGTTGGGTTCGCTTGCTCTGCGAAATTTGCGATTGAAATTGTTTGCTGTTGGTCTTTGGTTGTCTAAAAAAATTAAAGTAGCGCACATATATATGTATATGTTGGGAAGGGGAGAATTAGTTCGTTGAAGCTGAGATAGTGAATCTTTGAAGGAAAATACTAGCGTTGACAAGTTGTTTGGTTTTACTTGATAATGCAACAATAGATTCTTCTAAGCACTATGTTTTTTTTTTGGTTAGAATAGGGTGTGCAGGCATCAATGGACGGGGTCCTGGGAGGATTTGCAAATGTGAATGAACCTGATATAAATGATAGTGAGGCTTTCCTGAAAATGGTCCTCTCTGAGCGAATTCGTACTGGTGTAAAAGACCGACCGATTGTTGCTCTTGGTACCCTCTCTTTACCTATGCTGCACTGCCCCCTATCCGCTTACTTATGAATAATTCCGTATATCTTATCAACTAGGCGACTGATGATATTGGTTGAGCTGGAATATTCATTATTTTGTATTTTTGAACTTGGTAAAGAATCTAAATTGGGTTTTCTGATTTTAAGCATAATTACTTTGATTTTAAAATTGCAATATGGAAAACGATTCCTGGATCAAGGTCCATAATATTAGCTTCAATTCAATGAGAAAATGGTTAGTGCATAATGCTTATCATATTATCTGAAAATGAAAAGCAGGAAAAAAAATGAAAACTACATTTTGCAAGTCTTGCTTTCTGACGATTGTTTACTGGCAATAACCAAGAAGGTCATTGAGATTAACTTATTTGAACTTTAGATACTTAGGAGATTTGAATTGGTTGTTTAGTTTGTTTGATTGGGGATGTTCTCAGTTGCTCATATGTTTCAGTAATATTGGTGAAATTCTCTGTAAGTACGTGTGTTCTGTTTGTAGCTGTGCCTCTGTGTGTGTGTGTGTGTGTGTGTGAAGGTGATCCTCTGGTTAAGTTAGGTGTATTTTCTCTCTTTGCTTCAGTTAACTGATATGTCATATAGTGAGCCTCTAATCTTGCATTTCCTTTTTATTTTGAAAAAATTGATATTTTCTTTTTGTAAAATGCTTTAAATAGAATAGTTTTATATATTGAAGATCCAACCAACAATCTGTTGATTTTCCAGACTGTGGTTCTGGCATCGGCAGGATCACCAAAAACCTTCTTATTAGGTACTTCAATGAGGTATGTCTGTTTATTCTCCTTTACATGTATAAAATCTTTGAACCGGCTAGCTTTCTTTCCAAGTATCTTTTATAATTCATCAACTACTGTATTTTTAGAAATTTTAATGGTGCTCTTTGGGGGGGGGGGGAGGTCCTAGTGTTTCAATCCTAATAAAAATCCAGTTAGGCTGGACTAGTTTGTTTGTTTTTTTCCGAAGGATTGGGTGTGGCCTGAAATCTGTATATTTTATTTTATTTTGCCTTTTTGTTTAAACTATCAAGTACACTAGTTTTGGCCAATAGAGGGGGCATAAAGCTTGTTTGGGCAGTGTGCCGTCTGGTTTGTGGTGTCCTTGGGTATGATGAAATGGAATGCTATGATGTTTAGTCAGAAGCTTCTACACATATTATTTGGTAGAGAATGGGATGTAATAATGTTGTAGCTCTAGATTATCACAATGAAAAAAGAAAAGACTGCCAAAGAAAGTTGAACAGGTCCACATTTTATATGCTTTCTGAGGACCGTCAATGTGAATGCACTAAATTATATCAATATGACTCTAAAACACATAAAAGTATCTACAAGTTTTCACTTTTGGTACCTTGCTTTCATCATGACTATAACGTTTTTATGATTGATGGTCAATTTATTATTTTTTAATGCATATATGATTTTATTATTGTATTAACAATTAATAGTACCCATGGAATCGGTTTCATGAACTTCTCAAAACTTCTTGTATCATCTTGTGATATTTGTATCAATGAATCGTGGGTGAGAAGTGCATGCTAGTTTTGAAAGATGTCATCATCAAGTTGTCTTGTGCTGCCTCTATTTTATTCAATTGTTTTGCATATTAAATGATATCTACTAGGTGTAATTCATAATAGATGTTATAGTGATCTTATAAGTTCATAGAGTCTTTTATTTTCTCTTTTACTGTACGAAAATTTCAGGTTGACCTCCTTGAGCCAGTATCACATTTCTTAGAGGCTGCACGAGAAACTTTGGCTCCTGGAAATCATATGGATTCAGATATTCACAGTGCAGTTAACTTTTATTGCAAGCCTCTTCAGGTAAACTGTTAGGTGTCTAAATTACTTGAATGTGAATGTAGTTACTTTATAAGGCAGTAAAATTAAAATAATCTTTTTCCTCATTTCCTTATTATGCTTCTGTTAAAACCAAAATTTTTTTGGGTTATTTTCATTTTTTATCAGTGAGAAACCTTAAAGATAATATCCCGAACACACATTGACACTTCCTTTTTACATTGTTTATTGACTTATCCTTGCTTTAAGATACCTAACATTTAAAAACGTGCTGAAGCATTTTGAAATGTCATCAGAACACGTCAAAGTGGTGAAGATACAAAATGATGATGCTTTGGCCAGTTTCCACCTTCAATGCCCTAAAGCAAAATGCAATTTATAGCATATTTATGGTACTATAGCAGAGAACAGAGAGGAGGAAATTTAAGAAGGGAATGCTAAACTTACAAACTATGCATGCACTGAAAATGGTGTGATAACAGAGAACGGGAACAGCAGAAATGGAATGAACGTGACCAGCTGAGCAGCAAACAAAATTGCAAACCAAAAATAGGAGTGGCAAAACATAGTGAAGAAGGATGTTTGAAATCAAGCTAGAAGGGAAATTTTGGGGCATTTGAAGGTGTGAAGGAACTAACTAAAATGATGCCATATTTGGCATTGTTTTGTCATGTTTCGAAATGCTCCAGCTCATTTCTAACCACACATGAGAAAAGATAAAAGAAAATGGAATGGTGTATGTGTACCCATACGATACTCATTATTGGATTAGTGTCCAATACAGTTATGGCACCTAAAATGGTGTATGTTCACATCCTTGACCACAGGCCTGCGTAGCAAAGCCTAAATGCATGGACAACTCCAACCCCCACCCCTGCTCGCAACAAAAAAGATCCTCATGTCTCACTTACAAAGTTTCTTTTGAATGCCATTAATTGCCTTTAATTTATCATTCAGGCCTTATAAGCTCTAATACCATTACTCGGTTATGTCACTTGCCTTCACTTATTGCGATTTCATGCTTCCATTTTAGGATTTCACACCAGATACTCAAAGATATGATGTAATATGGATCCAGTGGTGCATTGGTCATCTTACAGACGAGGACTTTGTGTCTTTTTTCCAAAGAGCAAAGGTAAATTGTACTTTATTTGAATTACTAGTCTATATGGGGTGGGGTGATCTTAACTGTGAGGGGAGGGAGATTCTTCCCCCCTTTTTTCCATTCAGGAATGGGATTATATATAGCTAGAAAGGGTCGAGAGAAATTCAATACTAGTCTTAATTCTGAACTCTAGATTGTGATATTGAAGTACATTGAAGTCCATCAATACCCAAAGAAGTCAAATTGTTTTTCTCCAACCTTTTAAATTTGAATATGTGTGTATTACTAAGTATCGTTACAAGCTCATTTTCTGATGGTGCTGAATAATGTCATTTGTAGGTTGGTCTCAAACCAGGTGGTTTTTTTGTCCTCAAGGAGAATATTGCAAGACAGGGTATTATGCTATTTCTGCTAATTTATCCTTCCAATCGTGCTGATTTTATTTTTTTCATGCACTTTATGAATTTAAAGAAGTTTCAACTTGGCCAGCATTTTGGGAACTAGTAACCTCAGACTTGAAAAATTCAAGTCTTTTAACTTCTCATTATTCTACTCCCGCAAGTCCTTAGATATGGAGATTCCAGGTGGAGCCATGGAAATAACACTTTTTATAGTTGGACTGGATCAATGCATTTGAATTTACCAATAAGACAGTGCCGCAAAATAACATGGGTTTTGATATGTGGGTAATAAGTATAGTGTGCCACGTAGATAATAAGGGCACGTGTTATATCAGCTAACAGAACAGAAACAGAATTAGTTGTAAAACTGTAACCGATTAGTTGTTAGTATTCGAGTATAAATAACCCACACGTGTATTAAGAGAACGGGATTTGAATAAGATTCTTCTTCTCTCTAGACTCTTCTATCTCTCTCTAGTATAACTCTGTACCAACTGGTATCAGAGCCTGTCTCTGGCTTCCATGGCGCCGGAGACGCGATCAACGGATCGACTTGCTGACCTCGAACACCGGTTGGCGTTGCACACTAGTTTGGTTGAAGACGGCCATGCCCGACTACAACAACATACTACCGACATTGCTGATCTCAAGCAATCCATATCTCGCATCGAAGCTTGTCTCCAAGATCTTACCGGCACAATCTCTTCCATAGCGCGTCATGCTCGTGAGGATCGGCATGATGGTTCTTCTAGTAGTTCCCAGTGAAATAAACACTTGCTGTTCGGTACCTTCGGTCAGTCATCTCCATCATCGCCTTATGTTGCTCCGACAAAGCATTGCCGTATTGAGTTTCCTCGATTTGATGGCTCTGACTTCCGTGGATGGTCTTTCCGTTGCCGTCAATTTTTTGAGATCGATGCTACACCGGCTGATCAACGTATTCGCATGCTCAGTATTAACCTTGAAGGTCGAGCTCTCAAGTGGCATCTTAATTTCATGAACTCGCGGGGTGATGAAGCGATTGGGTGGGAAGAATATTTCGCTCAGATGCATGCTCGATTTTCAGAGGTATGCTCGATTAACCTAATGGTTCAACTCAAACAGTTGCAACAATCTTCCATGTCAGTCGATGAATATATTGAAGCCTTTGATGAATTGTTGGTTGAGGTCACTATTCCTAATGACGTTGCGATGCATTGTTTCTTGGGAGGTTTCCGACCGGACATTCAATCGGCGGTCGATGCCTTCCACCCAACGTCCCTTGCCAGCATGATGCAAATGGCGCGAATTCAGGAACGGACGATTGCAGCTTGGCGAGCACACACCTCTTCGTCCCTTCCTCGTTCGACTCCCTTCTCATAGCTTCCGAAATCTTCACCGGCGCCATCCTCTACCAGGTCCTGCAATTCTTTTCCTTCGCCGACTTCCGTTACCTCTGCCGGTACCATTCCTTCTTCAAAGCGAGCTCTCCATCTTACCAAGAAGGAGTTAGAAGAGCGGCGGCGGAAAGGGCTATGTTATTGGTGCTACGACAAATATACTCCGACTCATAAATGCTCGGATTCACAGGTTATGATGTTGGTTGTTCAGGACGGGGAAGATGATACATTCAAAGACGCAATTGACTCCTTAGATGTTGTCATTCCTAATCAACCAGTAGCCACGATTAATGCTCTTGAAGGACGAGCTGCTTACTCTACTCTGAAAATTGAAGGATTCGTGAAAAGGCAACGGGTCCTCATTCTTATTGATTCTGGCAGCACGCATAATGTGATCAGTTCATCGTTGGCTAAGCGTCTCGCCTTACCACTTTCATCTAGTTCAAGTCTTCGTATCAGTGTCGCCGGAGGCGGAACAGTGGTGATCGATAAGTTCTGTCGTCAACTATCATGGTCTATGGCTAACTCGTCATTTACCGATGATTTCCTCGTCATGGACCTGGGTGGGTTTGATTTAATTTTGGGGGCCCAATGGCTACAGCGTTTAGGCCGCATTGTGCTGGATATCAGTGTACAGTATATGGCCTTTCACTACGACAATCACTTCTATGAGCTACATGGCATAGGTACACCCAAGTTGGGTCACGTAAGTGAATTGGAGCTTCGAGATTTATCCACCGCTCAGCATTTATTCTTATTTTTTGGTGGCACTGCCTTGGTTGTCAATGGCACTGACACGTCTTTGACGGGAGACCAACAACATCAGCTTCAGGATGTTCTAGCATCTTTCTCGGATATTTTTGAAGAACCGAGTTCCTTACCTCCTCCTCGTTCTTGTGACCATCAGATTCATTTGGAAAACACTCTTCCTATTAGTTGTAAACCATATCGATATGGGCCCGTCCAGAAGGATGAGATTGAACGTCAGGTGCATCAGATGCTTCAAACTGGTGTAATCTGCCACAATAATAGCTCCTTTGCAGCCCCTGTTGTTCTGGTCCACAAAAAGGATGGTACATGGCGTTTTTGCATTGACTATCGTCGGTTGAATGAGATGACAATTAAGGACAAATTTCCTATTCCATTGATTGAAGAACTCCTCAATGAGTTGCACGGAGCCTCTTATTTTTCTAAGTTAGACCTCCGCTCTGGCTATCACCAGATCCGTATGCACCTAGATGACGTGCATAAGACTGCTTTTCGAACCCATGAAGGCCTTTACGAATTTCTGGTTATGCCGTTCGGCCTCAGTAATGCTCCAACTACGTTCCAAGGTTTAATGAATTCAGTTTTTAAACCGCACCTCCGAAAGTTTGTCTTAGTCTTCTTCGATGACATTCTTGTGTATAGTCCTTCTTGGCCGACTCATCTGGATCACTTGACTATGACTTTGTCTCTCTTGCGCCAGCATCGTTTGTATGCCAAGTCTAGTAAATGTATTTTTGCCACGTCCCAGGTTGAGTATTTAGGTCACTTGATTTCCGTCAAGGGTGTCGAGGCTGATCCCAAAAAGCTTGAGGCTGTCCGTTCTTGGCCGGTTCCGGTTACTCCAAAAGCTCTGCGTGGATTCCTTGGTCTCACGGGTTACTACAGGTGTTTTATTCGCCATTATGGGTCCATTGCTAAACCGCTAACAGATCTCTTAAAGGCACATGAACAATTCCTTTGGACCCCTTTGGCTGCTTCGGCTTTTTGTGCTCTGAAGGACGCCATACTATCCGCCCCTGTTTTGGCTCTCCCAAACTTTTCAGCCCAGTTTGTGGTTGAATCCGACAATTCTAACACTGGCATTGGCGTCGTCTTCTCTCAACAGGGTCATCCATTGGCTTTTTTAAGCAAACCTTTGAGTTCTCGCCAGCGTTTACTTTCAGCCTATGAGCGTGAGATGCTCGCAATTGTCATGGCCGTTCAACATTGGCGTTCGTATCTTGTGGGACGTACGTTCATCATCCGCATTGATCATCTCCCACTCAAGTACCTTCTTGAGCAGAAGTCTGTTTCTCCTGACCAATTAAAGTGGGTCAATAAGTTGTGGGGCTTGCAGTTCGTCATTGAATACACTAGGGGTAAGGATAATTTGGCCGCCGACGCCCTTTCTCGTCAACATGAGGCCAGCGTTGCTGCTATTTCTTCTCCTGTCACCGACCTATATCAGCGTGTGCAACGCTCGTGGGCTACCGATGTTGTTTTGGAACAATTAATTGTTGATTTGCAGCATGACTCTCTTTCCCATAAGCATTTCACCTTCGAGTTCGGATTGTTGAAACGGAAGGGACGGCTCATTTGTTTGCGTCCCTAAATGGAAAGAAATCTTCCAATCCTCTGTAAGATAAAGTCTGGGAATATCGATAACAACATTTAACGGATGCTGATCAGAACTGACCCTGGTGATCGTTCCAATTGCCTCAGCATTGTCACAACAAACTTCAACAAAAGTGCACCCCCTTTCCCAACACAGTTTTAGCCCCTCAATAATACGTATAATTTCCTCAACAGATGTGGGGAAGTTTCTGCGTTTACAGGAAAACCCTCCCAGCCGGTACATGTGTTTTCATTCTTTGTAGATTGAGCCTTTGTTTGAAAATTTTACCTCTTGCTCGTGAACTCTCAAATTAAATTGCATCATCCCTCAATAACACACACACACACACAATATGCATGTATTTTCACCATAGTTTAGTTGTGTATCATTAGGATCTTGTAGTGTTTGGCTTTATTGTTGAATGCATCTTTGTCTTCATCCTTTGCAGGATTTGTGCTTGACAATGCCGATCGAAGTATTACAAGATCTGATTTATACTTTAAAGAACTCTTTGCTAGATGTGGGTTGCATATTTTCAAAATAAAGGTAAGTCACTGTTGGTTCACATGGAAGCCAAAAGTGTTTCATCTTGCTTTAATCCGGCATGAAGCGCTAATTCTTTAAACTTGCAGAAAACTATCATCTATGATTTATATGTATTTGATAGTTGATACTCAATTGGCTACAATACACTTCAAACTAGTTTCAACTCCACTTGAAAATTGTATATAAACTGCAATATTGCATAGATATTGCACTTAGATTACACAGATATAGTACATCGATTATCTGTGAAAAAACAGAATTTTTTTTGAAACTACTGAAAGTTAAAAAAAATTAAATGAAGCAAATCAACAATCTTATCAATGAACACTAAATAATCCAATTCTACTTTTGTTTTTACAGTATCATGTGTTGATGACATTTGAGCCCATATATCTCGTGTCACAGTATATCTATGATGTCTTTTTCTTATTCATGTCAGTCAATATCCATGCTTCTTCCATAAATTGGAGTATTCCAGAATCATGTACCGCCACATTCTTTTTCTCTTATGATATTCATTTTGTGTTTGATCAGGATCAGAGGGGATTCCCTGAGGGATTATTTGCTGTAAAGATGTATGCATTAACAAACGACCTTCCAAAGAAGGTTCAACGCACCAAATCTAAAGTACGAGCTAACAGACCTAGAATAATCAAGTGAGTAGCTTGTTCTAGAGTAGATGATGAAGGCTCCCTCCGGATGGATTCTTACTGGAGCTTATCTGTTCATTTTTCTATGTTCGGATTAATTTGTTATAACGCTTGTGAAGCGTTTATAAAGTAGTTTCAATCTTATTTTGAACTCAATTAAAATGGAAATCATTCAATCGTTAGAGATTTTACGTTGTGATTTGTTTTTTTTGAAGTTTAAACTATGAATTGTTCTTCTTCAATGCGTTTATCCAGCAGTCACTAATTCTTGTAACGTTGTAAATTTAATTCTATCGGATTGCAAGCTAGAAAAGACCATTTTGGTATTATATGTTTAAAGTGTTGCTAGATTTTGAACAATCAAATGTCATTTTTTTTTGTTTTTTGTTTTGGGGCGGGGGGATATCTTAATATAGCAATAAAGATCGAAATGCTTTAACGTCGTTTGAGATCCCATTTGATTTATTTAATGTTTGATTCTATATTCAATATTGAAATGGTTTTGTGAAGAACAATGCTCGGTTCAAGTTACTTATATTTTGGATGTGGACATATAAGATTTCATTGATTTTCTTCAGAATTTCAACTCAGAATGGTTAGCATGTATTATTTTTTGCATTATTTTATTAATTTATCATTCGATTATTAGATTTTAGATATTGTTAGTTAGAACTTAGATATTGGTTTCAACTAATTTAGACTTTTGGTCTTATGGTTGGTCAAATTATAACTTCATATTCAACAACTACAAATAAAAAAAAAATGCTTGATTCTATTAAAAAATGTCAATGAAGTTAAAACTTTTTTTTAATAAAATTCATTCCGATATGACTTTCTGCCATCATTTTTTTCTTCATCTACTAGTAAATGTAAAAGGTGAGAATGACAACAAATAGCTGCAGTTTGTTCCGTTGTAACTTGTTAATAGGCATTTTTTGAAAGTAAATTTAAAGGCAAAATCTTGTAAATTTTATGGTTTTAACTTTTAACTCCACACAAATCCATTCAAGATGAATTGGTATGAACGATTGCTCTTATTGTCAGAGGGCCAAAGGTATATTAAATAATTAAATACTACATCAAATTTTAACTTTGTAAATATCAGGAAATGCATATCCGAAATATGTATAAGATATACTGAGCATTGTATGTTTAAATTGTTGAAACAGCGATAATGAAGTGGACACTGGCTTGAGAAAAAAGAGGTTTGTTCTGAAAGTGCAAGTGTAGTTTTGGTTGGTAGATTTTTTTTTAGTAAATACTGAATTCTGTAATTTTTTTATAATGAGATAATTATATTAAGCTAAACAGCATAAAAAATGCCTATCAACAATTCCTCCAGTCTTAAAGATAAGACAATATAATTCAAAAAGAACTGGATCTGATAATAAGCTCAAAATTATTGGCAAAAAAAAAAAAAGGTTAATAAGTTCAAACTCTAATTGTGATTGTGAGATAGCCCAAATTATACATTGATTATGAGATCTTTAAGCATACCATCTTTGATATAATGTTTTTTTAAGCCTTTTTAAATATATTTCAATAATTCAACGCTAGTAATTTCACTTACCCTAAGTCATTTAGTATTTAGAAACATGTATAATTTTAAATAGTTTGTAAAAATAGTAAATTAATTTTAGACCCTTTAGTGCGGAATTTTTTTTTCCTTCGTCGTTTCAATTTCTTGTTCCCACTTTTATTTCTTTTTCCTCTCATCCTTTCAAGCAGATGACAATAGACAACAAAGATCCGAGTCAGTATTATTTTATATGTTTTAAAAAATCTTATGATAATATCTCTTACAAATTTCAATCTAAGGTGCAAAGATGGAAAACAATGTTATCAAGCTTGTTTTTGTTCCATTTTGTTGGAATACTCTGATAACTGAAATAATATAGTAGTTCCTTCTTTTTTTATAAATTTTGAAATTGAAATAAATAATTGAAAAAGAGATTATGACTTTTTCATTTTAGTTGGATATTGGAGTTGCATACCTCATGTATGATGATAAACTCACTATACTTTGTTTTATATGGAATACATATCTCAATCCTCTCCTAAGTAGATTTTTATCCATGCACTATTTGGAACAATGAAGTTATTTACAAAAACATCAGCAAGAAACATGAAACGCTCTGTGTTATTGATATTTGTACTTTTGAGTTGGAGAGTATTGGTATACGCTGTTCAAATATTTTCAATCAGCTAAAAGTTTTGTACCACTTTGTTTTCAACCATACGTGTTGTTCCATTTGGATACATTCATGTTGAAGAATCTTGAAGGAGGCTCTTGAGATAGATATATTCAATAATCCTTAAAAGATCCATGCCTCTAAACTAAAGGTGGGTGATCCCTTCATTTATATGTGGCCTTTTGTATTGCAGATGAGCTTGTTTACATTGTTTATTCTTAGGTAAAATTCTTCTATCACACTTGTTACTATGTTACTGTTATGTTATTAGTTGTTAAAATGGGTATGTACACTTGTGAATTCACTCGCTTGAACACTTGTAAATTTTTATATTGTTTCTTATAATAAAAATTAGGATTTGTATATTTTCATACAAACACTTATTATTTTATTATTATTATTAGCTGTTAAAATGCGATTGTGCACTTGTAAATTCAAATGGACACTTGTGATTGTAAAATCATTTATAAAATAGAAACACTTGTAATTTTTGTTATTGTTGTTTGTTAAAATAAATTTATATCCTTATGTGGTTAAGCTGACTTAATGAATATAAATATCTTATCCTTAAGTTTTGCCCTTTGTAAATTAGATAGATATTTGTGAATAGTGCAGTTTAGTATAGATTGTAGGGTAAGATATGATAACATTCCTTTGTTTTATTTTATACTTCCTATTTGTTTTGAAAGGAACATTTAATTTGATTCTGTTTTAATTCTATTAGAAATATTTTGATAAAGATTTTAAAATATTTTTAATAATTAAATTTTCACATTAATATAAACTATAATTATCTACCTTGATTCTTTACTATTTTTTCTCCAATATAAAAATAACAAACAATGGTTGACGAAATCTTGGCTGTGGGCCATGTCAACTTCCTAAAAAATAAGTTAAAATATCGACCGCAGAAAATAACAAGAAATTTGTCATCTGCTCTTCCTTCTTCCATAAACAACTTGATCATTTGTCAGCCCTTCCATTTTCCATGGCCTTCTTCTCATTCAATTTTTTTTTAATCTGTTATAGGAAAATTATTCTTGAAGCACAAGTTTTCTTGAATTTTTAATTCGTTAAAAGTGGGTATTTTCACCTTAGCACAATTAATTAACTTTTAAAAATATAAGGTCCTTTAAAGTGAACTTAAAGGGTTGTTTGGTATGAGGGATTTTGGGGGGGAACTAAAACTTTTACAACTTGTATGTTAAAAAATTAGAGAAATGGGGTTGAAGGTTTTTAATTAATTTTTTTTACTCTTTTATTTTACATCTTATTTTTATTAAGATTTTGTAACCACACTTCTTTAATTTTTTAAATCCAACTCATCAAAATTTTTCCAACCGACCCTTCCCCTCTATTTCCCTGATGCCAAACAGACCCTTAGATGATAAAGTGCAAATTGAACACATCATTCTAAACTTTTCAACATTAATCAAAATATCATATATTCCCCAGTCCTTAACGTGAGAATCAAATAACTAACTTATCAAATTAAAAAAGGTAGTTAATTTAGTTAATTATAGTAAATTAGACATGTTTTTCTTAAAACACCCTTATTTAAAACTAAATTTCTCAAAGTCTACCTAATGATCTTTTATATGTTTGATTCTAATTTATAGAATTATTTTAAAATGACATTTTTTTTTGTGGATTCAAAGCGATTTTTTTTTTTTAAATACCGTGACATGCTAGTTTGTAGATTTAAAATGAACTAATATATTGGACTATTTTTCGTAGGAACTAAACCCAATCACTTTGAATGAGTACCCACATGAAAATATTTTTCAAAAAATGCTTAAAATTATTCATTAAAAATAGTAGAATTTCTTTGTATATGACATTAATGAATTCCCTTACGGTTGCAATCGTTACTCACTTTATATGATACATGTATATAATTAAATTATTTTTATATTTAATTACTATTTGAAAAAATATCAATAAGAATAGCTTTTGAAAAATGATAATCATGAAAATTAAATCTTATATTTAAGATCAAGACCAACTCTCTAACTAGATCTTATATTAAAAATAAGATTTTTTGTACTAGGTTTTTGGGAAGTACGTTGCACAATCACTTCTAGTAGTCTCCTTCCTTCTGGTATCACTTTTTATTTTTATTTATTTTTACACACACACACACAAAGAAGTACAGCTTTTTGGAAACACTCAAAATATGTCATCAGGATAAATGTTGGTCGATATTTTCTATGCGTACATGAATGAGAAGTCTTCCGCATTTCTCATCTCTCCATTCTCTCATCCCTCTCTTTCTATTGTGCTTTCCATATTATTCTTCAACATTTTTATAACAGTAATTACATAAGATTAGCCACTCTTCCTTCAAGTAAGATTCATCTTTTGAATATTATAAATGGAACAAATTACATAAACAAAATAACTATATTCATAATTTAGATTTCACATTCTAGACAAATAATGTGGATCTGCATATCATTTATCACAATTTCCCCGGTTGCAGTATTAAAATGCAATATAGAATGATTGTTTGTAAATTGCCAACCACCCTCTTTTTCTAATTTTTCAAATGCATAATTTAAAATATCAATTTTTTGCCAAACTTTAAATTTTCAAATTAAAATAATAGACTTTTATAGACTAAATTCAATTTTTTTTTTGCATATTTTCATATAATTATATAATTAAATTAACCCAAAAACTTGCAAACATAACCATGTAATCTATATTCATAATCATTCTATTAATATAAAAATGATAAATCAATAAAGAAAATGAGAAATCAAGCTTGAAATCAAGTTCCTAACTAAAAACAAGGCTATGTTTAAATTAAGTGCAAAATAGCACATTAGTATTTTCAACCTCAATGCTAGAGTAAACTTTCAACCTCACTTTTATCACCCGTTGTCCAAAACCCTCCCCATTTTCTATTTCAATTTTCAAGCTCCTATTAGTATTCTCCCACCCATTGTCCAAAGCCCTCCACCTTTTCTGCAATATGAATATCAGCAACTGAAACCCACAGTCAAAACCCTTTTCCTCTCAAAAAATGTAATCCACAACATTGAAAGAGGAGACGGATCAGTTATGAAAAAACAGTGGATTAGGGGGCAATTTTGCATTGAAAAAATAGTCAAATAGATTGTCACTAATTATTTTCATTGCTAATTAACTACTTTCTTTTTTTTATAGTGACTATAGAAAGTAGGGTTGGGCGGCAATTTTGCCTCAGAAGTTTTCACCAAGGAACACTTTTGCCCCGTAAGTTTTTTAGGGGGTAATTTTGCTCTGGAAGTATAAAAGTGGGTAATTTCGCCCTTGACGTTATCCCAATTAATTTTGAGCATTAGTTGATCAAATATGCTAAGCAATGCTAAGCTAACAGTCCACATATCATCTATGTTAGTTTTGTAAATGTGTAAATTTACACCAGAAGCCCATGTATTATTTACTTCATCTTTTTTCAAAATTAGATCTAATACTTTTAGGATAAATTTGCACTTTAACAAAAATGACGTGGATGACATGTAGACTATCAATTCAGCATATTTTGGTTAACTAATGGTCAAAATTAATTGTGATAACGGCCAAGACAAAATTGCCCCTCGGTGAAAAATTTCGGGGCCAAAATGCCCCTTAACTCTATAAAGTAAAAGAGTGCAAAATTAACAACAATCCTATTGGCGGCTAAGCAACAAGCTTCCACTTCAATGTAGAACATTGTACCATCTACCATGTAGCAAAGGAAGAGGCTTCGTTGTTCAATGAGTTGTGGGGGAAAATGAGTTGTGATTCTTACCATAATTGGAAAGTGGGTCTTTGTCATGTAAATTGGTAAGCACTCGGTTTTTTTGTCTTTTTACAGTGACCCCAAATTAGAGCCAAGTTTGAAGGCATCTGCCTGTAATTTATCAAATTCAAGAAACTTGTAAACACTACCTCTAGTCCTAAATACAAGAGTTCAACCAAAAGTTCACTTTGGTCATAAACATACGACCACAATTCACCCCGCCTCTCAAATTTATGGTTTGCCCAAAGTGTCCCTGTAATATATTATAAAAAAAAAAGGGAGGGGACAAATTGTCAGTAAAGAAAGAAAAAGAAAAAAAAAACATGTGGGGCTAGCTTGAGGAAAAAGTGACAGGAGGGTATTATTAATACCTTTCCCTTCACTTTCTCATTCAGGTTTCACGAGAAGCGATCAGAGCGAACGCAGTTCAATAAGGTTCTAAATTTATCAGATAATTTTAGTACTTAAAATCACTTTTTCTTAACAAAATTCCTTCATAAAAGTTGCTCTACGTATTTGGATCTTCCTATTGGTAGTAATATTATATTGATTAACGAGAATTTTGGGGTTAGAATTTTAGGAGAATTTTGAGTTTTTACAAAAGATGCTTATAGATATGTAGAGAATAAATAATAGTTGATTTTAATCGGTTTAGATTTACCATTTGGTTGTTTTATGATTTTATAATTAATTTCTTCTTAAATAAATAATAAATTATGCTTTAGAAACGTTTTTGACCGATTAAATTTGGATTAAACAATTTTTTTGAGTTATTGGAAGTATTATTGAAATTTTAATCAGTTTAGTTTTGCAGATTTTGAGTTATGTGAAATTATAAATTATGATTTGATATTATAATTAGAGAATTATGGTTATTAAATATTTTATTGTGAAATAGAGTTAAGAAATTTTAAAAAATTTTGATTTAAAAGGAATAGATAAATTGTTGTTAATTTTAAGAAAATTGAGCCAATTATGGGGATTATTATTTGCTATTTTGTTATAGTTAACAATTATTATAAATTATATTAAAATGTAAATATATATATTTATTGTAGAGTGAATTTGAATTTGGCTTGTTGAAGTTAAATTCTCAAGTTTAGGTGTCAAGAACTTAAGGTAACCACTTTTCAATTTATCATGTATGCTTGTTGAAATGATTATATGCGTATGTTGGTATTTTTAACTGCTATAAATATGTTATAGTAATTTATATATGAAAAATGTACAATGATAGTATTAATCATGTTTTTAGTAATTTTTAGTTAAGTGGGCATGAATGATTGATGATGCATAGCATTACATATGAAATATATGAATAAATTATTGATATTGAAGATTGAGATGTTGGATGTGGTGATGTGATTGATGAGAGATTTGATTCTTTTATACCATGTGGTATAACCACCACCGTATGCACAGTGGATGGCTTTGGCATTCTCAGGGCCCTTGGTATCACCCTTTTCTTTAGCCAGGTTAAGGGTCAGCTCAAGGGCAGGTGACACCTTTCCATTTTCGACAGAAAGGGAATCCATGATCCGATATGAATTCTGTAGCCTTTGGCCGGGTTACACCTCATTATTGGAGAACTTGGTGTAGTCTTATCAAAGAGACTAATCCTATTATATGTTATAGCTCATGGGTTCTGTCAGCGGTAAATGAGGTTATAAGGATAGTTGAGGGAGTTTTATGCATATTGAATTATTTTGAAATAATAATGTTTTGGGAAGATTAAACTTTATGTTTTATGAATATATATATATATATTGCCGCTTAATTATCTTATAATCATTCCTTGCATACTTGTTAAAATGGAATTGTGGTTACTGAGTTCATGTGACTTACTCTATCAATATTTAAAATTTTTCAGGAGAGAATTCAGGTGGTGCTATCAAGGGGAAGGCAAATGAGACTTGATTTGATCCATCGTATGTTTCGTTTGGTTACATGAGTATAATGTATATTGCCAAACTTAAGGGCCTTTTAGGTTTACGTTGCATATGTTGAATACTACGCTGCATACTGGGGTTTGTGCTGTGGACAGAGCCCCATAATATGTTGTATTATGTAATATTTAATATTTTACTTGATTTGGAAATTAATTATATGGTAATTAAGAGAGGTCGTTACATTTTTGGTATCAAAGCTTTGAGTTTAAAGGTTCTCTGGTATTTTCATTCTTGCATATAGTTGTATCGACAATATACATTAGTTACTCATGTGCCTTTCCTTTTTATTTGACCAATTAGTTTTTCTCCTTGTAGGAGAATAGAAATGGAAGATACGAGAAAAATGCACTCAGTTGGAGACCTGGTTAATTATGGTCAACCTATAGGACCATAAGATACTAATGACATTTTACAAGAGCTGTTGACCATATTACGTGGGTTTGGTCAAATGGTGCAAAGGCATGAGGAGGAATTGAATAAAGGGAAAGATAATGAGGACGAGCACTCTATTCATGAAAGTGAGTTTGATGATATTGGAGCTCATGATGGTCATCATTCTAGTAGTGGCCATAATACTACCGTGGAGACAAGGGATAACAAATCTAAAGAGGAGTATGATAGAGTTTCTATAACTTAAGTGTGGAAAGAGGTGCATAAGTTCTCACCCCAAACCTTTGACGGAAAGTTTAATCCAAAAGTTAGCGAAGGCTGGATTGATCGATTATAGACTATCTTCTCTGTAGTTGAATGTGATGAACGACAAAAGGTAATAATAGCAGTGGTGTTATTGGTAGATAATGCAAAGATGTGGTGGAAAAGTGTCAAGCCTACAGATGGGACCATTCCAAATTGGAATAAGTTTAAGGTGATGTTCAGTCAGCACTACTTTCCTGCAGCTTTAAAGTCACTCAAGGAGTCTGAGTTCTATAATTTTCAATAAGGTGACCTGGGTATGAACTCATTCATTGCACAATTTCTGGAGCTCGTGAAGTACACTGCTGATGGTAAATCACAAAAGAATTAAGCGTGGATGGCAGATAGGCTGCTATAGAAGGCACGCCCAAAGTTTAAAAGACAGCTGATACCTTTATAGATTACTTCTTTTGAGGATATGTGTACACAGCTTCGTCTCTTGGATGCAGAGATACGAGGTTATAATTATGAGCTCGAACTGAGGAGGGATCCACAGGGCAGAATTTCATCTTATCCTGGTCCTACAGGGGGTTTTAACAAGAGGAGTATTTATAGTTTTGGAGACTTTGGATACCCAGAAAAGAAGAAGAATAAGTGACCGATGGGATCATTTCAGAGTGGATCAGGTTCGAGGACTCAAGCTCAAAGGAGTCAAGGTGGGAGAAGTCAGTCATCTTATAGAGGCTCTACTGCCCCTGTGCCTAGTACTGCTAGGACTCCAATTGGCTCGAAATGTGGAAGGTATCATCAGGGAAATTGTTTGACCTGCTATGCTTGTGGTAAGGTGGGGCACACCTCTCGTTTGTGTCCAGAAGGCAATTTGACTTGTTTTAGTTGCTGTAAGGTGGGACACATCTCTCGCTTCTGTCCAGAAGGCAAGCAGACCTCTCAAGTCTCCAAACCTATCATGCCAGGACGAATCTTTGTTTTGACACAAGAGAAGGCGGGTACTTCACCTAATCTCATTAAAGGTAAAAATTAAATTACAAAATGATGATATTCTTGCATTGTTTGACTCTGGTGCTACACATTTCTTTATAGCTTTTGATTGTGCCAAGAGACTAAACTTAGATGTTTCTGAGTTACCTTTCGATGTAAATGTATCAACACCTGCTGGATCTTCTGTAAAAACTTCTAATGCATGTATGAATCTTGCATTAGAGTTTGAGAGTCATAAGACAAAAATTGATCTTATTTGTTTATCCCTTAGGAACTTGATGTAATTGTGGGCATGGATTGGCTTATAGCCAATGGTGCCATATTCCAATGTAGAGCAAAAACTATTTCTTTACCTGTGTATTCTGCGTCTAGAGAGGTGTCTAGTGGCCCTTTATTGTTATCAGTTATTCAAGTTGAAAGTTGTATCAAACAGGGATGTCAAGCCTATATGGTTTTCTTCTCTGTTCAAGCTGAGATAGAGGAAGGGATTGATAGAATTGAAAAAGTGAATGAGTTTCCTGAGGTTTTTCCAAAGGAAATGTCAGGATTACCCCCTGAGCGAGAAGTAGAATTTTCGATTGACGTGGTGCCTGGTACAGAGCCTATCTCAAAGGCCCCTATCAAATGGCGCCAGCAAAATTAGCAGAATTGAAGAAGCAACTGGAAGAACTACTTGAGAAGGGATTTATCTGACCAAGTGTATCACCAGGGGGATCACCTGTTCTATTCGTGAAAAAGAAGGATGGGACCTTGCGGTTGTACATTAATTACCGTCAACTAAACAAAGTCATTATCAAGAACAAATATCCTCTTCCAAGGATTGATGATTTACTAGATCAACTTGTAGGGTCAACGATATTCTCCAAAATTGATTTAAGGTTAGGATATCATCAGTTAAGAGTTAAAGCAGAGGATGTTTCTAAGACAGCCTTTCATACACGATACGATCATTATGAGTTTCTAGTAATGCCGTTTGAGTTAACTAATGCTCCAACGGTATTCATGGACTACATGAACCGGATATTCAGACCATATTTAGATAAGTTTGTGGTGGTTTTCATAGATGATATTCTCATATACTCTCGAAACGAAAAGGAATACTGAGAGCATCTTAGAACAGTGTTGCAAGTGTTGGGAGAGCACATGCTTTATGCAAAATTGAGTAAGTGCGAATTTTGGTTTAGAGAGATAAAGTTCCTTGGCCATGTAATTTCAGTATAAGATGAAATTCTGCCCTGTGGATCCCTCCTCAGCTCGAGCTCATAATTATAACCTCGTATCTCTGCATCCAAGAGACGAAGCCGTGTACACATATCCTCAAAAGAAGTAATCTGTAGAGGTATTAGCTGTCTTTTAAACTCTGGGTGTGCGTCCTGTAGCAACCTATCTGCCATCCACGCTTCATTCTTTTGTGATTTACCATCAACAGTGTACTTCACGAGCTCCAGAAATTGTGCAATGAATGAGTCCATATCCAGGTCACCTTGATGAAAATTATAGAACTCAGTCTCCTTGAGTGACTTTAAAGCTGCAGGAAAGTAGTGCTGACTGAACATCACCTTAAACTCGTTCAAGTTTGGAATGGTCCCATATGTAGGCTTGACACTTTTCCACCATATCTTTGCATTATCTACCAATAACACCACTGCTATTATCACCTTTTGTCGTTCATCACATTCAACTACAGAGAAGATAGTCTCTAATCAATCAATCCAGCCTTCGCTAACTTTTGGATTAAACTTTCCGTCAAAGGTTTGGGGTGAGAATTTATGCACCTCTTTCCACACTTAAGTTATAGAAACTCTATCATACTCCTCTTTAGATTTGTTATCCCTTGTCTCCACGACAGTATTATGGCCACTACTAGAATGATAACCATTGTGAGCTCCAATATCCTCAAACCCACTTTCATAAATAGAGTGCTCGTCCTCGTTATCTTTCCCTTTATTCAATTCCTCCTCATGCCTTTGCACCATTTGACCAAGCCCACGTACTGTGGTCAGTAGCTTTCGTAAAATGTCATTAGTATGTTGTGGTCCTATGGATTGACCATGATTAACTAGGTCTCCAACTGAGTGCGTTTTACTCGTATCTCCCATTTCTATTCTCCTACAAGGAGAAAAACTAATTGGTCAGATAAAAAGGGAAGGCACATGAGTAACTAATGTATATTGCTGACACAACTATATGCAAGAATGAAAATACTAGAGAACCTTTAAACTCAAAGTTTTGATACCAAAAATGTAACGACCTCTCTTAATTATCATATAATTAATTTCCAAACCAAGTAAAATATTAAATATTACATAATACAACATATTATGGGGCTCCGTTCACAGTACAAACCCTAGTATGCAGCGTAGTATTCAACATATGCAACGTAAACCTAAAAAGCCATTAAGTTTGGCAATATACATTATATTCATGTAACCAAACGAAACATACGATGGATCAAATCAAGTCTCGTTTGCTTTCCCCTTGATAGCACCACCTGAATTCTCTCCTAAAAAATTTTAAATATCGATAGGGTGAGTCACATGGACTCAGTAACCACAATTCCATTTTAACAAGTATGCAAGGAATGATTATAAGATAATTAAGCGGTCAATATATATATATATATATATTCATAAAATATAAAGTTTAATCTTCCCAAAATATTATTATTTCAAAATAATTCAATATGCATAAAACTCCCTCAACCATCCTTATAACCTCCTTTACCGCTGACAGAACCCATGAACTATAACATATAATAGGATTAGCCTCTTTGACAAGACTACACCAAGTTCTCCAATAATGAGGTGTAACCCGGCCAAAGGCTACAGAATTCATATCGGATCATGGATTCCCTTTCCGTCGAAAATGCAAAGGTGTCACCTGCCCTTGAGCTGACCCTTAACCCGGCCAAAGAAAAGGGTGATACCAAGGGCCCTGAGAATGCCAAAGCCATCCACTGTGCACACGGTGGTAGCTATATCACATGATATAAAAGAATCAAACCTCTCCTCAATCACATCACCACATCCAACATCTCAACAGCATAATCTTCAATATCAATAATTTATTTATATATTTCATATTTAATGTTATGCATCATCAATCATTCAAATAAATCATTCATACTCACTTAATTAAAAATTACTAAAAACGTGATTAATACTATCATTGTACATTTTTAATATATAAATTACTATAACATATTTATAGCACTTAAAAATACCAAGATACGCATATAATCATTTCAACAAGCATACATGATAAATTGGAAAGTGGTTACCTTAAGTTCTTAACACCTAAACTTGAGAATTTAACTCTAACAAACCAAATTTAAATTCATTCTACAATAAATATATATATTTACATGTTAATATAATTTATAATAATTATTAACTATCACAAAATAGCAAATAATAATCCCCATAATTGGCTCAATTTTCTTAAAAATAACAATTTATCTATTTCTCAAATTCCTTTTAAATCAAAATTTTTTAAAATTTCTTAACTCTATTTCACAATAAAATATTTAATAACCATAATTTTCTAATTATAATATCAAATCATAATTTATAATTTCACATAACTCAAAATCTGCAAAACTAAACTGATTAAATTTCAATAATACTTCCAATAACTCAAAAAAATTGTTTAATCCAAATTTAATCGATCAAAAACGTTTCTAAAGCATAATTTATTATTTATTTAAGAAATTAATTATAAAATCATAAAACAATCAAATGGTAAATCTAAACCGATTAAAATAAACTATTATTTATTCTCTACATATCTATAATCATCTTTTGTAAAACTCAAAATTCTCCTAAAATCCTAACCCCAAAATTCTCGTTAATCAATATAATATTACTACCAATAGGAAGATCAAAATACGTAGAGCAACTTTTATGAAGGAAATTTGTTAAGAAAAAGTGATTTTAAGTATCAAAATTATCTGATAAATTTAGAATCTTACCTATTGAACTGTGTTCGCTTTCCGCTGATCGCTTCTCGTAAACCTAAATGAGAAAGTGAAGGGAAAGGTATTAATAATACCCTCCCGTCACTTTTTTCCTCAAACGGGCCCCACATGTTTTTTTTTCTTTTTCTTTCTTAACCGACAATTTGCCCCCTCCTCTACTTTTTTCTTTTTCTTTTATATATATATATATACATATTACAACTATTGCAAGTGTTGGGAGAGCACAAGCTTTATGCAAAATTGAGCAAGTGCGAATTTTGGCTTAGAGAGGTAAAGTTCATTGGCCATGTAATTTCAGCTGAAGGGGTTGCAATAGACCCTACCAAAGTTGATGGAGTTCTTCAGTGGGAACAACCAAAGTCTGTGACTGAAATTAACAGCTTCTTGGGATTAGCTGGATACTACAGAAGGTTTATACAAGGTTTTTCTCAGTTAGCAATACCACTTACTAAGCTAACCAGGAAGGATCAACCTTTTATTTGGACAAGTAAGTGCGAAACCGCCTTTCAAGAGTTGAAGAGGAAGTTGATCTCTGCACCAGTGTTAGTTATTCCTAATCCTGCTTTATCCTATACTTTGTATACCGATGCTTTGTTAAAGGGTCTGGGATGCATATTGATGCAAGAAGGAAAAGTTGTTGCTTATGCTTCCAAACAATTGAGACCACATGAAGAGAATTATCTGACCCATGACTTAGAATTGGCAGCAGTTGTATTTGCACTGAAGATCTAGAGGTACTATCTCTATGGTTCACAATTTGAAATTTTTACTGATCATAAGAGTTTAAAGTATCTTGTGGATCAGAAGGAGCTTAACAATAGGCAGAGGAGGTGGATGGAATTTCTAAAAGATTATGATTTCGAACTAAAGTATCATCCCGGTAAAGCCAACGTTGTTGCAGACGCTTTAAGTAGAAAAGCTATTCATGTATTTTACTTGAGACTTTATGAGAACCACTGGTTAGAAAGGTTGAAGGACATAAACATGCTAGTCAGTAAAGTTATGATGCAATCTGTACAAATTGAGAATGAATTTTGGAAGGAGATAAAGATGGCTCAATTGGAGGATGAATATCTATTGAAAATTAAAGAAGAATTAGAGGAAGGAGGAGTCAATGATTTTGACGTAGATAGTGATGGTATTCTGAGATTTAAAGGGAAGGTTTGCGTCTCGAATGATGAAAAAGCTAAGACTTGTATTTTAGAAGAAGCGCATCGAAGCAAATATACTATTCATCCGGGGATCACTAAGATGTACAATGATTTAAAGCGAAATTATTGGTGGCTTAATATGAAACAAGATATGACAGACTTCATAATGAGGTGTCTGACTTGTCAGAAAGCGAAGATTGAGCATAAAAAACATTCAGGGCTACTTCAACCTTTACAGATTCCTCAGTGGAAGTGGGACAGCATTTCCATGGATTTTATTGTGGGATTGCCTGGTACTACGCTGCCTGATACTATGCACCATAATGCCATATGGGTCATTATAGGCAGATTGACGAAGTCAACTCATTTCTTGCCGATCCATATTGGATATAGTTTGCAGAAGCTAGCCCAGCTGTATGTGGATTGGATTGTTAGGTTGCATGGTGCGCCTGTAGAAGTTGTGTCAGACCGCGATCCAAGGTTCACGTCAAATTTCTGGAAAGCATTACAGGAGGCCATGGGGACTAGGCCGAAGTTCAGTACGACTTATCATCCGCAGACTGATGGTCAAACTGAGAGAACGATTCAAACTCTTAAGGATATGTTGAGAGCTTGCGCAATTGAGCTACCTGGTAATCGGGATTCACACCTGCCTTTAGCAGAATTTGCCTACAACAATAGTTACCATTCAAGCATTCAAATGGCTCCTTTCGAGGCATTATATGGAAGAAAATGTAGATCGCCCCTCTGTTGGACTGAATTGAGCGAGAGAACTATGATTATACCAGACTTAGTGGATGAAACTACTAAGAAAATTGAGATGATTCGCCAAAAGTTGTTGACCGCTCAGAGCAGACAAAAGAGCTATACGGATAAGCGACGTAGACCTTTAAAGTTTGAAGTGGGTGACCACGTGTTCTTTAAGGTTACACCAGTGACTTGTATTGGTAGATCCATTAAAGCCAAAAAGTTAACTCCTCGTTTCATTGGACCATACGACATATTGGAGCGAATTGGATTAGTTGCCTATCGAATCGCCTTGCCGCCACATTTGTCAAATGTGCATAACGTGTTCCACGTGTCACAGCTTAAGAAATATCATTCAGATCCTTCCCATGTGATTGAGCCTGAAGAAGTTGAGTTAAGGGAAATTTTGACATATGTGCCCAGATCATAAAAGATTTTAGATGTAAAAGATAAGCAATTACGGAACAGAACAATCCGTCTCCTAAAAGTTTTCTGAAAGGACATGTCTCCTGGTGATGCTACTTGGGAAACTGAAGAGCGAATGCGACGCGATTTCCCTAATTCGTTTGTTTAGGTACGCGTAAATATTATATAAGAATCTTGTGTTGTGAATTGTTTCTATTGATTGTCATGAATTTTGGGGACAAAATTCTATTTAGGTGGGTAGAGTTGTAATATATATATATATATATATTTTATAAAAAATAGGGGAGGGGGCAAACTGTCGGTAAAGAAAGAAAAAGAAAAAGAAACATGTGGGGCCCACTTGAGGAAAAAGTGACGGGAGGGTATTATTAATACCTTTTCCTTCACTTTCTCATTCAGGTTTCATGAGAAGCGATCAGCGGAGAGCGAACGCAGTTCAATAGGTAAGGTTTTAAATTTATCAGATAATTTTGGTACTTAAAAATACTTTTTCTTAATAAACTTCTTTCACAAAAGTTGTTCTACGTATTTTGATCTTCCTATTGGTAGTAATATTATATTGATTAACGAGAATTTTGGGGTTAGGATTTTAGGAGAATTTTGAGTTTTTACAAAAGATGCTTATAGATATGTAGAGAATAAATAATAGTTGATTTTAATCGGTTTAAATTTATCATTTGGTTGTTTTATGATTTTATAATTAATTTCTTCTTAAATAAATAATAAATTATGCTTTAGAAACGTTTTTGACCAATTAAATTTGGATTAAACAATTTATTTGAGTTATTGGAAGTATTATTGAAATTTTAATTGATTTAGTTTTACAAATTTTGAGTTATGTGAAATTATAAATTATGATTTGATATTATAGTTAGAGAATTATGATTATTAAATATTTTATTGTGGAATAGAATTAAGAAATTTTAAAAAAATTTGATTTAAAAGGAATTTGAGGAATAGATAAATTGTTATTTTTAAGAAAATTGAGCTAATTATGGAGATTATTATTTGCTATTTTATAATAGTTAACAATTATTATAAATTATATTAACATGTAAATATATATATTTATTGTAGAGTGAATTTGAATTTGGCTTGTTGGAGTTAAATTCTCAAGTTTAGGTGTCAAGAACTTAAGGTAACCACTTTCCAATTTATCATGTATTCTTGTTGAAATGATTATATGTGTATGTTGGTATTTTTAATTGCTATAAATATGTTATAGTTTTTTATATATGAAAAATGTACAATGATAGTATTAATCATGTTTTTAGTAATTTTTAGTTAAGTGGGCATGAATGATTTATTTGAATGATTGATGATGCATAACATTAAATATGAAATATATAAATAAATTATTGATATTGAAGATTGTGATGTTAAGATGTTGGATGTGATGATGTGATTGAGGAGAGGTTTGATTCTTTTATATTATGTGATATAGCCACCACCGTGTGCACAGTGGATGGCTTTGGCATTCTCAGGGCCCTTAGTATCATGCTTTCCTTTGGCCGAGTTAAGGGTTAGCTCAAGGGCAGGTGACACCTTTCCATTTTTGACGGAAAGGGAATCCATGATCTGATATGAGTTCTGTAGCCTTTGGCCGAGTTACACCTCATTATTGGAGAGCTTGGTGTAGTCTTGTCAAAGAGACTAATCCTATTATATGTTATAGCTCATGGATTCTGTCAGCGGTAAAGGAGGTTATAAAGATGGTTGAGGGAGTTTTATGCATATTGAATTATTTTGAAATAATAATATTTTGGAAAGATTAAACTTTATGTTTTATGAATATATATATATATTACCCGCTTAATTATCTTATAATCATTCCTTGCATACTTGTTAAAATGGAATTGTGGTTACTAAGTCCATGTGACTCACCCTTTCGATATTTAAAATTTTTCAGGAGAGAATTCAGGTGGTGCTATCAAGGGGAAGGCAAACGAGACTTGATTTGATCTATCGTATGTTTCGTTTGGTTACATGAGTATAATGTATATTGCCAAACTTAAGGGCCTTTTAGGTTTACGTTGCATATATTGAATACTACGCTGCATACTGGGGTTTGTACTGTGAACGGAGCCCCATAATATGTTGTATTATGTAATATTTAATATTTTACTTGGTTTGAAATTAATTATATGATAATTAAGAGAGGTCGTTACAGTCCCTATATTGACTAGATATATTGAGGGGGGCTGGCAATTAAAGGGGTATTCTAATGTATATGATTAGAGACAATAGTGTAAGGCAACTAAACCATATTTGTTTCAAATAATTAACTTAACTAATTTCTTTAGTATCACAAATTAGCTATCTAGTTGTTATATTAAGGACCGGAGGTAGTAAATTCTTTATTTGTGACCTATTTATAATTTTCTCTTGAAAAAAATGAAAGCTTCCATGAGTATAAAAAGCTTTGAAGATGCAAGAGGTAGTTTAGAGATTAGTGGCTAGTGGCAATCGTGAGTCAAAAATAATTTTAAGCTTTCACCACGAAATTTTAATTGCCTAAAGCTTTTTCATCTTTTCAAAGCAAGTCAAATGATAGCCAAGTTCTAGGGGACATACAGTAATTTAAAATATTTATAGAATTTACTTGTAACTAAATTCCTTATTTTTGGGACCAATTTTAAATTTTTAATGATATCAAAACCGGACGGGATGGACCAATTTGACCATAAAGATGAAGACAAACGAAGTTAATTAGTATGGCAAAGCTGCCAAATACAATCCCCATGCATAGAACAATTAGCCACAGAATATAGGTTAAAAAGATAAAAACCACAACAGTAAAAAGCCAGAGAATGCAGCTGTGAATTAAACTATTCACCAAAACAA
Organism: Inga leiocalycina; assembly: GCA_963242795.1. Taxonomy (NCBI): domain Eukaryota; kingdom Viridiplantae; phylum Streptophyta; class Magnoliopsida; order Fabales; family Fabaceae; genus Inga; species Inga leiocalycina. The sequence continues at coordinate 65,949,966 of OY725323.1, read as the reverse complement.
ATCACAGGATTGATTATAATTTTCATTAACTAATTAAGAGGTCTAGCTACAAGTGTAGTGAAAATAGTAGTAATACCTTCAGGGCTAGGATACAACCGGTTGTGCCACCATTACACGTGAAATTGCAACTCTGGTTCGGCATTTCAACTTCCACTTAAGAGCACTCGGCCATTTCACAGCCTTGTTCATCCACATAATCCAAATCTAAATCCAGTTTTGGAGAGTTCCTGTCAGAAAACCTATTATTCACCCTCCTGTTACTTAAAATCACCTCTGAGTCTTTCATCAACTTGATGTACTTTTTCCTCACTCTCAGTAGAGGATGCTCAATTATAGCAGATCTATTCCTGTAAGCTTCCTTAAGAATGACTGTACAAGTTTTGTTCCTAAGAGACAGGTAAAATATATGGGGATGCCGCTCGAATGCCTTGTGCACTTTCTGTGGCAGCCCCAAATGTTTCTTAAGGCAAAAGAGCGTCTTCCTCTCTGCAGAATGCTCAACAAAAAGGGAAAGCAGTTCATGAAGAAGCCCAACAAGTCGCTTCTCTGCGATGTCACTATTTGGATCCAAATTTGTCAACTTCTCATAAGGTGAAACATAAGGGAGCTTTTGAAATTCATTAAGCCAAGTCTCAATCTTCCTCCTCAGCCTCAAACCTTTTGATGGAAAAAGTGGAAATTCAATGGCCTCCATTGAGCCCCCAAAAAACAAGCCTCTTTTCATGGCATTCCACTGTATCATGGACCAAACTTTTTCTCCACTTTCAACTGCCAATCCCTTCAATCCCTCAGCCATATCTACAAACTTGAATGATGCATCAAGATTCCGCTCTGGATACTGCAAGAAATTATCAGGCAATCCTAGATACCACTGCATCCCCTTGATTATTTTTAAAGGCAGAACACTCTCTCTGCTCATCATTATCATCTTCTTTAACCTAGCTCTTAAGTCCTCCTTGAACTCTTCATAAACTCTTTCCTCTTCCCTGTGAATCAGAGCAGCTTCTGAAGTCAACCTGAACCAAGGAAGATTGTATTCAGGGCCTGTAAACTCCTCAAAAATGGAAGGATATTTCCTCAAAAATCTTGCAACCTTCATGGGCACACCTAACTCTATTCCCCTCTTTGACACTTCAGATATTGGAATGCAACCATTCAGATCCTGGGCAATACAGTTTTTGAGGGCACTAACAGGTTTTAGTTGAATGGACTGGTAGATGTGCTCAATTGAGTCATAGTATGAATCTTTCTTCCATTTCATGTATACATCCACATAATTGCATGCCCGGATGTGCAAGACAGGAGGGTTTGGGGTCCTATATACAGAAGAGAATATTGACTTTTCAGATGATCTGAGCAGATTTTTAAGGGTTCTTGGCTGAAATTTGTTGAAGTAAAAAACCATTGAGCAATAAATCAGTGGCAGAACTTGATGATTTCCTGCCCAACAAAACAAAAAAGAACAGAAAAAGTGGTACAGATTTTATTTCAGACTGATAGTTGCAAGATCCCTGTTTGAATCTACAAAGAGAGTTTCCTATGAAGGAGGTAATGAGAATGTTTTAGTAGAAACTAGAAAATATTATAGTAGAAAGAGTTTTTAAAACAAAATCAAATAATGGTTGCAAAATTGTAGCAACAGGCTATAAGAAATATTGACGAAAGCTACAACCAATGTGACTGACATACTACAGTCCCAGTCTCCAGAGGGAGCTATTAAGTTGGTTGATACACAAACCAAACATTCTTTTTGTTAATACTATCTATACTAATGGAAACTCTTCACAGTTCACACCATGGTAGCATAACTCATTATATTCAAATAATATACGACATCAAAAATCATCCTATTCTTGCTTCAAAACCTATGAAGTGTGAATTAAAGAGAAAAATGAAAACATGCCTGCCTTTGAAACTTAATTGTTATTGTTTTAAAAAAAGTGATTGAACTAAGAAAAGTAACCATAGAAGATCAAATTAGGATCCCCAAAACTAAAAGAGTAATGGTAAGTCTGATATATTCCTCTGACAGTAGTCCCTATTCCCATATAACAAAATATATCATCATCTATCATGAAATACGCTAGCATGTCAAACTATTAACCATGTAAGGAAAAACATTTTATGATAGGACATGAAATATCCAACTAATACAGCTTAAATTTAAAAATAGTTCAAAACGTCAAAATTCAGCTTCCATTTAAGTAGCACGGCTATTTTCCATGTGCCATCCCGCAAAACTGAAGCAATAAAAAAAAAACTATAGAAACATTCATTCCAACAATCCAAAGAACGATGCAACCTTTATATTGATTAAACTAGTAAATACTGGTAAATAACCCAACTACTCAAGTACGGAACAGAGCATGGAACAAATAGTAAAAATCAATAGACCAAAATACCCTCAATCAATTTTTTGCCATGCGCTCCTCTTTCATTATTCTCCCTCGTCAGATGGCAAAAATCATAATCAAAATCCAATCCACATCTCCATAATCAAATGCCAGAGTTTCATGATCAAAATCAAATGCTAGATTTCCAAAATCAAAATAAAAATCCAAATCACATTGGAGAAAAGAAACGCAGAGGCAATAACAGATTCGAAAATGGAAGCTCAAGCAATTAAGAGAAATTGACTCGTTCATTTCCTTGACCACATTCCTTGACAAATTACAAGCCGACGAATTAAAGAACTGACTGAAATACCTCACAACGATGACGAACTGGCTGGGACGTGAAGTCCCAAAGTCGATCGTGACAGTGATGATGACGAGGCGCGGCGCGGGATGGGACGGCGAGCAGGCGACGACGAGCAGGTTGAGCGGACGACGGCAAGGCGGACGCTGACCTGGAACGTGATTGATGAAGCCGAAGAAGAGGGAACTGCAGAAAGTGCCACTGCCGAGTGCCGACTTGCCGAGAGAATGGAGAAGCCGAAAGGCTAGGTCATGGTCAGTTGAGACTGTGAGAGTGAAATGACTGGTGAGGTGAGTATCCGTCGAATTTTGGGTCAGTTTTGGGTTCACTTTCAGCTGTATCGGGTTCAGTTGTGGGTCTTTTTCTTCCCCCATATAACCCAAGTTAATGTATGTTCGGGTATTAACAAAATGATGGTTTTAAAATGTGGTTTTTGTAAATCGAGATAAAACTCCTCTCATATACTTATTTCGTAAATTATAAAAGTTATTCATTAAAAGTTAATCCGAACATACACTTACACACTTATACAACACAAGCAATTTTTAAAAAAATATAATAAGATATCTATTTAGGACCGGGATTCTCTAAAGCTTGCCCTGATCTCATCCCAGTCCCGATATCTTCTAATCCCTGTCCCGAATATTCTTAGTCTCGGAATGGCTTGGATTTTTAGTCCTTATCTTGCCAAGACCGAGACAAGACGGTCTAGACTAGGACCACATGAACAAAAAATTAAGAAGAGTATTACTTCTTAGGAAACAAAAAAGGATTGTTAGATAGATTTTCTTCTGAAAATTAAATCTTAAAAAATAATTATAATAAAGTTCCATATTAATAATTAACATTTACCTATCAAAATTTTTTTTTTACCTGAGTTTACATTTCAAATTTGTAGTAACTCCAAATAATTAATTTATTTGTTAAATATAATACAATTAAATAATAACAAAAATAATATCTATTTTTTAATTTTTTGTACAAGAAAAATAATATCTACTATTAATTAAAAAAGGGCGGAAACACACTTCCGTTATTATCTCTTACATTTAAAATTAAAAAAAACCAACTAAAACTAAAACTACGGATCCTCAACTATCAACATGTGACGTAATGGTATCTTTTTTTTTTTTAATTTTGATTTTTCAACTAGTTACATTATCATAGTAATTCATCTATCATTTAAATATTTATATTAACATTTATCCACCATTAAGGTCTTTTGTCTGGTTTATATTGTCAACATTGACACTAATTAAATTCTTTTCATCAGAATAAAAAATTAAACACATTTTTTATCCGAAAAAATTAAACTCATTTGATATCTTATCAAAACTACAAAATATTGAATCAATCTTTATTTATCCAATTCATGGTTGGTTGGTAAATTAAATCAATTAAAGCATATATAACTTTGAATATACTTTCCAATGAAAAGTATTTTGGATCAATTTTATTTGCTAGGTGAGAGAAGTGTGGAGGGAATCTAGCTCCACTACATAGAATCGTGTGAATTTTTCTTTTTAAGCTTTAGAGCCCATTTGGTTCAACTACATTGTATGTCTGCAATGGTAATCATGATTGCACTATCAAAAGAAGAGTGTTTGGTTGCTCTTTAGCATGGTATTAGGATTTATCATATTAATGATGATTACTAAAAAGTTAGTAATCCTCATTCATACATCCCCATATGAATACTCATTACCACTCCATTGTATGTTTGAAAAAGTCCAATTTACCCTTTAGTCTCATTTGTCCTTGTTATACTTATCTCATTTTAGTTGCCATACCACAACCATTGCCACCACCACCCCTTACCGCTGCCACCTTAATAACTTCCGCCACCGCCACCGCCTCCTCCTCCACCATTGTCACTGTCACCACCTGTCATTGCTGTAATGCTCTAATTTTTTATTAAGGGCTAATGATGATTATGGTGGATAATTGATGGATTAAATCTAAAATATTGTGTTTTATGGCAATTTTAATTAATATGCCATAATTGGTGGAAAAATTAAAAGAATGGAATTATTGATCATAAGTTAGTGATTAAGGGATGAATTAATTACTAAGAGGAAAAATGAGAAATGTGATTAAATGGCTAATGGAGTGGTAAGAATAACTAATTAGTTACTTATTTTATGAGAGCCAATTAAATGGTGGCAAGTGGCAAGTTAGCATGAAGAGACCGTTGTCGAGCTGGTTTTAGAAAAGTTTTTGTAAACCTTGATTTTGAGAAATTTACTTTTATTAAGTCCTAAATCATTTACGGTCTCTAATGCCATATAATTACGTATTTATGAACTTAATCTCGGCCTTGAGTATGAAGGGGGTTACAATTGCCACCACTACTCCCTCATCCTCAATCGCCATTGCCACCACCTCTTCTTCCACCATTGTTGCTGTTACCACCTGTCATCACCACTACTACTCTTAATTGCCCCCGTTGCCACCCGTTACCAATGCCACTTCCACTATTATCACCACCGCCACTGCCTCCTCCTCCACCATTGTCACTGTCACCACTTGCCATTGCCTCTATCACACCACCAATATCCCAACATAAGAAATATTTGTTTTTGTTTTCTTAAAAAAATAATAAAACTTGTGTTGAAACTCTACCTATGTTTATAGCCGGTCCCAAGCCCGGGTAAAGAAAGAGGGTTGTGTTAGGCCCTGACAGCCAACGTAAAACCCTATCGAATCTCTTATGAATATGGATCAATGAAGAAATTTTGATAATGCTAGGTCGTTGCCTGTAAGTAATGCGCTATATGGCTCGTGTACAATGAGAAGTAAGCGAGAGCCGCTGCATCATCGCCCTGATATTGTGTTAAATAAGCAAGGGCTACCGCTCTCTTCTAAATGGAGGCGGCTGAAGAAGCTAGTTCATGAAAGCAAGATCAGATTTGGTACTTAGAATGTTGGAACTCTAAATGCCAAATCTATGGAGGTGGTGGGCGTAATGAATGATCAAAAGATTAATATCTTGTGCTTTTAGGAAACTAAATGGGTAGGAGAAAGGTCTTGGAAAATTAATGGTTTTAAGCTTTAGTACACAGAAAAGGTCAATGGAAGGAATGGTGTTGGTATCATCGTTGTTAATAAATGGAGAAAGAATGTGGTGGAAGTTAAAAGGGTTGAGAACAAAATCATTTCCTTAAAAATGATTGTTGGGAAGGATATTATAAACATTATTAGTGCGTTTGCACCTCAAGTAGGGGCAGAAGCACATCTTAAGGAAAAGTTCTGGGAAGATATGGAGGGGCTAATTCAGAGTATTCCACTGACTGAAAAGATTTTTATTGGAGGAGATCTTAATGGACATATTGGTAAGGAGGCAGGATCTCATGCAAGGGCTCATGGGGGTTTTGGATTTAGGGTGCTTAATAACGAAGGTCAATCTATTATTGATTTCTCACTTGCGTATAACCTCAAGATTGTCAACACTTGCTTTAAGAAGAGGGAGGAGCATTTAATTACATATAAGAGTAGAGTTGCCAAGACACAGATTGACTTCTTTTTGGTAAGGAATTCCGATAGAAGACTTTTTACTAATTGTAAAGTGATCCCTGGGGATGGTGTGACAACACAACATCGAGTTTTGGTCCTTGATGTGAATATTAAGTGTGTAAAACAAAAGCGCTCACAAGTTTTAAATCTAAGGGTCAGGTGGTGGCAACTTAAGGAGGAGAAGCGGGAGATTTTTCGGAGAACTCTTTTGGAGGAGGGGGAGTGGGAGTTACAAGGAAGTGCTAATATCATGTGGAAGAATGTGTCTAAAAAGGTCCAGAAGGTTGCTAAAACAATTTTGGGAGAATCAAAAGGTTTTGGTCTGTAAGATAAGGAGACTTGGTGGTGGGATGAGACTATTCAAGAGAAAGCCAAGCATAAGAAAGATTGTTTTAAAGCAATACACTTGTGTAATAATGTTGAAAATTGAGAAAGGTATCATTTGGCTAAAAGGAGACTAAGAAGGTAGTGAGTGAAACTCGTAATAAAGCATATGAGGAGTTTTATAAGGAGTTCGGGACAAAGACGAGATAGCAAAAGATCTACAAGATCGCAAAGAATAAGGAGAGAAAATCAAGAGACTTGGACCAAGTGAGGTGTATAAAGGACAAAGAAGGCAACGTTTTGGTTACTGATGGAGATATTAAGAATAGGTAGGAAGCCTACTTTTATGAGTTTTTCAATGATGGAGGGGGAGGGTCGCCTTGTGATTGGGAAGATTTGACAAATGAGAAGGTGATCTTAATTTGTCATTTTATCGTAGGATTCGAGTTGGCGAGGTTAGGGAAGCTCTTAAGAAAATAGAAAATGGTAAAGCTGTTGGACCTGATGGTATTCCTATTGAAGTTTGGAAATGTTTGAGTGAAGAGGGTGTGTTGTGGCTCACAATTATTTAATGAGATTTTACAATTTAAGAAAATGTCGGATGAATGGAGGAAAAGTACTTTGATTCCTATTTATAAGAATAAAGGAGATATTCAAAATTGTGCAAACTATAGAGGAATCAAGCTTATGAGTCATATAATGAAATTGTGGGAAAAGGTGATTGAACACAGGTTGAAGTTGGAGACTAATATTGTCGAAAACCAATTTGGATTCATGCCAGGAAGGTCTATAACAGAAGCGATTCATTTATTAAGGGGGATAATGGAAAAATATAGGAGCAAAGGAAGAGATTTGCATATGGTTTTCATTGATTTGGAAAAAACATATGAACATGTGCCAAGAGAGGTATTGTTTAAAGCCTTGGAAAAGAATGGAGTGCAGATTGCATATATCAAAGCCATTTAGGACATGTATGAAGGGGTTACAACTAATGTTAGAACGCCGGGAGGTGTAACACAGCACTTTCCTATAAGGATTGGCCTACATCAGGGATCAGTTTTGAGCCCTTATTTATTTAACCTAGAGGAAGATATTCTAACTGAGCCTATAAAAGAGGAGATCCCTAAATGCATGCTTTTTACAGATGATATAGTTCTGTTGGCTAAATCTAGGAAGGAAAGTAATTCTAAACTTGAGATATAGAGGCAAACTTTGGAAGCGAAAGGTTTTCGTCTGAGTAGGAGCAAAATTAAATATATGCATTACAAGTATGATAAGAAATAAGGTCATAGCGAAGTGGAAGTTAAATTGGGGGGCAAGTCATTCCGCAAATGACAAAATTTAGGTATTTGGGATCAATTATACAACAAGATGGTGAAATTGACGGAGATGTCAATCACAGAATTCAAGCTGAATGGTATAAATTATGGAGAAAAGTCACTAGGGTTATTTGTGATCGGAAAGTACCTAATAAGATAAAAGGGAAGTTCTACCGCACTACTATAAGACTAGTAATGCTATATGGTAGTGAGTGTTAGGCTTTAAAGGGACAATATGAACATAAAATGGGGGTGGTTGAGATGAGGATGTTGAGATGGATGTGCGGTCATATAAGAAAAGATAATATTTGTGATAATCATATACGTGAATGAGTTGGAGTGGCCTCTATTGAAGGAAAAATGGTAGACAACCGTTTGAGGTGGTTTGGACATGTTCAACGAAGGCCATTGAATGCAACGGTGAGGACAGTTGATCAAGCAGTATGGGGTCCTGTAAAACGAGATCGCGGAAGATCGAAGCGAACGCTCAATGAAGTTATAGAGAGAGACCTTTTGATTAATAATATACCTAAAGATATCGTTTTCGACAGAGCACAATGGCGTTGTGCGATCCATATAGCCAACCACACTTAGTGGGATAAAGGCTTTGTTGTTGTTGTTGTAATAAAACTTGTGTTGAAAAACTGCTTTCAGTAATTTTTTTTTTAAAAAAGGAAAGTATATCTATATGTATTTATAATTTTTTAAATAATTTATTTTTATTTTAAAAAATTTTATTAATAATCTTTACAATATTTTTTATGTCTTAAAAAGTTAGAGATTAAGATATTTTTATACGTTACCAAAATTTGATAAATTGTTTTTGTTTTTAGAGTGTTTTAGAAAGTCCTTTTATCATAGAAAAAAGAAAGTGCCTTTAACAAATTAAAACAATATATTGGACTAAAGTATATTTTTAGTCCTAACATGAGGTATACTTTTAGTCCTTTGTGTAATGACCCAATTTGTAATTAAGGGCTAATGACCTCCAAAATAGATGTAATTAATGTTAAATAGACACTTTTGGAGAATGTGATGTGAATTTTGATATAAATGTGTTTGGTGATGATTTAGTAGTATTGTGATAATCAAGGGCAAAATGAGAAATTTGCCGATCAATTAGTCAGCTACCTAAGAGAGAGTCAGCTAATTGGTAGGAATCATTGTGGAGTGCGTAATTACTTAAGGGATTATTTAAGAGTGGTTATATGTGTGCATGTGTATGGAAAGATTAGGAGATGAAATAAGATTATGACATGTGGACAATTATGAGCCATGGGATGAGGTCAAAATTTCAAACCTTGCTTCTTCTCTCCTCTCTCTCTCAAAGTCGGTTGTGAGCATGGGAATAGGGAAAAAATTCTGATTATCATCCTCATCTCATTTCTCTCTCCTTAGCCTCCATTTTCGATGGGATTCAAGGTAGAAAGAGAAAGTGAAAGGTAAGATTTTGATGTTATTATGGTTCTCAAATGCTTAAATGCTCTTCTTTAATATTGACCACCTTGACGAGAGCTTCATCTTGATAGTTTTAGATTTTTGAAAGGTGTTTTAGAGCTTGAACAAATTTGAGAGTTGAGGAATCAAGGATCTAATCTTGACAAGTTTAAGATGTGAACATTCGTAGCATTTTGGCATATATGTTGTGCTTTTGGTTAAGTTGTAATATTTGTAGAATTTGCCCTGTTTTAAGTGTGATTTTGGAATGCATGAGTTGTATGATGATTTATGATAGAATTGGCGTTATGTGGTGCTATTTGCATTTTGAAATTGGTTTGGAACATTGGAAGAGGAATTGAGGGAAATTGAGTAATATGGGTTATATGGCGACCCAAAACAAAACTTGTTAGAGTAGGATTTTGGGTGTTTTGAGGTTTCCAATGGATTCTTTGGGTGAAAGTAGGTGGGATTAAGGCTTATGCAAGAATTTTAAGACCATTGAAAAACATTTGGTAAAAACATTGGAAGTTGTTGTTAGTTGCTACGATTTGGCTTCTGATAGAGCCCCACTCTAGTGAAAAGAGGCCTCACTCGAGTGCAGCATTGTGATTTTTCTTTTCCTTCAATTTTTTGTTGCACTTCCGTGCTAAAAAGCAAGAGTGAATTTCCTCACTTGCGAGCGCAGGGGTCCTTACTCGAGTACAACTTGCCTCACTCGAGTGTTGGTGTATTTGGCACCTTGAGCCCGCTTCTTAAGGCAACACTCGCAATCCATTTTTCAAGAGTGTGAGCTAGCACTCGCAAAGCATTGAGTTGTCACTCGAATACCGTGGACATCACTCGAGTGCACTTCCCACCCCTAAGTTTCTGTTGCTCTCTGTCAAGCACTTGTACTAGTGTACCTTCGTGCTCGAGTGCAAGTCACTCCATCACTCGAGTACATCATCCATCACTTGAATGATAGATGAATTAGGGAATAGCATTTAATTACACAATCATCACTTAACTTTAGGTAATTCGAGCTTAAAAACTCCAATAGTGCATGAATTACTTAAAAACTCTTGAACAACATGTTTTATCACTACAATGCACTCATCCATGCATATCATAAAAATTTCCAATCTAATATAACATCTCAAGCAGAAATTCATATCATAGGATCATCCAAACACTTTTTGACAAATAACCGAATCAAACATCTCATTTTCAACAATTTTTCACAAGCAAAAGCTTAAGTATGAGAAATCTCAAACATTACAACAATTTTCTTGAAAAACCTGTTCAAAATTTTTTCTGTGCACTCCATTTCTTTCAAAAAAACTCAAAATTGAAATCAAAACTTCAAATAATTTTCAAAATTGATTCACTCTCACCCCCAAACTTAAAATTGACAATGTCCTCATTGTCAACTAAAAGGATGGGAGAGAAAATAGGCAGCACCTGTATAGCTCAATATTCACAGCATCCACACCATTCAAAATTTGACCCATCCAGGCCCTCAATAGCCTAACCAAGACCCGGAAATGAGGTCATGTCTAGCCATCAGTAGTTAGCAAATTAACAAGCACAGCAGGCAAATCATGAGATAGAGACAATGCTATGTACAACTCACACTAGCCATCAGTAGCTATCAAAATCCTGTTCACATGCATTAAGAATGTCAGAGTATTGGTCATCAATGGCTAGCACCACACATCAACTAGTCAGTGTCCTACAGCAGCATTCTCAATCATGTGCCAAATTGCAAAATATACCACTTCCATAACAAGCGCCAAAGAATATGCACATTAAGCACAAACTAGCAACAAATCATTTATGGAGTTAACTAGAGCTCAAACAAAAGATAGAAGCAGTAGTTATCAATTAGCATCCAGCCATCAGCAGTTACCATAGCACATCATGCACAATCACACCACATCAGTATGTGAGGACTGAAATCACCAGCCAAGAAAAGAGTGCATTTTCAGTAGTGCTGAAAAAAGATTTCATAACTTGAAAAATTTGTGAGTGCTTCAAAAAATCTCATTTCACTTGTGAAATAATACCACAATTGCCAAATATTTCAGAACTTATCAAAGATTTCTCAATTAAGTGCAAAATCATGCTATCACAGATTAGAAATCAAAACTGATTCTAGAGAGAACAAATCAGATTGGTCACAGCAGATATATGCATGCATCCTGGGACAATTTCTACAATGCAAATTCAAGCATCAAAATCAAATTAGAACTTTATTTCCATGATCCAAAACTTTTCTCAGCCGAAATCAAATGATCCAAGGACACAAATAGTTTCAACAAATGCAATGCTCCTCTTTGACTTAGTGAACAGAATATGGGTTCTCCACACAGAAGGATTTTGAGCACAACTCATTAACCAATGGCAAGTGACAATATTTAATCAACCAGCCTTGTTTATCACATCATGGAAAATGTATCAACAAGCACCAACAATATCAGAACCAATTTTAGCAAGCAAATATCGGCATTTGCAACTTAACTACTCCTCAAACCGACTTCCAATTTCAACCCTAAATGCCAATATGGCATGTAACATGACAGAGCAGAATGTCATTGGCAATTTGACAAACATGGGAAATTTGACATGACAGAACAGAATATGGTTTTTTTTTTTTACTTTCATGGTGAAATTATGGCGGTTCAAAGTTAAATTCTAAAACTTGTGATTAGCAACCGCAAGTATTGAGAATTCAATAATACCCTCCAGTTCTCATGAAAGCCAAGAAAATACAGAGTAATCCAGGAAATTGCGAAATCAAACATGGTCAACTCAGAAACCACCCAAGCAAGTAATGCATATATTCATCTTTATATCCAACAATGCCAGTTCAAGTCCAAGTTGAGCATGTTTCTGGACTTAATCTTAACCATAAATGTGAATGAAGGATATGAAAATTTCATATTCATAGCCTCCAATGCCTCTTATTGCCTCCCTATTCACAATCCAAACACCAACCTAACAAAACTCCCAACAGCAGCTAACCTCAACTCCCATTTCAAATTCAAGCTTACATTTCCACAAATCTCAAAACAGTTCTATAACTAACCAACTGGACTCAAACTTTCACAATAATAACAATTTAGAGATCAATTTTTAAATCAACAAGATAGCTAGTCCAATTGCTTCAGCAGTTCAAACTTAAGGTAAATCATGATTCACAACAAAGATTCTGCATATGCCAAACCTCACCACAATTTCAATTCTAGCTTAGCCAAACCCATCCCAAACATAGAGAAAAGCAAGAATTTTAAGAACATGAACCAACCAGATACAGGGAGCAATACTCACAACTCGTGAAGATCACAAACAGAAGTACGCCAACCTAAGACAGAGGCAACTGAAACACGAGCTGCTCTGAGTTACTAAGGCAGTGACCCCAAGCTGAGATCGATGAACAGAGATGACGGTGATTGTGTCAATGCCGGCTGAGAGAGAGCGGTGGACGGAGTGGAAACAGTGGAGACCGAGAGGAAGAGAGTAACGGAAGAAAAGGAGTTGAGAGTTTGCTGCTCCAAACGGCAGAGACGGCCAGAACAGCTACAGCGTGAAGCACGAGAATGGGGAAATCAGGGAGATTTGTGGGTGACGCTGTGAGGAGAAGAAGAAGAATGGGATTGGGGGCAAACGGTGATAGTTTGATGGTGAAGGGGACTGAGACAGGGAGTATCGGATCTGAGGTGGAGATCTTCGGATCTGAGCTGGAGATCGTCGGATCTAAGCTGAGAGGGATCTGGATGTGAGTTGAGAGGTGAGATGAGAGTGGCGTGTGTGTGCCGAGAGAGAGCTATGGGGAGGTGAGAAAGAAGAATGTGGAGATTGGAGGAGCGGCGGTTATGGAAGGAGCTGCAACGGGGGAGTAGGAAGGCTGAGACGGTGGAGACCGAGATCTGAGGGGTCTGAGCTGTGGGTGACGGAGTTGAGGGATCTGGAATGAGGGTGAGATGTCGACAGGGAGCTGAGGGCATGTGGGTCGGACAGTGGTGGCGTAGCTGAGCGGCTTTGAGTGAGAATGAAAAAGGGGAGGATTAGGGTTTGATGGAAGAGTGGATTTACAATTAAGGATTAAGATTTTGAAATTGGAGATGAATATGGTTGTAATTATAGTGTATATTCAATTGGGTCATTTGGGAATAAAATAAAAGAATGAAGGACAAATAAGGAAAACTAAGATATATATATTATTATAATTTCTAAAAAAATTTTTATTATTATTTTTTAATTCTTTTTTACTGAACAGAAAAAAAAATGGAGAGATGTGTCAAAAAAAATATTTTTTTATTGTTATATATATATATATATTATTTTTTTATTAATTTATTATTTATTGTTTTATATATATATATATGTCTATGCGTATTTGTATGTGTGTATATATATATATATATTTTAAAGAGTCACTAGGCTTCAGCTCACATGAGTGTGTTGAAGCATTGAACACAGAAAACATTTCCTTGACGCAAGAGAAGTTGGCTTCAGCACACACCTTGTGTGCTGAAGCATTGAACACAGAAAGCATGCATGCACACAAGGCATATGTTGGCTTCAGCCAAGACCACCTGTGCTGAAGCATTAAACACAGAAAGCATAAAATACTTCAGAAAAAACACCAGATTAGCTTCAGCAAACAACAAGTGTGTTGAAGCCAATTATTGACATATTCCACAAACATCACAAATAAACCCAAAACTTATCCAAATACCATCAAACAAGTATCTTGCATCATTTCCCACACCAAAATCATCTCAACATATCTAACTCCCTTCCTCACAAAAAATGCACCATGAACATAAGGGTAATGATAAAATTCCTAGATTCACATATTTTCAACACATTAAATATCAATACCACAAGTTCATATCAACCATAATTCAAATGAGAGTTAGCATCAACCAATTTCCCACGGTAGCTTCAGTACTACCCAGAATTGATCAATAATCATATATGCACTTTCAAAATCTTAAATATAAGCCTATAGTCAAGTGCACTTTCCTGAGATGCATATCCCATATACTTCCTGCAACTTCATCTTCTGACCCAGAAAATTCCTCCTTTGCATTGGCTTTGCTCATTCCTCATTGGGTACCTTTCCTCCCTACAAAAAGCAAAGATCAAACATAAATCTACCAAAACACACCAAAATGACAAAGAATGAGTTAAGAACTTGGGTTGCCTCCCAAGAAGCGCTTAGTTTATAGTCTTTAGCCCGACTCTTCATGTTGGTCATTCTTCATTAGATAGGGTGATAGTGGACACAAGCCTATCCACATCTCCTCCCCAATAATGCTTTAATTGTTGACCATTAACTTTGAACTGCTCCCCATCTTGACCTTCTAGCTCTATAACACCTTTTTCAAAGACTTGGACCACAGTGAAAGGTCCAGACCATCTAGACTTCAACTTTCTCGGGAAGATCTTCAACTTAGAGTTGTAGAGGAGCACTCGTTGACCCCGCTCAAAAGATTTAGAGACAATCTTCTTGTCATGCCACCGCTTTGTTTTCTCCTTGTAAAGCTTTTAACTTTTATAAGCATGAAAATGAAATTCTTTAAGTTCATTAAGCTACAAAAGCCTCTTGTCACCCACCTCTTTTTCATCAAAATTCAACTTTTTAATAGCCCAATAAGCATTGTGCTCCAACTCCACAGGAAGATGACAAGCTTTCCCAAAAACCAATCGGTAAGGAGACATACCGATAGGTGTCTTGTAAGCGGTGCGATAGGCCCATAGTGCATCATTTAACTTCATGGACCAATCCTTTCGAGTGATACCCACAGTTTTCTCAAGGATTTTCTTGATTTCTCTATTGGAAATCTCAACTTGACCATTTGTTTGAGGATAGTAAGCTAGAGACACCTTATGCTTCACTCCATACTTCTTCAAAAGAGTTTTAAATTGATGGTTGCAAAAGTGGGTGCCTCCATCACTAATAACAGCCCTTGGAGCACCGAAACGAGTGAAAATGTGCTTTTTCATGAATTTGACCACTACTTTAGTATCATTAGTTGGGGAAGCAATGGCCTTAACCCATTTAGACACATAGTCAACCGCTAACAGAATGTATTGATTGTTGAAGGACTTGGGAAAAGGTCCCATGAAGTCAATCCCCCACACATCAAATAATTGAACTTCTAACATGCTGTTGAGTGGCATTTCATTCCTCCTAGAGATATTACCAACCCTTTGACACCGATCACAAGATAGAGCAAACTCATAAGCATCCTTGAACAAAGATGGCCAGAAAAATCCAGATTGTAAGACTTTTGCAGCATTCTTGTTACCACCAAAGTGGCCTCCATATTCAGAGGAATGGCAACACTTCAACACTTCTTGTTGCTCACCTTCTAGAACACATCTTCGAATCAACTGATCAGCACAATAGTGAAATAGGAAAGGTTCTTCCCAATGATAGAACTTGACATCATGTAAGAACTTCTTCCGTTGGTGATAACTCAAGTCCTCAAAAATAATTCCACTCACAAGGTAATTGACTATGTCGGCATACCAAGGAGTTTCAGAATGACACACCAAAAAGAGTTGCTCGTCCGGAAAAGTTTCATGAATGGGTAAATCTCCATTATGTTGAGCTTCAGTACTCAACCTCGACATGTGATCGGCAACTTAATTTTCAAAGCCTTTTCTATCCACAATCTCAAGATCAAATTCTTGCAAGAGCAAAACCCATCGAATCAACCTTGCTTTAGAGTCCTTCTTACCAAAGAGGTACCTAAGAGCGGAATGATCAGTATGAATAACCACCTTAGCACCAATCAAGTAAGGCCGAAACTTGGCAAATGCATACACTACGGCCAAAAGTTCTTTCTCAGTAGTAGTGTAGTTTTCTTGAGTATCATCTAGCGACTTGTTTGCATAGTAAATAGGATGGAAGACTTTATCCTTCTTCTGCCTAAGTACAGCTCCCACGGCATAGTCACTAGTATCACACATGACTATAAAGGGTAAACTCCAATCTGGAGCCATAATGATAGGAGCGGTTACAAGTCTTCTCTTCAACTCTTCAAAAGATTTCAAGCATGCATCATCAAACTTGAACTCAACATCCTTCTCAAGTAAAGCACAGAGTGGCTTAGTGACTTTGGAGAAATCCTTTATGAACCGTCTATAGAATCCAGTATGGCCTAAAAAGCTTCTTACACCCTTAACATTGATAGGTGGAGGAAGTTGTTCAATCACCTCTAACTTTGCCCGGTCAACTTCTAAACCTTTCTTGGAGACACGATGGCCTAACACAATGCCTTCCTTCACCATAAAATGGCATTTCTCCCAATTAAGCACAAGATTAGTGTCTTCACACCGCTTCAAAACTCGAGCTAAGTTGGCTAGCACTCTTCATATGAATCACCAAACACAATGAAGTCGTCCATGAACACTTCCATGGTATGCTCTATCATGTCAGCGAAAATAGCCATCATACACCGTTGGAATGTAGCCGGTGCGTTGCAAAGGCCAAAGGGCATGCGCTTGAAAGCAAAGGTGCCATATGGGCACATAAATGTAGTCTTCTCTTGGTCTTCCAGAGCAATTTCTATTTGGTTGTACCCCGAATAACCATCAAGAAAACAAAAGAATTCCCTTCCAGCTAGTTTGTACAACATTTGATCAATGAAAGGCAACAGAAAGTGATCCTTACGAGTAGCCGTATTAAGCTTACGGTAGTCCATGCAAACCCTCCACCCGGTCACAATACGAGTGGGAATGAGTTCGTTGTGGGTGTTAGCTACTACAGTCATACCGCCCTTTTTGGGGACGCATTGGACTGGGCTCACCTAAGAACTATCAGAAATAAGATATACAATGCCAGCATCAAGCCATTTAAGAAGCTCCTTCTTCACTACTTCCTTCATAATAGGGTTGAGTCTTCTTTGATGTTCAATAGAAGGCTTATGTTCTCTTCTAAAAAGATCTTGTGCATGCACATAGAGGGGCTAATGCCCTTGATATCCGCAATTGTCCACCCAATAGCCCTTTTATGAGCTTTTAAGACCTCAATCAACTGCTCTTCTTGTTGAATGGTAAGATCCGAAGCAATAATTACCAAAAGAGTGTTATTAGAACCCAGATAAGCATATTGCAAATGAGATGGCAATACCTTCAGCTCAAGTGAAGGTGGTTCTTCTAAAGAAGATTTCAACTTTGGTCGATCAGTTGAACCCAAATCAAGTGACTCAAAAGGCATCCTCCTTTTTGGATAAGGAATTGTTGCATCCATCATAGCCTTGCATTCCACTACATCCAAACCCTCAGAATCAACCTCAAGAAGTACGGCTTCAAGTGGATCTTCAATCATATAGGTCTCAAATTCCTCTTGTGTGACAAGACCAATCATATCAAGAAAGAAACAGTCTTCATGCATATGAGGAGTCTGCATCAATTGATTCATATTAAAGGAAACTTGCTCATCAGCCACCCTCAAGGTCAACTCACCTTTCTCCACATCTATCAACGTTCTAGCCGTAGCTAAAAATGGCCTTCCTAGCAGCAAAGGTAGTTCTCTATCCGGATCAAAATCAAGTACAATAAAATCAATCGGAAATATGAACTTATCAACCTTGACTATGACATCTTCAATAATCCCTTTAGGATAAGACAAGCTTCTATCGGCCAATTGCAAAGTAACCGTGGTAGGTCTAGCATCACCTAATCCCAACTTGTTGAACACAGACAAAGGCATAAGATTGACACTAGAACCAAGATCACACAAGCCATTCCCTAAGAATTTACCTCCAACATGACAAGGTATAGAGAAGCTCCCAGGATCCTTCAACTTAGGTGGAAGTTGCTTGATAACATCAGTGAAGCTTTTGGTGACAGCCACCGTTTCAAACTTATTAAATCTTCTTTTCTTTGAGAGGACATCTTTCATGAACTTGCCATATTTAGGTGTAATATCCTGGATTGTAATCAAGGATTACTAACTTCAAAGTGATGTAATTAATATTAATTGGACACTTTTGAAGTATATAATGTGAATTGTGACATAGACGCGTGTGATGACGGTTTAGTATATGTTATGTCAATCAGGGGTAAAATGGTAAATTTACCAATCGATTGGTCAGTTATTGGAGAGGAAACTCATTGGTAATTGATATCAATGGCTAAGATTGAATAAGCAAAGGGGTGGGATTGTGTGTGCATATGCTTATGTGAGTAATTAGAAGGGGGAACAAGATGTTGACACATGTCAACACAAGAGCCATGGATTGTGGTCTAAGAGTCAACAATTGCAACTCTCTCTTCCCTCCTCCATTTCAAGTCGGCCAAGGGCCTAATTGCACCACAAAAATACGATTTCTTCGTTATCTTCTCACCTCTCACCTCTCCTCCATTTTCGCTAAGATCAAGCAAGAAAGAGAAAGAAGAAGCTTGAGTTTTAGGTAAGGTTTTGTCCCTAAATGCTCAACTCACCTTTATTAATATTGTTCAAGGGGTTAAGAGGTTTATTTCTATGGTTTCATATTTTTGATTGGTGGAGTTTGAGAGCTTGTGGGAATTTGAAAGTTGGAGAATCAAAGAAATAGCTTTGGAAAGAAGTTGTAGTAAGTATTTGGTATATTTTGGTATAATTGTTGTGGTCATTGGTTTGGTTTTGAGAATTTCGAATTTCTGCCCTGATTTTTGGCCTAATTTGAATTCTTGGATTGGTTAGTGTATTGTGTAGAATGTGGTGTTAAATTGTGTCTTTGTGCCATGGGAGTTGATTTGGAATTTTTGGAATGGAAGGAATTGCATTGTGGTGGATTGTGTGTATATTGTGTAGACATGTAAAGATTTCGGTGGAACATGTTTATGTGGATGGAATTTGATTGTTTTGATGGCTCCAATGGATTCCTTGGGCAAAATTGGTGTGGGAATGGTGTTTCATGTGAAAGTGGGAACCATTGGAAGCAATTGTGAAAAAAAATTGAAAATCTGTCCATTGAAGGTCTGTGCTGGGCAGTCTTTTTGTGTGGGCGTTTTGAATAGGCTAATGATGTCATAAAATTATGAAACTTTCTAGTTTTGAAGTTCACCTCCCAAGCTTCAAAATGGACATATAATTTGCATCATTTCGTTTTGTGCACTGTGAGTTATGGTTGTCCAAAGTTTGGGATGGAAACTGAACTTTGTTGTGGGGGCAGTGGTGAGTTTAGTGCAATTCTGTACTTTTGTGGTGATTTCTAGAATTGGCCAATATTTTTCCTAGGAAGAGGACTTAAATAGCTTTCATTTGGCTTTGAAATCACCTCATTTTGACTTTTCTTGAATTAGTTTTGATTTTTGGAAGTTCAGCCAAGAAACAGAATTTTCTTGGCCACGGCCAGAAGATTGTGGGCTGCGGCCCAAATGTTTCTGACCTATTTTTGGCCGCGGCCAGTGGATTTGTGGGCTGCGACCAACCCCCAAAAATCAGTGTTTTGCACTTTTGAAAGGTGGTTTTTGGTATAGCCTTTCCCAACCCTTTAGGCATATGTTTAGACCTAAAATAGTTACCTAAAGAGTTCAAATGATAACCAACTTAAAGTATTATAGAGATAAGTGTAACACCCTAAATTTTGAGACTCGAGGCTAGAGAATAAGCCTGAGATTAGTGGATTGCTAAGCCCCGGTTTAGCAAGATCCCAAATTGTGATTAGGAGTTAATGACTACAAAAGTGGACGTGGTTAGTGATTAATGAACCCTTTTAGAGAATATAAAGTGGATTGTAGTCGCTTGTGTTATGAGCAACGCCAAAACCCTGTATTTGAGTTCAATTGTGGATTAACATCCAAATTGACTTAGAATAGAGGGAGGAATTGAATGGGATATTGTGATGGAAATGGTGTCATGTTGTGGTATTTAATCATTGGAATTGATTTAAATTGGATTGGACACATTGGTTGCAAAAAATTGGAAATGTTGTCCAGTGTGAATTCTGTCTGGGCAGTCTTCTCGTGTGGATGTTTTGAGTAGGCAAATGATGTCAGAAAATTATGAAACTTTCCAGTCTTGAAGTTCACATCCCAAGCTTCAAAATGGACATATAATTTGTGCCATTTCGTTTTGGGAACTGGGAGATATGACTGTCCAAAGTTTGAGGTCGAAAATGGACTCTGTTTTGGGGCAGTGATGAAATTTGTGTAATTCTGGAATTTTGTGGTGATTTCTAGTAATGGATCATATTTTTCCAATGAAGAGGACTTAAATACCTTTCATTTGGCTTTGGGATCACCTCATTTCAATTTTTCTAGAATTAGTTATGATTTTTCAAAGTTTGGGCAGAAAATCTGCCAGAAAATCCGAAAATGGGAATTATGACATCATCTCATTAAAAGATGATGTCAGCATGGAATTACATATGTTATCATCTTCCTCAGCTCATTTCTGTCGCACACAGCAGCTGAGGCAAGAAAAAAACGTGGAGAGAGCTTGGAGAAAAGAGAGAAAAAGAGGAAGAAATCTCGCAAGGTAAGCCGATTTCTCCGACGATCTAGCTCCTAACGCGTATAACTCCGACTCTAAGCCACTCCTCTTTATTCTTTAAGGTTGTGAAGCTCAAAACTTGGTGTTTTAAAGAGGCTAGGGTTCAGCCAAATTTGGGAAAAGCTAGTGGGAGCTTGAGGTAACTTCCAAACTCTTGTATATTGACTATTCTGGCTGCTGTGGGCAATTTAATCGGTGAAATTTCGCCGGATTGCCATTGGTTGTAAAAATGGAAAATGGGTGTCCCTAGGGGTTATGCTGCCCAAATTGATACTAAATGGTGGTTGTAACCTAATGGAATAGTCAATAAAGTGGTTAGGAGTAGAAAGGAACGTGTTTACGGAGCCGAAACCGAAAAACCCCAATTTTCCCCTTAAAACCCATATATTTCGGCCAGCATTGTAAATGGGTCTTAGAGTTGGATTTTCAATGATTTGATGATTCCATTGGATTCAGTGGGCGAAAATAGGTGGGGTTACAGTTGGGCACTTTTTCGGAAAAGGCCGAGAAAGCATAATTACGGAAACGCCCCTAAAACCCTAAAAGTAGGGCTGCCAAGGGCAATTTCGTAATATGACATTGAATTTGATAATTCCGAGTCCGGAAATGGATTCCTTGGGCGAAAATATGTCAGAATAGCCCATGTCAAAATTTCGGGAAAAGTACAGCCGGACCGGGTACGGCCGGGCCGGGCCGGGGTCCCGGGGGCATTTTGGTAAATTTTCAAGATAGAATCATATAACCCCCAGAAACACTATGGAAGTGTCTAAATAGTACATTTGACATTGTAGGATCGAATATGGAGCCCCGAGCTGTTTGCACGTAGATCGAGGCACGCGTTTTGAGGC
Organism: Inga leiocalycina; assembly: GCA_963242795.1. Classification (NCBI taxonomy): domain Eukaryota; kingdom Viridiplantae; phylum Streptophyta; class Magnoliopsida; order Fabales; family Fabaceae; genus Inga; species Inga leiocalycina. The sequence continues at coordinate 65,928,346 of OY725323.1, read as the reverse complement.
GGAAAAGGGTTAAGGTAGGGAACATATCTCTTCTGCTTGTATTTGATATATGTGTTAGTGTGTTGGTGCATGTCTTAGCTTTGCATAATTATGTGTAATTTGAAGCTATGTTTCAATTTATGCTATGGCCATAGGTATATTGTTCGAAGCATTGAGCTTGCAAATTGTCATTGTGTTATCATGAGTTGTGTGATGCAAGCATGTCATGCATTAAACATCTATCATACATGCATTTTGATATTGTTATCCTACTGAGATTCTCTTGAATCTCACCCTCCCCTACCAACAATTTAGACAGGGTAGGTGGATCGAGGATGGAGTAATCAATCAAAGGCGACGGGACTCGTTCGGGTTGTAATCTTGTGATAGGTGGTTATCAATGCATGATTGGGATTAAGTATATTTGGATATATAATTGTGTAGGTTGGAATGTATATTCGAGTATATATTTGATATGAGAATTTGTGTAATCCCCATATGAGGGCTTGTAGGGGCGAATATGCCCTATAAGGCTTTGAGTTAATGTATGGAACCCGGGATTGCCGGGATTATATTGTGTACTCTGATTTCCCATGAATGTGATATTCCGCGTAGTAATTGTATTCGGAATGTGACTGTGAGACCAAGTTATCAATGATTTTGAAAGGTATTTATGAAAACCCCGTCTGGTAGATGGGTTTGCAATTTGTTATTTGTTTATTATTGGTCTCTATTTCACTTTAATTGCGTATTTCGGATATAATTACGGCAGGGGGTTACAATAAGACTTGGGAAAGAGATTGACGGGTTGTCCCTAACTTGGTTTACAGGATTTGATATTTGTCGTCCTCGTGAGCCCGCTGTGCCAAAAAACGTCGGGAAAGGATCAGGTAGTGACTCTCTCTTATACTATGTGTAATGCTTTGTATGTGTGTGTTATCACTGTTCTGTGATGATTCTTCGATGCTGCTGCAGTTACAGCTGGTGATAGCTGTCGTTACAGCGCAAGCTGTCGTTATTGTGATTATAGCGTAAGCTGTCATGATGGTGATTACAGCGTAAGCTGTCGTGATTATGATTACAGCGAGAGCTGTCGTATTGTGTATACAGCCGTGAGTGCTGTCGTTTGTGGTGAAAACCATGTATCTTTGAGAATGTTGCTGCTGTTGCTGTTGATGATTTATGTACATGCTTTGTGTTTATGCATTGTGTGAGTGGTTTGTTAGTACTAGGATTCTCTCGAATCTCATTCTTTCCTATGACTAACATTTCAGACAGGGCATGTGGCTTAAAAGGGAAGAGGCCAACCCGGAGAAATTAGGACTTTTAGGGGTATATTGGATCTTGGAGATGTTGGTTACTTATTTTGAACTCGGGATTACTGTATATTTTGAAATAGGAATATTATATTCGATTTTGGTTGTGTAGTCCCCTAATGGATACTTATAAACCCTCAGGTTATATATGTATAGAACCCGGGAGTTGCTGGGGATATGGTTATACACTCTGATATGATTGAATGTATATTAACTGCATAGGTAATTATATTCAAATATTGAAATTGAGACCAGGGTGGGAAAAAGATTTTGAAAGATTTTGTGAAAATTTTACTGTGAGACAGAAAGTTTAAAATGAGGTTAAAGCATCCAATGGTCTCTAATCCGATTTAAATATGTGTTATCGAATTATAATTTCGTGTTTAAAAGTCAGGGGGTTACATTAGGCATTTGCTCTAAGGCTTCCACAAAGGGAATGTTGATATGCAATTGCTTGAACATCTCAATGAACTTCTTGAATTTCCCATCTTCTTGATGTTTCTTGAGCCTTTGTGGAAAAGGGGGTGGTGGGACATATCGTGGAGGAGAAGTGTTGGTCTTTCTCTTCTTCTCGTCCATATTGTCAGGAGCAATGGGCTTGCTTGACACCACATCATCTAGAGTCACTTTAGTTTGCTTCCTCTTCTTGTTTTCCTCTTCTTCGACTACTATTTCTTCAATAACCTCGTCATCAAGGATAAGATCTTCCACAACATGATCCTTTGGCTTTGTTGTAGCCATACCCATACTTGGAACATCGGGTAAAGTTTTGCCACTTCAGAGAGTAAGAGCCTTGCATTCTTCTTTACCCTCTTGCTTAGGATTGAGAATAGTATCACTTGGAATACCATTTCTTGGTTGAGCACTTAAGTGTGCAGCAATTTGGCCCATTTGTATCTCAAGATTTTTGATTGCCGTGTCATGAAGAGAAACTGTGCCAACTAAGCCTTCTTGACCTTTGATAAGTTGCCTCAAGAGTTTATTTGTCTCAGAATCACCCTCTTGTGGCTTTAGTGGTTGCTCAAAACCCGATGGACACATTGGCTTACTAGAAGAAGCATAGTGATTAATTGGATTCTCACTAGGTCCATTCCTCCAAGAGAAGTTAGGATGGTCCCTCATACCCTTGTTATAGATATTAGAGTAAGGGTTGCCACGTGGATACCTTTGATTATTGTTCAAATAACTCACCGACTCCATAGTATGATAACATTCTTCAGAGGAGTGGGCTTCTCCACGTATTTCACAAGAAGAACTTAGAGCTTGGATAGCATTCACATTCTTGGAGGAATTCCTTTCTATCTTCAATTCAAGTTGATCAAATCTCTTCGCCATTGCTTCAAGTTGAGCAACGATTTCCTTAGACACGTTTGAACTACTCAAAGGACTTGGTTCCTTAAATGTTCTATAGCTAGAACGTGATTTTTTAGATTGTTGCAAGGAACTAGAGGCAGTGTCCTCATACAACTGTGATATATCACAAACTCTCATCTTGCCAATTCCACCATTTGAGGCATTGTTGAGCATATTAGAAAGGCACATCCAATCCGGCTGCAAAGGCTTCGAGCAAAACATAGGTCTTCTGTTCATGGTTAGGACAACTACGCCACAACTCCTTGAATCTTTCCCATGCTTCATGAAAAAGTTCACCGGGTTGTTGTTGAAAACCCAAGAGTTCAGCTCTTTGAACTGCCCGTCTACCCCTTGGAATGAACCTTGCTTTGAACTTGGATGCCATTTCATCCCAAGTAGTGATGGAATTAGGAGGTAGAGCGGTAAGCCAAGCCCTTGCCTTCTTGTCAAGTGATAGAGGGAAGAGTCACAATCTAAGCGCATTTGCAGTGACTCCTTGAAACTTGAAGTTCTTACACACTTGTACAAAGTGTGTCAAATGGTCATTGGGGTCTTTATTTTGAGTTCCCGAAAACAAACCAATCATTTGGAGCATGATTGGCTTTAACTCAAAATTCTGAGCTTGAATAGCAGGAAATTGGATGCTAAATTGATAGGTGGAGTTTTCTCGCTCCATGTACTCATCCAAAGTGCGCTCCAAGTCATCATCATTAGGATTAGCCATATTATAAAATGGATGAGGACGAGGTGGTGGTCTTGGTTGCTCTTGTACGGGCAAAGGTTCAGGTCCTTGGAGAGGTTGCACTTGAGGTGGATTCTCAGGTTCAGTTTCAAAGTCTTCAGAAAAATATTCTTCGAGAACACCATCAAGAACAATCTCCAAATCGGTTTGCATACGGAGCTCAAATACCTAGAAGTCAAAAATCCCAAAACGAGTATCAAACTTATCAACAACTAAGACTAAAATGATAAAAACAAGAAAAAGAGCTATAGTTATAACTATACTTAAAATAAAACAAATAAAGAAAGTAAAACAAGAAGAAGAGAAGGATTCAAACGTAATCAAGCACACAATTACACTAATTAACTCAAGAGACTTTAGTCAATAGTCCTCGGCAACGGCGCCAAAAACTTGTTCGCCGTTTAGCTTACGCAAGCATACGGGTCACAAGTAATAAAGTGATGAGTAGAGATCGTTCCCACGAGGATTATGACGAAAGCAAGCTAGCCAATGTAACCATATGTTTAATTAGGTTGAATGGAGTCATTTGAAATTGATCAAGTTTAACCCAAAACATTTGGAATGAGGTGAAAGAGTAATTCAAAACTACCTTTAGATTAAAATTTATAAAAGCAAATGATTCTTTGAATTCAAGTATTTAATAAAGCTTAGGATTGTTTATCCCCCTTGTATTTCAAAAGCATTCACTAAATCCCCCTATATGTGCTACTTAATGAAAGATTATACTAGCCAAGGATACAAATTTACCTATAAGTGCTCTCTCAAGTCTCCAAATAGGTGTATAGTTTAATTAATTTATTAATCTCTTAATTAACTAATTAAACCCTGATTTCATTGCAAATCCTATTTGACTATGTGAGGCTAATGAATGTATCTCTACCTCATTAATAAAGCTATCCATTCTATTCACAAATTTCAAGCTCTCACACGATTTAACTCAAGTTCTACACCCAATCTAGCCCTCTCAAGCATTAATCAAGTGAACCTAATAATCTTATTGGTGGCCAATCAATAAGAAGCATTAAGAAAAGAGTAAAATTAGCATAATCTCATCATTAATCACAAATATAAAGGGGAAATGAGTGCTTAATCCATACAAGGGTTCAAAACAACCTTAAAATGAGGTGTTTAGCTACACAAAGTCATGAAAAAGCTACAATTATGCAGAATAATTATAGCCATTACAGAAACTTAACAAAGAAAGAAAAGAGGAATGAGAAAAACCAAGGATTTGAGCACCAAATTGCTTCTAGACTCCAACTCAAGCTCAAATCTCTTCAAGGGGGCAAAACCCTAGCACACCCAACTCCTAGGAACACTTGAAAACTGAAGAATGACCTAATTTCGGCCTATCCCTTGCTTAAATACTCTCCACATGCATTTCAGTAAGTAAAACGCATGGTTGCATAGTCTGTCGTATGCTTCGGCACATACAAGTGTGCTGAAGCATGTTACACAGTAAGTTCTAACCCCGAATGCTTCAGCACATATGCTTTTGGCTGAAGCATATGACACAGTGAGGGCAATTCTCCATTGGCTTCAGCACATGTGTTGTTGGCTGAAGCCAACAACACAACAGCTTCCCTCCTGATTCATTGAGCTTTTCCTTGATCTCTGAGAGCTTTTGACTTATCATCTTTCACCTACAAGGAGAAGGACATCATGAGCTCTTTAATTTTAAGAGATAATCCTACTTATATGCATTTAACTCATCATTTGAACTTTTCTTTTGTTCTATCACATTTTCTTCTATCTATGCACAATTTGTACTTCAAAGCAAGTGAAAAGAGAAGAAAATGTGCTAGAATGTTATCAATTTCTATGAGTTAACAAAACCCTTTAGCCATTTTATGAAACCCGGGGTTTGCCAGAAATTTTTGATTGCACACTCTGATGTCTATGAATGTGGCTTATATGTATAGGTGAATTATATTTAAAATGTGAATATGAGACCAAATCGAACAAGTTTTGAAAGAAATTTTGAAAACCCACTTTATCTCAAGGAGATTCTTTGATGTGAAGTTTGGGACCTAACAGGTTTTGAAATAACCATTGGTTTCTAATTTAACTTAATTATGCATTTTTGAATTATAATTACGAATTATAAGGCATGGGGTTACACTTTAACTTTATAAAAATAAATTTTTAATCTCATAATTCTAACACCATTAATGTTGCAAACCTAAAATACTGACGTAACAAATTCAAGTAATGACTATCTAAAGTTAAGTGATGATTGTGTAATTAAATTCTATTAATCTTAAGTTCAAATTATGTGAAAATTGAAAATTATCTAAAAATCTAATGCAGCAGCCAATATCAAAACATTGATTGTATTAAAAAATTTAGTTTAATAATCTAAATATATTAGTTTAATAATCTAAATAGCAAAACTTCAATTTTATTTGCAACGATTTGTTGATTTATTTTAGTTTAATAATCTAAATATATTATATTAAAAAATTAAAACTTCAATATGTTTTGTTAGCTACATAGTTATCACTTGAATTTGCTGCGTCAACATTTTTCTTTAACAATATTAATGGTGTTAGAAATATAGGACCAAAAGTATACTTTATAAAGTTAAGGGATTATATAAAACTTAAAGGACTAAAAGTATACTTTAACTCAATATATTATAATTCATATTCTCTAAACATAACCTAGGTTTGCAATTAGGGTGTTTAAGATTTTCCAGTTTTGAGATAGGAAAATTCAAGATCGAGAAAAATTGGGTTTAGGATGAGATCAAGACCGAGAATGAGATTTCCCGATCCCGCTCCGTCCCGAACATACATATATACATACATACTTACTTACATACATACCTATGTGTATGAGTGTGTGTGTGTTTTTTTTATTGAACTAATTGGTGCAATATGATATTTCTTTTTTTTAATAGACAATATGCTATTTCTATCTTAGTAATTCTAAAGGAAATACAGGAAATTGGGCTTAATTCAAGTCAAAAATAGGCTAAAAGTCAATACAGGAAAAATGTTTTAAAAAAACCAACTAAAAAATTTTAGGGAAATTCCTGTCCCGGTACTGAGAATTTCCTATCCTAGTTGAGACAAGAAACTCTCGGGATTAGGACAGAAATGATGTCCTGAGCACGGGACCGAGAATGGGGTTCTTTCAAAACAATAATCAAGATAACAACCTATTTTCAATACTTTACATTCTCTTTTCAAAACCACAAGTCCCATATGACAATTTCTCATACATGCATGCATATATGTATGTTGATTGTAATAGCCTTATATATATATATATATATATATATATAAATTAATAATGATCGTCGTGGTAGGTGTGTGTGTCCATGTGGTTTCCTTTCACTACTACCATGGTTGAAGTATGTACTGAGATTTTCGTCTCCTATTTTGACCGTCGTTGAGCAGTATAGGGTGCCAGAGATTTGGTTCTTCTATTTTCTCTTTGTGGTGACAGTAAGATGTGGGCAGGTGGGATTATTTTCTTCTTCTTCTAGTTGTGTTGTATGTGGATTTAATGGGGAAATCCATTTTTTATATTTGGGTTGGCAGAAGGTTCGTGATGCAAAGTGAATGGGATGAGAGGTTAATTGAAATTTCAAGATAAGCAGCTTATTAGGAAGGTATTTACGCTTTACATGTTTCTGATTGTTGAGAAGGAAGAAAACTATAAGTTGATTGAAGTGATTTTAATTCTAGATTTGTTGATGATGGAAAGGTGTTCTATAAAGAGATCCAAGAAGTTGATTTATCCATTTGTGTTAGCTATTTGGGTGCACAAAAGGTGTTTGGGGAAATGCTTGAGAAAGAAATCTTATAGAATTAAAGGAAGTATGGTAATTCTAAGTAAGGATATTGGAAAATAAATTGATTATGTGGTGAAAGGAGGAATAAGTACAAGATTATAATTGATTACTATAAGCTATTCAATTTTTATATTAGTACTTAGGGAACTTTATGTGCTGCTTATAGATGAATATGTGTGTGTCTGTACATTTTGGTTCTATTTATTGTGGATATATATATATGTATTGTGTGTGAATGTGTTTATATATTACTTCTTAAAGCTTTTGTTCTAAGTGACTTATGAAGCTTATAATTGTTTTTTTAATGCTATAAAAGGATAAGAAAAGGTCTTATGAAGGGAATGGAAAATTTTATTAGGTAAAGTTATTATAGAGCTTTATAAAACTACTGTTGGACTAACAATGAAATTATTTATTTGCTAGGCGATTATAGTTAAGTTATATTTGAAGGCTACAATAGGATAAGCTATTGCTATTGGGACTATCAAGTAAGCAAATAATGTCCCACTTGGATAAAGATGTAGTGTATTTTTTAATTACATTTTACATCAAACATTTTTAACTATTCTATTTTTTTATAAAAGTTTTTATTTGAGTACTATCACTTTGGAAAGTGATGTGATTTGAAATTAAAAGTTATCTTTTCAAATTTAAGTGATGACTCTTCAACTTGAAATAAGCCTTTAGAAATTCCAGCTAGACCAATCACTTGAGCACAAGCTAAAATATTTAAGGAAGTATTGATTGAGCTAGTTCAAGAAGCTTTTACAAAGCAAATAGTATTTGGATATGATCACGTCGTTAATTCTGTTTGGGCTAAAATAGAGGTGCTTATCATAATTTGGGCTTGAAGACTTCAAAATAAAGAGCTATGACCTAGTTTTGCACATGAGAAGACTCATTTAGGCCTAAATAAAAACATTTTGGGCTTTAAACGCTGATTATATTTGAATAATTGTTTTTGTGCAAAATTAATATCAAGTTGGCAGATGTGACTTTTGAGTTCATTGTACTAAGTGTTAGTTTTTATTTTCTAAGTTAGCATTTAATATTTTAAGTCTCTAGTTTCCATTTAATGCAATTAGATTAGAGTTGAAGACTTTTAAGTCTTTAGGTTGCATTTAATTCAATTAGGGTTTGAATACTTTTCTTTAAATACCTCATATCCGATCCCTTCATTTGTAATAAGATTTGATTGTTGAATGAAAAATTGCATTTCTACACTTTGTTTCTTGAGAATGGATTCTCTCTAAAGTTCTTCTTAGAACTAACAGACTTATCAAAGCTTGATCAACCTTGTGACTTCTTCCAACACTTCGGGTCCTTGTTCTTCCGTGCTCCAGGATTCACGTGGATCATAAATCTTTGTTTAGCTTTATTGGGATGAGTATATCTCAGATTAGTTATGGGTTTGTAGGATCTTTTCCTTGTGGGTTCGCACCTTCTTGGTATTAGAGCTTCGGATATAGACTCAAGTCATATCTTTGTGTTCTTTGTTTCCATTTTCATTTTGTTTTGTGCCTTTTCCATTGTTTCTGTTCATTTCTTCTTATCTGTCTGTGTGCAAAATTTCTACCTCTATTTGTCTAGTTTTTCTTTGAGTCTTTTGTCATATAGCAATTCATTTTCATAGTTCAAACTCTGCTCTTTCTATTCAGTTTGGAATTGTTTCAATTCAATTTGTCATTTATGAATTCTTTCCTTTTTAATATAGGCGTCTTTTCTAGAAATTTCTGTGTCTATTCATCATTTTTCCAGAATGCCACCAAATTTCCTGTCCTTGTTCGACCACTTCTAATATGTGCTTTGTATTGTTTAATAGGTCATTTTCATTCTGTAAAATCTCTTCTTTCTATTCATGTTGGTTTTACCTCAATATGAAATTTCAATAGTGAGTTATAGCCATTTCAAAAAGGACGCTTTTTTGGAATTTTTTGGTTCAAATTGCTTGAGTTATGGTGTTTGATATATTTTTATTTTCTATAAATATTCATTAGAAAAAAAAAAATACAAAAAAGAGTACATAAAAAGGAAAAAGAATACTACAAAAAAAGAAGAAGAAGAAATACAGTAAGTGTTGTGCTGGAAGCGTTTTGAGTAATATCTATTGTCATATCTAGAATTTGCTTTAATTTGTGAATCTGTGTCATTTGAGTTCTTAATTTCCTTGAATCTCATTTTCTAATACTCACTTTAATATTTCAAATTTCTAAGTGTTTTGTTGATTCTATAAGTTGTGATTGTTTTGATTAAATTGCTGAGTTCTTTAAAGGGTTTCAAGAGGAATCTGATAGTGGAAAAAGGCAAGAGTGACATACATCAATTTAAAAGCCAAACTTGTGTGAAACTAAGCTTGTTTGAGTGAAACATGTGAGTAGAGTGGTGAGGTCCCTTTTTCTCTATTTCTAACATTTCAAGTATCAATATCCATGGTGAAAAAGAACTTCAAAGTGATCTCTAATTCTTGTTAAAAGGACTCCAAAAGCTTAATGATGGAAACGACCAATGGATGTCTAGTCACATCTCCAAGTCAAAAAGAAAATTACAAAAAAAGTTGCAGGAGCTGAAACAAGGCTCCATGATTAGAGCTGAAGTGAAGGAAACTTTAAAAGCCACTATGGATCATTTTGTAAGTGGGCTTAATCCTAAATTAGTTTGTTTTGCAAAGACCCTAAACTTCATAGACATTGATATTTTGGTTCATTAGTTGCTGAGTTTGAGCAAGAAGTCAAGCAACGAAGTTGTTTTAAAAGTAGCTTCAAGGCAAAGGAGAATAAAGGCTTTATTGTAACTATTCCTAATGTTGAGCTAGAGCTAGCCAAGGAAGAAGAAAAACTCATGTTGAAAATCACCCCGACAAATGTGTAGAAGACGGCCTCTTTGTTCTAAGTACCATTCTTGTGGTTGAAGAAGATCCTCTTAATCAAGAAAAGCAAAGTGAAAATATGAGTAAGAATGATTTTAGTGAAACTATTCTAGAGAGAAAAATTCAGTTTGAGAGAGAAAAAGATATTGAGAGCATAGAGTGTAGCCAAAATAAGGAGAGTAAAAATGAGTTTGTAAGAGAAAACGCTATTGAGAATGTAAAGTGTTTTTGAGAATAAAGAGAGTAAAAATGAGAGTTAAGCATTGAGTGAAAAGACGAATGAAAATAATTATGAGAAAAGTGTGATTGAGAAAGATTACAAGGATAATTCTTTGGTCACTAATGATGTTAACTATTCTTTTCTTTGCCATTCTAGTGTGTTGCAGGTATTCTTGGACTTGTTTCCTAAGAAGCCACCTGATCGGTTCTCATATTCAAGAACCATTGAACCTTTATTTCTTTCAAGTGGCATTGAAAAATATTCTGGTGGTCTAGAATTCGTTATTCTTGATAACTTTCTACCCTTGAGATGCCTTGAACACCACACCTTGAATTTTTGTTGTCATATGAAGTTTGCTATTTTTAGGTATTCTTATGTGAATGTTGCAACTTGTTTTGGTGATACTTTGATTTATAGCAACACTTTTGATAAACATGTGAATCCCTTGCTATGTGTGCTTGATGTTATGAGAAAGGAAAATTTGTTTTCTAATATGGAAAGATGTGATTGTTGCATAGAAAACATTGCTTTGCTTGGTTTTGTATATTTGCTTGGTTTAGGTAAGCTTAACAAAAGACATGCAAACTAACTAAAATTTATTGAGACATTCCCTTGTGTTGTCAAATACAAGAAAGATAAAGAGAATGCAGTTATTGATACATTGTTTAGAAGGTATAATCTTTTTTCTCTTCTAAATATTAGATTGCTTGGGTTTGAAAATACTGAGGAGTTGTTTGCAAGTGAAATTGTTTTTACTGAAGTGTTTCTTAATTGTGAAATTGAGCATTATGCATCTTACACCAACAAAGGAAGAAGGTGCGTTCTTTTTTAATCTAGATTTTTGATGTGGGGCATATGAGAAAAGAAACATTTCAATCTTAAAGAAGATCTAAATTAGCTTCAAGAGGAGATGATTCATTTCCAATACTTGAAAGAATCATGATAATGCTTACATAATTGATCTACCTGATGAGTATAATGTTAGTGCTACTTTTAATGTGGCTACTTTTTCTCCATTTGATGCAGGTGAAGATTTAAGAATGAATCCTTTTGAGGAGAGAGGGAATGATGTGATACAGGAATTATAAGTTGGCTTTTCAAATTTAAGTGATGACTCTTCAACTTGAAATGAGCCTTTACAAATTCTAGCTAGACCAAATGCTCGAGCACTAGATAAAAGATTTAAAGAAGCATTGATTGGGCTAGTTCAAGAGGCTTTTATAAAGCAAATGGTATTTGAATATGATCACGTCTTTAATTTTGTTTGGGTTGAAAATGGAGGTGCGGATCATAATTTGGGATTGCAGACTTCAAAACAAACAACTCTGACCTAGTTCTGCACATGGGGAGAATCACTTGGGCCTAAATAAGCACATTTTGGGTATTAAATGCTTATTATATTTGAAAAATTGTTTTTGTGCAAAATTAGTATCAAGTTGGCAAATGCGACTTTTGAGTTCATTACATTAATTGTAGTTTTCATTTTCTAAGTTATCATTTAATATTTTGAGTCCCTAGGTTGCATTTATTGTAATTAGATCATATTTGAAAACTTTTGAGTCTCTAGGTTGTATTTAAGGCAATTAGGGTTTGAGTACTTCTCTTTAAATACCTCGTATCCCTTCATTTGTAATAAGACTTGAGAGACTTATATTAGAATTGAAAAGTTGCGTTTCTACACTTTGTATCTTGAGAGTGGATTCTCTCTAGGGTTTTTCTTTGAAGTAATATACTTATCAAGGTTTGATCAATCTTGTGACGTCGTCCAACACTTTGGGTCCTTGTTCTTTCATGCTCAAGGGTTCAAGTAGATCATCCATCTTTGTTTAGCTTTCTTAGGGTGAGTATATCTTAGATTGGTTATGGGTTTGTGGGATCTTTACTTTATGGGTTCACACCATCTAACCTCAGGAACAAAGCACCACAACACAAGGACTTCCAATGTCACGCCCTTACCTTGTTTTAACTTTTTTTTAGAGTAATCACGGAAAACGATATGCAGTTCGATAGGCGACACAGGAATAACATGAATATACTGATAATAAGTGCATGATTACATAAATTCCCCATAGGGGTTCGTACATGATCATTACCATCAATGTAGCCATGCAGGGCTACTTGGGTATCTAAACCCGTCCCAGTGAAACAGAGACATCTTCTCTTCTTCGTGCCACCACTACAATCTCCTCATATGGTTCTTTGCATTGTTCTCAGCATATCATCTGTCTTCTCCTGTCTAAATTGTTGGTAAGGGAGGGTGAGATTCGAGAGAATCTCAGTAGGAAAACAATACCAATATGCATGTATGATAAATGTTTAATGCATGACATGCTTGCATCACATAATTCATGATCACACAATGACAAATCTGTAAGCTCAATGCTTCGAACAATATACTTATAGCCATTGCATAAATTGAAACATAGCTACAAATCATTCATACATGTTTCACATAATCAAGCAAAGCAATAACATGCATCAATATACTAACACAAATATCAAATACATGCAGGAGAGGTAAGTTCCCTACCTTAACCATTTTTTGCCTCGAGATGTGTGCCTCGTAAAGCGTGCCAACAGTTCGGGCTCCATATTCAATCCTATAATGCCAAAGGTATCGTTCAGACACTCCCATAATGTTTCTGGGGGTTATATGTGTAACACCCTGCTTTTAAACACGTGATTATAACTCGATATTAGGTAATTAAATTAGATTAGAGACCGTCGTATGGTTTAAAACTCATTTAAACTTCATTCCTCTTCCAGTCTCAAGTTCAACTTATCGAATATAATCACCTGCGCAGTTTATATACATTTACGAATAACAGAGTGTATAACCAAACTCCCGGCAACCCCCGGGTTCACTACATACTAAGAATTCCAAATCCTGTTTAGGGATTACAACCAAGTATTTCAAACTATATACATCTCCAAAACATAATACAGTAATCCCTATCCAAAACGAATAAACCAACAAAACTATACTAATGTCCCTAAGAAACTCTAACCACTTCGGGTCACGCGCTTCTCCTTGGAGCCAGTCGCCCTGTCTGAAAGGTTAGTTTAAAGGAAAGAATGAGATTCTAAAGAATCCCAGTAGTAACTAAGCATTTATACCACACATAAGCACATAGCATGTAAGTAAATCATCATACAGCAGCAACACATATCACACTCCAGCCTCCTCCCCTTTCTCCGCCGGGAAGGCACACTGCCTAACCCGAACCGTTGTTAGCTACTCAGGGACTATTGGCATGGCAGTGCATACATATAGCCTTATAGCACATAGCTATCCGGCTTCACAAACGGCTCGTCAGCCTCACAAATAGCCTTTCGGCACATAACCGACCTTTCGGCCCACAATCAGCCTCTCGGCTTTCATGTCACATAATCACACCTCATCCTCATCCCCTTTCTCCGCCGGAAAGACACACAGTCTTTATCCGAACCGTTGTTAGCTACTCAGGGACTATTGGACTGACGGTGCTCACATATATCCACATAAGTCGCAGCATACGAACTTATCGCAAAGCAATGAAAATACACACATACGATGCATCACAAATGGTACGAAAGAAAAGTCACTACCTGATCCTTTCCTGATGTCTCTGGGCACAGTAGGCTCACGAGGGTAGCAGATGTCAAATCCTATAATCAAAATAGGGACATTTGGTTAATTTCCTTTTCCAAGTTCTTACTTCAATAACACTCTAAGTTGGTATTCATTTGGACTCTTTAGATAGCCATAATATGCCTAAACATATGCCTAAAGGGTTGGGATAACTATCCCCAAAGATCCCTCTTTAGAAAGCTAAGATCTGATTTTTGGACCCCTCACTCGCACCCCTCACTCGAGCACAGAAGGCCGTGCTCGAGCACAACTCCCCCTCACTCGCGAGTGAGACGCAGGAAGTGCTTGCCCGAGAGCAACTCCCGCGACCAACCTACACTCTCACTCGAGCATAAAAGGCTGTGCTCGAGCAGAGACCCCGAGCACACTCGAGCATCACAAGAGTGAGGCCTGCGAGTGACAACCCGAGAGCACCTCTCAACCTCTTCTTTCACCTTCACTCGAGCACAAACACTTGTGCTCGAGCACTGACCCTTAGTGCTCGCGAGCACAAGGCAGCGAGTGCCTACCCGAGAGCACCCCAACTCCCAGGCAACAGACTCACTCGAGCACAACCCCAGTGCTCGCGAGTGATCCCTCAATGCTCGCGAGTGCCAGGCGCACTCTTGGCAATCACTCACGAGTGATATCCTGAGACACTCACCCGCAGCACCAGAAAGGCACCCTCACTCGAGCACAAACATGCTCACTCGAGCACGTTCATCCTGTGCTCGAGTGAGTTCTTCTCTCACTCGAGAATTCACACCAGAAACCCAAAATGCGGAAACTGACATGGTTTACCAGAATTCACCAAATGAATTCCAATGGTTCCCTAACTCATACCATTACTCATTCTCTCATATATCATCACAAGGAACCCATTGACAACCATAAACAACCCAAATTTCCACTCAACAACAAGATCTCATCTCTAAACCATAAATCCACCAAAACCACAACTTAACACATTTCCCTTATTCAACTTCAAATCAATTTCTAATCACTCCCAAGTGTCAAAACTGACCAAATGAACAGTGACACTCTCATCAAAGACTACCCTTCATTTAACATCACAATTAGGTCAAATTTCCAGAATTTTCATTGATTAGGCAAACATCTTGACATATATATCAAAATGCATTACAAACCTACCTCTTCAACTTGCTGAAATCAACACTTTGATTCCACCACTTTTCAGATTTATCAAACAATCAAACACCACCAATGGAAATTCTGAAATCATAGAAGTAATGCTCTCAACTTCTTGATCAACATTAATGAAAGGTATATAAGCATATGGAGACCTTTACTTACCAAGACTTAAGCTTTTCTCTTTCTCTTTCCTTAGCTTGCACCGCCGGAAATGGAAGAAATGGAGAGAGAAGGTGAGATGTTGGTGATGATCATTCTTTCCTTTTTCCCATGCAAAAACCAACTAAGAGGGAGAGAGAAGAGTGTTTGAAAACTTTGACTCATCCAATGGTCCAAAGCTTGCCACTTGGCATCATCTTACTCTTCCCACAATGCTTTCACCTAAGCTTGCTTGCATCAAATTCCACCCCTTGGTCTTTCAATCTCAACCATTGATCTTGATTACTAAGGGGTTTTTCTCATCATTAGCTAACCAGACAGTTGGTAAATTTACCGTTTTACCCCTGATTGGTTCTTGACTCATGAAATCATCACTAATCATCCTTATATCATAACACACAACATATACTCAAATATGCTTAATTAACATTAATTACATCATTTGAAGCTACTAATCCTTGATTACAAATCAGGATATTACAATTCTCCCCCCGAAAATTTAATTTCGTCCTCGAAATTGTTACATTACATGAGTCATAAACTCCGGATATCTTCTCTGCAGATCTTCCTCCGCTTCCCAAGTTGCCTCGCTCGGAGTCATTCCCTTCCAGACCACCTTCACATATGGAATGCTTCGGTGTCTGAGCCGTCGCTCCTCCCGGTCAATGATCTGCTCTGGCTCCACCGCATATGTGAAGTTGTCTTGAAGCTCAACATTCTCATACTCAACTATGTGGGATGGGTCTGGTTGGTACTTCTTCAGTTGGGAAACGTGAAACACGTCATGAAGTCTGCTCAAACTTGGGGGTAAAGCTATTCGATACGCAACAGGCCCAATCCTCTCAAGGATCTCAAAAGGACCTATATACCTCGGGCTTAGCTTCTTCCTCTTGATAGCTCGCCCAACGCCCGTAACTGGTGATACTCTCAAGAACACATGATCCCCAGCCTCAAACTCTAGAGGTCGTCTCCTCTTGTCAGCATAGCTTTTCTGTCGACTCTGCGCTGCAAGTAACCTCCTTCGAATAATCTGAATCTGTGCTGAGGTCTGATCAACCAAATCTGGTCCGTATAACTTCCTTTCGGATAGCTCGTTCCAACACAAAGGCGATTGACACCGTCTTCCATACAATGCTTCATACGGAGCCATCTGAATGCTCGCATGATAGCTATTGTTGTAAGCAAATTCCGCTAGTGGAAGAAAGCGATCCCAACTTCCTTTAAAGTCGAGAACACAGGCTCGCAACATGTCTTCCAGCGTCTGGATTGTCCTTTCTGACTGCCCATCCGTCTGTGGATGATAAGCCGTGCTAAATCTCAATTGAGTTCCCAAAGCTTTATGCAATGCTTTCCAGAACTTCGAAGTAAATCGTGGGTCTCGATCAGAAATGATATTCTTAGGAACACCATGGAGTTTCACGATCTCACGAACATAAATCTCTGCTAGTTTGTCAGGAGAATAACCAGCATTGATTGGTATGAAGTGCGCCGACTTCGTTAACCGATCCACAATTACCCAGATCGCATCGTAATTTCTGATCTTGGGCAATCCCGTCACAAGGTCCATAGTCACACTTTCCCATTTCCATTCGGGAATCTCAGGACTCTGGAGCAAACCAGGTGGTCTTTGGTGCTCGATCTTCACTTTCTGACAAGTGAGGCATCTCGCCACATACTTGGCCACATCACTCTTCAAACCCGGCCACCAATACACAGATTTCAGGTTATGGTACATCTTGGTCATACCAGGATGAAGAGTGTACTGGCTCTTATGCGCCTCATCTAGAATCTTTTGTCGCAACTCCGCCTTGAGTGGAACGCAGACTCTATTCTGATAGCGAACCAATCCTCTAGGCGACAAATCATAACCCGGGACTTCTCCCCGTTCAATCCGAATCAGATTTCGCTGTATCCAGTCATCTTGCCTCTGAGCTTCTTCAATCTCAGCTTTTAGATCACTTTCCTCCTGGGAAACAGTGTAATTGGCACAGATGATTTGGTTCGTCAAATTCAAATCACGAAAATCTTCAATCAATTTCTCCTCTCGTATCATCATAGCTGCAACGAGCACAGTCTTTCGACTCAGAGCATCAGCGACTACATTGGCTTTACCCGGATGATATTTAATCTCCAGATCGTAGTCCTTAAGCAATTCCATCCAACGGCGCTGTCTCATATTCAGTTCTTTCTGATCATAAAGATACTTGAGACTCTTGTGGTCGCAGTACAGTTCCACAGTCACACCATACAGGTAATGACGCCAGATTTTCAAAGCAAACACAATGGCCGCAAGCTCCAGATCATGAGTGGGATAATTCAATTCATGAGGTCTGAGCTGTCGAGAGGCGTAGGCCACCACACGTCCCTGCTGCATAAGGACACACCCTAATCCCTGCCCACTGGCATCAGAGTACACAACATATGTCACACTGGGATCGGGCAAAATCAACACAGGTGCCGACGTCAACCTCTCCTTCAGCTCCACAAAACAATTTTCGCATTTATCGTCCCACACAAACGGCTGATCCTTTCTCGTGAGCTTGGTCATCGGCAACGCAATACGAGAGAAATTCTGAATGAATCTCCGATAGTACCCGGCAAGACCCAGAAAACTGCGTACTTCTGCCACAGATTCTGGCCTCTTCCAATCTAGTACTGCTTCCACTTTACTGGGATCCACAGAGACCCCTTCTTGCGAGATAACATGGCCTAGGAATCTCACTTCCGATAGCCAAAATTCGCATTTACTCAACTTCGCGTATAGTTGCTTTCCACACAAAATATTCAATACAATTCTCAGATGATGCTCATGCTCTTCCTTGCTTTTGGAATATATCAGGATGTCATCGATAAACACCACAACAAACTGATCCAGATATTGCCGAAAGATACGGTTCATGTAATCCATGAAAACCGCAGGCGCATTGGTTAGCCCAAATGGCATTACCAGAAACTCGTAATGACCATACCGGGTCCTGAAAGCAGTTTTCGGAATATCTTCCGCTTTTACTCGCAGCTGATGATACCCTGACCTTAGATCAATCTTTGAGAATACACACGATCTAGAGAGTTGATCCAACAAGTCATCGATCCGGGGAAGTGGGTACTTGTTCTTAATAGTAACCTTGTTCAATTCCCTGTAATCGATACACAACCGAAGGCTTCCATCTTTCTTCTTTACGAATAACACTGGAGCTCCCCAAGGCGATACACTGGGTCTAATGAATCCTTTCTCAAGCAAATCTTCTATTTGTTTCTTTAGTTCCGCCATCTCGTTTGGGGCCATACGATATGGGGCTTTCGAAATAGAACCAGCTCCAGGTACAATGTCAATCGGGAACTGAACTTCCCTCTCAGGAGGCAATCCGCTAAGGTCATCCGGAAACACCTCAGGGAATTCATTTACCACGGGTATATTACTCAAGGTTTCACCAGTTTCCCCCTGAATGGAGAAAAATACCATATACCCCTGGCAACCCTTTTCAATATATCTCTCAGCTTTAGCTGTAGAAAGAAAATTCATACAAGCACCTACAACTTCAGCCCTTTGAGAAACAGGATATACTATCCTCTTATTCCCGCAATCAAGTAATACGTTATTTGCCGTTAACCAATCAAAACCCAAAATGACTTCCAACTGGTAAAGCGGCAAACAAATCAAATCTACAACAGACTGACGCCCTTCCACAGTTATAACACAATTCAGACAAACTTCTGTGGTTAAGGCCTTAACACCCATCGGAGTCGATACTACCAAATCAAATGGTAACTTATGCACATGCATACCCAGGCGTTTTACACAATCATACGCAATAAAGGAATGACTGGCACCCGAGTCGAACAATGCTTGTAATAGATAGCCATTTAGGGAGATTTTACCTTGTATCAACTCAGGAGATCTACGAGCCTCCTCATGGGTCATTGCAAACACTCGACCCTGTGTCTTCGGCCTTTGCTCCGCTCGTGGTTGTTGACAATCTCTGGAAAGATGTCCTGGCCGCTTGCAGTTAAAACAAATCATCTCTCCCTGACAATTCTGGCCGTAATGTGATTTGTTACAGCGACGACATTTCCACTCTGTTGCAAATCTCTGAGGTTCACGACCTCCAGGCTGATAGGGCTTCTTATCACCACCCTTGACTGAAGATGATCCTTGGCCTTTACGCTTCTGAGGAACATTACCCTTACTAGGCTCACTGCGGTGGCCAATAGCTTTGTTAGGATACACCTCTCTCAAGTTGTTTTCCGTGATTCGACATTGCTCCACAGCCTTATTGAATTTCTTAAATCGGTGAGTAACCAATCGCTTCCTCAACTCTCGTCTCAGACCACGAATAAGCATATCTGAGCTCCATTCTCCGTCATCCTTGTACCGAAGATAGGAGGAATACCGGGACAGGCGGATGAATCGGGACAAGTAGTCATCAAAACTCTCCGTGTCCCCTTGCCTGATATTAAGGAATTCTGTCTCCTTTTCAAGCTGGACTGACTTCGGGAAATACTTCTCGTTGAATTCTTGTAAGAACAACTCCCAAGTCAGTGGTGTTTCATTGCTCTTCAATGTTGAGGCGATATTCCGCCACCAACGATCTGCATCCCCTTCGAGCTTGTAGACGGCCAACCGTGGCTTCACTTCATCCGGACATCCGAGAACCTCAAATATCTTTTCCAGACGATTCAGCCAATCTTCTGCCACTTGAGGATCAAACCTCCCTCTGAACGCCGGAGGCAAATGCTTACAGAATCGGGTGACCCAATACTGAAGGTCTTTTTCCTCCCTGGGTGGCATCCCATATGATTCCGGATTCAAGGTAGCACGAGGTGGGGATTCTAGAGGTCGTGCTGATCCTTCTGCAGTGTCCTCATAACGGGTCTCCTCTTGAGTTTCTTCCGGAATAGACTGAACCGGAACTTCCTTATTCTTTGCCTTCTCTGCTCTGAGCTCGTCCCTTAACTCAGTGATCATGTCCCGCTGATCCTTGATTAGACTCATCAACTCATGCATAGGATCTGGTGGGTTTTCATTATCAACCTCCACCACGGGGTCTACACGCGGAATTTTGGGGCGTCCTCTGGTTTTCTTCATTCTACAAGCAACTTACCCCATTAATTCAGCAGAGACAGTATGCACATATGGTCACAAAACTTATATATATCCAAATCATTTAAACATATATGTGCACACATAACAATCATTCACAAACAAGCTTTTATCCCTAAACCAACTAAGGGATCTATCCTAGCAAACTCTACCCTTGCCAGGAACTACAGCTCTGATACCAAAATGTAACACCCTGCTTTTAAACACGTGATTATAACTCGATATTAGGTAATTAAATTAGATTAGAGACCGTCGTATGGTTTAAAACTCATTTAAACTTCATTCCTCTTCCAGTCTCAAGTTCAACTTATCGAATATAATCACCTGCGCAGTTTATATACATTTACGAATAACAGAGTGTATAACCAAACTCCCGGCAACCCCCGGGTTCACTACATACCAAGAATTCCAAATCCTGTTTAGGGATTACAACCAAGTATTTCAAACTATATACATCTCCAAAACATAATACAGTAATCCCTATCCAAAACGAATAAACCAACAAAACTATACTAATGTCCCTAAGAAACTCTAACCACTTCGGGTCACGCGCTTCTCCTTGGAGCCAGTCGCCCTGTCTGAAAGGTTAGTTTAAAGGAAAGAATGAGATTCTAAAGAATCCCAGTAGTAACTAAGCATTTATACCACACATAAGCACATAGCATGTAAGTAAATCATCATACAGCAGCAACACATATCACACTCCAGCCTCCTCCCCTTTCTCCGCCGGGAAGGCACACTGCCTAACCCGAACCGTTGTTAGCTACTCAGGGACTATTGGCATGACAGTGCATACATATAGCCTTATAGCACATAGCTATCCGGCTTCACAAACGGCTCGTCAGCCTCACAAATAGCCTTTCGGCACATAACCGACCTTTCGGCCCACAATCAGCCTCTCGGCTTTCATGTCACATAATCACACCTCATCCTCATCCCCTTTCTCCGCCGGAAAGACACACAGTCTTTATCCGAACCGTTGTTAGCTACTCAGGGACTATTGGACTGACGGTGCTCACATATATCCACATAAGTCGCAGCATACGAACTTATCGCAAAGCAATGAAAATACACACATACGATGCATCACAAATGGTACGAAAGAAAAGTCACTACCTGATCCTTTCCTGATGTCTCTGGGCACAGTAGGCTCACGAGGGTAGCAGATGTCAAATCCTATAATCAAAATAGGGACATTTGGTTAATTTCCTTTTCCAAGTTCTTACTTCAATAACACTCTAAGTTGGTATTCATTTGGACTCTTTAGATAGCCATAATATGCCTAAACATATGCCTAAAGGGTTGGGATAACTATCCCCAAAGATCCCTCTTTAGAAAGCTAAGATCTGATTTTTGGACCCCTCACTCGCACCCCTCACTCGAGCACAGAAGGCCGTGCTCGAGCACAACTCCCCCTCACTCGCGAGTGAGACGCAGGAAGTGCTTGCCCGAGAGCAACTCCCGCGACCAACCTACACTCTCACTCGAGCATAAAAGGCTGTGCTCGAGCAGAGACCCCGAGCACACTCGAGCATCACAAGAGTGAGGCCTGCGAGTGACAACCCGAGAGCACCTCTCAACCTCTTCTTTCACCTTCACTCGAGCACAAACACTTGTGCTCGAGCACTGACCCTTAGTGCTCGCGAGCACAAGGCAGCGAGTGCCTACCCGAGAGCACCCCAACTCCCAGGCAACAGACTCACTCGAGCACAACCCCAGTGCTCGCGAGTGATCCCTCAATGCTCGCGAGTGCCAGGCGCACTCTTGGCAATCACTCACGAGTGATATCCTGAGACACTCACCCGCAGCACCAGAAAGGCACCCTCACTCGAGCACAAACATGCTCACTCGAGCACGTTCATCCTGTGCTCGAGTGAGTTCTTCTCTCACTCGAGAATTCACACCAGAAACCCAAAATGCGGAAACTGACATGGTTTACCAGAATTCACCAAATGAATTCCAATGGTTCCCTAACTCATACCATTACTCATTCTCTCATATATCATCACAAGGAACCCATTGACAACCATAAACAACCCAAATTTCCACTCAACAACAAGATCTCATCTCTAAACCATAAATCCACCAAAACCACAACTTAACACATTTCCCTTATTCAACTTCAAATCAATTTCTAATCACTCCCAAGTGTCAAAACTGACCAAATGAACAGTGACACTCTCATCAAAGACTACCCTTCATTTAACATCACAATTAGGTCAAATTTCCAGAATTTTCATTGATTAGGCAAACATCTTGACATATATATCAAAATGCATTACAAACCTACCTCTTCAACTTGCTGAAATCAACACTTTGATTCCACCACTTTTCAGATTTATCAAACAATCAAACACCACCAATGGAAATTCTGAAATCATAGAAGTAATGCTCTCAACTTCTTGATCAACATTAATGAAAGGTATATAAGCATATGGAGACCTTTACTTACCAAGACTTAAGCTTTTCTCTTTCTCTTTCCTTAGCTTGCACCGCCGGAAATGGAAGAAATGGAGAGAGAAGGTGAGATGTTGGTGATGATCATTCTTTCCTTTTTCCCATGCAAAAACCAACTAAGAGGGAGAGAGAAGAGTGTTTGAAAACTTTGACTCATCCAATGGTCCAAAGCTTGCCACTTGGCATCATCTTACTCTTCCCACAATGCTTTCACCTAAGCTTGCTTGCATCAAATTCCACCCCTTGGTCTTTCAATCTCAACCATTGATCTTGATTACTAAGGGGTTTTTCTCATCATTAGCTAACCAGACAGTTGGTAAATTTACCGTTTTACCCCTGATTGGTTCTTGACTCATGAAATCATCACTAATCATCCTTATATCATAACACACAACATATACTCAAATATGCTTAATTAACATTAATTACATCATTTGAAGCTACTAATCCTTGATTACAAATCAGGATATTACAATATGAGCCTATTATGTAAATTTACTAAAATGCCACGGGGGCCTGGCTCGGTTGTACCCGGCCCAGCTGTACTTTTCCCGAAATTTGGACATGGGCTATTCTAACATATTTTTGGCCAAAGAATCCATTTCCGGACTCAGAATTATCAAATTCAATATCAAATTACAAATTTACCCTTGGCAGCCCCACTTTAAGGGTTTCAAGGGCGTTTTTGTAATTATGCTTTTTCGGCCTTTTTCGAAAAAGTGACCAACTGTAACCCCATCTAATTTTCGTTCCTGAACTCAATGGAATCATCAAATCATTAAAAATCTATCTCTAACCCTCAGATCTAGCCCTAGCCAAAATCTTGGTATATTTTGGGAAGAATCAATGTTTTTCGGTTTCGGCTCAGTAAACGTGTTCCTTTCTACTCCTAACCACTTTATTGACTATTCCATTAGGTTACAACTACCATTTAGTACCAATTTGGATAGCATAACAGCCCCACACACCCATTTTTCATTTTTAAAACCAATGTCAATCCGGCGAAATTTCATCAATTAAATTGTCCACGACAGCCAGAATAGTCAATATATAAGAGTTTGGAAGTTACCTCAAGCTCCCACTAACTTTTCTCAAGAGTGGCTGAACCCTAGCTCAGTTCAACACAAGAAATAGAGCTTCCAAACCTTAAATTGCATAGAAGAGTAGCTTAGGAACAGAGTTATACGCGTTAGGAACCGATTTATCGAAGAAATCACCTTTGTAAACTTCTTCCTCCCCTTCTCTCTCTCTAAAAATTCTGTACTTCCTCTAGTTCTAAGGGCTATTTCATGTCAGTTTGGAGGAAGGAAGAAGATGAAATGTTGCTTTATAATATTTTACCATTATCTCATAATTATTCCATTTCCAAAATTCCAAAAATGCTAACTTTGTGTACATAAAGCTAATTGGACCCAAACATGTCACAAAGCTCAATTAAAGATGGACTAACTCCTCTCCCATTTTAGTTAGCCCAAAACACGCCCAAGAGTCTATCAAAATAGAAAAATAGGCTGATTCATTTTTATTCCATAATTACGAAATTGCCACCACAATTTTTCCTTATTTTCGGATTAGTGACAATTTTGGCAGATTTCTGCCCAAACTTTGAAAAATCATAACTAATTCTAAAAAAATTGAATTAGAGTGATTTCAAAGCCTATATAACCCTTATTGAGTCTAGTTTCAAGAAAAAATATAGAATTTTACTAGATGGAATCATAAAATTCCCAGAATTTCAATATTTGCATACTGTTCCAAAAATTTCACAGTTTT
Organism: Inga leiocalycina; assembly: GCA_963242795.1. Taxonomy (NCBI): domain Eukaryota; kingdom Viridiplantae; phylum Streptophyta; class Magnoliopsida; order Fabales; family Fabaceae; genus Inga; species Inga leiocalycina. Next base: position 65,903,816 of record OY725323.1, on the reverse strand, counting down.
TCTGTGATGACTTCAAAAATTCATAACTTTTTGTATATACATCTAATTGAGTCATATCACCTATCAAATTAAAGCTTATGATGTCTACGTTTATCCTGTAAAATCGCATTATTTTTGCTCATCATTTGGTCTTCCAAAACCTCATGACAAGCGCAATAACTCATAGGTGATTTTACCAAAAACATAATTACTTTCTCCAAAATTCAACATTTTACTTTCTTTGATACCCCAAAGATATAAGAATCATTAGGGAATAAATTTGGGCTCCTGATAAACTAGGGCTTAGCAGTCCACTTATTTCAGGTTTATTCTCTAGCCTTAAATTTTAAAATTTGGGGTATTACATCCGAACACAAACCCAAGGCATGCCCCCTTCTAGACTCGACCTTCCTCTTAAAGGAGGTTCATCCTTGACTTATGATGGAAACGGGATTTGACCCGTGTGTTGGCTTTGATACCAAACCTCATAAACGAAGTGCCACAACACAAGAACTTCCCAAGGGATTACTTATTCTGAGACTACCCTAAGCTGAACACGCTTAACTATGAAGCGCTAACCATCATGCTAAAAGCTTAAGCTGGTAGTAGAGGCGTACCTGTATTCCTATAACTTAGATCAGACACAACCCCTTGTCTCCAATGATTGTGGGTGCCACCAGACCTTAAACCCGATCCGACCCCTTCCCAGACCCAAGACATATCAGAAAGTGATATGTTACCATTTTTAATTTTATAAAATGAGATTATATTTTATTTGACTTTTCTATTCGAGTTTAACTTTATATGTATGCATGGAGGGGATCAATTTTCTTTAAGGAAATACTTGTTTATTCTGTATTGAAGTGATGTGAAATTGTAAGACAATTTACTTCTATTTATGCCTAAAAAATGTTTCAAGTGACTGAAAGCAGAACACTAATTTGCTAATGGTAGTTTTGTTAGCCCTTGGAGAGCCATGGCACACCTAGCTAGTAGTGTGATTAGAAGGTGTTGACCCCATGTGACGGTCAACACATGTGGAACACAGGGAGGGTTTTTGTGAGTATCACTTACGCCAGTTCTTTGTGGCTTCTAGCCGTGGTGGATTGGTTACTTATCCTTGTGGATTGTGTGTCCAAGTCTATTATTATTTTGTCTAAATCATGTTAAAGAATAAACATGTTTTCAAATTAACTTATTGGTTTTCAAATTAGCAAGTTTCTTTGGAATTATTTATTTACATATTCATTTACACAACGTGATTATTTTTTCCCTTATTATCTTATACTCTTAAATGTTAATTTTCAATGTTTACATAATTGGTTCTGTAACGCTCCAAATTTCAATCAAGGGCTAATGATGATTATTGAGGATAATTGTTGAGTTAAAGTGGAATAATTATGGATTTTATGGCAATTTTAATTAATATGTCATAATTAGTGGAAAATTGAAAGAATGGAATTATTGGCCATTAGTTAGTGATTAAGTGAGGGATTAATTACTAACTAAGAGAAAAATGAGAAGTGTAATTAAATGGCTAATGGAGGGGTTAGAGTAATTAATTTGATTGCTTATTCTATCAGAACCAATGAAGTTTGGACATGTGGCATGTTGGTGTAGAGAGAGGAGTTGAGAAAAGACAAATGCCCCAATATTTATTGTTTATCTCTCTTTCTCTTCCCTCCATTTTGGCTGGTCATGGTATAGGGGAGGAGGAAGTGTCATCATTTCCTTCATCTCCTTCACTCCATCTCATCTCTCTTTTCTCTCTATTTCTGTGCCATTGTTAGAGAAAAAGGGAAAGGAAAAGCTTGAGGAAAGGTAAAGGAAATGACCTCAAATGCTCAAACTCATTTCTTTAAAATTGTTTCTTGAGTGATGAGCTTTATTTTGATGGGTGTAGTATGTCCATTGGCATTGATTTGTGGCCACAATAATTGTGGAAGTTGGAGAATCAAGAAGTGTCTTTGGAAAAGTTGAAGAGGTAATTGAAACTAATCTTTCTATCTATGTTTCATGCCATTGTATGAAGTTTGGAATTTTTAGTATTTATGGCCTTGAATTCGAAAATGAGTGTCATTGGGTATTTGGTATGTCATTGGCATGAAAATGGTACCTTGTGGTGAGTTTTGGATAGATAGATTGATTGGAGGTTGACACGTTAAGTTTGGTGGTTTTGGGGATTTTGGTGTTTAATGTTGATCCAAACCAAAGTATGATAATGGAATAGGATTTTGGTAATTCTGATGGTTCCATTGAATTCCTTGGGTGTTTTTATGAGGGGATAGCTTTGGTTGAGAGTTTGGGACCATTGGAATCACTTAGGCAAAAGTGGGAAAGTGCTGTCATACTTTCTGTGTTTTCTGGGTTCTGATAGCATCACTCAAGTAATCTGGGGTTGACTCGAGTGTGGGATGAATATCACTTGGGTGAAGTTGAGTTTCACTCGAGTTCTGCGGGTATATTCATTGTTCTCTTCAATTTTTCTATTGTGCTTCCTGGAAAATCTCAAGAGTGTATAGTCTCACTTACGAGTGTTAAGCCATCACTCGAGTACAATGACTTGTGCTCGAGTGCTCCTCTTTATTGAAAACTCTTGTGCTATTAGGTCCTCACTTTCTATGTTTCATTTCCTGGTACTCGAATGAGCATTTGGCCATCACTTGAGTGTGGCATTCTGGACTCAAGTGTTGTAGTCTTTTGAAGGTTTTCGTGCTCTCGGGTGTATACTCGATATTCTTCACTCTCTAGTACCTGAGTATAGACCATACCATCACTCGAGTGAGGTCTTCTTCACTTGATATCCATACAATGTCACTCGAGTGAGGCCATCTTCACTCGAGTGTCTTAGTGAAAAATCATGTCTTGTGTTTCCAAGGGGGGATCTTTGGGATAGTTCTTTCAACCCTTTAGAGCTATTGATAGAGATATTCATGGGTACTAATAGAGCAATAATGATAACCAAATTAAGTGTTAAGAAGTCATTGAGAATTGGAATAGAGAATTAATACTTCGTCACTCATTATGAATCATAGGATACGATATTTGCCCTACTTGGGAGAAAGCAGTGCCAGAGCATTCACGGAAGGAACGAGCAAGTAGTGACTTTTCTCTCATGTTGTGTATGATGTCTGGTATGTATGATTGATCATTGTGTGATTGTGAAATGTGAAAAAAAATGTGCCATGGTCCATTGCAGCGTGAGCACTTCAACGGGAGTTGTCGTAGGGGGTTGATGCTTATCACACCTACCTCAACCGTTGAACTGTCGTTGTAATATACATGGATCTTTGAGAAACTGCTTTGTGAATCTGACCAGTGTGGCTGTGTATTGTAAAATGCTTTATATGAATCCCAGCTATGATGAAATATATTGTGTGAATTGTTGTTGTGTGATACAGTTTGAGCAAGTGTAAGGGTGACGTCCGTCATACCTACCTTTGCCGCTGTAACCGCCGTTGTAGTGCAATGGGTGTGTTATGATTGCTTTCATGCCTTATTGTTATGCATGCTATGAGTGATTTGACACTATGGGGATTCCTTAGAATCTCACTCTCCCCAAAACTAAATTTTTAGACAAGGCTAAAGGATGGAAAGGAAAACGGGTGACAAAGAGCGGTTGAGCTCTAGTTTGGGAGTTTATTTTGGTTATTGGTTATCAATGTAAAATTCATTGGATATTTTGTGGTAAATAATTGTATATATTGGAAGTATAGTATAGTTTTGTGTAATCCCCTAGTAAAGGGAAAGAGATTATGGGCATTGTTGTCTTGTAAGACCCTTTACTGATTATTGGAACCCGAGCGTGTCGGGAATTGATGCTGTACTTTGATATTTGTAAATGGAATCAACCTGTACAGGCCAATTGTGTATTTGTAATGTGAATATGAGACCTTTGTGAACAAGTTTTAGAAAAGTTTTTATAGTCTCTGATTTTTGGGAAGTTTGATTTTGTTTAAGTCTCAAATCATCTAAGGTGTCTAATTCTATATTAATCATGTGTTTATGAACTTAATCTCGGCCTATAGTTGGAAGGGGGTTACAGGTTCCTTACTAGTTAAATGCTAATTTATTTATTCTACAAGGAGCTAATCAATTTATCTTTATTGCATATTATATCTTATTTTGGGGACATTATTTACAGGAAATTTTTTAACATTCAAATAGGAGAAGTGAACCCACTCCTCTAGTTGGCCCTTGTAGACCCACTTTGGATAAGAAGCTTTTGATTGCTACCTGGATCAAGTAGACTAGTATAAATATTTAATGTATATTTTGTATTTTACAGTAACATCGCTCCACGTATTCTATAGGTAGGATCCCTGACTTCTTTTTAATGTTTTGGGAATTGTATAAATGTGTATGCTATGGTGGAGCAGAGCTTCTTATGCTATGCTAAACTAACAGGCTGATGCAGAATTTTCAGAAAAATCCTAATTGCAAAGGAGACTCGGCCGAAATTTCTACATAGAGCTTAATACTTTGCTTATAAGAAATATGTTAACACACGATCTATAACTTACATATACATATGAAAGATTATTGCACTACATATGACATTGTAAAAATTATTATATTTATGGTTCAATTAATTATTTTTAATTAAGGAATATGAGACTTTCTTGTATTTTGTATTGGTCACTCCTAAATTTTTAGTGTGTGACGTATGCATTATGCTCATAAGAAATATCTCAAATCATCGTATTAATTCATGTTACAAAATCTCTCACAAGCATTACATTAGATTATAGGGTTAAGGAGCAAATTTTCCAACAAAGTTTTGTCTGAGGAGCGTCTGACACAAATATGTTTTAAAAGGGGCAAAAATACCAATGAACAATTAAAAAGTGGCATCCAACACAAAAATCGTTAAATCCGTACTAGCGCTGTTAGGGTTTTCTTCTCTTATAATTTAAGTCTGTTAGTACGGATTTAACGGTTTTTATGTTGGACGCCCCTTTTTAATTGTTCATTGGTATTTTTTCTCCTTCTAAAATATATTTGTGCCAGACGCTCCTCGGACAAAACTTCGTTGATAAATTTGCTCCTTAACCCTAGATTATAATATATATATATATATATATATAAGTGGAATGTGATTACCTCTCACCGAGTAAGGAGATATTACCAGCCACAATCAATAAGCCCCATGCTTAATGTAATACCCCGAATTTTGAGACTTGAGGCTAGAGAATAAGCCTGAGATTAGTGGATTGCTAAGCCCCGGTTTAGCAAGATCCCAATTGTGATTAAGGGTTAATGACTCTAAAAGTGGATGTCATTAGTCATAAATGAACCCTTTTGGAGATTATGTGTGAGTTGGCACCCGATGTGATTCGTATGCATTCTGAGCAGCGCCGAAATCCTGTATTTAAGTTCAACTATGGATTAACCTCTAAATTGACTTAAAATAGAAGGGAGGGCGCATTGTGAAAGAAAATAAATGAGAAAAAGTATTTGGTGGTGATTCAAGAAGAATCGCCATAATCAGGGGCAAAACGATAAAGTTACCAACCAATTGGTCAGTTACCGAAGAGGAAACTCATTGGTAACTTCAAGATCAATGGTTAGGATTTATTTGTGCAAAATATCAAGAGGTGGAATCATGTGTGTGTGTGCTTATATGAACTCATGAGAGATGTGGTAAGGGTGTGACACTTGGCACAAATTGAGCCCTTAGATCTTGGTCAAATTGTCAAAGCTTTCCTCCCTCCTCTCCTCTCTATTTGGTCGTCCAAGTGGCTTTTATTTCTCCAAAAATCTGATCTCTTCTTCATCTCATCTCTCTCTCTCCAAAACCTCCATTTTCGCCAAGCTTGAGAAGGAAAGAGAAAGAGAAAGGTGATGTTTTGGCCTTGTTCTTGTCCTCTAATGTTCAAACACTCTTCATTAATATTGTTCATAGTGATGAGAGCTTCATCTCTATGGTTTTAGATTCTTGATTGGTGGTGTTTGATGGCTTGAGGAAATTTGGAAAGATGGAGAATCAAAGAATTAGTTTGGGAAAGAGGAAGAGGTGAGCATTTGAAGCCTTTTGATCTAAGTTTTGTGAGTTATGGTTGAGTATTGTGAATTGTGAATTTTGCCCTGATTTTATGGTATTTTCGTGTGGAATGTGAATGGTGGAATGGGATGTTGTTTTGTGTTGAAAATAGTGTCATGTTGTGGTATTTAATCATTGGAATTGGTTTGAATTGGATTGGACACAATGGTTGAAAAACTGGAAATTCTGTTCAGTGAGAATTCTGTCTGGGCAGTCTGTTTGTGTTGCCGTTTTGAATGGGCAAATGATGTTAGAAAATTCTGAAAATTTCCAGTCTTGAAGTTCACATCTTAAGCTTCAAAATGGACATAAATTTTGTGTCATTTCGCTTTCTGAGATGGGAGTTTGAACTGTCCAAAGTTTGGCATCAAAACTGGACCCTGTTTTGGTACAATGTTAGGTTTTTGGTAAATCTGGACTTTTGTGGTGATTTCTAGTTATGGCCAATATTTTTCATTGAAATAGGACTTAAATAGCTTTCATTTGGCTTTGGAATCACCTTATTTTGATTTTTGGAAGTTCAGCCAGAAACTGGATTTTCTTGGGCCACAGCCCAAATGTTTCTGAGCGTCTCTGGACAGTTTTGGGCCGTAGCCCATGGATTTTGGGCCGTAGCCCAAATGTTTCTGGCAGTTTGGGCTGCAGCCAATGGATTTTTGGGCCGCGGCCCACCCCCAAAAATCAGCATTTGGACTTTTAAAAGATGATATTTGGTCAAGTGTTTCCCAAGCCTTTAGGCATATGTTTAGGCTTTGATTAGCCACCTAAAGGTGTTAAATGATAAACAACATTAAGTGTTTGTATGTTGAGGAATTGGAAAAGGGATTGACCCTATGTTCATGCTTTTGATTATAGGGTTGATGCTCGCCCTGATCGTGGTTTGGTATTCATTCTGATCGTGAGTAAGCGAAGCTGGAGCTTACGTGGAAAAAGTGTAGGGAACATATCTCTTCTGCTTGTATTTGATATATGTGTTAGTGTGTTGGTGCATGTCTTAGCTTTGCATAATTGTGAGTAATTTGAAGCTATGTTTCAATTTATGCTATGGCCATAGGTATATTGTTCGAAGTATTGAGCTTGCAAATTGTCATTGTGTTATCATGAGTTGTGTGATACAAGCATGTCATGCATTAAACATGTATCGTACATGCATATTGATATTGTTTACCTACTGAGATTCTCTAGAATCTCACCCTCCCCTACTAACCTTTCAGACAGGGTAGTAGATCAAGGATATAGTGAGCAGCCAAGAGCGATGAGGACTCCTTCGGGATTGAAGATTCGGTAGTTGGTTATCATAGTTGGGAATATGTAGATTTGGATGTATATTTGGATAATTGTATTTGGTTATTTGGATGAGTATATGTGGATGAGGATTTGATTATTTGTATTGAGAAAGATTTGTGTAACCCCCATATGAGGGCTTGTATGGGCGAATGTGCCCTATAAAGCTTGAGTTAATGGATGGAAACCGGGATTTCCAGGAATTTATATTGCGTACTCTGATATATGAATGTGATTTATCTTCGCATAGTAATTGTATTCGAAATTTGAATATGAGACCAGGTGTATTACATTTCGAAAGGTATTTGTGAAAACCCTATCGTGAAGATGGGATTTTGAAATAGTTTTGTTTCTTATTGGTCTCTATTTCACTTTAAATTGCGTATTTCGGATATGATTATGGCAGGGGGTTACACTTAACATACACCAACAAATTCATAATTCAATATACACAAATCACATCGTCACCACCATTAGTTTATAACTAATTAAGTGGTTAAGAAAAACAAATAAGGTTGCAAGTCCCTCTAGAACCCCAACTCTCAATCAAGGGACAATCATCCCCATCATTACCTTTAGCTTTCCATTACCTCAAACAACTTAACAAAAATAATAAACAACCTCCAATCACTCAAATCAATCTAAAACTTCAACTTCATAAATTAGGCTTTCACCTCAAAATACACATTTGATTAAATTTATTTAAACAACAATATAGACCAATTAAACATGAAATCTAACTCATATTAACATAACTCAATCATAAAAATTCCTTTTTAAACATCACATTATCATAACTTAGCCAAAAGCTCACTCTAGAGTCAAACCCTAGATAAAAAATACATATAACCTCAATTCCATCAAAACTAAACTGATTAAACTCTTTAACTTACCTAAGTAACCCATTTAAACTCAAGGGTTAATATAATCTTTAGTCCCTCAAGTTTACCCTCATTTAGATTTTGATCCCTCAAGTTTCAAACAAGATATTTATGATCAAGTTTTATTCCGTTTAAAACAATGGCCACTATAATTAAATACACTTGTTGAGATGAACAACATAGAGAATTCGTTCTCCCCAAAATGCTCACTCTCCTCTGCGAATGACACATTCGCTGAAGTGAACATCTTGAAAAATTGTTTCCCAAATCAAATTCAAGCTAATCCTCAACTCAAATACCTCAAATCAACAATAATATTTATCAATCACTTAACACTTCAACTTTTCATCATTAACTAAGCTTAATTAAATAAAAACCCCAAGCTTACACTCCAGGATGTTACATGGAGAGACCCCACACAAATATTTTATTATCTTATTTAATTTTTTTATAGTATACAACTTATTTAGTGTTCTAAATATTAAATATTAGATTTAAACAAAAAATAAAAAAGAATAATATTTGTTGGTGACAAAAAATCGATTAGAAAAAAGGATCAATTGGATAAGCCTGTAGACAAGGATGTGCTTCATTCTAGGAATTGAAAGGAGGTGTGCATGGCAATGACAATGATAAAATGATTGTTTAACGTTATGTAAAAAATATATAATTACTATAAAATTATTTGTTAAGTAGGAAGCCAGATAGGATATGAGATATCTTCTTTTAATCTAACGTGGCAATTTCTCTTATAAAGGTAACAGTGAGTTAGCGATAAGGGTCCATAATAATAATTAAAAAAAAAGATTAAGGGGTTAAATTTAAACTTTGAACTATTATGGGTTATACGCAACTGCCCCAAAATTTGGGAGGTTTTGTATAATTTACTCTAAAATTAAATTATTGTTTATACTCCCTCTCGTTCATTTTGCAAGACATTTCTATTCAATTCATACCTATCAATAATAACCACTAAAGACAATAAATTTATCATAAAATTCATTTGATTTCATATATTACCTTTATTAACCACACTAAATTTTAATATCATGTTAATTTATAGTCTCTTACTACCCTCATTATGAAATGCCATATAGAAAGACTTATTATGAAATGGACCGGAGGGAGTATATACTGCTAATGCGATGCGAGGGAATGTTGCTTATGAGCATTACATGCCTAATTTTATATCTATGCATATATGACGTTAATAATTAAATAATAAATCTGAAATAAAAATTCCTTGAAGTACTTAACGGTTCTATCCCTAGACCCCAAACCTGGCTTCTCTCTACTGTCATGTTCGTCTGCTACCCCTCTTTTTCTTAAAACTACACCGTTTTGGTGTAGTTTTGATAGAAGAATGGAGCTGAATTTTTTTCGTTTAAAAAATGGTATATATTATTTTGAAGTATTTTTTTAGACATATCTAATATTTTAAAATATTTTTAAAGTAGTATGTAGTATCCTAAAATAATTTTTGTGTTTTTAATAATTTAAAATATGTTTTCTATTGTACCCAGTATGTTAGCAAAATGATTGAAATTTCACCCTTAATGTATTTTTTCAGCTCCAAAAATTACTTTAAAATATTTTTTGCTAACATACTGGGTACAATAGAAAACATATTTTAAACGGTTAAAAACACAAAAATTATTTTAGAATACTGCATACTACTTAAAATATATTTTAAGATACTATATACGTTCAGAAAAATATTTTAAAATACTAGATACCATTTTTTTTAGACAAAAAAAAAGTTCAGCCCCAACTTCTCTCAAAACTACACCAAAACGGTGTAGTTTTAAGAAAATGAGGGGCATCGGACGAACCTGGTAGCAGAGGAAAGCCAGGTCCTCCATCCCCATACTGAAAAGAAAGGAATCGGCCGAGGGTTTTCAAATATTACTTTTCCCCAAAAGACGAGCAAGTTGGAGCGAAGTGGGCAAGCTCATGGAAGTGGGTCCCATTCCGATCAACCAAGATGGAATGTCGCCGGCTGGCGAGGGAGCTGTTCACGAGTCAGGAAGCGAGGGAGTTGTTCACGAGTCAGGAAGCCAGGGAGTTGTTCACGAGTCAGGAAGCATCGTTTTCTTGCTCAACAATCTTCCATTTGAAGCTGATGATGACGCCCCTGGGGTAAAAATACTAATTAATTTCCATGCAAGATTTCAGATTTTACCATTAAGAATTTACTTAATTTTGTTTTTCTGAAATGATTTGTGAAACAAGAAAGACCAGAGGAAGAATCGGGAGGAAGCAAAGTGATTTAGGTAAAGCAATTTCAGATCTGAGATTATTGGGAGCGAAGAGAAAAACGTATCGGGAGAAAGAAAGAGTAAAATAGCAATTCTCATTTATTCAATGTTAACTGTACATCACTACTTTATATCAGTTAAAAGCAGTTAAAAGCATAACAAATAAATACCAAAAATGACCTTCAGACTAACCAAACTAACAATGCTAACAATACATAACAAATTCCAGCTAAGCAACCTAACTACCCATTATCTTTGCTATTTGATTTACACTCTGTCAGCCCCCCACAAGCTGGAGCATGGATATCAATCATGCCCAGCTTGGACACAAGGGATTGAAAGGGACCTGGACCAAATGGCTTGGTAAAGAGGTCAGCAAGTTGATCCTGAGTTTGAATAGGCATAAGATGAAGAACACCATCTTGTACTTTATCTCGAACCAAATGGCAATCTAATTCAATATGCTTGGTGCGAGCATGTAAGGTAGGATTAGAAGCAAGTTGAATAGCAGACTGATTATCACAGTACAACAAGGCAGGTGAAGAATGAGGAACCTTAAGATCATGAAGCAAATACAAAAGCCACTTAATGTCATAAGTAGTCATAGCTAAAGCCCTATACTCAGCTTCACAAGAAGAAGTAGAAACTGTCCCTTGTTTCTTAGCCTTCTATGACACAAGAGAAGTATCAAGGAAGATACAATAGCCTGTAATGGAGTGACGAGAATCAACACAAGAAGACCAATCACTATCACTAAATGCTTTTAAACATAAATCAGACTTAGCAGGGAAGAAAAGACCCAAAGAAGGGGTAGACTTGAGATATTAAAGACCCTATGTGTTGCCTGCAAATGCATATCAGTTGGAGTAGCCATAAAATGGCTTAATTGTTGAGTGGCAAAAGATATATCTGGTCTTGTTGTAGTTAGATAAAGAAGCCGTCCAACTAGCTGCCGGTAAGCTGTTGGATCCACAAAAGGAACACCAGAAGCAGAACTGAGGCGGTAATGTTTATCCATGGGAGTGGAAGCGGGCTTGCAATCTAAGTAACCGGTGTCAGTAAGCAAATCAAGAACAAACCTGCGTTGACATAAAGACAGGCTATCATGACTCCTGGCAACCTCTAGGCGAAGAAAATACTTAACAGGACCAAGATTCTTAATCTTGAATTGAAAATCCAACTGCTATTTGACAGACTCAATTTCAAGCAAATTATTACTAGTGATAAGAATATCATCAACATATACCAAGATAGTAGTGAAACTAGAACTAGAAGCTTTGATAAACAAAGAGTAATCAGCCTTTGATTCAATAAATCCAAGAGAAAGAAGTGCAGAAGATAATTTCTGAAACCATTGTCTACTTGCTTGCTTGAGACCATAAAGAGACTTTTGAAGTTTGCAAACCAATGCAGAATCATGAGAGTAAAATCCTGGAGGTAAAACCATATATACCTCTTCATGTAAATCACCATGCAAAAATGCATTATTAACATCTAACTGCTGAATGTGCCATTCATTGGCAGAAGCTAAGGCAAGAAGCAACCTTACTGTAGTCATTTTGGCAACCAGAGAGAAGGTGTTAAAGTAATCAACTCCCTTCGTTTGGGTGAAACCCTTAGCCACCAACCGAGCTTTATACCGATCAAGAGTGCCATCTGATTTATATTTCTTGGTAAATACCCATTTGCAACCAATAGGATGTTTCCCATTAGGCAAATGTGTAAGGATCCATGTGTTATTCTGTTCTAGGGCTTTTATTTCAGCATCCATGGCATCTCTCCAAGGTTTGTATTTTGATGCTTGGCGATATGTGGTAGGAACATCATCAGAAGCAATAGTTAAACAAAAACGAGTGTATGAAGGTGAAAAAGAAGGAGAAAGTGTAGGGGAAAAGGAGTACTTATCACCAGAAGAAAAAGAGGCAGCTGAAGTAATGAAGGAAGAACAATAGTAATCCTGCAAATATGTGGGAGGTTTGTGAGGTCTAGTAGAAGGATGAATAGTAGGAGAAAGAGAAGGTGAAGGAGTAGAGGAAGATGCAGAGGAGGGTGCATGAGAGACAGGATTAAGAGGAGAACAAGTAGCAGCAGGAGGCATAGTAGAGGGGCTAGGTAAAAGGGTATAATCAAGAGGAGGAACATCAGCAGGCAAAGGGAGAGAAGAATCTGGATCAACAAGTGATGTATGAGTATGATAAGGGAAAAATGATTCATAAAAGATGACATCTCGACAAATAAAAATCTTGTTAGAATGAAGAGCCAAAAGAATATACCCCTTAGTAGTAGCAGGAAAACCCAGAAAAACACATTTGGATGCTCGGGCATCAAATTTTGACCTATGGGTAGAAGCAAAACACAAACAACCAAACACTTTTAAATCAGGATAGAAGGGGGTTAACTGGTATAGTAAAGAAAAAGGGTTAGAATGCTTAAGAAGAGGAGAGGGCAACCTATTTATGAGAAAAACAACATGAGTGACAGCAAAACACCAATAAGCCTTAGGAAGTTTGGCTTGAAAAAGAAGTGCACGGCCAACATTAAGGATATGTTGATGTTTCCTCTCAACAATACCATTTTGTTGAGGGGTTTCAATATAAGAAGTTTGATGAATGATGCCTTTAGAATTATAAAATGAGTGCATCGAAAATTCAAGGCCATTATCCGATCGAATAATCTATATTTTGGTGTTATGTTGTGTCTCAACAAAATGAACAAAGGATTGTAAGTGAACCTGAACCTCAGATTTAGTTTTCATAGGATATATCCAAGTAAAACGACTAAAATCATCAACAATCGTTAAAAAATACCTAAAGCCACACACAAATGTAATAGCAAATGGGCCCCAAATATCAGTATGGATCAGAGAAAACATTTTATTACTTGTTGAAAAACTTACAGGGAAAGATAATCGTTTTTGCCTTGCCATATGGCATACATCACAAGGAACAGAGTTCATGCTAAAAGGTATAAAAGGAAATTGTTGATGTAAATTTTTTAAAGTATAAGAAGATGCATGACCTAGGCGATGGTGCCAAAGATCAACTGAGGTTGCAGATGGTTGAGGAGAGGAGACAAAAATGGCCAAAGTGTGGTGAGGTGTTGCAGGATTAAGAAAATATAATCCTTCAAAAACTTCAGCTATACCAATTGTCTTCCAAGGCAAAAGTACCTGTATGAAACATAGAGAAGGTAAGAAAATGAAGCAACATGGAGTAGAGGCAGTAAGTTTAGTGACAAAAAGGATATTAAAGGTAAAATCAGGAACATAGAAGACATTACAAAGAATCAGATAAGTGAATTGTTCCTGAGATTGTAGCATTAACAACACTATGATTGGGAAGCTTAATTGGAATAGGACTAATATGTCTATAATCAGAAAAACAGGACAAAGTATGGCACACATGGTCAGTAGCACCTGTATCAATGATCCATGAGGTGTGAGGGGAAAAAGAAGGAGAAGGAAACTGATTACCTGTATCTTGGTGGGAAGAAGAAAGGGAATGTAAATTGTGTACAGAAGGGACAATGTTCGGTGGTGTGGAAGATGATGATATAGAAGGCTGAACCAAGGCAAGAAGCTTCTGATATTGATCAGGTGTAAACTGAGCTGCAGGTGTTGGTAAAATGCCATTGGAGCTGGCTGTAGCATCTATCACAGAAGAACCAGAATCCACTGACTGAAATTGATTAGTAGAGGAAGAACCTTGATTATGGAATTTAAAACCCGGTGGGAAACCATGTTTCCTATAGCATGTATCCACGGTATGACGTGGTTTATTACAATAGGTGTAAAATTTATTATGTCCTGAACCAGAGTTAGCATAATTCTTGGAACCAAAACCTGGAGGACTAGTAAAGGATCGTGAAGGTCCTTTAGAAAATAGAATGTTTGATTCAGAGGCAGGATGCATTTCCCTTTCTTGTTGCAATAACAGTGAAAAAACTTTATTAACATAAGGTAAGGGATCCAATAGCATAATTTGAGATTTCACAGACAAGAAACGATCATTGAGACCTTTCAGGAATCGAAGTGCATAATCTTGTTCACAGTATCTAATGCAAGAACAGCTAGAGTTGCAAGCACACCGTGTAATTGGACGCAAAATAGTATACTCGTCCCAAAAATTTTTTAGTTTCGTAAAATATTCACTAATAGAAAGATCACCTTACCTGAAATTGTAAATTTCATCCTGTAATTCAGCCACTAGAAACACATCACTCTGTGTAAATTGGTCCTTTAAGTCGGACCAAATCTCATATGCCTTATCAAGCCACAAGATGCTTTGAGCTATGGTAGGAGAAAGCCATTTCGTGAGCCACGTACAAACCATTGTGTTGCATCGTAACCACGCTGAGTATATCAGATCTGACATTGACGGAGCTAACACCGGTCCATCAACAAAGATGAGCTTGTTCTTCGATTGCAAGGCCATTCTCATGGCTCTCGACCAGGTATGATAGTTTGGACCGGTCAAAATCGGAGTCACAAGCTCCAAGGCTGGGTTCTCGTTCGGATGAAGGTAGAATGGGCTTGAAATGTTCTGTGAAGGATCAGATATGGTGTCGGCATTAGAATCACCAGAGGTAAACGAAGAGTTAGGCATAGTGGAGCTATCACTCTGATACCATGAAACAAGAAAGACCAGAGGAAGAATCGGGAGGAAGCAGAGTGATTCAGGTAAAGCAATTTCAGATCTGAGATTATTGGGAGCGAAGAGAAAAACGTATCAGGAGAAAGAAAGAGTAAAATAGAAATTCTCATCTATTCAATGTTAACTGTACATCACTACTTTATATTAGTCAAAAGCAGTCAAAAGCATAACAAATAAATACCGAAAATGACCTTTAGACTAACCAAACTAACAATGCTAACAATACATAACAAATTCCAGCTAAGCAACCTAACTACCCATTATCTTTGCTATCTGATTTACATTCTGTCAATATGGGTTAAAGAAGTATAAACCATCATATTAAGTGATTGATAATGTATGGATCTGCGGGTTCAGAGATCAATTTAGATGTAAAAGAGATTTGCTTCTTTGTACTCTGTACAAGTGCAATGAATGAGAGGAAAGTCGAATGAATTTCGGAGAGACTTTTCATTATTGCGTTGTTATGGTTATAAATTATTTTTGCAATGTCATTTGTCATATGAAATCATTATTTATAACTGTATATGCAGGCTCAGCCCAACCTACCATATAGTATTGAGAATCTCGCGGCAACTTACACATTAGTTGGTGATTTCAGACCCATGTTCTCTACTCCTTCCAATCCTCAATATATGACATGAAAATTTCCCTTATATTACACTCTTTTTGTAATGTTAAAGCTGTGTCTTAATTTGTGGTTTGGTGCTGCTGACAATCAATTAGTAAGCTATAAGATGATTTCCTTGACTATTCACCATGCTTGGTATATGTCTAATCTCACACAAAACTTGGGTTTTTCTCCCCTTTCTAAGTTAGCTATGCTTGTTATGTTTTCAGCCTCTGGAACAAGTTTTATCAAGCCAACTCTGCTCTGCTGGATATGTATGTTTTGTCTTTGTCAACTTTGGACGCATGGGTTACTTCGAGGTCAAACCCAACTGGAGGCTTGTAACTCGACCAGCACAATTTGAAGCTCTGTTACGTGAGTAACAACTGAAGGCAATATTGTCCTGCTATTTGATGCTAGTATGAGTTCATACTATGTTAAGTACAAATATAACACTTTATCCTTGTAGGTGATTTGTTTCAAAATGGAATGAAAAGGGATCCTATGACCGATGAAGTCCTTTGGCATAAAATCACTGACTTGCCAAGTTTATTGGCTAATTTACCTTCAAACTCAAGGAAAATAGGTAAACAGAGATGGTCTTGGCAATTTTTATTATTTTTTGTTCTTAAGTAACCAATAATGACTGAGTTTAGGCTGCTTGCGTGGAGCTACTACAATAACTCATTTTCAGGGAGCCTATTAGTAACTAAATTTCTTGTTTGGGACTGTTTTTTCAATTTTTTTTCATAGAATGAGGGCAAATTAAATAATTTTAAAATTTAGACATTATTATAACTAATACAGACCCTGTGTGATGCACAAGGTGTGAAAATTATTGTTCATAATATAAATTACATATGATTATTGACGTACGAGATAACATAGTCCGACAATTCTTAAGGAAGATCAATCTATAGAAAATGTTAGTTTATTTATCTTATATTTAATGAGATAGTGAGATAATTATGATGCATGCAAGTATAATAGCACAAAAAATAATACACATTAATTCAGATGAGAAAGACATGAGATGATATACTTTTTGCCCACAATTCAATATAACAACCATCAAGTGCCCATCACACCCATCAATATTTCCAACATTCGCAGGTAGACATAAAAGTGTCCATTAAAAGTTGAAGAAAGTTTGAATTAGAATCTAATATGAATAAGAAAATACAACATATATAGTTCATTTCTCCTTTAACATAATGCAACCAGATATTTTTGTAGCTGCATTAAATAATTCAATCACAGAATTGCCATTTTGTTTTTCTGAGGTTTGAAAATCTTGAAGGACATTTGCAAGATGTAAAAACCTTCATGCCCTTGTTGCCATTCCATGCCTTAGAAGAACACCACAAAGAACCCTGGAGTTGACATGAAACCAAAAATCAATCCTCTTTAAAATCAATCTCTTCAAATCTCTAGAACTAACAGAACACCATTAAGAACTCTGTTAGCGTTCAGGTCATGAATAATGTAGATAACACAGGTTAAGTCAAAAGAATAATACTCCTCCGGTCTTTAATATAAGACATAATTATCTAATTTGATGAGATTAAGAAAGTTGGTAAAGTTTGTATGACATGTATTTTCAAAAAAAACCTAGTCACCTTCCCTAATTCTTTCATTCCATCTCCTCCTTGATTATTGTGGAGAGAGCATCAATATGGGTAAATTAGGAAAATATTGACAAATATAAAAAACTCTGTCTTATATTTAGGATCAACATTAACTCTCCAAATATATTTTATACTAAGGACCGGAGGGAGTATTACATTCTTAAGGATCCTATTTAGCCAAGGGCGACGATTGCTCATTCAGTGCATTCTCAAATTGCTGCCATGGGAAACAAATCTAGTATGCAAAAAAAGAGGTGGGGTGAGGAGCAAATCCCAAATGTTAATACAGGGAATGAACAACCCATCTATCATGTGGAGGTGTAATAGAAATGAGTGCAATGGATGATCAAATGATACTCCAGTATGCTTTTAGAGAAGCAAAAACGTGTGCCAATTTATTGGCAAATGTTCATGATTTAGTTTTAGGTTTCTGCCTGTATGATCAACCTTTCCCATCCGGGGGAAAAAAACCATGGTAATGAAACCCACTTCAAACATATGTGAATGTGACTCAAGAGTCAAGACTAAGGATTAAAAAGAACACAAAGCCAATCATTATTAACATCACAAGGAAATAATAAAAGGACCTTGCTTAAAGAACTTGAACATCATTCCATAACTGAGGTTCCCTGAAACTTCCAACTGATGAAATTTTTTCACTTCTTTTGCAATTTTAGCAACCAGCTTTCGCTCCCCTATGTCTGCCATCAAAATAATGCTTTAATGACATTAAACATGTAGCCCAACAGGTAGAGTTAGAAAGTGCAAATATTTATGTCCTAAGCTTGCATTCCAATTCACTTAATTAGCGCATAAAAAAGGCAGTTGTTACGACTGTAAATGGTCTATTAAAAGGTTTAAGTGTACATTGTCGTAAACAAGTAATATAGAAGTGGGTAGAGTATCGTCTCCATGAGGATTAATCACTAAATACCAAAATTAATAATTTTAATTCTATTTAGTCGATCGGTTAGTTGGTGATTGAGATTATAAAATTAAAAATGATTAAATATGAATGCAAATGATATAAAACAACTATGAGAAAATAGCCCTAGGGATCAGATTTCACTTAACAAATTTCGGATTGAATCACCTATCTATTCAAGTCCAATTTATTCCATATAATTGATAGCCGATTTTTCCTAATTTAATTACTAGCCTCTTCTAAGGTCAAAAAATTGTATAATTAATTGCTAATCCAATATATTCCTATATGAATTCAAGCAATTAACCATGCATTAAGATTTATGGAATTCATTACAACTACACAACTCATATGAATATATTCCTATTTCATATGTAAGTTATGGTTTTAATTATAAAATCTACACATATGCATCTTCTTCCGGTCTCAACATACATATTAAAATCATTCAAAAGATGGTTAGTCAATTGAAAGCATTAAGAACAATAATTAAAACTCAATTATGAAGGAAAAATTAAAATTAGATTTAATAAGTTAAGATTCAATCCATTGTTAATAAGCTATATCATCACCTTAGGAAAATAAAAATTTAGCTCATGATGAAATAAAAACAAAACCAAAATAAATTCAAAACTTCATAAACATTCCATAAAACTGGATTATTAAATTCCAAAACATAAAGATACAACCACAATATGCATGAAAATAGAGAAATCTAGCCGTCCTTATAGGGGGTAAAACCTTCCATGTAGGTGGCAACATATATCGTCCATAAAGGAGGACTACCGATACCGTCCATAAAGGATGTCTATCTAAGCCTTCCAAGATGGAGGCATGCAAGAAATAATACAATGCATGAAATTAACTCTAAAAAATAATACAATGTTTTCCTCTATCAGAGAAAAGACGCCCTCTCCTTTGCAATGATGCACATCTATATATAGGCAAGCGATGTATTTAAACTCCTGCTGTTTTTCCACAAGTGCTACAGTAACTTTCATTTTTTCATAATTGCTACAGTACTTTCGTCTTTTTCCACAAGTGATGCATTAACTATTGGCAGAATGCTACAGTGATTATAAGCAATGATGAAGCTACAGTGCTATTGCTACAGTACCCTATCACTTTTTCAGCCCCTCCTTGTCCTGTTTCAATCCTGTGGGTCTATTTTTAGGTCTCCTTTCTTCTTTTATTGTGGAGTTGTATGTGCCTATCAAAAGAAAAATAAGGAAATATTTATCAATTACACCCAGATTCATTACATTAAGCTCAAATATCGTCCACAAAATCATCATATAAAAAAAATAAATATGCAAATATTTTATTTATCAGCAGTATGGGGTGAGGTAAAAATTTAATTCAATTCAAAGTTAAGTCCAAAGCTCAACTAATTCAAAGTCTTTACTTCTTGGCAAATATAGGATAAGAAAGTCAACCTACTATCAAATCAGCTGCAAATTCAAGGTTATCCAGTAAGAATTCTTCCCATATGAAACACCTTTTCCTTATACCCTTTTACTATGCATTAGAAGCGACCTCATTATTATTACGGCTTAGAAGAATCATTAAATAATCTCCAACCTAAAATTTTTCACATTTATTCTTGAAGCATTATTCATTTGGTAAAGAACATATTTACCAGATTGTTTAACTTTATTCAGGGGGTTACTTAATTCTTTTCATTCCTTATTATCAGAGTATCTCTCTGTTTATTAAGCCACTCTACTTACTTGATTAATGGGCTTATACCGTGAGATTGCCCATTACTAGTTCAAATATCGTGCTTCAGAAAAATATCCATTCGTTATGCGGGTTATAGAATTAACCATTTCAAATATTAATTATACATAATGGATTAGCGCGTCTTAGTCTTCATCTCCTCATCACAACTTCTTCATCTGGCATATTGTCCTGCACTCCTCTTCTGTGCTTACGTTCCTATATGGTTGGTTGAGGGAGGGTGAGATTCGGGGGAATCTCAGTAACAAACAATACCACTTAATATGCAAGATAAATGCTTAATGCATGACATGTTTACATAACATGAATTTATGCTAACACAATGACATATCTGCATGCTCAATGTATCATACATCATACTTATAGCTAAAGCATATATAGAAACAGAGCTTCAATTAATCATATATACATCACATAATCAAGCAAAGCAATTACTCACATCAATATATAAGCATAAATATCAAGGACATGTAAGTGGAGTAAGTTCACTACCTTTTGTCTTTGAGTCCCCTTTTTGGTGCATTTTCTTCCAACAATTGAAGTTGCTTCCATTGTCTCTTCTTTGTCATCTCATGGCCCTAGATAAATGGTCATATTATTAGAGTCATGACAAATAAATGCCCAATGGGCTATCTTAGCCTTTAGGACATGTCCCTTATCTTTGGGCCCATACTCGACCCAATTTTTATAACTTACGACACTTTGGTTAGTTAACTTTAAAGTTAACACATTAGGTCCAATAGGTATTTAGTGGGCCCTTATTGACTCCAAGTGTTTAACTGAACCCTTGAAGGTCAACTTAATTACCAAATGCCATAACCTTTTTATTTTCGCACAATTTTCAAAAGTTGACAGAATTTTCAAGAAATTTTGAAAATTCATATATTTTTCTACAAATACCCGAATTAGGTGGTTCAAAATTTTTTGTGTCACTTATTAAATCTATTTTAAGGGAAAAATAATTAGCACTGCCAATTACACGTACACATTTCCAGAATTCTCAATTATTCACTTCTGTGACAAAATTCTGCCTATAATTAATGCCCAACTTCCAACAAATCATAACTTTTCGTGGACATTGGACTTCATTTGGCCAGACAAACACACATCACAATCAGTCTGCCACCATTATCTTTCCAAAATCATTATCAAACTTTAAAAATATATATCTCTCAATCTACTTGTCCAAATGATACATTTCATATATCAAAATAAATCTCTTTAAGTATATTTTTAGGGAAAAATATCACCATATGGTAATTACAACCACAAAATTCCCAAAAACTCGTCAAACCCTATATGTTCCAGAATTCATTCCAGAAATGGGGCTTAACTTTAAAAAATCATAATTTTAAATTCACTAATAAAAAAATTACATTCTACCCATCAAATTAAAGCTCATGATGTCTACTTTCATCCTATAAAATTTCATAGCATTTGGACCAAGTTTGACCGATAAAAAACACACCATAACATCATTGCCTTCCAAAAAATGAAATCTAGCAGTACTACTCTTAAGTTCCAAATTTGTGATTTCTCATTTCTAAACCTTATATAACACTATTTACAAGACCAAATTGTTAGATCCCATATGTTTTGATGATAACAAAGATTGAACTAATGATAAAAGAGGATATGATAAAAAATGAATTTGAAAAAACTAAATAAATGGCAGATAAAGCATTACTTGAAGTAAGCACTGGAGTAATGAAGAAGATCTGAGAGAAAGAGCAAAGGAAAAACCTCAATGGCAGTTTTTGTATACGTTTACTCGAGTGACCACTTGAGTAAGGACATTGTTATTCGAGTAGCCACTTGAGTAATGTTGAAAGAAAATGTTTTCGAAAGCACTGCCAAAATTTGGAAGAAGTTACTCGAGTAGCCACTCGAGTAATCTGCAAAGTTATATGAGCCATTACTCAAGTACCTACTCTAGTTACACATGAGAAAAGGCTTTACTCAAGTAGCCACTCGAGTAACCATGTTAGAAAAAGGCATTAATCGGCCCTCATTGTTCTTTGCTTTCTCAGCTCTGAGCTCTTATCTAAGCTCAGCAACTCTTGCATAGGGTCCAGTGGATTGTCATTGACCACCTCCACCTTAGGATTTACTTGTTATACTCTGGGGCGACCTTTCGATGTTCTTTTCATTCTACAAAGAACTCACCCCATTAATCCAACAATTATGGTATACACATAATTCCACAAAGCACATATATCCATATAATAAACTCACATATGTGTATACAACAGTCATTCACAATGATCTTATATCACTAAGGCCAAACTATGGGAGCTATCCTAGCAATCTCTACCCTTGCCAGAAACTATAGCTCTGATACCAAAAATGTAACCCCCTCACCGTAATTACATCTGTATTATGGAATTTAAGTGAAATAGAGACCAATAAGACAAAATCAACATTTATAATCCCTCATCATGAGATGAGGTATTTCAAAAATCAGTTCAAAACATAGATAATCCTGGTCTCACATTCACGCTTGCGAATATAATTACTTAATAATTCAAATCACATAAAGAATATCATAGTGCGTAACTAAAATCCCGACAACCCCGGGGTACTTACATATATATATATATATAATGGGTTAAAAGTTCCTAAAATGGGGATTACATATCCAAAATTATCATTTACATCTTATATACATTTGGTAATCCCAAACCAAAAACAGATAACCAACAATCCACTAAATGTCCCAAGTTAACTTAACCACTTCTGGTTGTCCACTTCCCTTTCGAGCCACTCGCCCTTTCTGAAATGTTAGTCATATAGAAAGAGTGAGATTCTAAAGAATCCTAGTAGTAACAAATCATTCATACCACACGTAATCACATAGCATGTAAACAAATCACCATATAACAGCAACTCAAATCACACTCCACCCTCATCCCCTTTTACAGCCGGGAAGGCACACCGTCCTAACCTGAACCGTTGTTAGCGACTCAGGGACTGTTGGTATGGCAGTGCATACAAATAGCCTTATGGCTCACATATAGCCTTTCGGCCCACAATTAGCCTTTCGGCCCACATAATCACATATATCACACCCTAACCTCATCCCCTTTTAACACCGGGAAGGCACACAGCCCTTACCCGAACTGTTGTTAGTGACTCAGGGACTATTGGTATAGCGGTGCTTACACAATTTCACAAATCTTGCAGCATTCAAATCGATCATAAACCAATGATATAGCACACATACAATGTATCACATATGGTATAAAGAAAGAGTCACTACCTCTATCTTTCCTGACTGGCTTCGGTACCATGGTCTCACGAGGGTGACAGATATCAAATCCTATACCAAATTAGGGACAACCGGTCAATCTCTTTTTCAAGTTCTTAATTTCATAATACTCTAAGTTAGTTATCATTTAGGACTCTTTAAGTGACTATTAGAGGCCTAAACATATGCCTAAAGGGTTGAGAGAAACTACCCTGAAGACCCCTTTTTCAAAGATAAAACAGTGATTTTCAGCTGGCTCACTCGAGTGAAGACGACCTCACTCGAGTGATGAAAGACTCCTGCCCGAGTGAGTACGACTCTCACTCACGAGTGTTTGACAGTGAGCAACTACTATGACCAGAAAGTGCCCACATCACTCGAGCATAAGGCTTTACACTCGGGCGATGACTTCAAATCTGCTTGAGTCCCCGAAAGTGGAACACAACGAGTGACAACCCGAGAGCACATGCAACATCAGAGAGACAAGCTCACTTGAGCATACCCTCCAGTGCTCGGGTGAGACAGCCGTGCTTGCGAGTGTCAGAGCACACTCTTGAACAATGGCCAGTGAGTGACAACTCGAGAGTAGTCCTAACCAAGCTCTCACACTATTACTCGAGCAATCCCTTGCTCACTAGAGTGATCATCCACCTCACTCGCAGATATAGAAATGCACTCGAGCTTACTTCATGTAAACCTAGGCAAACCACAATGCAGAAAGGGCAAAATACATGCAGCACTCGAGCATGATCTTCCCTCACTCGAGTGAGACTATCAGAATGCCCATATCACAGCAAATACCAGAATTTCCCAGATGGTCAAAATCATACCTAATGGTTCCCAAACTTCACACAAAGCTCGTACACACTCAAAGTGACATAGGGAACCCATTGGTAACCTCCAAAACACTCCAAAAACTCTTTTTACCACAATCAAACACTTAGTTCTCTATGATACACATAATATCCAAATTCATTCAATTCACTTCCCAACTTCAAAACTACAATCAACATTTAACTAACTTCACAATGAACTAATCCCAACATCAATCACTATGAAACTCATACATTCAACATTTGGCATATAACTAGGGCAAATTCTAGATTTTACCAAACTTATTCAAAAATCACAAAATATATATCAAAATGCATCAAATCCTTATCTTTTCACTTTGCTAAATTCAGAATCTTGATTCTCCAAATTTCAAATTTTGACCAACACACAAACCTCCACCTTTCAAAATTTTGAAACCATCACAATGGAGCTCTCAATGAGATGCACAATATTAGTGAGGAGGATTTGAGCATAGGAGAATCACAACTCACCCAAAATCAAAGCTTTCTCTTTTCTCTTCCCTTGCTTGTGACCGCCGGAAATGGAAGAAAGAGGAGAGAGAGAGATGATGAGATGAAATGTGTTTCTCTTCCCTTCCTATACACATAAACTGCATAGGAGAGAGAGAATGAGGAAAAGTGGTGTTTTGTCTCTTATGCTTCATCCCATGATCCACACAAGGCCACATGTCAACATATTCTCACTTCCACCATGAGCTTACCTAGACGCAAAGCATAGGATTCTGACCCAAATGCAACAAATCTCAACCCTTGATCTCTAATCACCACACACATTTATACCAAATTCACATCATATTTCTCTAAAAGTGTTTAATTACTCAAATAACAATTAATCTCAAGGTCATTAGCCCTAAATCCCAAATTGGGATATTACAACACTTACACTGGCCTATTTCGCCTGACTAATCAATCCTTACCTCATGACATAGCTGGGTGTCATCTTTCTACCAACCCAATGACATCGTATATATGTTTTATGCACATCTGCATTGACACTTTAATCCTACTGCTTATGCATACTGGGCCTTCTGCCCGGTAGTGTCAGATCACATAGTCCCCGAGAGTCTTTCTATCTCTCGACATTCTTGGGATTCTTTTCGAACTGGGCTTAATCGTCTGCTAGATACAGGCTTATCCTCAAGTTCCTAGGCCCAAAATTCAGGATATTACACCATAGATGATAACTTTCAGGCAAAAAAACAATTCCAATATTTGCTACAGGGAAATTTATATAATTTAAAAGAAGTTGTACTATCCATAAGCCATAAATAATACAACTTATTTCGCAAACACCATGCAATACATATGCCCACATCTAGTTCAAATTTACATTATTTGCTAGGGGAATCTATTTACAGATGTTTCAAGTTTCAGTAAAAAAATTTACAAAGAACCATGAACACCCACATAAGATGATTTGAATATTATATTGACTTTACTGACCAAACCAAGTCACTGCCTGCCTTTACGGCAATTTTTCAAATATGTGCACCTGACGGAGATGGATCATGTGTACTAACATTTGGCACTAAATCCTGTAGCTGAGATGAATTTGGCGGCCTAAACATAATATTTGGCTAACCATTACAAGGTAGGCCATGCAAGTAAAAATAATGGAGTATATATGCAGAAAAGCATGAGTTTTTTGGGCATTTCTATGGAAAGGAGCCAAGTTTTGTATTCTAACATGGATCATTAATCTGGAAGAAGATCAAGTATATAAAGAATTTAAAAAAAACCTTGTTCAATTGTTTGTAGACGCCCTGATTTAAACTCTTGCACTTTTAATGCTAAAACAGGACAAAAAAATAGTGGTATGAATTGAATATCATGCCAGAAGAGACTGAAATTTTGATTCCCAAAAACTGAAAACAACTTAAATATGACAGAAAACTATAGGGACTTATATTCATCTATTTCAGTACTATATTCTTATTCCCTTCATATAAAAGAAAAACAAGAAGAAAATAATAGAAGGAATTCACTGAACTAAATTTGCTGAAGTTTTATTAATGGCAAGTCAATATACAGAACAGGTGCATTCTACTAATTTTCAAGAAAAATATATATTAATGAATGAGCCAAGCCAAGAAAAATATATATTAAGAAAAAAAAAGGACAGTGGGGAAAATAAAGGAAAGACACTTCAGCAGCTTGGGATCAAGTTGACTGACACATCCACAGAAACTTATACTCTTTCCACCAGTCTTCTGCAAAATCTTCTTGTCAAGTACATGACCCCCAACTCAATGAACCTTTTCACCAACTTGAAATAGAAATGAGATTATATATAAACGCATTGATAAAAGGGATATTTTTATTGTTGATTCATTTTCATTAGAATACTATTGCTTGATAATGATATCATCTCATCCCTGTGCAGTCAAATAAAAGATGAACTACCTTCTGGTTCTGGAGTAAGTACCACAACATTTTGATGGGCACATCACTAAGAGTAGGTAAAGAATAAAGAAAATCATTCACGATAATAATATTCAAAATAGAGCAAGAATATCATGCCAATTCAGACTTATCACACCAATAACACCTCATGCAGAGAAACATGAAATAAGCTACACGGCAAGAAACATAGTGATTGATTTTAAAATCCTTATTAATCATTCTATAAGCAAGTCATTTCTGAAAGAAAATGAAGACATCAAGGAAATATAGAACAAAGACAATAAAATGGTAAAGTAACACCAAGAGGAAGATGGACTTACTTGCTGAACAGCTTCTTCAGTGAATGGATACCATCATACCAATGCCACGTTCCAACATAGACATTAGCAGAAAGGCCTTTTGCTTCAAAAGCCATTTAAATGTTAGAGCCAGCAGGAGCACCACAAACAATAAGATTGTCATTGCAAATATCAAATCCATTTAGAAACATTAATCGTAAGAATGTTGGTAAAATAAAGAAAATAATCGTGTTTTCTCTTTGTGAAGATTAAAGGTTATAGCTAGGAAAGCTAGAAAAGGAAGAAAGGCACCGGAACGAAAGGGGCATTTCACCTGTCATAGAGGTCAGTAGCAGCCTCCTTTCACCATTGTGCAACAACCTTTTCAGGCTTTTTCTCTACGCCCTCCTTCTTTCAGATTTGTTCACGCATTTCCTTCTCACCCAAATTCCTAACATCTGGATGGTGCCAAATCGTTTTGCAAATGCCACAATATTGTTCGATTTTTGAGACTGAGAAAAACACATCAATAATTTTAGAAATTACATTTGTCTACTAAAAATTTATTTAAACAAATTGAAACTACTTGAAATGAGGTACTTTGCAAAAACATTGGCATAAAGTTTGCAATAAAGTTGAGTTGAAGAATTGAAATCCTTAGTGGGTGTTAGGGAAGTTTTCAAACCTAGGTTTGCGAAGCCCGAGACAAAATTCCTCTCACACATTTACCTCATAAAATCATAAAAGCTATTCTCAAAAGTTAATCCAAACACACAAGTTATGGTTTTACAGGGTAAAGTCAGACCACAGCCAGCGTCTCGTATCCTGTATGATATTTATCCCCAAGACAAAATTCTACAAATTTCCAACATATATAAGGTCAATATTTTAAGATTGACTTTTGGGTGATTTAAAGTTGGAATAATTACTTATATAAAGATAATTTAGCCCATAAACATTTTTCAGAGGAGTTTAGGCATAGAAAACATTTTTTGATGCAAAAGTACCCTAAACACAAAAGTACCCTAAACATTAAAAAGTAACCCATTAACGTCATTTCCATTAAGTGGGAAGATGTTGACAGCGAAAATGTAACCTTTGACCAGATATGCTAACATGTATGGTGAACTGGTGAATAGGGTTTGAAAAATTTGACCAAAGTCATGCTGATATGTATATTCTTTCTTTGGGGGCAAAAAAATAATCAGAAAGTTACACCTGCCCTACTAGAATCGAAGACCAGGTGGAGAGAAATGGTAATGCATCATTCCCGGTTGACTGAGATCGGAATCAATTCCGATGGTGGGGAGGGAAATTCAAAGGAAGAGGATGATTTATTGGGGAGGAACATCAAGAAAATGGAGACAGGAGAATCTTTACAGAAGGAATGTCAGGTAGAGATACAGGACACAAGGAAATCCGATGTGGCGATGATGGAAGCTGTGGAACAGAACGCAAAAGCTAAAGTAGATCAAAAGTGGCAAAACAAGAAGAGTCTGACTAAGAATCAAATTTCCTACAAAGCTAAGCTATTAGGCCATGATGATAAAGATTTTGAGAAGAGTTTTGAAGAACAAATGAGTGAATGGCTCAAGGAAGAAGAAGAGCTAGCCCCGGCACTGACTAAGGAGGAAAAAGAAAAGCTGGGCTCAATCCCCTCTCTAAATATTTTAAATGATAAACTAAAAGAGTTATGCAAACCGTGGAGAGATGCTCTGATTATGACAGTGCTGGGAAAGAAGGCAAATTTACATATGATGAGAGACAGAGTGAAATGGCTACTGAGATCAGACAATTTCGAGCTCATTGATTTACCTAATAACTACTTTATTTTCAGAACTACTGAGAAGTCTTTAAGCTCCAAGATGTTATTTGATGGCCCATGGCAAATTCAAGGCCATTATCTTGCAATTCAGAGATGGAGTCCAAACTTCAATCCTTACTGTAACAAGGTGAGGAAGGTTGCTGTGTGGATAAGGATCCCTACTCTACCGATACATATTTACTCTGAAGAATGCATGTTTGAGATTGGCAACCTAATAGGTAAAACGCTGAAAGTGGATATGAATACACTGGCCAATCAAGATAATAACATACAGACCGTAGAGAGGGGCAAATATGCAAGAGTGAGTGTGGAGGTTGATTTAAATAGAAAGCTTCAATCCAGGTTTATTCTTCAAAACCATATCTATACGGTTGAATATGAGGGGCTCAACGAAATCTGTTTTAAATATGGAATTTATGGGCATACTCTGGAAATATGTAAGCATAATTTATAGAAACCAAAGGAAATCGCAGAACTGGGATCACCGGAAAATTTTCTGATTACCGTTGAATATAGCAACCAAGAAGAGAAATTGTCGTTAGTTTCATTCCTGGTATCTCGATGGAGGAGGAGTACGGACAATGGGTGCAAGTCAGATCAAGAGTCAGATCTCAGTCTCAAAACGCCGAAATGGTCAGGAAAAATCAGAATAGGACGTCATCTTTGAGTGGATCGAATGAAAGGGAAGGTGAACAAGGTATGGGCTTGAGGTTCACTGTATTACAACGGTTAGATTTAGTAAGCAAACCGCAGGGAAGTCTGAAGGCAAGCAAGAAGAAAGACGCGGATATGCAATGGAGGAAAAAAGAGCCTGTCAGTCAGGCGGTAAATGGTGGCGAGAAGGAGAAGTATGAAAGAGTAGGTATTTCAAGCTCAAAGTTTGAGGAAGGAGAAATGAGTGGCTCGAAAATGGTGTCAGGCGAGAGACAGAAGGGAATACAGTCGAAGGACAAGACGGTAAACGGAAATGAGAACGAAAAAGAAGGAAAGTCAAAAGGGATGAAGGGATATGGGCCAGCAAAAAAAAAAGTTTAAGCCCAATATTGAATATTATGAAGCCCAGGAGGAACAGTGTTTCACATGGGAAAAAAATTGCTCTTAGCCAAGCTCCACGCAATAAGGCCGGGAGCAGAAGGGCCCATAACCTTGTGTTTGGATTCAATGTACTAAATGGATCGGTCAAGATGTACAAAGCCATGGAGGGCGTGAAGATCAAAATTGACCAAACGTTTTTAGAGTTAAAGGGCCAAGAACATACTAAAAAAATGATATCACCAGAGGAGAATAGTCAATTTAAAATGGGATAATTGCAAGAAAATAATCAACAGCATCAATTGGGGGTCGAATCGGTGGAGCAAAATCAGGGAAATGATCTAATTGATGGCTGCAAGGAAGGAGAATGCATGGTTGATGATCATATGATATTAGCTAATGTAGAGGATGTCTTGAACCGTGGTGACACAAAGAGTGATCAAGTATGGAAGCTGAAAAGGATGTTGAATTACCAAATGTGGAAAGTTGATGCAGTATTTCCAGGTTTGGTTCCCTCTCCTAATTTTATCTATGATTAGTACAAATATTTTAGCATGGAATTGCAGGGGAGCTGGATCCAAGTATTTTCCCGAAAGAGTTCGTCATATGATTAAAGGTAAAGATGTTAAAATTATGATTATTACTGAGACTAGGGTCAGTGGTAGCAAGGCGGATAGAATCATTAGAAGGCTGGGGTTTAATACCTGGATTTGTTTAAAAGCAACCGGTTGCGCAGGGGGAATTTGGGTATTATGGAATTGTGAAGATCTTAAGCTGGATTATATTTCCTCTTCAATCCAGGCTGTTCATGTAAAGGTGGTGGCGGCTAATGAAGATAGGGATTTTATTCTCTCCAGTATTTATGTTGAACCTACATGTATTCTTCGACATACTCTTTGAGATGATATTAGTGAAATGAGTTCTATGATTGATACTCCTTGGATTGTGGTAGGCGATTTTAATGCATATCTTTATAGCAATGACAAGAGTGGTGGGGTGAGTCCTAATTTTACATCAATGAGGCAATTTCAAGATTGTATCTCAAGGGCTTAACTCTTTGAAACTAAGACTATTGGCGATCGTTTTACTTGGGAGCGTGGTATTCTTAAAGAAAAAATTGACTGGGCTTTCATAAATAATGAGTGGAATAGTCTCTATCCACTAACCAAGACTTTTCATTTGAGCAAGTTTGGCTCTGGTCATTGGCCAATCTTTGTCCAAACTTCTCCCTCTCAATATTCTTGCATACCTAAACCTTCCTTTAGGTGTCAGGCTGCCTGGTTCCTAGAAGAGGGTTTTGGGGAGATGGTAAATCAAACTTAGAGTAGGGGTTCTTAGAATGAAAAAGTTGGCAAGTTCGCGAAAGAAGCTCAGGATTGGAATGGTAGGAAGGTGGGTAACCTGAATGGTAAGAAGAGGAAAATTATTCAAAGGATTGAGGGCATTAATAGAATAAAGGCAATACAGGATAATCAATATTTAGCTCAAACCGAAAATGAACTATAGAAGGAATATAATAAAGTCCTTGCTCAGGAAGAACTTTTATGGTACCAGAAATCAAGATGCAGTTGGTTGAAGTGGGGGGACAAGAACAATAGGTTTTTCCATACAATAGAGATGATAAGGAGAAGGCGAAATAGAATTGATGGCCTAAAGAATGATGTTGGGGTGTGGATGTTTGATCAGACTTCGTTAAGGGGTATGGCTATCAATTACTATAAAGAGCTTTTTTAGAGTGAATTGACTAATTTCTATCCCATTAACACTCAGAATAGTTTTCCAACTCTAACCTCTACTGAGTTGAACAAAGTTAATGCAGAGATCACTAAGGAAGAAATCAAAGAGGCTACTTTTGATTTAGGGGCTTTCAAGGCTCCTGGGCCGGATGGTTTACAAGCAGTGTTCTATCAGGAATATTGGTCCACTCTTGAGGAGCATATATTAAGTTAGTGGTGGATGTTTTTGAAGAACCTCAGCGCATTAGAGAGATAAACAACACGAACATTGTCTTAATCCCTAAGTTGGATAACCCAAAGACAATCAGGGATTTCAAGCCTATCTCTCTATGTAATGTAAGTTACAAGATCATTACTAAGATATTGAGTCGTCGTCTTCGGGATATTATGGTGAAGGTGGTGGGTCATCATTAATGTAGCTTCATTGCAGGGCATCAAAGCAGTGATAATGTACTTGTTGCTCAAAAAGTGATCCACTCAATGAAAATGAAAGCGGGAAGAAAGGGATGGATGGCGGTGAAGGTAGATCTTGAGAAGGCATATGACCGTCTGGAATAGCCTTTTATTTATGATACTCTTAGGGCTGTGGGTATTAAAGGAAGGATATGTGAGATTATTATGGCTTGCATTACTAGTCCGTCTTTCCAAGTGTTGTGGAATGGGGAAGGCACTGGGAATTTTAACTCCTCTCGGGGGATTAGGCAAGGAGATCCTCTGTCTCCTTACATTTTCACTTTATGCATAGAGAACCTTAATCATATAATTCATGATGCTATTGCAGAAGGAGAGTGGATACTGATTAAGCTAAGTAGAAATGGCCCAAAAATCTCCCACTTATTCTTTGCTGATGACCTCATCCTTTTTAGGGAAGCCTCTGATAGTCAGGTGGAGGTTATGCTTAAGTGCCTGCAAATGTTTTGTAATATGTCGGGTCAAAAGATGAACAAGGACAAGACCAGAATATGCTTTTCAAGGAAAGTTCAGTTTTTGAGGGCGTATGATATGAGTCGAAAGATGGGTATCCATCTAACTGGAGATTTGGGGAAGTATCTTGGCATCCCTCTGATTCATAAAAGGGTTTCCAAAATCATTTTCATGCCTCTTTTGGAAAGAACTCTCAAAAAGATTTCTGGGTGGAAAAGAGGATGTTTAAGCTTTGCCGGAAGGGTTACACTCATAAAGTCAGTTCTATCTGCATTGCCTTCTTATCAGATGCAGACCTTACTAATTCCAAAAGGAGTTTTGAAGGAAATGGAGGGGAAAAGTAGGAAATTCCTGTGGGATGATCATGAAGACCAGAAAAAGCTTCATCTCATTTCCTGGGAACAGATTACAAAAGATAAGAAAGAGGGAGGTCTGGGGATTCATGATATGGGTAAACAGAATGAAGCCTTCATTATGAAACTATGCTGGCATGTCATGAATAGTACTGATAAACTTTGGGTTCATGTTTTGAGAGAGAAGTATCGATGGGATCAGTCAAATGGGCTTGTAGCTCGAAGAAACATGTCTTCTACTTGGAGAGGTATTTGTACCGTTTGGGATAAATTCCATAAAGGGGTGGGCATTAAAGTTGGTAATGGTGCTTCAGCTTCGTTTTGGTATGACAATTGGTCCGAGTTGAATCAGCCTTTGATTGAGCTAATTCCGGGTTGGGAGGCTTTTTTGGACGGGAATGAAAGAGTTCGAGATTATACTAATTACTGGGGAGAATAGGACATTGGCAAGCTAGGACGATGGTTCCACCCTCAAATTATTCAACAAATCATATATGCTCAACCCCCATGTGCTGAGAGAGGAGCAGATAAGTATTACTGGAAGCCTTCTTCAAATGGTTGTTTATCTGTTGGTTCTGCTTACCATTTTTTGAGTGCAGGTTCTTCTAATCTTAACTCAACTTTTTGGAGAAATCTGTGGAGATGGGACATTCCTGAGAAGATCAAGTCTTTTATATGGCTTGTGGCGTATGGAAGGGTGCATACGGCACAACTCAGAACAAGGAGGGGATTATCAGAGAGTGCAACGTGTCCTTTTCAATGTGATCAAGAGGAGGATGTGATGCATCTCTTGTGAGATTGTACGAACGCTCGTGAACGGTGGATTTCCATAATTAAACCTGCCATGTGGAATAGTTTTTTGAATTTATAGGGAATGGAGTGGATCGAGTGGAACCTGAAACATGAAGCTGGAAGGGATTTCACCAAGAAGGTCAGATGGGCAACACTATTCGGTTACGTATGCTGGGATATATCGGTGGACAGATGCAGAAAGCTTTTTGGAGAAGAAGCCGAGTCTTACTACCACAATGCTCATGCCAGCCTCTTTAGGGCAAGTTGGGATATGGATTTAAGAGCTCACTGTAGTTTCTACAATCAATCTACAAGTGGAGTTGAAGATCAACCAGCCAAGAGGCAGGGATTTTGTACTCTTCAGGCTGATGGTTCAGTCCTTGACTCGGGTCAGAGTGGAAGTGCAGGGATTATTAGAGGAGAAGAAGGTGACTGGCTGTGTGGTTACATGTGCAAACTTACGCAGGTACCACCGGTCATAGCAGAGATTATCGCTATCATCCAGGGTCTTCAGATTTGCTGGCATAGGAATTTAATGAATATTAGTTTATTTACTGATTGTATTGAAGCGATTAATTTACTTACTAGGGGCTGTGATGATAGGCATCCTTTTAAGGAGGTCATTGAGGGGGCTAGATTATGGTTGTCTAAGGACTGGTGTGTTCTTATAAACCATATATCTAGAGAGTATAACGCTCAAGCAGACTATTTAGCTAAGTTAGCTCATAGTAGTACTGACTATTTTGTCATCTTTGATCAACCACCACCTCCTCTATCGGCAGGTGGTGGTTGATGAAGGATCCATGGTTTTTGGCTCTTTGGAGTTGTCTTTGTATTAATCTTCTATTGGATTAATGAATTCCAGTATTTCAATAAAAAAAGAATCGAAGACCAGTAGGAGCATGAGCTGAAATCTTGGTTCTTTCATTAAGGTTCAGCCAAAATGCAAAAGCAAAAATCATGGTTCTTCTTAAACCCAAATGTTGATCGAGCATGTTTACCAAACTAAAGACCCATGCTTACAAATTCCTTTTTTTCCCTTCCTATGTTTGCAAAATCAGAGCTCAAGCTTGGAACTATCAAAGCTAGAAAAAATAAGGAAGTCGTCGGTGGTTCAGATCTCAGCAAATAAGACCTATATTTTACAAAATCAGAGCTCAAGTTCGTAGATCGGAGAGAGATATCTTGGAGAGAGAAGGAGAAGCAATGAAAGAAAGAAGAAGGCAATATCGTGATTATTCTCAAATCACAAAGTCACCGTCAAGAGGGTTTTTGGGTAAGGTCGCGATTATTCTCAAACAACCCCACAAGCAACAAGCCAATCACTCACCTATGAATCTCTTTTTCTTTTCACTCTCTCTGCTCTATTTCTTCTGTAGTCGAAGATCCTGCAAGTAGACTGTGTAATCCGAGTCATGTCCAAGGACGTTGTCCTTAAGAGCTATTCTATAACCACTGGCTGACTGGAAGCAACACTCCCTAGGATAAAAAGGACCCTTCCAGAGAGGAAAAGAGTGCTTGAGATTTCTAAATGAGGTAAACCTCTTGCAGGAAATGCCTTTTATAGGCCTCTCATGCACTCGAACGTTGGGCAAAAAATCAATGGCAATAAACATGATTAAACTAGAGGTTTTGAATGTTGAAGGGCATAAAAATATTTTATTGATCAGTTCCAAAATCTGGAGATAATGGCCTGTAACATGAACGTTGGCAATGATGGTTGGTTAAACAAAATAAAATATGGTTAATGCCCTTGTAACCGAAATGTTGAGAACTCAAATTCAAATACATCAAAACTTGATTTTTCCGGTAAGCCATTTTCACAAAATAAATTTTAGATTTTTCCAAAAAAACATTTAGTGAAAAGTGCCCCATCCATATTTAACTTGTGTATATGGGGCAGGGGAAATTGCCGAATTTCCATTGCGTTTGCCTCCTGGTGGCTCATTGTTGTGCGCGTGAGCCCACTCTTCCTCTTGGCCCATTTACTAGGCCAAATTCACAAAGTGTAATATATACACTTGTATTCTCTCTCCCCCAAGTAATGTAAGACTTGTTCCATTTGACACACCACTTGCATGTTAAAACTCCAACAATCCCCCACATGTGTCAAAAGGAATACCTTTAGCTGAGTTGCACACATGGGTATAACCATTGTATTTGGTGGTCCTATAAATTTAAAACTAGACCTAGACTGATAACACTTACTACATAGAGATATTGGTGGTCTTATGAACTTAAAACCAACAACTCTTAGGCGTATACTAGAGGTATTAAGAGTCAGATTATACCCCACATTTCACTGTTAACATGGTTTTGCATGTTAAGACGGCCATGTGTGTGCCTGGTGCATAACGAATGCTCTAGAGCTTTTGCCATGATCTCATAAGAGCAGCCCTACTCCACATTTATAGAGGTGATTTCATGAAATGTACCTGTAGTGAGCACACCATCACGTAGGATTATGAAATCATTAAGAGTTTTGCTCATCGTCACCAAAATGCATTCTAGCACTTTCTCGGCATCATAGGAAAGGACTAAGAATTTACTTTAGTGCTAGTAAAACTAACACATGACTTGTTCTTACCCATTGAACCTCCTTCATAGGATCTTCAATCATAGAGGTTGGTTGCCATTACTGTTAATTTCGTATCAGCTTAAGTCCCATTCCCCTTGATGAATCAAAGATTTGTTTCCTCCCTAAAGGTTATGTAAACGGATCTGTAAGATTCACCGCTGGCCTCACATAATCGATTGAGATGACACCATCTTTTAGCAGCTGCTTTATTATATTATGTCTTAATTGGATATGTTTGCTTTTACCATTAAAGATTTTATTTTTAGCCGTAGCTATTGCAGATTGGCTATCACAATGTAAAGACACTGATGGTATTGGTTTTCTACCTAGTGGGATATCTGCCAAGAAGTTTTTCAACCACTCAACCTCAGTACCAGCCAACTCTATAACCCCCTTCCACCATAGGCCAAGATTAAGTTCATAATCAAACGATAATGTCGAATTAGAGACCATAATACCATTTGGGACTTAATAAAATTTTCTTTTGCCCAAAATGGGATTTTCAAAATTTTTACAAAACATGTTCAACAATGGTCTCATAATCACACTTCAATATATAAATGACTTGTACAGTACGATTTCATTTATAAATATCAGAGTACATAGTAAATTCCCGATACACTCGGAATCCATAAATCAAGTAAGGGTTTATACAAGGCATGATGCCTAAAATCTACTTCCCTTAACTTGGGGATTACACAAAACTACACCATAAATCCATTATACACAATTGTTTCCCAATAAAAAAATCCAAAATACCAATTACAAGTATGATAACCAAATATTCCCAAATGAAACTCCCATCCGGAGCTCTAACCCTCTTCATCACCCGCTTCCCCTTTGATCCTTCGGCCCTGTCTAAATTTGTTTTGGGAGAGTGAGATTCTAAGGAATCCCTGTAGTGTCAAATCACTCATAGTATGCACAACAACAAAGCATGAAAGCAAATCATCACACAACACATAGCAACTACAACGGCAGTTACAGCGACAAGGGTAGGTATGACTTGCGTCACCCTTATGTTTTCTCATGTTGAAGTGCTCACGTTGTATTGCACCATAACATGTTCATATCACATATATCACCACAGCTGGGATCCATATAAAATATTTCATATACACATAGCCACACTGACCGGATAGTCACAAGGAATCCATGATTCCACAATGCAGCCTCAGTAATTACAATGACAGATACAACAGCAGGGGTAGGTGTGATAACCATTGTAATATCCTGGATTTTAATCAATGATTAATAACTTCAAATGATGTAATTAATGTTAATTAAGCATACTTGAAGGATATATATGGTGCAATGTGATATAAAGATGATTAGTGATGGTTTAGTGGGTATTGTGAAAATCAGGGGCGAAACGGTAAATTTACCGATCGATTGGTCTGTTATTGGAGGGGGAACTCTTTAGTAATCATGATCAACGGCTGAGATTGAAAGAATATGGGGTGGAATTTTATGCAAGCAAGCTTATGTGAAATCTTAGTGGGAGGAATGAGATGATGACAAGTGGCTAAATAAGGACCCTTGGATGAAAGTCAAACTTTCAACCATTTTCTCTTCTCTCTCTTCCTCCCTAGTCGGTTGGTGTGTGTGTGGAACCAAGAGAAGTGATCATCACTTTCACCAACTCACTTCTCTCTCCATTTTCTCCATTTCCGGCGAGCAAGCAAGAAAGAGAAAAGAGGGGTTTGAAATTTGTGAAGGTAAATGGCTTTACAAGCTTAAACACTTTTCATTGATATTGTGCAAGTGGTCAAGAGCTTTCTTTCCATGTTTTCAGACTTGTGATTGGTGGTGTGTGGCAAATTGAGGGAATTTGAAAGTTGAGGAATCAAAGTTCTGAATTCAGCAAGTGAAAGAGGTGAGTTTTTGATGAAGTTTGATGCAAATGTTATTACATTTGGTTTAGTTTAAAGAATTCTGGATTTTTGCCCTGATTTCTGGTAATTTCAGAAAAGATGAATTAAGTGATGTAATGTGTGGGAATAGATGTTAAAAGGTGTGTAAATGTCAGTGGTTTTGGTGGGGATTTGAGAAGAGGAAGTGTGTTAAGTTATGGTTTTGGTGAATATGTGGTTTAGAGATGAGATTTTGTTATTTGAGTGAAAGTTTGGTTATTTTGGGTTACCAATGGGTTTATGGTAAAGTTTTGGATGAGAATGACTAATGGTATGGGTTATAGGACCATTGGAATTCAATGGGTGAATTTTGGAAACTCTTATCAGTTGCTGCGTTTTTGGGCATCTGATAGGAGCTCTCGAGTGAGAGTGTAGGATTGTAGTGAAGTTTGCTCTCGGGCAAGCACTTCCTGAAGGTCACTCGCATGTGCTCGAGTGCTGGCGGGGGTATCACTCGAGCACAAGATGGTCATGCTCGAGTGAGCCAGCCCAGAAATTAGAAAGTTTCTCCAAGAAAGAGGGTCTTTGGGGTAGATTCTCCTAACCCTTTAGGCATATGTTTGGACCCATATTAGACACCTAAAGAGTTTAAATGATAACCAACTTAAAGAATTATAGAGATAACAACTTGGAAAAGTAATTAACGGGTTGTCCTTAATTTGATTACAGGGTTTGATATTTGCCGTCCTCGTGAGCCCATAGTGCCCAGAGACATCAGGAAAGGATCAGGTAGTGACTCTCTCTCTCTCTTATACTGTGTGTAATGCTTTGTATGTGTGTGTTATCATGGTTCTGTGATGATTTCTTTGATGCTGTTGCAGTTACAGCTGGTGAAAGCTGTCGTTTACAGCGCAAGCTGTCGTTATTGTGATTACAGCGTAAGCTGTCGTGATGAAGATTACAGCGAGAGCTGTCGTATTGTGTATACAGCCATGAGTGTTGTCGTTTGTGGTGAAAACCATGTATCTTTGAGATTGATGTTGCTGTTGTTGCTGGTTGTGATTTATATACATGCTTGGTATTTATACATTGTATGAGAGGTTTGTTACTACTGAGATTCTCTCGAATCTCATTCTTTCCTATGACTAATCTTTCAAACAGGGCATGTGGCTCAAAGGAGAAGAGGCTGACCCGGAGCACTTAGGACCCTTAGGGGTATAGTTGATTTTGGAAATGTTGGTTATTTCTTTTGAATTCGGGATTACTGTATATTCTGAAATATGAATAGTTCATTCGATTTTGGATGTAATCCCCTAGTGGATACTTAAACCTCAGGTTATATATGTATAGAACCCGGGAGTTGCCGGGGATCTGGTTTTACACTCTGTCATACGTGAATGTAGATAAATTGCACAGGTGATTATATTCGAATTTTGAAATGGAGTCCAGGAACAGGAAAGAGATTTTGAATGACTTTGTGAAAACCCTACTACAAAGTAGGAGATTGAGATGAGTTTAAGTTATCCGAAGGTCTCTAATCTACTTTAATTATCTAATATCGAATTATAATTACATGATTAAAGTCAGGGTGTTACAACCATCACCCCCTACGACTGCTCACGCTGTAATGCCCTACGGTTGAAAACATAAAATGGTTCCATGCCAAAGATTTTTATAACAAAACAATGATAAATCATGCATACCAAGCATTATACACAACATGAGAGAAAAGTCACTACATAGTTTGTTCCATGCATGCTCTGTCGCAGCTCTCTCCCAAGTAGGGCAAATATCGTATCCTATAATTCATAATTAGGGACATAGAATCAATTCTCTATTTCAATGTTCAATAACTCCTTAACTCTTAAATTGGTTATCATTATTGTCCCTTAAGTACCCATAAATGCCTCTAACAAAAGCCCTAAAGGGTTGGAAGAACTATCCCAAAGATCCCCTTTTGGACGCACAAGTTCTGATTTTTCACTGTTGCACTTGAGTGAAGAAGACCTCACTTGAGTGAAGATGCACTTTGCACTTGAGCATAAAGGTTAGCACTCGAGTGATAGCCAAATGCTCACTCTAGTTCTAGGAAGTGAAGCACAGAAAGTGTTAACCCAAGAGCAAAGGAAACTTTCAAAGAAGAGGAGCACTCAAGTGAAGACCCTTGTCACTCGAGTGACAGCTTAACACTCTCAAATGTTAAGGCACACTCTTGAAACTTGGCAGCGAGTAACAACCCAAGACGAGAGTTCATGGTGTCAAATACATCTGCACTCGAGTGAGAGGAGGCTCACTCGAGTGAGAACCTACAATAGTTGCAAGTGAGGCAACACTCTTGCATTTCGCCTGGAAGTGCAACATGAGAGCTGAAGGCAGAAAGGGAAAATGCACTACAGCACTTGAGTGGACCCATCCTCACTCGAGTGATGTTCATCCCTCACTCGAGTGGACCCTAGATCCTCGAGTGATGCTTATCAGAAACCAGAAAATAGAAAAACTGACAGTACTTCCAGATTTTACCCAAATGTTTCCAATGGACTCAAACACCAAACTAAAGCTACTCCCACACAAAAATGCCCAAGGAATCACATGGAAACATCAGAACTATCAAATTCCTATTCAATTATCATGCTTTGGTTTTAAGCCACAATCAATGCAAATTTCCAAAATCTCCAAAACTTAAAATTTCAATCTCAAATCAATCTATCTATCCAAAACACATACCAAAGCACCCACTTCTATACCAACAACATGCCAAATACCCAATGACCCTCATGTTCGAAAATAGGCAAAAAATTCCAGAAATTCAAAACTAACTCAATGGGAATAAAACCTAGATAGAAAGGTGTGTCTTACTCACCTCTACCACTTTCCTAAAGGAGCTTCTTAATTCTCCAACCTCTAAACTTCCTTGAGAGCTCAAATCAACACCAATGAACAATCTATAACCATAGAATTAAAGCTCTCAATCCAAGGAACAACATTAAAGAAGTGAGTTTTGGCATTTGGAGTCATTCTTCTTACCATTTTCAAGCTTTTCTCCTTCCCTTTTTTAAGCTTTTCTCCTTCCCTTTTCTTCAACAATGGCGCCGAATAAAGAGAGAAAGATGGTAGCTTGAAGGAGATGAAGGAAAATGATAATACTCCCCCCCATACCTTGCTCAGTGAAAAGGGGAAGAAGAGAGAGAAAATATAATTAAAATACTCATTTGACTTTTCTCCTTTCTCTCTCATACATAAGATTGCCACATGTCACAATTCAATTGGCTCTCATAAAGTAAGTAACTAATTAGTTACTCTAACCACTCCATTAGCCATTTAGTCACACATCTCATTTCTCTTTAGTTAGCAATTAATTTCCTCATTAATTATTGACTAATTAACCGACAATTTTCCATTCTCTTCATTTTTCTCAGATTTGGCACATTTACCGAAATTGCCACAAAACACAGAATAATTCAATCTTTAAACCATAATTAATTTTCAAAAATCATCATTAGCCCTTAATCAAAAATTGGGGTATTACAAACTCCATAGCAATAAACTCAGAATCCCTTGAGGGATTGGTTAAGATAGTTTGTTTGATTGACTTCCCGCTTCGTACCACTACCAAGAGTTAAAACATAGCCATTAGTGGATTTTCTGTTCTCTGAATCTGAGATCTAGTTAGCATCATACACTTAATGTATTACACATGGTATAAGAGAAAAAGTCACTACCTTGTTCTTTCCGACGGTTCTCTAGCACAGGCTATTCACGCACAAGGCAAATATCAAAACTTATAACCAAAACCAAGGATAACAGATCAATCTCTATTCCAAGTCTTTGGTTTCAAAACACTTAAGATTTCTTGTCAATCAAGTCCTTTAGGTGCCCACTAGAAGCCTAGACAATTGCCTACAGGGTTGGCAAAATTATCCCAAAGACTCCCCTTTTGGAAGCTAAAACGTTGATTTCAGGTGATTCACTCGAGTAATGGATGATGCACTTAAGTGATGGAGTGACTTGCACTCGATCATGAAGGCACACAGGTGCGAGTGCTTGACAGAGATCAACAAAGAAAACAGAAAGTGGTCACAGCACTCAAGTCCTGAACCTAGTACTCAAGTGATAGCCTCTTATTCACCCGAGTCCTACCGAGTGAGGCACAGAAAGTGATGACCCTAGAGCAATAGAAACTCTGGGGTGGGAAGTGCACTCGAGTGATGTCCTCGGTACTTGAGTGACAGCTCAATGCTTTACGAGTGCTAGCTCATACTCTTAAAAAATGGACTGTGAGTATTGTCCCGAGAAGCGGGCTCAAGGTGCCAAATACACCAACACTCGAGTGAGGCAGGGTGTACTCGAGTGAGGACCCTTGTCGCTCGCAAGTGAGGAAATGCACTCTTGCTTTTTGGCACGGAAGTGTAACGGAAAAATGAAGGAAAAGAAAAATCACAATGTTGCACTCGAGTGAGGCTTTATTAGAAGCCAAATCGCAGTAACTGACAATAACTTCCAATTTTTTTACCAAATGTTTTCCAATGGTCCTAAAATTCCTACATAAGCCTAATCCCGCTTACTTTTACCCAAAGAACCCATTGGAAACCTCAAAACACCCAAAATCCCACTCTAACAACAAGTTTTGTTTTGGATCACCATATAACCCATATTACTCAATTTCCCTCAATTCCTCTTCCAAT
This sequence comes from Inga leiocalycina, assembly GCA_963242795.1. Lineage (NCBI taxonomy): Eukaryota > Viridiplantae > Streptophyta > Magnoliopsida > Fabales > Fabaceae > Inga > Inga leiocalycina. Next base: position 65,861,259 of record OY725323.1, on the reverse strand, counting down.
ATTCCAAACCAATTTCAACATGCAAATAGCACCACATAACACCAATTCTACCATAAATCATCATACAACTCATGCATTCCAAAATCACACTTAAAACAGGGCAAATTCCACAAATATTAAAATTTAACCAAAAATCACAACATATATGCCAAAATGCTACCAATGCTCACCTCTTAAACTTGCCAAGATTAGATCCTTGATTCCTCAACCTCAAATTTGTTTAAGCTTTAAAACATCTTCTTTCAAAAATCTAAAACCATCAAGATGAAGCTCTCATCAAGGTAGTTAATATTAAAGAAGAGCATTTGAGTATTTAAGAACCACAATAACATCAAAATCTTACCTTTCACTTTCTCTTTCTACCTTAAATCCCACCGAAAATGGAGGCTAAGGAAAGAGAAATGAGATGAGGATGATGATTAGAATTTTTTTCCCTATTCCCATGCTTACAACCAACTTTGAGAGAGAGAAGAGAAAAAGCAAGGTTTGAAATTTTGACCTCATCCCATGGCTTATAATTGTCCACATGTCATAATCTTATTTCATTTCCTAATCTTTCCATACACATGCACACATATAACCACTCTAACATAATCCCTTAAGCAATTACACACTCCATAATGATTCCTAGCAATTAGCCAACTCCTTCTTCGGTAGCTGACTAATTGGTCGGCAAATTTCCCATTTTGCCATTGATTATCTCAATACTACTGAATCATCACTAAACATATTTATATCAAAATTCACATCACATTCTCCAAAAGTGTCTATTTAACATTAATTACATCCACTTTGGAGGTCATTAGCTATAACCCCCTCACAGTAATCATATCCGTATTATGAAAATTTAAGTGAAATAGAGACCAAGAAGACAAAACAACATTTAAAATCCCTCATCTTTAAGATAAGGTGTCCAAAAAAATAGTTTAAAAGCATAATTCATCTGGTCTCACATTCACTTTCGAATACCATTACCTATGCAGTTAAATCACATTCACAAATATAAGAGTGCGAAACTAAAATCCCGGCAACCCCGGGTTACTTGTATATATATAATGGGTTTAAAGTTTCCCAAAATGATGATTACATATCCAAAAGAATCATTATTTACATCTCATATACAGTAATCCCTAACTGAACAAATAACCAACATCCAAAATCAAATGTCCCTACTAGCCCTAACCACTCCTAGTTGGCCGCTTCCCTTTCGAGCCACTTGCCCTGTTTGAAATGTTAGTCATTGGAAAGAGTGAGATTCTAAAGAATCCCAGTAGTAACAAATCACTCATACAATATATAAACACAAAGCATGTATGTTCATCATGAACAACAGCAACACAATGAGTCATGGCTCGCGCCACAATCGACAGCACTCACGGCTGTAATCACAATGCACTATGCCCACTTTCGCGATAAACACTATGCCAGCTTTACTGTAATCACTATGCCCGCTTCCGCGGTAATCACTATGCAACAGTATCATAAAGCACACAGTACTACAAAGCTCCACAAAGCATATAAAGGCACAAAGTATCACAAAGCAGCAGTAGCATCAACAAATGCATGATAGGCAAACATACAATACATTTACACAAAGTATAAGAGATGAGTCACTACCTGTATCTTTCCTGACGTTCTTTGGCACAGTGGGCTCAAGCGTCTGGAAAATATCAAATCCTATAACCAAATTAGGGACCACCAATCAATTTCTTTTCCAAATACTTATTTCCAAAATACTCTAAGTTGGTTATCATTCGAACTCTTCAGGTGGCTAATAGAGGCCTAAATATATGCCAAAAGGGTTGGGATAACCTACCCTGAGATTGCTTTTTCGAAGGTAGAACACTGATTTTTAGCTGACTCACTCGAGTGAAGATGACCTCACTTGAGTGACGAGAGACTTTACACTTGAGTGAGAATGGCTCTCACTCACGAGTGTTTGACAGTGAGCAACGACCAAAGCCAGAAAGTGCTTACTACACTCGAGCATAAAGGTTTGCACTCGGGTGATGACTCCAAGTCCACTCAAGTCCCTGAAAGTGCAACACAAGAAGTGACGACCCGAGAGCACAGACAACTCCAGAGGGAAAAGCTCACTCGAGCACCCCCTATGTCACTCGGGTGAGAAGCCCACACTTGTGAGTGTTAGAACTCACTCTTGAGAAATGGCCAGTGAGTGACGACCCGAGACGCAGCCATTAACATGAACTTACACTATCACTCGAGTGATCCCATTCTCACTCGAGTGATCACCAACATAAAGGAGAAAGGAAATCACACAGCAGCACTCGAGTGGGATCCTCCCTCACTCGAGTGTTGTGTATCAGAGACCACAAACTTAGAATTTGACAGAAATTTCCAGATTGGTCAAAATTGCTCCCACTGGTTCCCAAACTCCACACAAAGCTCATACCCACATAACATTGCCTAAGGAACATATTGGTAACCTTCATAACACCCAAAAACCATTTTAACCACAATCTAACTCTTAGGTCTCTATGACACACACATTACCCAATATCATTCAACACACTTCCAAATTTCAGTACCATATCCAACACTCAAATATCTTCACAATGAACCAATTCTAACATCATCCACTATGAAATTCATGCATTCAAAATTGACACAAAACCAGGGAAAATTCCAGATTTTACCAAACTTATCCAAAAATCACAAATAATATATCAAAATGATCCAAATGCTCACCTCTTCAACTTGCCAAATCTTGAATCTTGATTCTTAAACTTTCGAATTCGCTCTAACACTCAAATCACCACTTTTCAGAATTCTGAAACACCAAAATGGAGAGCTCAATGAGGTGCACAATATTAGAGAAGAGGTTTAGAGCATTTGAGGTCAAACAAAGCATCAAAGTCTCACCTTTCTTCTTCCCTTTCTTTCTTGGTAGCCGGAAATGGAGAAGGAAGAGAGAGATGATGGAAGATAGAGATGATGATGATGATGAAGTAAGCTTTCTCTTTCTTGCCTATACACAAAACCGAATAGGAGAGAGAAAATGAGAGAAAAGGTGATGTTTGACTTTTAGCTTGATCCTATGTCCCCCAAAATGCCACATGTCAACATCTTCTCATTTCCTCCATGAGCTCACATGAGCTTAAAGCATAGGATTCCGACCTATAGACAATAGATCTCAACCCTTGATCTCTAATCACCACATAAATTTATATCAAAATCACATCACATTTCTCTAAAAGTGTTTAATTATACTAATTACAATCAATTTCAAAATCATTAGCCCTTAATCCCAAATTGGGTCATTACATTAGCCCTTAATCATAAATTGGGTCATTACAATTCTTCCCTCGTAAAACAAATTTCGTTCTTAAAATTTGTTACACAACTTAAGCCATAAACTCCGGATAACATCTACGCATATCCACCTCCGCTTCGCAAGTTGTTTCTCTCGGAATGATTCCCTTCCAGATCACCTTTTCAAATAGAATGCTTTGGTTTATGAGCCATCGTTCTTCTCGATCAATGATCTGCTCCTGCTCTTCCACATATGTGAAGTTGTCTTGCAGCTCAACATCTTCATACTCAATTATGTGAGAGGGATCTGGTTAGTACTTCTTCAGTTGAGACACATGAAACACATCATGGAGCTTGTTTAAGTTTGGGGGTAGGGCTACTTGATAAGCTACAGGCCCAATTCTGGCAAGAATTTCAAAAGGACCTATATACCTTGGGCTTAACTTCTTTCGCTTGATTGCTCGCCCAATGCCGGTGACTGGAGATACTCTTAGAAACACATAGTCACCAACCTTAAACTCTAGAGGTCTTCTCCTCTTATCAGCGTAGCTTTTCTGTTGACTCTGCATTGCAAGGAGCTTCTTTCGAATAATTCGAACCTGTGCTGAGGTTTGATCAACAAGATTCGGCCCGTAAAGCTTCCTCTCAGATAGCTCGTTCCAACACAAGGGTGAATGGCACTTCCTCCTGTATAATGCTTCATACGGAGCCATCTGAATGCTCGCATGATAGCTATTTTTATAAGTGAACTCAACAAGTGGAAGAACGTGATCCCAATTCCCTTTGAATTCAAGGACACATGCTCGTAACATATCTTCCAGCGTCTGAATAGTCCTCTCTGACTGTCCATCTGTCTGGGGATGATAAGCTGTACTGAATCTCAACTGAGTACCCAGTGCCTCATGCAATGCTCTCCAGAATCTCGAGGTGAATTGGGGATCTCGGTAAAAAATGATATGCTTCGGTGTGTCATGAATCTTCATAATCTCACGAATGTAAATCTCCTCTAGCTTGTCTAGAGAGTAACTAGCATTAATCGATATGAAGTTTGCCAACTTCGTTAACCGGTCTACAATTACCCAGTTTGCATCATAGATCCTGATCCTGGGCAATCCCATAATAAGGTCTATAGTACACTTTCCCATTTCTATTTCAGAATCTCAGGACTCTGCAATAAACCCCGGTGGCCTTTGGTGCTCGATCTTTACCCTCTGACAAGTAAAACACCGTGCCATATACTTGGTCACATCACTCTTCAATCCCGGTCGCCAATACATAGACTTCAAATTATGGTGTATTTTAGACATTCCAAGGTGAAGAGTATACCGGCTCTTATGCGCCTTATCTAGGATCTTGCGCCTCAACTCTGTAACCCCCTTCATGATTAAGGCTGAGATTTACGTTTATAAACACGTAATTAATGTGGAATTAGAGACCATAAACGATTTGAGACTTAAGAAAGTAAATTTCCCAAAATCAGGGTTTTCAAAAACTTTTACAAAACTTGTTCCCAACGGTCTCATTTTCACATTTCAATACATAAATGGCCTGTACAGGTTGATTTCATTCATACATATTAGAGTACAGCATAACTTCCTCACACACTTGGGTTCCATAAATTAATAAAGAGTTTATACAAAGCCACAAAGCCCATAATTCATACCCTTATCTTGGGGATTACACAAAACTATACAACATATATTTCCTACAAAATATCCAATAATATACAATGATAACCAATAACCAAAAAGGAACTCCTAACATAGAGCTCTACCCACTCTTCGTCACCCGCTTGCCTTTCGATCCTTCAGCCCTGTCTAAAATGTTTAGATTTGGGAGAGTGAGATTCTAAAGAATCCCCATAGTGTCAAATCACTCAGAATGTGCACAACAATAAGGCATGAAAGCAATCATATCACACAGACCTTACAACTACAATGGCAGTTACAATGGCAAAGGCAGGTATGACTAACACCACCCTTACATTTGCTCACGCTGTATCGCACTCATCATAGTTCACAACAATATATATATATATATTTTTTCCACAGCTGGGTTTCATATAACAGTTCACAACGCACATCTGTATTGGCCGGTTTACAGTTCACAATAAATCCATGTCGATTACAATGGCAGTTCAACGGCCGGGGTAGGTGTGATAAGCATCAACCCCCTACGATGGCTCCCGCTGAAGTGCTCACGCTGTAATGGACCATGGCACATTTTCGTTTACATTTCACTAAGCACAAATCCACATTTCACATAATACTATGATAAATCATGCATACCAGACATCATACACAGTATGAGAGAGAAATCACTACCTGCTCGTTCCTTCCGTGCATGCTCCGGCACTAGTCGCTCCCAAGAAGGGCAAATGTCGTATCCTATATTCATATTGAGTGACGAAGTATCAATTCTTTATTCCAATTCTCAATGACTTCTTAATACTTAATTTGTTATCATTATTGCTCTTTTAGAGTCATTAAATACCCCTAACAAAACTCCTAAAGGGTTGGAAAAACTATCCCAAAGATCCCCTTTTGGAAGAACAAAAACTGATTTTTCACTGCTGCACCTCGAGTAAAAATGGTCTCACTCGAGCATTGGTACGGACAGCACTCGGGTACAAGAGAGTGATGGACAACGAGTGAACACCTGAGAGCACAAGGACTTTTTTAGAGACAGGGATACTTGAGCATGCTGGACCTCACCTGAGTGAAGGCTAAATGCCTTACTCGATTAGCAGCGAGTGAAGTCCAGGAAGTGAGGACCCGAGAGCACAAAAGTTATCAAGGATCAGGATCACTCGAGCATAGCCAATTGCACTCGAGTGAATACGACATACCCACGAGTGAGAAGTCATACTCTTGCAGTTTGCCCGCAAGTGACAACCCGAGAAGCAAGTCTTGGGTGTCAAATACACCAATCACTCGAGCATGAGGAGGCTCACTTGAGTGATATGCCACCGTACTCGCAAGTGAGGCAATACTTGCCATTGACCACGGAAGTACAACAAGAACACAGAGAGCAGAAAACGAAGCTTGCATTACTGCACTCGAGTGGAGTTCATCACCACCCGAGTGTTACTCATCCTGTACTCGAGTGAACCCTAATCACTCGAGTGATTATATCAAAATGAGAAAACGCAGAAAACAGAGGCATTTTCCAAACACTTGCCCAATTGATTCTTATGGACATAAAACTTTACCCAAAGCTACACCCATAGGCAAACACCCAATAAACTCAATGGGATTATCAGATTCATCAAAATTCTACTCCATTATCATACTTTGGGCTTTAGGCAACAAAATCAACAAAACACCAATCTTATCCAAACATCACATTTCAGTCACTAATCAATCTATTCACCCTAAACTCATTCCAAGATACTATTCTCATGCCAAAAACATACCAAATGAACAGTGGCACTCATTTTCAGATTCAAGCCAAAATTTCTAGAAATCACCAACTACTTCAAATGGCATGAAACTTAGATAAATACATTGGTTTCACATACCTCTTCAACTTCTCCAAAAATACTCTTTGATTCTCTAACAACCAGATTTTTGTGTGATCGCAAACCACAGCCAATGGACAAGCTACAACCATCAAAATGAAGCTTATCACTCATAGAACAACTTTAATGAATGGTGTTTGAGCAATGGAGGGCATTTACTTACCCAAATCACCAACTTTTCCTTTCTATTTCTTGCCCAATAATGGCTGACAAATTTGAAAGAGATGGAGTGAGGAAGAAGAAGCAATTATCACTTCCCTCCTACCCATACATGTAAGCTAAATGGAGGGAGCGGAAGGAGAGAGAAAAGTGATTATTTTATCAATTTTGACTTTCTCATCTTTTCTCTCTTCACACACACTCATGCCACATGTCACTTTGCTATTGGCCCACCCAAAATAAGTCACCAAATAGCCACTTTAATCCCTCCATTAACCATTTAATCACACTTCTCATTTTTCTTCTTAGCTAGTAATTAATTTCTCTATTAATCACTAACTAATTGCCCAACAATTCATTCTCTCAATTTCCACTACTCATGGCATATTAATTAATATAGCCACCAAACCCATAATTATTCCACTTTAATTCGATAATTATCCTCAATAATTACCATTAGCCACCAAACCCATAATTATTCCACTTTAATATAGCCACTAAACTCCGCCTTAAGTGGAACACAAATTCTCTTTTTATACCGGACCTATCCACTAGGTGACAAATTATAGTCTTAAGTTTCTCCCTGTTCAATTCTAGCTTGAATAGATTGCACTTGACCATCTTGCCTTTGAGCTTCTTCAATTTCAGCTCTCAAATCACTTTGTCCTTGGGAAACAGTATAATTAGCATAGACGATCTGGTTCGACAAATTCAAATCTTGGAAGTCTTCTATCATCTTCCCCTCTTGTATTATCATTGCTGCCACAAGCACTGTCTTTTGACTAAGAGCATCAGTGACTACATTTGCCTTACCCGGATGGTATTTGATTTCCAGGTTGTAGTCTTTAAGCAACACCATCCAATGACGTTGTCTCATGTTTAACTCTTTCTAATCATACAAATACTTGAGACTCTTGTGGTCGCAGTACAGTTCTACCACCACACCAAACAAATAATGTACCCAAATTTTCAAAGCAAACATAATGGCTGTAAGCTCCAGATCATAGGTGTGATAATTCATTTTATGAGGTTTGAGCTATCGAGAGGCATAGGCCACCACACGTCCCTGCTGCATTAGTACACACCCTAATCCCTGCTTACTCGCATCACTGTACACAACATAAGTCAAGCTGGGATCAGGTATAATCAATACAGGTGCCGTAGTCAACCTTTCCTTCAGCTCCACAAAGCAATTTTCACAACGCTCATCCCACACAAACGGCTGATCCTTTCTCATGAGCTTGGTCATTGGCAAGGTAATACAGGAGAAATCCTGGATGAATATCCGATAGTAACCAGCAAGACCCAGAAAATTGCGTATCTCAGCAACTGTTTCTAGCCTCTTCCAGTCTAGCACTGCTTCCACTTTACTGGGATCTTCAGAGACCCCTTCTTACGAGATAACATGGAGTAAGAATTTTACTTCTGGAAGCGAAAACTCGTACTTACTCAATTTGGCATAGAGTTGCTTCTCACACAATGTATTCAACACAATTCTCAAATGATGCTCATACTCGTCCCTACTCTTGGAGTATATCAGAATATCATCAATAAACATAACGAAAAATTGATCCAAATACTGTCGAAAGATATGGTTTATGTGATCCATGAATACCGTAGGTGCATTGGTCAGGCCAAAGGGCATTACCATAAACTTATAATGCACATACCTGGTCCTAAAAGCAGTCTTTGAAACATCTTCCACATTTACACGTAGCTAGTAATCACCTGACCTTATATCAATCTTCAAAAATACACAAGAACCAGACAGTTGACTAAAAGGTGATCAATCCTCGGGAGAGGATACTTAATCTTGACGGTAATCTTGTTCAATTCTCAGTAATCAATACAAACGCAAACTCTCATCTTTCTTTTTCACAAACAACACTAGAGCTCCCCAAGGTGACACACTGGATCTAATAAACCTTTTTTGGAGAAAATCTTCAATCTGCTTTTTCAATTCCTCCATTTCATTTGGGGCCATTCGATATGGGGCCTTAGATATAGAACAGCTCCAGGCACAATCTTTATTGGGAACTGAACTTCCCTTTCTAGCGGTAGTCCTCTAAGATTATCCAGAAATACCTCAGGGGAATTCATTTACCATGGGTATACTACTCAACATTTCTTTTGTCTTTCCTTAAATGGAAAAGAACATCATATACCCCTGGCAACCCTTCTACAGATATTTTTCAGCTTTGGCTGTTGAGAGGAAATTCATATTCGCATTCACATCATTCATATTTTGTAAAGCAAGATACACTATCCTCTTATTTCTACAATCTAAAAGCACATTATTTTCCGTCAACCAATCAAAACCCAGAATAACTTCTAGTTATTGGAGCGACAGGCAAATCAAATCAATAACGGATTCGTGCCCCTAAACATTTATCACACAGTTTAAGCAGGCTTCAGTGGTCAGAGCCTTAACACCCATCAGTGTCGACACAATCAGATCAAACGGCAACTTATGCACATGAATCCCAGGCGCTTAACACAATCATAAGCAATGAAAGAGTAACTTACACCCGAATCAAATAATGCTTGTAACAAATTACCATTGAGAACGATATTACCTTGGATCAGGTTAGAGGATTTTAGAGCTTCCTCGTGAGTCATAGCAAATACCCTCCCCTGATTCCTAGGTCTCTGCTCTATTCGTGGCCAGTTGCATTCATTAGACATATTCCCAACCTACTTGTAGTTAAAACATATCATCAAACCCTCACAGGTTTTGCCATGATGTAACTTGTTACAATGAGGACATATCCACCCCGTGTAAGCTCTCTGTGGCTTTTGATTCTCGGGATGATAGGGCTTTTACCACTGCCCTTAGATGAAGAAGAGAATCCTTAACCCTTCCGCTTCTGAGAAGTATTACCCTTACTAGGTTCATTGCGGGCTGCCAATACCCTTGACCGGATACAAATCTCTCAAATTATTTTCTGTGATTCTACATTCCTCCATCGCTTTGTTAAACTCAATGAATAGGTGAGTGGCTAACCGCTTTCTCATTTCTCGCCTCAACCTACATATGAGCATATCCGAGCTCCATTCCTCATTATCCATCCTCCAAAGATAAGAGAAATACAGGGACAAGCGGATGAAACGGGACAGATAATCATCAAAATTTTCTATGTCCCCTTACTTAATAGACAGGAATTCTGTTTCCTTTTCCAATCGTACTAACTTTTGAAAATATTTCTCATTAAATTATTGTTGAAACAGCTCCCAGGTCAATGGCACATTTCGATTCTTCAGTGTTAAGGCGATATTCCTCCACCAACGATCTGCATCACCCTTAAGCTTGTAGATAGCCAGATGTGCCTTTACCTCGAAGGAGTACTCAAGAACCTCAAAGATCTTCTCAAGCTGATTCAACCAGTTTTTGGCTGCTTGAGGATCAAATCTACCTCTGAATACTGGAGGCAGATGCTTACAGAATTTTGAGACCCACCCTAAACCCTAAACCCTAAACCCCAATACTGAAGATCCCTTTCCTCTCTAACTGGTACCTCAGCAGACTCCTAGTTTGAGGCAATATGAGGTAGGGATTCAGCGGTCTTGCTGACCCTTCAACAGTGTCCTTGTGGCGAGTCTCTTCTTGGGTCTCCTCCTGAGTGGATGGACCTCGGTCTTCTCTATGTTTGCCTCTTTCAATTCTGAGCTCTTCTATCTGCTCAGTGATTATGTCTCACTGATCCTTTATTAGACCCATTTATTAGAAATGATTAGTTTTGATGATGTCAAATATAGATTCCAAATATTAAGAGCAAAAAGTTTGCATAATATATCAATCTTCTACATTGACTAACTATTATATTTAATGTTGCATAACTTGTAGAGTAGCCAAGCAAAGAAAGAAGATTGAAGGTAGTCAAGAAAATAAAAGAAGATATCCTGATTGAATTATGGAGGAAGAATGAGAAGCCAAAATTATCAAATATACAAAGAAATGATTGAATTGATGAGAATGAACAAATGGAAGAAGAAGAAAGAAACTGAAGATAGTCAAGAAGCTGCTTACTCGGATTATGGAGAATTATTATCAAGAGGAAAATCAAGAAGAAAGAAGAACTTGCAAGATCTAATGGGAATATCAAGATTCAAGTTCTCTGAGATTTCTATGGTCAGAAGGAAATTAGACGGCACTGTTTTGCACTGTAGCAATTGGTATTGTTTTGGCTCTGTAGCGGTAGTTACTATAGCAATCGAACACTGTTTGGTACTGTAGTATGTGAATCACTGTAGCACTCAAGGTGCATACTAAAAGTGCAAAATCACTGTAGCAAGTGTGGCACTATAGCACTCGAGTGAAGGAAGAACACACTTGAGTATTGAGCTACTCTGTTTAGCTCTGTTTTGAGTTCATCATGACAAAGTTCCAATGTTTTGGCCATATCTCTCAAACCACAATTCGGATTGACTAGAAACTAGTGGCATATGAAAGAATACTAACAACACAAAAAATATACACCAAGATCATATTTAAAGAAGCTCAGATGAAGGAGATATGATCTGTGAAAATTGACACTGAAATCACCGTCACTTTTCTAGGCAGGTTTTGTATTTTCGATATAACTCACAAACGACACATTGGAATGAGACGAGACCAGTGCAATATGAAACTAGACTTAAAGAGCATTCCATGGATAGGTAGTTTGCCTAATTTGAAGTTATATTCTATGAGATATACCTTTTGGAATTTGGCACTTGTGCAGTCTAGTGCGATAGACACTCTTTCTATCATAACTTGCAAAATACAAGGAGTTTGGAGTTGATTCTTCTTGCATTGGAATGATATGACAAGAGCTTTCTTATGATACATCATTTTTCATATTTAGAATCAAAATAAATTGAGTCTGACGTGGCCCCACATCACCCGCGAGTCCAAAAACGCACTCTTGAAAAATGTCATGCGAATATTGTCTAAAAGCGGCTGAAGCCTGGAGAAATTTAGCAACACTCGAGCATTAAACAACACACTTGAGTGAGGATTAGAATTGCACTCGAGTCATGCAAGTGTTGACATGAAAGTGTTAACCTGAGAAGAAATATGACCAGAGCAACGTGAAGAGCACTTGAGCATGACTGGTAACACTCGAGTGAGGAGAAGGATTGCACTCGAGTCCTACGAGTGAAGAGCAGCAAGTGTTTTCTCGAGAGGAAGCCAGAACGTTAAAATATGAAATGCACTTGAGTGAGTCCTTGGAGCACTCGAGTGAGACTCTGTTGAAGGAAAAAGCAACAGACTCACAACGAACAATCCGAATATGATTAAATGTTGTTTATTCCTTACGTTTTTACTTGTTATCATATCTAAATGTTAACTAACATATATTTCAAGTGTGAAACAAGATATTAAACATTCAAATTGCACATTCAAATAAAAAAAGTCAATTACGGTGAACTTCATCATTACACACTGAATGGCGGCTACCTACCATGACAAGCAACTGACACACTACGAAAGACTGTCGAATATTCAAAAATCTTCATACCACTCCACAGCGTGACGTACAGCTCATAATGAAATATCCTACTCTTCAATGGGATGCTCTGCTCTACAACGGATAGCTACTAGTTGTTCAAATGCACTCAACGGTCAAATTTTGCAATGAGACTCCAACAGACAAATGCTTATAAGGGTTATCTTCTACAACTCATTTATAAATATGGTAGCATTCAGAGATGAGAAAATAATGACGAGAGCTCAACAACCCCAACATGTTTATATCATGAGTCATCCACTCCGACCCAACCACTCTCTGTTCTTATATATTTTCTATATCATGTATATTTGAGAGAGATTTAATTATATTGTACTTCAGTGAGCATTATATCTACTCTGTGAGAGAGTTTGTAAACATCTTCATATGTATTTTTGAATTGATCTCAAGGTAGAGGGACCTTGAGAGGGTTGATTTCCTTATGGGGTAAGCTATAGAGAGAATTGCCAGTAAGACATTCTGCTCATAAGACTTACAAGGTGCAAGAAGTAGAGAACATTGCTGCTCATAACACTTACAGGGGTGTAAGCAGGAGAGAACGTTGCTGCTCATAAGACTTGCACGAGTAAGCAAGAGAAGAAGATCTTTGGGATTACTCTACTCGTAAGACTTTCCGTAAGGAGGAGCTTTTCAGTGAGAGATTTGTGAAAGGTTTCATGTAACCCCCTCCGTAATTATATCCGAAATACGCGATTAAAATGAAATAGAGACCAATAATAATCAAATAACATTTACTAACCCATCACATGACGGGGTTTTCATGAATACTTTTTGAAATCATTTATAAGCTTGGTCTCATATTCACATTTCGAATACAATTACTACACGAAGATAAATCACATTCATATAAATATCAGAGTGCACAACATAATCATCCCGGCAATCTCGGGTACATACCTTCGCTAAAGATATACAGGGCACAATTGCCCATTACAATTCTTCAAATGGGGATTACACAATCTCATCTCGAATGAGTCTTGCCGCTCCCTCCACGAGCCACTTGCCCTGTCTAAATTGTTGGTAAGGGAGGGTGAGATTCGAGAGAATCTCAGTAGGGAAACATTATCAATATGCAGGCAAGATAAGTGTTTAATGCATGACATGCTTGCATCACATAACTCATGCACACATACAATGACAAATCTATAAGCTCAATGCTTCGAACGATACACATATGGCCATAGCATATATTGAAACATAGCTTCAAATCATTCATACATGTTCCACATAATCAAGCAAAGCAACAACATGCATCAACACATTAATACAGTTATCAGAGCATGCAGGAGAGATAAGTTCCCTACCTCCAGTCTTTTCTCCTCGATTTACGTGCCAGCAACTCGGGGCTTCACATTCGATCCTACAATGTCAAATGTACTATTTAGACACTTCCATAGTGTTTCTGGGGGTTATATGAGGCTATATTGAAAATTTACTAAAATACCCCCGGGGACCCGGCCCGGCCCCGCCGTACCCGGTCTGGCTGTACTTTTCTTGAAATATTGACATGGGCTATTCTAATATATTTTCACCCAAGGAATCCATTTCCGGACTTGGAATTATCAAATTCAATGTCAATTTACAAATTTACCCTTGGCAGCCCCACTTTAAGGGTTTCAAGGGCGTTTTCGTAATTATGCTTTTTCGGCCTTTTCCGAAAAAGTGCCCAACTGTAACCCCACCTAATTTTCGCTCCTGAACCCAATGGAACCATTAAATCATTGAAAATCCAACTCTAAGACCCATTTATAGTGCTGGCCGAAATATATGGGTTTTCAGGGGAAAATTGGGGTTTTTCGGTTTCGGCTCCGTAAACGCGTTCCTTTCTACTCCTAACCACTTTATTGACTATCCTATTTGGTTAAAACTACCATTTAGTATCAATTTGGGCAGCATAACAGCCCCTACAACCCATTTCCATAAATTAAAACCAACGGCAATCCGGCGAAATTTCACCGATTAAATTGCCCACAGTAGCTAGAATAGTCAATATACAAGAGTTTGGAAGTTACCTCAAGCTCCCACTAGCTTTTCTCAAAGATGGCTGAAACCCTAGCTCTCTTGAACACCAAATTTGAGCTTCCAACCCTTGAATCACATAGAAGAATAGCTTAGGAGTGGAGTTATACACGTTAGGAGCTAGATCGTCGGAGAAATCGGCTTACCTTGTGATTTTTCTTCTATTTCTCTCTCTAAACTCTCTCAACCTTCTCTCTCTATGGTTCAGGCTGCTGTGCGTGAATGAGCAGCTGAAGATGATGAGAAGATGTTTTAATTCCATGCTTATGTCATCTTGCCTTTTGATGATGTCATAATTCCCAAAATTGGCATTTTCGGATTTTCTGGCAGATTTTCTGCCCAATCTTTGAAAAATCATAACTAATTCTAGAAAAATCAAAATTAGGTAATCCCAAAGCCAAATGAAAGGTATTTAAGTCCTATTCATTGGAAAAATATTTACCAATACTAGAAATCACCACACAATTCCAGAATTACATAAATTTCATCACTGCCCCAAAACAGAGTCCATTTTCGACCTCAAACTTTGGACAGTCATATCTCCCAGTTCCCAAAACGAAATGGCACAAATTATATGTCCATTTTGAAGCTTGGGACGTGAACTTTAAGACTGAAAAGTTTCATAATTTTATGACATCATTTGCCTAGTCAAAACATCCACACAAGAAGACTGGCCATACAGAATTCACACTGGACAGCATTTCCAGTTTTGCAACCAATGTGTCCAATTCAATTTAAATCAATTCCAATGATTAAATACCACAGCATGACACCATTTCCATCACAATACCCCATTCAATTCTTCCCTCTATTCTAAGTTAATTTGGATGTTAATCCACAAGTGAACTCAAATACAGGGTTTTGGCGTTGCTCATAACACACGCGACTACAATCCACTTTATATTCTCTAAAAGGGTTCATTAATCACTAACCATATCCACTTTTGTAGTATTAACCCCTAATCACAATTTGGGATCTTGCTAAACCGGGGCTTAGCAATCCACTAATCTCAGGCTTATTCTCTAGCCTCGAGTCTCAAAATTTGGGGTGTTACATTTCACAAGTACCCGACTAAACTTGTGGGTTTGTAAAGGCTTTTCTTGTGCCCAGATTAAACAAGAAGATAGTGGCTTTAAAAATCTCAGGAGGAGCCTGGGGACTGGACGTAGGCTATCACAGATTGGACCGAACTAGGATAAATCATAGTTCGCATAGTCTCTTCCCTAAGCTCTTATATTTCTAGCATATATTATCTAACTGATTTATGATCCATTAGTTTCATACTTACTATTTTCATTAAGATACGAAAAGTTTTCCAAAGTTCTTAAGTTTTTATCTTACACCCAATTCACCCCCTCTTGGGTGTCATCTGGTTCTAACATTTGGTATCAGAGCTTGGGCTCTTGTTTAAAAGACTTAACCGTCTCAAGAGTTAAAATGGCTGATTTTGGGTATTTTATACTTTCAGAAGGTTTTGATTATACAATTCCACCTCTTTTGAATGATATTGATTTTTGGTTTTGGAAAGCTAGAATGGCTAGTTTTATAAATGCTTATGATTTTGATATGTGGAATGTTTTTACAAATGCTTTTGATTTCAAATCGAGGAAGGATTGGACTGAAAAAGAAAATAAATTGTTTTCATTAAACATTAGAGCAATGAGGATTCTCTATAGTGCTGTGACAGAAAATGATTTTGAGAAAATTAGATTTTGTTCTAATGCTAAACATATCTGGAACACTCTTGATTCTATTTATACTTCTAACAATTATGTTGAAGTTGAAAGTGTTGATAGTTCATATGAAACTACACGCTATGCATCTACTATGCATGAACAATTGGAAGTTGATGATGAATATGGAGAAATCATAGAACACTTTCATACAGTCAACATGAATAGACAAGAAGAAGAGGATTCTCAAAAAGAGCTCATTATGGACGGACATGAAAAATCACTCTCTAGAGTTCAAGATGAACTTAAGATAAAAAGTTTCAATTCTTTGTGTGATTTTCGCAAAACTGATTTTCAGAGTCTACAAAAGTTTGTTTCTCAACCAATTGTTGATCCTATTGAGAAAAACAAAAATGTTTTCAAATATGCTAGAAAGTTTGTTGGGAAGAAAGAATGTTCAAACAAAATCCATTCAAGCTTCTATTCTCATGATTGACATAATACTTGCATGATATCCCATAATGCATATCTACATACAATTTGCAATTATTATGGCAAATCCGGTCATATTTCTCACACATGCTATATTAGAAGAAATTCTCATATGAGAAATAAGTATATTTGGGTACCAAAGAGACATGTAAGGGTTAATATAAACAATTAAGGACCCAAGTATATGTGGTTACCAAAATGTCCATCTAGTACTTTATGTGTGCAGATTGATTACAAGAAGAATGGATATAAAGGTATGGAGAAAATGAAGAAGAAGCCAAGAGTTTCTCATACACCAATAAAGAGGTTCATGTCATCGCAAAAGAGAACTCTCAGAACATCTATTGCTAGAGCTACAGAGCATAACCATAGAAAGAAACAATGGATAAAAGGAGGATGTTTTACCTCAAGGAAGACTACCATAATATACCATTCAATTACCTTGAGGAGAATAAGAAAAGGAGGATCTCTCAAGTATTAGGTAAAAACCTCCTGGATTCTAGATCTTTTGAGAGAAGATTGCTGGCACCGAAAACAAGGGATTCAAATTATCAACAATGCAGAAAGATGTGTTGAGTGAGCAAAGCCAATTCTCCAAGTATTTAAGGCAAAGGTACATAATGATAAAACCTCATATACTATTAATTGTAATATTGATTGAGGTTTTATACCTTGTTACCTTAGGAATGAGCATTGCACATATGTTTTTACAATCTTTAAAAAAAAAATCATACATAAAGAGTTTCAATGTTCAATAGTCTAACTTGTTATGCATATACATGCTCCATGAGAAAATATTTTTATGTTCAAATTCCTTGAATTGATTATGTTTTTAAAGCATGAGAGTCATGACTCTTTCAAGCTAACCATGAGTGGATCCAGGTAGAATTGGATACCGAAGGAAGACAAAGGGTTATATGATTTTTGCAGGAATAACTTTAAAAAGAAGCATGACACTCGAGTATCGAAGTGAACACTCGAGTGCAAGGCATGTTAACACTCGAGTATTGGCTAGTCACTCGAGTGCAGATTTAAATCCTATGCTCTGTTTCTAGTTTGTAAAACAGGGGTTAACAGAGTATGTAGAAACTCTACGGACACTCTCGAGTTCATCAAGAATAATGGCACACACTAGAGTGAGAAGTGAGCACACTCGAGTGCATGAAGAACTCACTTGAAAGTGTAGCAAGAACTCGCGAATGCCACAGGTACAAATGCATGAATTAGCTTCAAAACATGGATTACTCAAGTTATCTTGGAGGACTTGAGTACAAAGATACAATGATATGGAAATTAACTTGGGTGTCTACAAGTTACACTCAAGTCAGGTACGCTGTATTAGTAACTTCAAAACTCAACCATCGTACCCATTCTTTCTAACTCCATTTGAGTGGTAAATTCTTGCTCATTACTATATACCATTAGCAATCAATGATTTATGGTTTTCAAAATATTTTCAGATTGCTAAATGTATCAAAATAGAATTGTGCATAATTTTTCTATGCATTGAAAATTTGAAATGCACATTTCATAAATTTACTTGGATTTCAATTCATCTTGTCTATAGAAAGTATATACACATTATTTGAAAATTATTCATATATTGTTTGCATTCAAATCGATTTCAAAATTGGAAGTTAGTATTTTTGTATACTGAAAGTCAGAAATGCTTCAAATCCATCCACTAGAGTATTTTCCCATTGTTGACATATTGATCTTAAATGTGCTATCCAATACTTAAACTCTTTAGTCTTTATTCTCCAACATGCTAGACCTTACGTCTAACAATTTAACCATCTATATGAGTTCTAAGTGTATTTCCTTAAAAGAATTCAACTTGTGAAAGCCTTATGCCTGATGTATAAATCTCAAGTTGATTATGTTATTCCAAGCATTATAAATGTTTATTATTGCATTAAATGTTGATGCATTAACCATTATTATGGAATAACATACTGATATTTTAAAACTCTAGTCATTTGGACTAATGAGTATGTACTTCATCATCCATAAATCAATGTACTCATTTCGTTGCTCAAATACATTAATATTTGTCTTTATCCATTTTTTGAGTAACTAGAATCTTCTACTTTAAGTCTTTCTGCCTTGAATATTCATCCATTTTAAGGCGCAACTCTAAGAGGCAAGGTTATCTCTTGATCAATACTGAAGTCATCATGCTTATATATGTCAAGATAAGCCATTTTGGCTAATTTATTTTTCATATGACTTTTGTTCTTGGGAAAATTCTCCAACATGTTAACTCTTATAATTAACATGTTATCTTAGTTGAACTCCTTAGTGAAGCTTTTTGATATATATTTTATAACTGTTGACTTCCATTGTTTTTGGCATAAGCATTGATATTTAACAAGCTTCATAAATGAGTTTTCATACATTCAAAATCTTAATGTCATAATGCATATTTATGATTTTGAAAGAACATTTGAGATTTTGAAACAATTTGCATATCTCATTATCATTCTTGAAAATTTGATTTCATTCATGAATCGTCATTTTATAAAAATTGATCATTGAGGATGGATTTTCTACTATCTTTAATCTGATTTACATCGATTGCATGAAAATTTTATCAATGACATATTTTCTATATAAAGTGTATTTACAAATTTTTATTGATCATCATCATTCCTGGTATCACTTATTCGTTATGCTTTATGATGACTTGATAAAATTATATCTTGGTCTTTGTTGGTTTATGATACTCTTTGCTCAAATTTCATATGATTAATTGTATAAGAGCATAAGAGTTGTTATATCTAATATTGTATGGACCCAAGAGAAGTTGGGTACCAAAGGGCATATATTTATACTTTTACAGGAGTTAACCAAAATGCTCTGCTTTCGACTACAAAGATTAGAGGCTAATAGAAGAGGCATGACTGACAGTGTTGCGGTATAAGCAGAAGCAGAATATGTAATATCACCTGTATGACACTCTATCACTATTAAGTGACCAGCTATTAATGCAATCAGAGAAAGAGATATTCAGAGGAAGACACAGTATTCTACTAGAACTGGTCCAGTTGGTCCTTTAGTCTTTAGTCTATCTATCGGGGCTATCTGAAAAAGGAGGTTCAACACTTTCACATCGAGCTTGCTACAAACAATGCTGAGATCATCATTCAATGATAAGATGAAGTAGCTTTGTGACTTAGTGAACCAGAACTTCAAAGTTCTATTTGAGATGATGGATGACAAAAATAAGGGAGCAATATGCTATAATGAAATCGAAGGTTCTTGATGGTGTTTGCTAAGCAAGGGGCACATACTACGCTAAGGCCTTATTTCGAGCTCATCTTGGTATCCTTAAACATCCACTGAGATTACACTTCAGAACCCCTCAATACTGATCACATCATTAGACAGTGACTCACTGGACTACCTAGGATTATGACTCGAGTGATTACGATATTACTCGAGTGAGGTATTGTATTCTTGCTTAATTCAAATTCCTTGAGTTACATTACTTGAGTAAACAATCAAGTAATGGTCAAGTAGAATCACTCAAGTGACTACTTAGGTGCTATTGGATTATATCTCTTATCATTTTTCAAATTTGATTTCTCTCCAAATCTTCACACTTTCAAAATCATTTTCCATACGAAATTACCAATAGTCTTTCAAATCCAGGAGAGTAATTAATTATTTTCTAATGACGAATTTTCAATCCATGCAACAATTAAGGGGGAGCTTCACATTCACTTGTGTTTTATATCTTGAAAGCTCATCTCTTTTATTGGAAGAAAATCTTTTTAACATACTCATCTATATTCACCATGTCTTGATTAGTTTTGATGATGAGTTCTTCTTATATTGTTCTTTTCATGATCTTAATTTTAATATATCATATAGAAAGGAACAATTTGTTACTTGATTGAACTAACAATTCTCTCTTTGTAAAGAAAGATTTAAATTTGTGACAGGAGAATTTGTTTTGTGCATGAGCATTCCTCAGCATACTACAAGAAGACCCTATCAACTTTGAGGATGGTTTTAATGCTCAACAAGGAAAATATATTGGCTGTAACATTCAAACAACAAATACATATGCCAATATAAATGAGCATTAAGCATACTGAACAGAAGCTCAACTCAAATGGAGAATCCTAGCAACGACATGAACATACATCAGAGTTGTACAGAACACAACATCATGAACCAGCATTGTAAAAGAATAAAGCAACGGACTTCATGGAGCACATCATTTTTTAAAATCTACATGAGCATTTCTAAACCTTCTCTCTTTACATTTCAAGAATACGTTTCATATAATTCATTTATCTTGATTATAAAAGTTTTCTTGAAAACCTCTCTAAATCTATTTTCAGTTCCCTCACATTAAAAAAATGAAAGCACTTTCACATAGGGGGCGAGTAAAATGTTTTCTTGACAAATTCATTTTGATTAATGTAAAGAAAGGAATTTCTACTTTGTTTTCAAATTTAATTTTCCACAAGCCTTACTTCTTTATATATTTCAAACTTTTTGTTGATGTCAAATAGGGGGAGAGAAAGGCAAGACAAATATGTTGTATTCAAATTGTTGTCATATATACACATATTTTTCTTGCAAGATTTGTCATCATCAAAAAGGGGGAGAATATTAGATATGATTAGTTTTGATGATGTCAAATATAGATGCCGAATATTAAGAGCAAAAAGTTTGCATAATATATCAATCTTCTACATTGACTAACTATTATGTTTAATGTTGCATAACTTCTAGATTAGCCAAGCAAAGAAAGAAGATTGAAGGTAGTCAAGAAAATAAAAGAAGATATCCTGATTGAATTATGGAGGAAGACTGAGAAGCCAAAATTATCAAATACACAAAGAAGTGATTGAATTGATGAAAATGAACAAAAGGAAGCAGAAGAAAGAAACTGAAGATAGTCAAGAAACTGCCTACTTGGATTATGGAGAATTATTATCAAGAGGAAAATCAAGAAGAAAGAAGAACTTGCAAGATCTAATGGGAATATCAAGATTTAAGTTCTCTGAGATTTCTATGGTCAGAAGGAAATTACACGACACAGTTTTGCACTGTAGCAGTCGATACTGTTTGGTACTGTAGCGGTAGTTACTATAGCAATCGAGCACTGTTTGGCACTATAGCATGCAAGTACTGTAGCATGCGAATCACTGTCACACTAGAGGTGCAGACTAAAAGTGCAAAATCACTGTAGCAAGTGTGGCACTATAGCACTCGAGTGAAGGAAGAACACACTTGCGTGTCGAGCTACTCTGTTCAGCTCTATTTTACGTTCAGCCTGAGAGAGTTCCAGTGGTTTGGCCATATCTCTCAAACCACAAGTTGGATTGACCTGAAACTAGTGGCATATGAAAGAAGACTCACAACATGAAAAATGTACCCTAAGATCATATTTAAAGAAGCTCAGATGAAGGAAATATGATCCATGGAAATTGACACTGAAATCACCATCATGTTTCAAGACAGGTTCAGTATTTTAGACATAACTCACAAACGACACATCAGATTGAGACAAGACTAGTGCCATATGAAACTAGACTCAAAGACCTTTCCATGGATAGGTAGTTTGCCAAATTTGAAGTTATATTCTAGGAGCTATGCTTTCTGGAAGTTGACGCTTGTGTAGTCTAGTATGATAGACACTCTTTCGATCATAACTTGCAAAATAAAAGGAGTTGGAAGTTGATTCTTCTTGCATTGGAATGCATATGACAAGAGCTTTCTTATGATACATCATTTTTCATATTTAGAATCAAATAAATAAATTGATTCTGACGTGGCCCCACATCACCCGCGAGTCCAAAAACGCACTCTTGAAAAATGTCATGCGAGTATTGTCCAGAAGCGGCTGAAGCCTGGAGAAATTTAGCAACACTCGAGAATTGAACAACACACTCAAGTGAGGATCAGAATTGCACTCGAGTCATGCAAGTGTTGACATGAAAGTGTTAACCCGAGAAGAAATATGACCAGAGCAATGTGAAAAGTACTCAAGCATGACTGGTAACACTTGAGTGAGGAGAAGGATTGCACTCGAGTCCTGCGAGTGAAGAGCAGTAAGTGTTTGTCTGAGAGGAAGCCAGAACGTGAAAATATGAAATGCACTTGAGTGAGGCCTTGGAGTACTCGAGTGAGACTCTGTCGAAGGAAAACATAACAGACTCACAACGAACAATTCGAATATGATTAAATGTTGTTTATTCCTTTCGTTTTCACTTATTATCATATCTAAATGTTAACTAACATATATTTCAAGTGTAAAACAGGATATTAAACATTCAGATTGCACATTCAAATAAAAAAAGTCAATTACGGTGAACTTCATCATTACACACCGAATGGCGGCTACCTACCATGACAAGCAACTGACACACTACGAAAGACTGTCGAATATTCAAACATCTTCATACCGCTCCATAGCGTGACGTACAGCTCATAATGAAACATCCTACTCTTCAATGGGATGCTCTGCTCTACAACAAAAAGTGGCTAGTTGTTCAAATGCACTCAATGGTCAAATTTTGCAATGAGACTCCAACGGACAAATGCTTATAAGGGTTATCTTCTACAACTCATTTATAAATATGGTAGCATTCAGAGAAGAGAAAATAACGACAAGAGCTCAACAACGCCAACATGTTTATATCATAAGCCATCTACTCTGACCCAACCACTCTCTGTTCTTATCTATTTTCTATTTCATGTATATTTGAGAAAGATTTAATTATATTATACTTCAGTAAGCATTATATCCACTCTGTGAGAGAGTTTGTAAACATCTTCATATGTATTTTTGAATTGATCTCAAGGTAGAGGGACCTTGAGAGGGTTGATTTCCTTATGGGGGAAGCTATAGAGAGAATTGCCAGTAAGACATTCTGCTCGTAAGACTTACAAGGTGTAAGAAGTAGAGAACGTTGCTGATCATAACACTTATAGGGGTGTAAGCAGGAGAGAACGTTGCTGCTCATAAGACTTGCACGAGTAAGCGGGAAAAGAAGATCTTTGGGATTACTCTGCTCGTAAAACTTGTCGTAAGGAGGAGCTTTTCAGTGAGAGATTTGTGAAAGGTTTCACAAGTACCTAACTAAACTTGTGGGTTTGTAAAGGCTTTTCTTGTACCCGGATTAAACAAGAAGATAGTGGATTTGAAAATCTTAGGAGGAGCCTAGGGACTGGATGTAGGCTATCACAGATTGAATCGAACCAGGATAAATCATAGTTTGCATAGTCTCTTCCCTAAGCTCTTATATTTCTAGCATATATTATCTAACTGATTTATGATTCATTAGTTTCATACTTACTATTTTCATTAAGATACGAAAAGTTTTCCAAAGTTCTTAAGTTTTTATCTTACACCTAATTCACCTCGCTCTTGGGTGTCAGCCGGTTCTAACACCATTAACTCTCGTATTGGATCTGACGGATTGTCATTGACTACCTCCACTTCTAGGTCCACTTGTTGTACTCTGGGACGACCTTTTGTCTTTTTCATTCTATAAATCATGTACTATGTCAGTTTCATAGATAATGTATACACATTGTCCACAAATCCCATGTATATCCACAATCACAAAACATACATGTGTATATAATAACCAATCATAATCATCTTCTATCACAAAGACAAAGAACTAAGGGAGTTATCCTAGCAAACTCTATCCTTGCCAGGAACTACAGCTCTGATACCAAAAATGTTACCACCTACCTTATAAACAGTAATTATAATTCAAAAATTCATAATTAAATAAAATTAGAGACCAATGGTTATTTCAAAACCTGTTAGGTCCCAAACTTCACATCAAAGGATCTCCTTGAGATGAAGTGGGTTTTCAAAACTTCTTTCAAACCTGTTCGATTTGGTCTCATATTTACATTTTGAATATAATTCACCTGTACAGATAAGCCACATTCATAGACATCAGAGTATACAACCAAAAAATTTTGGCAAACCCTGGGTTTCATAAAATAGCTAAAGGGTTTACGGGCACATTTACCCTCACAATTATTCCCAATCAGGGGATTACACAACTGTATCCAAAATAATATTTACTAACATACAATAATCCCCAAATAAAGTATGACAACCAACTACAACCCAAATCGAAACTATCTGCCCTTGGTTAGATGTTTCTCCTGTGAACTGCTTGTCCTGGCTGTAGGTTAGTCAATAGAAAGAATGAGATTCAAGAGAATTCCAGTAGTAACAAATCACTAATACAATATATAAACATATAGCATACAAGCAAATCATCAGCAGCAACAACACAATGCACAATTATTAATGGCATTCACCATAAATGACAACACTCACTGCTGTAAACACAATGTGACAAATTTTGTTGTAATCACAATGACGACAACCCTCCTGGCTATAAACACTATGCGACAGCTTTCACTATAATCACAATAATGACAGCCCTTCTGGATATATTCGCAGCAGCATCAGAAATCATCACAAAGAATGATAAACATACATACAATGTATTACACATGGTATAAGAGAAAAAGTCACTACCTTGTTCTTTCTGACGGTTCTCTAGCACAGGCTATTCACGCATAAGGTAAATATCCAAACCTATAACCAAAACCAAGGATAACAGATTAATCTCTATTCCAAGTCTTTGATTTCAAAACACTTAAGATTGCTTGTCAATCAAGTCCTTTAGGTGCCCACTAGAAGCCTAGACAATTGCCTACAGGGTTGGCAAAATTATACCAAAGACTCCCCTTTTTGAAGCTAAAACATTGATTTCAGGTGATTCACTCGAGTGATGGATGATGCACTTGAGTGATGGAGTGACTTGCACTCGAGCACGAAGGCACACCGATGTGAGTGCTTGACAGAGAGCAACAAAGAGAACAGAAAGTGATCACAATACTCGAGCCCTGAACCCAGTACTCAAGTGATAGCCTCTTATTCACTCGAGTACTACCGAGTGAGGCATAAAAAGTGACGACCCGAAAGCAACAAAAACTTTGGGGTGGGAAGTTCACTCAAGTGATGTCCTCGGTACTTGAGTGACAGCTCAATGCTTTGCAAGTGCTAGCTCACACTCTTGAAAAATGAACTGCGAGTGTTGCCCCGAGAAGCGGGCTCAAGGTGCCAAATACACCAACACTCGAGTGAGGCAGGGTGTACTCGAGTGAGGACCCCTGTTGCTCGCAAATGAGAAAATGCACTCTTACTTTTTGGCACGGAAGTGCAACGAAAAATTGAAGGAAAAGAAAAATCACAATGATGCTGTAAACCCCCTACCTTAATTAGCGTAATTATGATTCAATAATGCATAATTAAAACAGTTTAGAGACTGTCGGATAATTTAAACCTCGTTTCAACTTCCTACCTTACAGTAGGGTTTTCATAACATCTTTCAAAAAATTTTTCCATTCCAATCTCAATTTCAAATATCGAATATAATCACCTATGCAGTTAATTTACATTCATACATATCATAGTACATAACCAAATCCCCGGCAACTCCCGGGTTTATACATAAATAAACTAAGGATTTATAAGTCTCACTAGGGGATTACATAACCAAAATCAAATGTAATATTTACATCTCAAAATATATAGTAATCCCAAGTTCAAAAGTAGATAACCAACATCCCAAATTCAAATATACCCCAAAGGGTCCAAATCGCTTCGAGTTTCCCACTTCTCTTTTGAGCCACTTGCCCTATCTGAAATGTTAGTCATTGGAAAGAATGAGATTCAAGAGAATCCCAGTAGTAACAAATCACTCACACAGTGTATAAACACATAGCATATAAGGTCATGTTCAGCAGCATCACAATGTATCATGGCTCACGCCACATGTGACAGCACTCATGCTATGAACTCTATGTGTCAGCTTTTACTGCGATAGCTATGTATCCATAAAGTATTCACAAAGTATCACTATGCGTCAGCTTTCGTTGTGATCTTAAAGCATCACAATGTATCACAAAGTATTCACAATGCATGACAAACGTACATACAATATTTCACTTACAGTATAAGAGAAAAATTCACTACCTTGTCCTTTCTTGACGTTTTTCGGCACAGTAGGCTCACACGGGCGGCAAATGTCAAATCCTATAAACAAATTCAGGGACAACTCATCAATCACTTTTCCAAGTACTTAATTCTATAGTACTTTTAAGTTGGTTATCATTTGAACTCTTTAGGTGGCTATTATAGACCTAACATATGCCTAAAGGGTTGGGAGAAACTACCCCGAAGATTCTCCTTTCTTAGAAGAAACACTAATTTTTGACTGAATCACTTAAGTGAAGAAGGTCTCACTTGAGTGCTGCCCCCAATCGCACTCGAGTCCCAGCAAGTGAGACACAGAGAGTGTGTACCCGAGAGCACCAACACCTCCAAGAGTGGCAAATGCACTCAAGCACTCACCCGGGCACTCGAGTGATGACACATAGTCACCTGAGTCCCATCGAGTGGGGTGCAGGAAGTGACGACCCGAGAGCAACTAAGGCTCCAGGCGACAAGTGCACTCGAGTACTAACCCTAGCACTCGAGTGACTTCCCAATACTCGCGAGTGCCCCTACGCACTCTCGACAATTTTCCTGTGAATAAGAACCCAAGACGCACACCTATAGTGCTACATGCACATGCACTCGAGTGATATCCTATACACTCGAGTGGTAATGTATGCCACTCGCAGATAAACAAGTTCACTCATAATTTATGCCTGAGGACTGAACCCAAAACAAGAGAAATATCATACTGCACTCGAGTGAGCTCTTACCTCACTCGAGTAAGGCTTATCAGAAGCTAAATCACAGCAACTGATATAACTTTCCAGATTTACCAAAACTGGTTCCAATAGTTCCAAAACTTATACAAAACTCATTCCCCTCTAAAATTCCATAAGGAACCTATTGGTAAAATCAAAACAACCAAAATCTTACCACAATGACACATTCAACATCTCTAACCACATTGCAACCAAATCACCTAATGACCAAACTTTTCCTTTTCAAATTCAAACCAAAACTATTAACACCAAAACACAATTTGGCATTTATTCTACCACATTACAATACCTAATCCATGCATTTCAAAATTAAGCTAAAATCAGGGCAATAATACAAATGTCTCAAAATTTAATCAATGACAAAGACAATTATACCAAAGTGTATCAACTACTCACCTTTCACTTCTTCTAAAGTCAACTTCTTGATTTCACAACTTTCAAATTGGTTCAAACACCAAAACACCACCTTTCAAAAATATGAAATCATAACCATGAAGCCCTTCCCATTATGAACAACTTTAAAACATAACATTTAGGCCAAAGAGATCATTTTCAAGGTCAAACACTCACATTTGTTTTTCTCTTTCTTGCCTAGTTTCAGCGAAAATAGAGGATGATGAGAGAGAGAGGATGAGTGAATGATGATCTGATTTCCTTCCCTCTTTCCTATGATTAAACCGACTTTGGGAGGGAGAGAGAAGAGAAAATTGAGTTGAATATTTGACTTAATCCAAAGATCTATCTTTTGCCACTTGTCAAAATCTCATTCTCCCTACCATGAGTTCATATAAACCCAAAGCACTTGATTCCACCCACTTGACCTTTCAACATTAAATCTCACCCATTGATCTCTAAGTTGCCTATGAGTTCCCTCTTTGGTAACTAACCAATTGGTTGGTAAATTTACCATTTTACCCCTGGTTATCACAATGCTTACTAAACCATCACCAAGCACATTTTACGTCACAATTCACATCATATACTTCAAAAGTGCTTAATTAACATTAATTACATCACTTTGAAGATATTAGCCCTTAATTACAATTTAGGATATTACAGTTGCACTTGAGTGAGGCCTTTAACAGAAGCCAAATCGCAGCAACTAACAACAACTTCCAATTTTTTTACCAAATGTTTTCCAATGGTCCTAAAATTCTTGCATAAGCCTAATCCTGCCTACTTTCACCCAAAGAACCCAATGGAAACCTCAAAACACCTAAAATCCCACTCTAACAACAAGTTTTGTTTTGGGTCATCATATAACCCATATTACTCAATTTCCCTCAATTCCTCTTCCAATGCTCCAAACCAATTTCAACATGCAAATAGCACCACATAACACCAATTCTACCATAAATCATCATACAACTCATGCATTCTAAAATCACACTTAAAATAGGGCAAATTCCATAAATATTAAAACTTAACCAAAAATCACAACATATATACCAAAATGCTACCAATGCTCACCTCTTAAACTTGCCAAGATTATATTCTTGATTACTCAACTCTTAAATTTATTCAAGCTCTAAAACACTTTCTTTCAAAAATCTAAAACCATCAAGATGAAGCTCTCATCAAGGTGGTCAATATTCAAAGAAGAGCATTTGAGCATTTGAGAACTATAATAATATCAAAATCTTACCTTTCACTTTCTCTTTCTACCTTGAATCCCACCAAAAATGGAGGCTAAGGAGAGAGAAATGAGATGAGGATGATGATCATAATTTTTTTCCCTATTATCATGCTCACAACCGACTTTGAGAAAGAGAGAAAAGAAAAAGCAAGGTTTGAAATTTTGACCTCATCACATGGCTCACAATTGTCTACATGTCATAATCTTATTTCATCTCCTAATCTTTCCATACACATACACACGTATAACCACTCTAACATAATCCCTTAAGCAATTACACACTCCACAATGATTCCTACCAATTAGCCGACTCCCTCTTCGGTAGCTGACTAATTGGTTGGGAAATTTTTCATTTTGCCCTTGATTATCACAATACTACTAAATCATCGCCAAACACATTTATATCAAAATTCACATCACATTCTGCAAAAGTGTCTATTTAACATTAATTACATCCGCTTTTGAGGTCATTAGCCCTTAATCACAAATTGGGTCATTACAATCACTATGGCTAGAGGTACTTCATTTAAAGTCTTCTACTACCGCTCTTCATTGTAGAATATGCATGATGTACTTTCATATCATTGTTTAACTTATTCTTACAATCAAATCTTTATACAATACCTAAACAAAATTTGTCACCTCAGGGTAAGTTTGGTACTTGGAAAAGTTATTTGACGAAAGGAAAAAGATGAAAAAAATATTTTTGTTTTGTCTTGATACAAAGTGATTAAATGGAGAAAGCTTTCCTACAAAATCCAATCTAAATGGTGGGGCTGCCCATTAAAATGGCTAGAGAAATATTTTAAATTATTTTTTTAATGGATTCATATTTTGGGAGAATATCATTTAAGTCTCAAATAAGAGAAGTAATATCAGAAAAGTCTTTAATGACAAGTGAAGAGAGACTATTGACAAGTGAAAGAGTTATCATTAACAAGTTATGAGACTTGTCAATATATTATTTCTCTTGGTTGGGACCTAAATGATATTCTCCCTATTTTTAAACATTGTTTCACCACAAATAGTTTGAAGGAAAAAGAACAAGTGTATTGCTTCATATATTGCTAAATGATTGATTGTCCATATACCTATATTAATTTCTTGGCCAATGTATATAAATGTATCTTTTAAAAACATTTTATATCTTCTTTCAGATATACCAGATTTTGAATCCAGATGATCATGTCAATTTTTTGCGAAAGCAAAATAAAAATCCTTATTATTTCAGGCTTGATATTGTCTATGAGGTCTATAATCTTCATAGATGTTAAAACCAGATTGGACCATCCAGTTTGAACCGAAAACTGATGAACCAGTTACCTAACCGGTTCGATTTGACCGGTTTAACTACTTCAATATTTTTGTATTAAAAAATAATTTAATTCATTTTTTATAAATTTTATTTTGAATTTCATATTAATAACTTGTAATCTTCACTTTCTCACCAATCTAACCTCAGGTTAGCTCCGACTTAACTCAAATCTAATTCACTGACCCGTTACCTACTACCTTGACCGGTTCAGTGACCAGTCCAAATTTAATAACCTTGGTAATCTTGAATGGCAAACTGATTACATTATGCAAAGTGGCCAAATATGGAGTGAGTTAGATTAGGAAAAATTGCACTGAGTTCCCAAGTAAGAAAAAATACTACTCCAAGGTTCCTTGAAACCTTCATTTTCTTGGCAAGTCACGTGGGATGTAATACCCCGAATTTTGAGACTTGAGGCTAGAGAATAAGCCTGAGATTAGTGGATTGCTAAGCCCCAGTTTAGCAAGATCCCAAATTGTGGTTAAGGGTTAATGACTCTAAAAGTGGATGTCATTAGTGATAAATGAACCCTTTTCGAGATCATGGTGTGAGTTGGCACCCGATGTGATTCGTATACGTTGTGAGCAGCGCCGAAACCCTGTATTTAAATTCAATTATGGATTAACCTCTAAATTGACTTAAAATAGAGGGGAGGGCGCATTGTAAAAGAAAATGAATGAGAAAATGTGTTTGATGGTGATTCAAGAGAGATTACCATAATCAGGGGCAAAACGGTAAAGTTACCGACCGATTGATCGGTTACCGAAGAGGAAACTCATTGGTAACTTCAAGATCAATGGTTGAGATTGAATTGTGTAATAGATGGGGTGGAATCCCATGTGGTGTACTCATGTGAGCTCATGGGAGGTGTGTTGAGATGTTGACACTTGGCAAGTTTTGGACCCTTGGATTGGTCAAGGTGTCAAACCTTATTTTCTCTCTCTCCCTCTCACTTTTAGGTCGGTTTTGTCATCCCAAAAACTGATTCTCTCTTCATCATCTTCATCTCATGCTCTCTCTCCAAAACCTCCATGTTCGTCCAAATAGAGAAGGAAAGAGAAAGAAACAAGGTGAGCTTTGGCTTGTGTAATGGCCTCTTATGCTTAAATCCTCTTCACTAATCTTGATCATGTTGATGAGAGCTTCATCTCTATGGTTTTAGATTTTTGAAAGGAGGTGTTTTAGAGCTTGTGGAAATTGGGAAAGATGAAGAATCAAGGAATTTGTTTGGGAAAGAGGAAGAGGTGAGTGTTTGCTTCCTTTTGATCTATTTATTGTGGTTTTTGGTGGAGTTTTGAGAATTGTGATATTTTCCCTGATTTTATGGTATTTTCGTGTGGAATGTGAATGGTGGAATTGGATGTTGTTTTATGTTGAAAATGGTGTCATGTTGTGGTATTTAATCATTGGAATTGATTTGAATTGGACTGGATACATTGTGTGCAAAACTAGAAATTCTGTCCAGTGGGAATTCTGTTTGGGCAGTCTTGTTGTGTGGACGTTTTGACTGGGCAAATGAAGTCATAAAATTATGAAACTTTCCAGTCTTAAAGTTCACCTCTCAAGCTTCAAAATGGACATATAATTTGTGCCATTTCGTTTTGGGAAATGGGAGTTATAGATGTCCAAAGTTTGAGGTCGAAAATGGATTCTGTTTTGGGACAGTCTTGAGTTTTGGGGAATTCTGTATTTATGTGGTGATTTCCAGTATTGACCAATATTTTTCCTATGTAGAGGACTTGAATAGATTTCATTTGGCTTTGGGATCACCTCATTTTGATTTTTTGGAATTAGTTATGAGTTTTGGAAGTTCAGCCAAGAAACTGGATTTTCTTGGCCGCGGCCAACGGATTCTGGGCCGCAGCCCAAATGTTTTTGAGTATTTCTGAGCAGTTTTGGGCCACAGCCAGTGGATTCTGGGCAGCAGCCCAAATGTTTCTGAGCGTTTCTGGGCAGTTTTGGGCCGCAACCAGTGGATTTTTGGGCCGTGGCCCACCCCCAAAAATCAGTATTTTACACTTTTAAAGGTGGTTCTTGGTATAGCCTTTCCCAAGCCTTTAGGCATATGTTTAGGCTTTGATTAGCCACCTAAAGGTCGTGAATGATAACCAACTTAAGTGTTTTAGAGTTAAGGAATCAGAAAAAGGGATTAACCCTATGTCCTTGCTTTGATTATAGGGTTGATGTTCGCCCTGGACGTGGTTCGATATTCGTTCTGATTGCGAGTAAGCGAAGCTGGAGCATACGTGGAAATAGGGTAGGGAACTTACCTCTTTTGCATGCTTTGATATTTGTGTTTGTGTTTTGATGCATGTATTGCTTTGCTAGATTATGTGAAACATGTATGAATAATTGTAGCTCTATTTTTAGTTATGCTATGGCCATGAGTATGTTGTTGAAACATTTAGCACGCAGATATGTCATTATGTGAGCATGATATATGTATTGCAAGCATGTCATGCATTAAACATATATCATACATGCATATAGGTATCTGTTTCCTACTAAGATTCTCTAGAATCTCACCCTCCCCTATCAACCATTTCAGACAGGGTAGGTGGATCGAGGATGGAGCAAGCAGTCAAGGGTGACTTAGGCTCCCATTGGAGTTTGGTTGTGATAGTTGGTTATCATAAATGGGATTATTTGTATTCGTATTTGGATAAAGGTTGTATATATATTGTGAAATGTATATTTGAATATATGTTTGGATAAGCATATTTGATTATGTATTTGGGATGAGTTATTGGATAATTGTATATGTATTTAAGAGGATTTGTGTAATCCCCATTTGAGGAGTTGTATGGGCTAATGTGCCTATGATTGTTTAGCCAAGATATGAAACCCGGGGTTACCGGGATGATTATATTGTGCACTCTGATATTGGTATAAATGTGATTTATCTTCGCATAGTAATTGTATTCGAAATTTGAATATGAGACCAGGTGTATTATATTTCGAAAGGTATTTGTGAAAACCCTATCGTGAAGATGGGATTTTGAAATAGTTTTGTTTTTTATTGGTCTCTATTTCACTTTAAATCGCGTATTTTGGATATGATTACTGAAGGGGGTTACATTTTGGTATCAGAGCTACAGTTCCTGGAAAGTAAAGGATTTGCTAGGATAATGGCAGTAGTTGCTGCCTTATGTCATAGAGAATGACTTTGTTTGTTTGTGGTATACACATTAAGGTCCCTGCTGGTTGTGGATATATGTGATTGATGGACTGTGTATACATTATCTGTGATGTGAATGTGGTGAATCAATGTGGTTCACCTGAGAATCTGAGGTGTAAACTCAGAGGTGGAAGAAAATGATTTCCCAGGAATGTGATATTGAGCTTCTAGGTGTTATGTCTAACCTAGATGTTGGGTAGGTAACCCAAGGTGGTATGATGTTACATGTAGTGATGTCATACTGAGCTTGTATGTTTAAAGGCCTTAAGACCTAGGGGACCGGTGTGCCTTAGGCTTGCAGAGATATCTGAATTTGTATAGGAGTTGTGATGCTCCGTGGAAATGAGGGAAGTGATTTCCCGGTTCAACTAAGGTTGAGGTTTGGATAGATGAGTTGTGATCCAAGGATCAGACTCTATAGCTGGGTTGATTCTTAGGAATTCGAAATGACCTGAGGATGGTTTTGATAGAACCATGAATAGTTAAGAGATATGGTTTCAAGGTTGAAACAAAGAATGGGATGTGTAAATGGCTTCTGAGTTCTCGTTACAATGATACTTTCATTTTGAGACAACCAACTAGAAAGAGCTATCTACGAAGGATTCAAATTAGAAAGGGCTACCTGCGGAGAGTTCTGATAGGAAAGGGCTACCTATGAGGAAATCTGATCACAAAGGGCTACCTATGGAGAGTGTTCTTATCAAAGACCACAGCTAAGTAATGTGCCCCAGACACCGTGTTCATATAACATAATATAGCAACATATATCATATGAACATTCACATAGTGTATGAGAGATAAAGTTACTACCTTAAACCCTTTTTTGTTCGTAAACCGTTCCTTAAATTTTGTTCCAAATGCTCGAGTTATCAATCCGGTCCTAAAATTCCAAGTTTACAAGAATTAGATTAATACCCATTTATGTACTTCTCTAAACTCATTTTGTTAGTTATCTTAGCTTAAAGCAGCGTAATGACCAAAATGCCCCTAGGGACCCGATCTAAGTCCCTTTTTACCCGATCCGACTGTACTTTTTCAGAAATTTTGACCCAAGTTATTCCTACACAGTTTTGTGTGTAGAATCCATTTTTGACCTCATTTTTCTCAAAATCACTGTCAAATGAAAGTTTTGCCCTTGACAACCCCTCCTTAGGGTTTTAGGGGTATTTTCATAATTTCACTTTCTAGGGTTTTTCTCACAAAGTGATCAACATCAACCCCTACACAATTTCCCCTCTTGAACACCATGGAAGATTTATGAAATTCTAGCCCTAACCCCTGATTCCAGCACTAGCCGAAACTTTAGCTTGAAAAGGGAAAATGTGATTTTGAGTTTCAACCCTTAAAGCTTGCTCCTTTTCACTCCTAACCACTTGTTAAACCATTTAAACACTTATTAGACATGATTTGAGGAAATTTGGGTAGCATAACCCATTAGGGTTTCAACATCCCAACTTTACAAAATCACAATCCAAACCACAAATCATGACAATATCTGTTAGAACAGGCTGACACCCAAGGGGGGGTGCATTGGGTGTATTATAAAAACTTAACTACTTTGAAATTCTTTTCACATCTTATGAAATCAATAAGTATGTAAGTAGTGAAATATAAAAACATAATCAGTTATTGAAATCATATATGCTGGAAATATAAGAGTTCAGGGAAGAGAAGATGCAAACTGTAATTTATCCTGGTTTGGTCCAATCCACGATGACCTACGTCTAGTCCCCAGGCTCCTCCTGAGATTTCAATCCACTATCTCCCTCAAGTTTAACCGGGTACTTGAGAACCACTACAATCTCACAAGTTTGATCCGGGCACTTGTGAAGCCTTTACAATTCTTCCACTGAGATATGAGCTCCCCCTTACACACTGTAAGGTTACAATTTGTTTCCCACTCAAGATTCCCAATCTTGAGTAACTCTCACAAATATAGAATGATTACAACGAAAGATTACTTCTTTCTATATGAAGTAGATAATGATTAACGCTGAAGTACATGGTAGGAGTATTATTACAGTGCTTCGGTCAAGTAAGATTCAGAGTAATAGCATATCAACATTGTAGGCATGGGCTCTCTTCTTTGTTCATTTTGAATGACTCTTCTTTTATAGTTGATGAAGAGCATTTGACCGTTTTAGCTTTTCTTCTTCCCGTTGAGGTTTAAAATATTACTGTTGAACTAGCCGTTGGAAGCTTCTGACACAAAAGTGCTTTCTCCGTCTTGTGTCTTAATTCTTGTTTGATCACTTGGAGAATGCTTAATCACTAATATAATATAGTGTTAAAGTGATTAGAATCAATAAGAACAAGTCACACAAAATTTCAATGATTTTCAGAAGTTTCAAGGTGATACTCTGTTTTCTAAAAAATCAGTTATTCGGATAACCTCTGTTGTATTCGAATAGCCTTCTTTGATAATGAGTAATATTTATTCGAATACTTTATCCTCTATCCGAATAAACTTTTAGAACTTGAAGTGTATTCGAATAGTGACTTCCTTATTCGAATAGTTGCCTTGTAAAACAAATGATATTATTCGAATAGTGTCATTTGTATTCGAATAATATTCTTCATAATGAACTTTCATATTCGAACATTCCAACCGTTATTCGAATAGTCTTTCACACAAAATATATGATATTATTCGTATAGTACTTCCTCTATTCGAATAGTGCACCTTTGATAATGAATCTTCACAAACGTATACCGCAACCTCTATATCTGAATAAACTTCTGAGGGTGTAACTCTTTGGATATAAATCCATGGCAAATGAACTATCCCTATAAAGCTCTTTAAGACTTCTTTGCACAGCAACTGGAATCAATCACAAATACTTTGTATTTCAAAAGTTATGATTCAATGAATGTCTACTGTACTTAGACAATCTCTGAAATCACGAGTAGCAACTTCCAGAAGGCATAGCTCTTAGGATATAACTTCAAATATTCCAAATTAACTCTCCATGGAAAGCTCTTTGAGTCTACTTTCATATGGCACTGGTTTCGTCTCAATCCGATATATAGTTTGGGAGTTATGTCCAAAATACCAAAGCTGTCCAGGAATATGACGCTGATTCATGCATCAACTTCAACAGATCATATCTCTCACATATGAACTCCTTTTAATGTGATATTGGTGTCAAAATGACGCATTAGAAGTCTAGTTTCATATGCCACTAGTTTCACCTCAATCTGAGTTATGGTTTGGAAGATATGACCAAAATACTGAATATCACCCGTGCTGAAAGAAACAGAGTCTGCTGCGTTATTCGAATAGCACTTCTTCTATTCGAATAAATTCACCCTTTTTCAATTATGTACTATTCGAATAGTCACTTCATTATTTGAATAATATTTGATTTTTTGCACTGAGACTATTCTGATAGTTCAATTACTATTCGAATAGTCCTCTTTGAAATATGTCAAATATTATTCTGATATTCTCCTTACTATCCTGATAGTCTTATGATATTGGATGTTGAAATTCATCAAAAGCTTATTCGGATAATTATCATACTATTCGAATAGTGCCCTTACTATTCGAATAGTTATCCTACTATCCGGATAA
Source organism: Inga leiocalycina (assembly GCA_963242795.1). Taxonomy (NCBI): domain Eukaryota; kingdom Viridiplantae; phylum Streptophyta; class Magnoliopsida; order Fabales; family Fabaceae; genus Inga; species Inga leiocalycina. Next base: position 65,824,131 of record OY725323.1, on the reverse strand, counting down.
CATATTTAGAAACCGAGTTTGAAATCACACTGACTATTCGGATAATGCCTTGACTATTCGAATACGTTTTCACTTGAATTATTTTCAGAAAGCATACTATGCGAATACTAATGTGCTTATCCGAATACTATCAACTGTTAACAGTTCTTCTTTATTCGAATAGCATATTCATTATTCGAATAATACTTTGTTTATTTGGATAAATTGAGAGTTATTCGAATATATCTTAACTGAAAACAAGTTTTACTATTCGAATAACAATTTGACTATTCGAATAATCCATAGTATTAAATCACATGAATCTTTTCAACCCAACTTGATATCTTCTCTCTTTGCTTGACTAATCTACAGGATATTTCACATTAAACACAGTAGTTAGCCAACGTAGAAGATAAATACATTATGTAAACTTTTTGCTCTCAATAATTAATATCTATATTTGACATCATCAAAACTAATCATATCCAACATTCTCCCCCTTTTTGATGATGGCAAATCCTTTACAAAAAATATGTATGAGTATGAAAACATATTAGATGCAACATATTTTTCATGCAGTATCTCTCCCCCTATTTGACATCAGCAAAAAGTTTGGACAATATAGAAGAAAGCTTGAGGGGGGCAAATATGAGAACAAAGTAGAAATGCATATGAAAGGTTTTCCAGAAAACAAACATTTTTTTTAGTCAAAAAGAAATGTGTCAAGAAAACTAATTTCTCTTCCCCTTTTTGAAAGTATTTTCATTTCGATGCAAATAAAAGTGATGAAAATAAGTTTGAAACAATTTGAAGAGGTTTTCAACATAACTTTCAGAATCAAAGTAAATTGAAATCAAAGATATGCAATATATTCTCAAGATATAAAGAGGAAGGGTTTAGAAATGCTCATTAGGATTCGACAAGCTGATGATAGATCCATGAAGTCCAGTTCATCATGCTTTCACTGTGCGGCCATGATGTATATTCATGTTGTCTCCAGGATGTTCTTTTTGAGTTGAGCTTCTGTTCCATATAATGCTCCTTTGTATTGGCATATGTATTTCTACCAGTGTAATTTCTGACAAGGCAGTGAGATTGTCATGTGATTTTGGATGAACAAATGATGTTCAAAAAATGTGAAATTTTCTAAAATGAAAGTAGACTCTCTAAGATTTAATTTGATAGGTCATATGGATCATTTGGAGCTATGAATTTTTGAAGTTTACCTAGTGAATTGGCTACTTTCTGGAACAATGTCCAAAGATTGAAATTCTGAGAATTTTCAGCTTTTAGTTGGCTAAAGGCATAAGGTAAGGCATGAATTGCAGGTGTAGGTGTGCACATGGTATTTTCAGGGCAAACATGTGTACCCTGTATTTTTGAAGTAGACACTGCTATGTGGGGCCATGTGGGGCCCATACACATATACTTTGACCTAGAATCATTTGGCGGGCTCGATATACATGTCATATTCCCTAGTAAAACCAAAGTAGAGTCTCGAGTGGGCACCAATAAAGTAACTTTATTAAAGTAGGTTTAATAAAGTAAGTTATTATAGCCGATGATGACACAACTTTTGTGTTGGATAAATAAGAGAGTGACAAGTGTCCTCTCATCATGACAAAGTACCATGTCACTTTTGTATTAGCTTGATAGGAAACTAACACGTGTCTCTCATGATGACAATTGATTTATGCCTTTTGTGTTAGCATCTCCGAGAGCTCCACCTAAAGTCTGAGTTTGGGAAATCCGCCGGTCTCTGGTCCAGTTACGTATTTGACTTCTCGAACACCGAACCCAGGAGTCTAGGGAAATTATCAGGCCTCTCCTTCCCCTAACCAAAAAGGACATATAGAACCCGAGAAAGGAGGTAGAACCCACTTTATTAATCACCAAACTAGTGGATTATCGGACAAATGGCACCATGAGAGCTTGACACTTGGCATAAATTTTCAAGACTCACTCTTGGCCATATATTTTGGTGCATCTACCCAAAATTCAGAAAAATATCCCAAAAGAATGTTGAGAAAATGGTAGAGGAAAGAAGGTGGATGAATAATGAAAGTTCTTGAGCTCCGGAGCTGATTTTACCCCTGATTCAGCGTTTCCAGCTCCTGGAGCCTTCTGTAATGTTGTTCCTCTCAGAGAGAGCAACATTTCTATGGTTTTCATTTGGAGGGGATTGGTACCGTCTCACCAGCCGAGTACTGTTAGATTTCTGAATCAATTGCGGAAATGCGTAGAGGTAAGCATGGGCTTTATTTTGAGCCGATTGGTTTGTTGTTTGAATGAGTTTTCATGGGGGTGAGGTACTATTCATATTTCAACCAAGGGGTATTTTTAAGGTTTAATCATAGTTTAATCATGTGTTTATGGTTAAATAATTATTTTCAAAGTTTATGTTAAAGTTGTCTGAATTTGTTTTCTAGAGGTAGTCAATTTTTGATGAGTTTTTGAATGATCTAGTCTTGTCCAATGGCCATGAAACTTTTCATAATTGAAGTAGACATTCTAAGCTTTAATTTGATATATAATATGGGTCGTTTGGACTTGTAGATTGTAAGATATGAATTTTTGAAGTTAGGCATTGAATCTGAAATGTTTTATGGACCAGCTGTATTGTTCGATGATTCTTGGAAAATAATCCCTATAATTAGTAGTGGCTATTATCTTTTCCTTAAAATATACTTAATAAGGGCCACATAGGACTTTGAATCCTTACAATTGGATGTTTGTATATTTAGTTATGATTTTTCAAAAGTTAAGTGAAAAATCGGCCAACTTTCTAGAATAGTGTGAAAATGAGAAAGTAATGACATTTGGTAATAAAGTTAGCTTCCAATGGTTGAGTAAAGCTCATAAAGTTAGTGTGGGCCTATTAAATACCCATTGGGTCCAATGTGTTAACTTTAATGGTTAACTAACTAAGGTGTCTTAAGTTATTAAATTTGGGACAAGTCTGAGCCCAAAGAATAAAGATAAGTTCTAGAGGCTAAAGTACCCCATTGGACATTTATTTGTCATGACTCTAATAATGTGGCTATATATCTAGGGCCATGAGGTGACAAAGAAGAAGCAACTTCAATGGTTGGAAGAAAAAGTACAAAAAATGAGACTCGAAAACAAAAGGTAGTGAACTTACTTACTTGCACGTATGTGATGTTTATACTATGTATTGATTTACTGTATTGCTTTACTTGATTGTGTAAAGCAAGTATGAATGATTGAAGCTTTGTTTCTGTTATTATTGTAGCCATAAGTATGTTGTACGAAACATTGAGCATGCAAAATATCATTATGTGAACATGAGCCTATGTGCAACACCCCAAATTTTATTCCCCAATATGTAGTGTAATTATTGAAAATAGTCCAAAAATTTTTTCCCCAATATGTAGTGTAATTATTAAAAATAGTCAATGAAATAAAATGGTGAATTTTGGAGAATGTGAATAGTGCTGCCAATAAGATTTCCTGTGAGGCAGTGAGTTTGTCATGTCATTTTGGATGATGAAATGATGATAAAAAATTATGAAATTTTACAAGATGAAAGTAGACATCCCAAGCTTTAATTTGATAAGTCATCTGAATCATTGAATTCTATATACCAAAAGTTATGAATTTTTGAATTTAGCCCAAAAAAACTGTTAAATTGGTAAAAGGCTATATTTTTACTTCTAGAACAGTATCTAAAGAATTTAATTCTGGGACTTTTGTACTTCTAATTGGTAAAAGGCTATATTTTTTCTTGAAACTAGACTCAATAATGGTTCTATACCCTTTGGAATCACTCTAATATGATTTCTAAAAATTTAGCTATGATTTTTCAAAGTTTGGGAAGAAAATCTGCCAGAATTGCCAAATAATCTGAAAAATGAAGAAAAATGTGATGGCAACATTGTAATTATGGGTAAATTGTGATCATATTTTTTTGGGTTGATGGAAGACCCTAGGTGTGAATATGGATAGACCAAGAGAGGAAGGAATTAGTTTGATACAACTGGGCTTATGGTATCACACTTTCATGACACAAAAAGTCAAATTAATGAATTTTGGCTCATTAAATAAATCAAGGGATAATACAACAATTATTAAAAGCATTTCCCATATCCTTTCCTACCATTTTCTGTCAACCAAGCAGCAAGCATAGAGAGAGAGAAAGAGTGTTTTGATTTCTAGAGAGAATAAGGAGCAAAAGTTGCAAGGAAAGTCGATTTCTTCGGTGATTTAGCTCCTAACTTATGTAATCTTTCTCCTCCTAAGTTTCCTCTCTACATGATTCAAGGTATTTGGGAAGTGAAAATTCTAGGGTTTAAGGAGCTGAGTATTTTTCCTAGGAGACAACATCAAGAAGGAAGTAAAGGTAACTTCCTAAACTTCAATCTTTGGTTGTTGTTGCTGCTGTGGTCGGTTTAATCGGTGATTTTCTGATTGATTTGTGGTAGATTGTAAATTTGGGAAAGGATGAACCCTAAATGTTATGCTGCCTAAATTGAGCCAAAATCATGGTTAGGATGTAATTGAATAGTTAATAAAGTGATTAGAAGTAGAAAGAAGCAAGTCTACAAAGTTAGAAGCGAAAACCCCTAATTTTTCTTGAAGAATCCTGGGATTCAGCCAGTGTTTTTTGGAGGAGTTAGAGTTGGACTTTTGATATTTTGATGATTTCATTGTGTTCAGTAGGGAAAATTAGGTGGGGTTATAGTTGAACACTTTTCCAGAAAAGCCTTAAAAAGCATAATTACCAAAACGTCCCTGAAACCTTAAAGTAAGGGCTGCCAAGGGCATTCTGGCCTTTTGGAAGTGAATTTGGTAATTCTAAGTCCTAAAATAGATTCCTTGGGATAAAATATGTCAAAATAGCCTAGGTTAAAATTTCAGAAAAAGTATGGTTCGATCGGGCCGGGTCCCCAGGGGCATTTTGGTAAATTTTCACAATAAACTCATTTAACCACCTAAACACTATGGAAGCGTCCAAACTAGTACATAAATGGGTTTTAACCTAATTCTTGTACATTTGCAATTTTAGGACCACGTGAGAGCCCAATCATCAACATGTATTACGAGGCATGTTTTCAAGGAGAAAAAGGCTTAAGTTAGTAACTATAATCTCTCATACACTGTGATTATTGATATGTTGTATGTTACTATATTCTGTGCTATGAACATGATGCCTAAGGTATTCACTGTGGTTAGGTACCCAGGTGAGGTACGCCTGGGGTATATTACCTAGCTGTGGTTAGGGGCCTAGCTGAGGTACACGTAGGGGATCCAAATAGCGATTTGGCCCTTAGCTTTGTGTACACACACATATTGCTATAAATTTTGATTTTTCATTATATGGTGCATTGCATATTTAATTCTCGTATTTTATATTTTTTGTTATATGTTACTATTGGGATTCCTCATAATCTCATTCTTTTTTCAAAAAATGATAATGCGCCAGCGGGAACCAGCAGATACAAAGGCAAGTTGGTAGACACGGAGAAATGATGGTGCTGATCCCAAGATAGGGTTAGTGGTTATATATGTAGTCTTATTTTGGGCATTTTCTATAAATGTGTAAATATCATCAAACCCTGTGGGGAAAACCTGTGTTGTAATCAAGTACATTGTATCAATATATCAGTATATTTATGCTATTCTTGTGCAGCTTACTGAACTGTGTGCAAGCACTCTTAAAATAGTAAAAATAAGATAAGGGTATGACACTATATGAGGCAAGCATATTATGCACTAGTATTCATCTTACATGTATTGTCTGTAATGTTTACTACTGAGATTCCCCTGAATCTCACCCTCCCCCACCAACCATACAGGCAGCTAAGTACAGAAAAGGAGTGCAGGATGCTATTCTAAGAAAGAAGTTGCAATGAATATGACATGATTATTCACGTGCTAGTCCATTATGTAAATTAATATATTTGTAATGGATAACTGTATAACCCACATGACAAATTGGGTGCATATTCAATGGAAAACGCATATTATACTCACTTTTTGTAAAATGTCATTAGACACAACTAAAGTTAGGGGTAATTGGATAGAAATGCGATTCATATTATAACGCTCGTTACTTTTGCCCTTTATTATGCGTCGGAAGCGTTAGCTTTATTATTATGGCTAAGGAGAATCAATAAATAAAGCCCCCAGCCAAAAGCTTACACCTTTATTCTTGGGGCACTGTTCATTCAGTAAAACCATATTTACCAGATTAATTAACTTTATTCATGGGATTACTATTCACTTTAACATTTCAATTCTTCCATTCAATATTATCATGGTTTTCTCGGCTTATCAATTCATCTACTTACTTAACTAATGGTCTCATATTGTGCGATTACCCACTCCTAATTCATTTAACGTGCTCAGATAATTAATCCCTTTGTCATGTGGGTTATACAGTTAACCACATCACATATTAATACATCACGGGACTAATTCCTCAACTCTTCATCTGTAACTTCTTCTTCCGGTGCATCGTCCTGCACTCCTCTCTTATGCTCACCTACCCAAATGGTTGGTTGGGGGAGGGTGAGATTCAGGGAATCACAGTAGCAAACAATACCAACAATGCATGTAAGATAAATATTAGTGCATGACATACTTGCCTTATGTAGGCTCATGGTAACATAATGACATATATGCATGTTCAATGCTTCATATTTCTTACATATGGTCATAGCCTCAATAGAAAATAAAAGCTTTAATCATTCAACTATGTTACACATAGACAAGTAAAGTAATCATGCATTTCAACACATAAGCATACATATCAATACACACAACCAGGGTAAGTTCACTGCCTTTGTCTTCAAGTCCCCTTTTTGTTCCTTTGCTTCCAGCCATTGAAGTTCCTCAGGACCCTTTAATTCCCTCTTCCTTGTCAACTCATGACCCTAGGCATATGATTACACCATTAGAGTCATGGCAAATGAATATCCTATGTGGCTACATTAGCCTTTAGGACATATTCCTTATCTTTGGGCCCATAATTATCCCAATTTTTAGTATTCAGAACACTTAGGTGGGTTATCTTTAAAGTCCATACATTAGGCCCAATGTATCAACGTTCATGAAACCGGACCAGGTATTGAACCGATTGGGGTATTGGGTTAAGGGTCAGTGGGTCAAATCGGGGCCAAACCGGAGCAAACTGGTGAGAAATTGAAGATTTTAGGATTATTAATATGAAATTCTAAAGAATGTTTTTTTAAAATAGGAACTCAGACTGGACCGCGAACCGGACCGGTGGTCCGGGTTTGTGAACACTGTAATGTATAGATAATAGGCCCACATTAACTCCAAATATTTAATTTAACCCTTAGAGCACCAATTTATTACAAAAGTACCCTTAATTTTTATTTTTGTACTTTTTCACAAAGCTGACAAAATTTTCAATAATCTTTGAAAATTCATATCTTAGCCTAAGAATATCCAATTAAGGTGGTTCAAAACCCTATGTGTCACTTATTAAACTATTTTAAGGGAAAAATATTCCCTCTAGCCAAGTGTCCAAAGATTGGAGTGCAAGATTGCCATGTGTCAAAAAGTATCTTGTTTTCTCTTTCTCTCTCTTAGGTGGCGTCCTTTACATGTCAAGGGAAGGAGAGGCCTGACAATTTTCCCAGACTCAGGTTCGGTGTTCAGGAAGTCAAATACGTGACCGGACCGAAGACAGGTGGATTCCCTAGACTCAGATATTAGGTGGCGCGTCCCAAGGATGCCAACACAAAAGACAAAAAGTAAGTATCATCATGAGGGATAATTGTCACTTTCTCATTCATCCAACACAAAAGTGATCTTTTACTTTGTCATGATGAGGGGACACTTGTCAATTTCTTATGGTGTCAACACAAAAGTTATGTCATCATTAGCTATCATAACTTACTTTATTAAGGCTATTTTAATAAAGTTACTTTATCAGTGTCTACTGGGTTTCTCTCAGGACTTACTTGGGATTACGTTATGTGTATCAAACCTTACACGATGACGCTAGGTCAGAGTATGTGTGTGGCCCCACATGGCACCACATACCAGTGTCTTTGTCTTTTCCAAAAATGCAAGGTACACATGTTTGCCCTGAAAATACCATGTGCACACCTATACCGGTATATTTCGCTTGACCAATCATGTTAGATCCCATGTGTTTTGATGATAACAAAGATTGAATCAATGATATGAAAGGATTTGATAATAAACAAATGAATTTGAATAAATTGGCAAAGCATTACTTGAAGTAACCACTCGAGTAAGAGAAGCCATTACTCGATTAGGCACTAGAGTAAGCAAGAAGAATTTCATCCAGTGAAGCACTGCCAAAATTTGGAAGAAGTTACTCGAGGGAGTACTCGAGTAATCTGCAAAGTTTTATAGACCATCACTCGAGTAGCCACTCAAGTAATATTATTTTCACAGGCATCACTCAAGTAGCCACTCGAGTAACCAGGTCAAAAATCTTCCAGTGACTCTCGACCAAGAAATGCAACATATCACTCGAGTAGCCACTCGAGTAATCAGTGAGAAAAAGCCATTACTTGAGGGACCACCCAAGTAATCTGCAGTTTTTTTTGGAAGCTTACTCGAGTAGCCACTCGAGTAACCAGACAGCAAAGTCTCAGCCAAGAAATTGATGCAATTACTCGAGTGAGTAATCGAGTAATCTGCCGGGTTATTTAAAAGCCACTCGAGGGACCACTCGAGTAAGGTATGAAGAAATATAAAGGCCACTCAAGTAGTCACTCGAGTAACAATATTACCACAGTTAGCACCCGAGTAACTTGTGAAGGTAAAGACAAGGCCACTTGAGTAACCACTCGAGCAATCAGATTTTTGAGACATTTATTCGAGGCACCACTCGAGTAACAAACTTGATCACTCAAGTAGCCACTCGAGTAAGGGAGTCCAGAAATTATATTTTTGATTAAATGGTTATTAAATTGTTATCTATATGATTAACACTTCATTGTATTAGTATCCTAAGTACATTTGCAGAGAAACGATGAAGAGACCATGCAAGGAGTGAAAAGTCAAATAAAAGTCCAAACGTTTACTTACCGCTATCTACCGTAAACGGACATGTTTGAAATTTTGAAGAATAGTCAAATATTGCTGCGTGACTCCAACGGACATGTTTGAATTGACTCTAACGAACATGTTTGAATTGCTTCCAACAGACATTACAAATCATCTATATATATGGAGCATTTAAAGAAAAAAAACAGAAGAGAGACAAAAGAACTGAGAACATACATCGATCAACACACTTAGTGCTTTGTTTTCTTATACTCATTCATGTATTTCAGTGATTATATATTTTCTCTGTGAGAGAGTTTTTCATTACAAACTCAATATTTGTTATTGAGACAACTTAAGGTAGTGGAACCTTGAGTTGGGGATTTGAGTACAATGTGTAAGGGGGAGCGAGTGTCCAAGTGAAGGAACTTGCTGTGTACTGAGGTGCCAAGAACCCACTAAATCTTGGAGAATATAGTAAAAATCTCATAGACGCTCTGAGGACTGGACGTAGGTCAAAGTGGTTGTGGCTGAACCAGTATAACTCCCGGTGTACACTTCGGTGATATTTCTCTTCACTCTCAAATGGTTTAAATATTCTATCAAGTATCTTATACGAAACGAAATTTTTGGTATCACCCAATTCACCCCCTCTTGGGTGAAACGCTTGCACTAACAAATCAGTCTCATACCTCATAACATATCTACGTGGCATCTTTCTACCACCCAATGGCACCATATATGTGTCATGTGCACATCTACACCAACACTTTGATCCTACTTCCTAAGCATATTGGGCCCTCAGCCCGATAGGGCTGGATCACAAAGTCCCTGAGAGTCTTTCTATCTCTCATCATTCTTGGGACTCTTCCCAAAATGGGCTTAGTAGTCTGCCTGATATAGGCTTATCCTCAAGTCTCTAGGCCCAAAATTTGGGATATTACACATATGATTTTTTTATGGGTTGGGAAATTGGAGTAACTATATTGTAGAGGCATATGAAGATCTAAATGAAAGTTGAATATGTTATTAATATGGTAATTTGTATTCTGATATAAATTTAGTTGTCAATAGATGCACAGGAACCTGTCAACACATGCCCTTACACTTGTCAGTGGATGTCCATGACTTGTCATTTTGATGAAAAATAGAGTTGTTATTTTTAGCTCCCTGACTTGTCAATGGATGCCCTTGCACTTGCTAACGGATGACCTTGCACTTGTTAATAATTTCATTTAGATTTACCTATTCTTCTAGCATTTAAATATGGTTATATACTATATTTTTTGTTATGATTTCATATAATATGGACCTAATATTTTGACAAAAAATTAGAGTTGTCATTTTTGCTCACTAGCTTGTCAATGAATTCACACAAAATTGTTAATGGATGCCTTTGCAATTGTCAGTGCATTCCCCTGCACTTGTCAATCACAGACTGATAGAAAATTTGATAATAACCAATCATATACATACAGTTTGATGAACTCGTTTACATACACATGAATGAAGTCTCAAAATCTTCATTAACTACTGAAATCATGTCAATACAATGATGTCACTAAGTTGATTATCAATTAAGTTACATAATACATCATATGAATATTCATATGTTTATTTCTTCCCAGTTATAATGAAACTAGGTTGTCTAAGTTTTCCTCTCCCTTTGACAATTCCCTTGTACCAAAGACAACATTTGATTACCATGTAAGTTGTAACCCCCTGCCGTAATTAATATCCGGATTATGCAATTAACGTGAAATAGAGACCAATAAGTCGAAACAACAATTATATACCCATCAACCAGACGGGGTTTTCACAATTACATTTCAAAATCATTTTAAACCCGGTCTCGTATTTACACTCCGAATATAATTACTATGCGAAGATAAATTACATTTATACAATTATCAGAGTACGCAATATAAATTCCCGACAATTCCGGGGTCATATCTTCGCTCAATTCTCATAAGGCATAATAGCCCATACAACTCATTCAATAGGGATTACACAACTTATCCGAATACATTCTCAAATACTGATCCATACAATCAATTACACAATCCCAATAACGTATTGATAACCAACACTAAGCTCTCACCCAAAACGAGTCCTCTTCGTCCTTGGATGCTTGCTTCATCCTCAATCTTCCTTCCCTGTCTAAAATGTTGATAGGGGAGGGTGAGATTCTGGGGAATCTCAGTAGGAAACACATACCAATATGCACGCAAGATAAGTATTTAATGCATGACATGCTTGCATCACAATAACTCATGTTCACATCATGATATATCCGCATGCTCAATGTTCACACAACATACTCATGGCCATAGTATAATAGAAACAGAGCTACAATCATTCTCATATGTTTCACATAATCATGCAAAGCAATAACATGCATCAATACACAAATACAATTATCAATACATGCAGGAGAGGTAAGTTCCCTACCCTCTTTCCACGTAAGCTCCAGATCCGGCTGCTCACGCTCAGGAAATCATCAAGTCCTATAACCAAGATCAAGGACATAGGATTAATCCCTTTTCCAATTCCTTAACTTTTAGACATTCAGGTTGGTTATCATTATTGCCCTTTAAGTGCCCTCAAACACCTTAATCCATAGCTCTAAAGGGTTGGAAGACTATCCCCAAAGATCCCCTTTTGAACACTCAAACTTGATATTTTCCACTGTCTCACTCGAGCACAGAAGCTCTCACTCGAGCACAAGTACGGACATCACTCGAGCACAAATGCTCTCACTCGAGCATTGGTACGGACAACACCCGAGCACAAGAGAAAGTGAGACAGAAAGCACATGCCCGAGAGCACAAACCCACTCCAGAAGCACAAGCTCACTCGAAGCACAAGGGGCTCACTCGAGCACGCTGCCCATACCCGCGAGCACAAGAGAAAGTGAGACCGCGAGTGAACACCCGAGAGCACAACTCTCATTTTCAGGAACTGGCTCACTCGAGCACAGATCCTCACCCGAGCACAAGGCCAAAAGCCTCACTCGAGCACCCGCGAGAGAAATCCAGGAAGTGAGAACCCGAGAGCACCCAACGCTCTCCAAGCACTGGATCCCTTCAAGCACACCACTCACACCCGCGAGCACACACCTCTCACTCGAAGCAAAACAAGGGAAAACTCACATATCACTCGAGCAGGTTCTTCCTCACTCGAGCAACATTCATCCCTCACTCGAGCACACCCCTGTCTGCTCGAGTGAATCTATCAGATTCCAGGAAAACGCAGCAACACTTGCCACATTTCCTAACTCTTGCCCAAATGATCCAAATGGATCCAAAACCTCTACCAAAGCTACTCCCACACAAAATCACTCACTGAATTCAATGGAATCAATGGAATTACCAAAATCCCATTCCATTAACAAGCTTTGGCCTAGGGCAATATAATCATCCATTTTCCAAAATCATTAACCTCACACATTTCAATCCCAAATCCCTTCTATCTATTCAAAACTCATACCAATATACCATTTCCAATGCCATATCATGCCAAACTACCCATTACCCATATTTTCGAAATTAGGGCAATAATTCCAGAAATTCATAACATAATCATTTGGCATGAAACATAGATAGAAGGATTGGTTTCACATACCTTATCCACTTTCTCAAAGACACTCTTTGATTCTCCAAGCTTCATATTTTCGTGATCCTCAAATCACCACCAATGGAGAAGCTACAACCACCACAATGAAGCTCTCAACTCAAGGATTAACATTAGAGAAGAGAGTTTGAGCTAATGAGGCCATTTGCTTACCTCAATATTCCATTTTTCCTTTCTCTTTCCCAAGCACCTTCAGCGAAAATGGAGGAAGGAAGAGAAGAGAGAGAAAACGAGAGAGAGAGAGAAGAGAGGAGATGGAGATGATGGTGATGTGTCTCTTGTCTCATCCAAGGGCTCACCACATGCCACTTGTCACCATCTCATTCCAACTCTCATGGGCTCACATGCACACACATACACATGATTATGCCCCTTGATCCACTACACAATCAATCCTAGCCATTGATCATTTTAATCACACATCTCATTTTCTCTTAGCTAGTAATTAATTTCTCTATTAATCACTAACTAATTCCCAACAATTTCACTCTTTCAATTTCCAATAATTATGGCTTATTAGTTATTATTGCCATAACCCACATAATTATTCTCAATAATTATCATTAGCCCTTAATCAGAAATTGGGATGTTACATAAGTTGCTCAATGAGTAACAAGCCACCGCAAGCATCCAACCTTCAACTTCAAAAAAATAGAACAATTTCATCACATTACAAAACTTATAATGTATTTATCCAATAATTTATATCTATCTATTTGCAACAACTGTACTAAATCAAAGCCTAAATCAAGATGTACTAAAGAATGATGTGAAGCAAGAAGATATAGAGTCATTCTTTGGTCAACCTGCCGATGTTATAACAACATCTAGATTACTTAGATAAGCTCTTTAGCGGTAAAACATACTTATTTTGCTTATCATGATTTCTATTGCACCATGTGGGCTAGCTGGCATGCAAAATGAGCATAATGAAGTTTATTAAATTCCTTGTCAAGTTTATTGCTATTGTTGTTTTCGTTACTGCTGCTATTATTGTAAGACACTAATCTCTACTTCATGACCCAAAAACAACTTTGAATAAATATTGGAAAGAGATTACAATTAAGCCTATAGAGATTACAATTCTTGTAAGACACCGATCACTATTTCATGACCCAAAAATAACTCTGAATAAATATTGGGAAGAGCACAATCAAGTCTATTTCTTGTATCTTACAGCACAAGAATGTGTTCATCTTAATTATTGCAATCACCATTCAATAAAGTCTCTGTTTTTGCATAACAGAATATGTTGCATAGTATAATTGTTATTAACAAGTTTACCAGCCCTATTAACAAGTCTTCACACACTGGGTGTTCCAACCACAAAACTTTCATCCCATGTTAATTCATTCCCACTTTTAATTTAGAAGTAAAGCACAAAATACCCAAAAACATAGCACAAATTCGAAACTCTACCTTAATGAAACCACAATTGAAATGATTAAAACAACATATGACCTGAGTGCACAATACAATTGTCATTAACAAGTTCATCACCCATATTAACAATTATCATTGCACCTATCAAGAACACATTTTGTCTTCGCACATCAGGTGTTTCAACCACAAAACTTTTACTCAATGTTGATTCATTCTCACTTATAATGCAGAAAAAGAGCACATTATACCCAAAAACAAATCACAAATTATAAACCATACCCAAATACAATGAAACCACAACCACAATAGATGTTTTGCGTTTAACTAGGTCAACCTTAATAGTTTTCCAAAAAAAAAAAAGAAGGATATCCTAAATACCTAACCCCAATCAACGTTCAAACCAATGAGGAGGCAAAGCTTCAATAAGATGCACAACAAAGAGCTTCAGGTGACGGGGACGGACAAGCGATGGTGATTGCTCCTTATCCAATGACGACGGTGACTATGAAGAGCTGCAGCCGATGGGGGAGAGAGACACTGAAGATTGAAAGGGATTTAGGGTTCATGTGGGAGTTTGAATCGGGTGAATTTTGGTTTGTTATGCTAAGGGTACATGTGTCTTTTCACAATTCAATTATATTACCCTAAGGCCCCACAGGACTTGCTAGCAAAATGGAGATTTCAAGGGACCTTGAAGTAGTATTTTTTTTTCTTGCTTGAGACCTCATTGCAAATTTCCCTTTCGATTATAAGTTTCTGGTATGTTATTTTTTTTCTTGCTTTGTTGATTTTTTTTTATAAAAGGTCAAATGATATTAATAGCAAACGTTAGAGTACATCATGAAGACAATATCAAAGGAAACAAGGATGAAAGGCTAGCAAATTCATATGAAGAAGGATTAACTATTACTATATCTAGAGAACAATGACATAATACCCTCCAAGACTATTTCCTTTTCCTTGCACATGGCTAGCCACTTAAGCAAATTGCTTGATTAATGCCAAAAGTTGTAATGATGAAGTTCCTTGAGAGAACAAAGAAGATTTAATAATTCAGGAAAGAGCGGATCGAAGACACTTATAAGTAAACAAATGGTCCTCCCTTTGTCTTCAAACCTTGCTTTGTTAATTATGTTGAGTGCATTGACAAATTTTTTGGTTGTTGTGGAAAAAATAAGTTTCAATGTTCTATTAATGTTTTTTTTTTGGGGTCTCATTAGTTTTCATGCTCTCTAGATTTCATTAAGAGGATTTTTTAACCCTTGTCTTTTTTTTAATTGAAAATTTTAATATAAATGCTTATATATTATGTATTATATTATCTATAAAATGTGGAAAGCTATCCTTTTTCTTGATCAGTTTGCAAAATGTATATTGAATCCAGGCTCTCCTTCAAATTATGAGTAGTGGCTTCGCATGGCTGGTAGGTTACATGCTCTATTTATCCGAACCAATTAAGGAATTCTCATTAAAGTTTCACCACATGCCAACATACCAACAACTTTGGCAGTTTTTTGTAACATGATGGATAAGTTTTTCTACTATGAAATGTGTTGTTACATCCTCATTCTCAGTTACCCCAATCATATTCAGGCCATTATTTCTAATTTTTTCCCGCAATACATGTAGTGGAGTTATTGCTGAAGTTCCGTACAGCAACACTATTTTGTATAATTTAAAATTCTGTCACCGAACATTTACCTATGAACTCCCACAAAATAGATGAGTGCTGACAAAAGCTTGATGATATTTGAAATATGAATTTTAAACTCTTATTCCACTAATGGATTGGTGCAAAAAACTATTATTCAGGTTGGTGCAATGGCTCATGGAAAAATTGAAGCTGACTATGTGAATGATCTAATACAGGTAAACATGAGGTTATGTCAGTTTTTCTTGTAGAGAGATTAAACTTGCCTTTCTTACTGCAATTTGCTACTAAAGCTTTAAAGTTCTCCTAGAATGGCATCAATATGGATAACGAATGCATTTCAGCTTTGGTTGCTTACAATTTGTTTCTGCTTGGATTTGGTGGGGTCAGTATATCGTGGTTTGTCATTTTGTTTTGCCAGGTAGCTGAAAGAGGCTCTCTTGGGCAAAAATTATGATAATTAATTCAATTAAAAATGGATTGTTACCGATGGTAGTTGAGTTGGTTGAAGGGACATAATTCTAAGTTTTGTGAATAGAGAAAATCATGTTGGGAAAAACTATTATTAATTAGGTCTAATAATGTTTAAATTTTTACTGAGTAAGACCAAATTCTAGAGATCTATTAAAAGAAAAAAAAAAGATATTTTTGCTGTTACATTGTAATGTGGATAGAATTGTAATTGTATGGTTGAAGCTAGCATACACTGCAAACAATATATGATGCGTACTGATTCATGATTGATATTGACATGGTTGTTATAACCATACAATTGAGGGACATTATTTGGTTACTCATTTATCTCAATTTATTGGTTTTGCAGTTTCTCTGGTTATTCCTTGAACTCAAGAACTTATGTTAGACGTACCTACATGGAGCTAGTAAAGAATTAGAAGATCTTGTGAATTAAATTATATATGTTATAATTTTTTATTAGTAGGTATATATTTTTGTAAAGCTTGATATCGATATTTCGCTCTGTCAACTTTGTCAAGTCTTGAAGATATTAATCAAAATTATATTATTAATTTTCAATAGGGTTAGGTTCAAGGGTACAAAAACCATGCTTCTTTTTTCTTTTTTTCTTTTGGACAGAAGTGCAAAAACCATGCTGCCTGGAACGCATGTATTTTTGTTATGGACTTTGGCCATATGTTTATTACGAGTCTTTAGTATAAATAAATCAAAATCTTTATATCTATTTTTAGTTAAAAAAATAATAAGCTGCACTTATTATAGGATGAATAATATGACTCATCTTTTTAGATTCTCTACTCGCACTTCACCGTGCAGTTAGCTTGGAGGCCTTCATAGACCCTCCAGTTTATTGGAATGAATGAGAGAAAATATGGAAAGGAAAGGGGGAAAAAAAAAAGAGAAATTGTCACAATATCAATAATATCCCTATATCCTGCTTTATTACATCTCATGTCATTGTTTATAACAAATTAAAAAACTATATAAAAATAAATATTATCAAATAACATTATCTAAAAAAATATATTTTAATATTTTTAAATTTTAAAATAAAATAAATTTGAATGTTTAAAATCATAGTTTGCAGTAATAAATGTGGACACTTAATTGCAATTGTGTCCAACTATTTACGAGTATTGTTTCTTCCTTTGGGCCAAGGCCCACTTAATGAGTGGCACTTGGGCTTCGGCTTCTGCTAAAGTGCTAGCCTCCGGTCTTTAATGCAAATATTAATCTAATTCAGTTATTAATTAGTTAAGTAAGTTAATATGATGTATGTTATCCTAATCATCTTCTTTAATTTCTTCAATCTCTCTTTTCTTTAATTATTGTTGAAGCATTAATAAAGATAAATTAGGATAAAATTGATAAATATAAAAACTATATCTTATATTTAGAACAATCAACTCCCCATAGATTGTATGCCCTCTAGTTAAGAGAAAATTTAATCATAGAACATACTGAAAAGCCTCAAGGGCAATTTTATAATTACAATATTAAATGCTAGTCATTTCATCCTTAACCAATAAATTAGGACATAAAACATTGAGTTTAGAATTGGTCAAAATAGTCTGAGGGTTAATTCTTAGCAATTCTTTTTCCTCCTAAAAAATGAACCAAGTTACACGCATAAAACTTCAAGGAGCCACGGAAACAAGCAAACCATAAATAAAGTACTAGAGTTTAAAATTAGTCTAAAAGAACATATTATGAGATGCACGAGTCATTCCAAATGCAACTGATTTGGCTAATTCTAAACCAAAAAGTTTTACATAAATAAGAATAAATTCTTATAATTGTTTATGTATTTACTTTGTGTCCTATTCACCGACGAACTGATGGAATGTACTCAAAAGATATTCCATTTTTGCTCCAACGCCTCGCATATCATTCCTACGCAGTATTTGGCCGAAAGTGGATAACCAGAAACTAGAACAAGAACAAAAGACATTAGAACAACTTACCTGAAATATGAGGAATCCCATGAATCAAAATATGAAATGAAGAAAAGCAGAGCTTTAAATTTAAGGGAAAAAAGGAAGGTGAACTTTACCTGAGATATTATCCTGCATATAGTCCTTCTTCACACTCCCATTAACCATTGCACCCACCTGAAAATATATAGGAATCTATCACAATGATTGAAACCTAAACATCACAATTAAACAGAGTCGTTAATACAATTGGTACATACCACATATACAGGACAAACATCATCACTCATAACTGACACATGATCCTCTATGTCAACTAGCTTGTCTGAGTTATAAGAGAGACCTGCATCTCCTCAAAACATGATCACATCAAAATCACCAGCTGCCAAAGTAGAAAGACAGTCAAAAACTTAAAGCACCAAACAGTAAAGTAACCCACCTACTATGTGAGAATTGACTGGTAAATGGCGCGTCACAGGTTCTTCAAGAACACGAAGGAGTACTTCATTTGTATCTTTTGCATGCACACGGGAATTTTGAATCAAGTCCACTACAGTATTGTATTGTATAAGACCAAAGTAAAATTTAGCAAACAAGTTTCATCGTTCACATGAAGATATAAAATTGACATCAAGTGCCTCATGGAAGAAAAAAGAATGAAGGAAGACGGTAAGTCACATGAAGGAATACTTACAAATGACACCACAAAACCACTACAGTATTGTAAAAGACCAAAGTAAAATTTAGAAAACAAGTTTCATTATTCATAAGATATAAAATTAACATCAATTGCCCCATGGAAGAAAAGAGAATGAAGGAAGAAGGAAAGTCACATGGAAGGATACTTACAAATGACACCACAAAATCGCTTACATGTTCGTGGAAGTCGAACATGTGGTTTGACTTCAAAAAGAACTCCTTCATCAATTTTGACATATATAGATGCTACCATGCCAGCTTTGTTAAGCGGGCTGTCTAAAATGGAGTGAAGAGCCTGTAAAATTCCGAAGATGACTGTTTATTTTGAGCAATATGTAGGTATTTTGCAATAAACATTTATATTAGACAACCTATTTTCCATAATATGACCGATTAAGGGCAGAATGTGTGAGTTGACACAAATCCTGTGCAAGTTGCCCATAATCCATTATTCTTCAATGGTGCGCAAATATTTTTATGCCACAAAAAGCTTTTGCATAGATAGCATTAATCTTCATCTCTTCATGTTCATTCTACTTCAAGAAATTTGATTAATTCATCCCACAAATATTGGAAGATTTTGTCCAGGAAATAAGTACCAACCTCATGAACTATATCGGGCCGATAATCATTAAGATTCTTCTTCTGATTCAGCAAAAGTTGGGCATCATCATCTGAATTCAGAATTTTCCACTTCTGAACCAAACATAAGAAAACCACAAAACAAATAAGGAATACAACAACTAAAGTCAACAAATTTTAACAATTTCGTCATAGCTAGAAAATCAGCAAAGCTAACCAACAAACAATCAAGCCCCATAAACAAGGTGTGCGCACTAAAGATTATTAATCAGCCTACAAGTACCTTTCTAACAAGGGCCTTCTGCAGAGAAGCATTGTCAAGGACAAATATGGCTTTAGACCTCACACTCTGTGAACAGCGAACCAAAGGAGTATCTGTCTGCCCAATGTTCATGGAAACTTCTCCCCTTTCCAATGTTGCTCCAGTGGATGTTTGGTTTACTTGTTGCCTTTCTTCATTTAAGGCCACATCCCAAGTATGCTTCTCCACTCTCTTCCGCTTTAGCCTATGATTTCTACCAGGATTATCCATGACTCTTGATTCCACTGGAACTGATATCACTCCTTGGAATAATGGTTGACTTTGACAATTGATTTTACTTCACCCTGAGAATAGTCGCTGAAACTCAGTAACTTTTCGGGTCAAGGATTTCAATGTTGTCAAGAAAGAATAGAACTTTGTAACATATTGAAAGGGAAATATACCAGCAAATTCAACATGAAATAAAATGAACCTATATGAGAATTAATCAATTCTGTCCCCGAAAAGGGGGGAAATGCATCAGTCCATGTCAATGTATATAAATTTAAATGCGAAAAAGTACATGCACAAAAAGTAAAAAGGAAAAAAAATACATCTTACCACCCCCTGAAAGACTAATTACAACTTTAAAAATGCAATGGAAGCAGTTTAATTTTAGAGAGAGAAAAAACATTACTGAGTTCTGTTCAGGAAAAGGGCCACTTTGATGCTTTTTTGTCGTTGATATGAGTAATCATTAGATCTTAGTCGAAGAGGTAAAATTTATTGTCAACAACACAATTTAGATTAATAAGAAAGAGATTGGTGTAAGGCATAAATATCATAGAGGAGTGAAATTACAAACTCCAATTTAAATCCCTAACTACGACATTGAAGCTGAACAAAATGATACATAGACAATAGAACTAAGAATAAGAAAAAATTATGAATTATGTGATAAATGAAGCACATCAGTAAAGCATAGCACAAGGCAGCTGACAAACTAAAACAGTTTTTTTAAACACAATCAAAACGTCTTAAAAAAAAAGGCATGATAGCTGTGCAGCCATTTACATCTGAAAATTCTAAATACATCAGGCTAGGAGGCGTCGGAACTGGGCACCATAAATATCAAAAGATCATCATTACAAATTACAATGAACGAGGCAGTTTATGTATGAAAAAATGCGAATATGTTGAGGAAAAAATGTAAAGATGTTAATTATTTTGAGTAGGAGACGACGGCACAGGGCACCATAAACATACCGTAACAACATCGAAGCACAGCATCAACAGACCAAATAAATCATCGATTAATTTTTACTTCTTCAAATATACTAAAGGAAAGAGCAAACCCGCACAAACGCGGGAAAAGAAAAAGGTAGAAAGAGTCAAGATTGTTCTCAGTGGGTAAAGGAAGCGACCAAATGAGCAAAGCAGAAGAGAGGAAAGCGGAAACGTACCGGAGAAAGACGAACGGCGACAGGGACGGATGGAGACAAGCAGAAGCAGTGAAGCCGAGTGAGCGCGCGACGTGAGAAGGGAAAGTCCTAGGACCGTTGACTTGAATAAAAAATATGTGTTGATATAAGAATTGACGAAATATTTATCCAAGGATAAAGCGGTGCGAGGAAGAAAAGTAATGAGAAATAAGCATTAATTGTTACGCAAAAGCTTAAAATTGGACCAATTCTAGCCAGAGTATGAAATTATCGGAAATAATGAGATGCTGCCGCTTCACAATTTAACCACAAATCGAAGCAAAAGGATTAGCCCCGCGTAATTCAACAGATTCCAAATTTAACGTAAAAATACTGATTCATTATTTCCAACTTTATAAAGACCAAAGTGGCTCGAAAAAGTTAGTAAGACCTGAATTAAACCAACAATATTTTTTAAAACAATAACCAATACAACCAATGGGCGAAACTAATTTAATCAGACGCTCAAACCGAGTCTACAAAATGCCAATCAAAGCTGGAGAGAACGAACCCAGAGACGAGGAGAACGAAGGTGAGAGCGAACGAGATTACGGAGAGATGAAGGCGACGTTCGACTACGACAGAGGAGCGGGTGCGGCGGCGGCTCGACGAGCAAGCGGCGGAGAGAATCTTGGGGTCGCTGAAGTAGAGTAGGAAAAAATAAACGCAGTAAATTCCTATTTTGTCATTTACTATTTATATTAGTTAGAATTTTTTATATTCTTTAAAAAGTTGGGAAAATTGTAAAAAAAAACTTATTGGCAACTTATTTGTCAAATGGGACTATCGCGTGAAGATTATCTCACACGTGTGCAGAATATCTTCCTTGATGTGCAGATGATTTTTCTTGTATGCAAAATTCTTCCTTATATGTGTGCAAAAATCGTCCCCCGTGGGCACAAAATCTTCCCTTTGTAAGCAAATATCTTCCCTCCGTGTGCAGATATCTTCCCAGGTCCCATTTGGCAATTAAGTTGCTAATAAGGTTTTTTTTCACAATTCTCCCAAAAAAGTTCCCTAATAAAAATTAAAATTTAAATTGGTTAGATGGATAATAAAAATAATTAAAATTTAGAAAAAGAAAAATAAATACCACTTAAACTTTAAAATCCAAAATCAGTGATTTTCCAACAACCTGGGTTATTAATTGTTATACTCTTTTTGTCAATCAAATTACTCTCATTGTCAACAAAATCAAATCTAAGTTGTCAATTGTTATGCTCTTTTTACCAATCATATTACTCTCATTATCAACAAAACCAATTTGAGATTTTAAAATTTAAGTGATATTATTTGTTTTTTTCTCTTAAAATTTTAAACATATTTATATTAAAAGTTCTATTTTAACAATTAACATTACTGTTATAAAAAATAATTAACATTACTACAGAGTACTTTATTAAACCGGAAATACTAAAACTATTGATAGAGATTGATATTGATTACATGCCCCCAAATTTGTTGCAAGTCCAAATTTAGTAAATATTAATAATTAGTTATACATGATGCCATTCCAATTATAACGTAAAATTAAGAGAAAATGACACTTAAATTCCACCTCAACTTCCAAAACTCGGAAAAATCCTTTAACACAAGCAAAGGATAGGGAGGGGATGGGGTGGGAATCTAGGTTTTTCATATTTGGGAGAAAATATCAAAAAGCCCACATTACTCAATCATTTTACACTTATCATCAGTATTTATTTATTTTGTTAAAATCATTACTCAATTAGTCACAAACCAAAACTCTTTGTCAATCATTTTATACATTTTGTCAATATTAATTGATTTTGTCAAAACCATTACAGATTTCGTTAACACCACTATTCATTTTGTCAATCTCATTATTCAATTGGCCTCAACTCAAAACTCTTTGTCAATCATTTTACACATATTGTTTATTTACGGATTTGGTTAAAATCATTACTCTTTTAGTCAATCTCATTATTCAACTGGTCACAACCCAAAACTCGTACTCCATCCTTTTACACAATAAGAATCAAGGCTAATCAAGGCTAAAAGTTCAAATAAACCAAGCTAGAAATGCACTGAACTTGGCTGCAGCCATGGGGTTGTGAAAGCAGCATTGCGGCAAGCAAAAGGAGGACTTAACTTCATCCTTATAAGAGAGATGCGAGAGATCGTGATCGTGATCCGCCCCTTGCATGCGCACAGAGAGAGTATTGGAAAATAACAAATCAAGTTTGTAACAAATAGAGAAAGTCTCGTGGGAGGCGAATCAGGCATCAACGCACTAAGGGTGAAACATATGGTTTTATTTCGGAAACAATCAGAGAGTGTCGTGGTGGTCGAACTTGCTCAAGTACACGACACACTCCAGTGCGGCGGATTTCTTAAGCAATCAGGCCTTCGATAGCAAGTTCCATGTTGGAGCAGTGGTGGGAGGTATATGGTGATACAAGCAATGAAGAAGAAGGTGCAAGCAAGGACCACAATAAAGAGAGACGAAAGATACATCCCAATTGGGTATTGGAACAATGGGAGAAGCCGTTGTCACTGCCGATCTTGGCTATGTAAGATTGCATATGAGAGAGGAGAAAGCGATATAGGTGGGGTTGAAGATGAGAGAGAAAGGGGTATGTTTACCCCCGCATTTCCCCAGCCAAGGCTGTGGCTTCGATTGATTCACTTTAGGCACCATGTTTGTCCAGAATTTAACAACTCCAATAAAAAGGGAAAGATCATATACCCAAAATAACAAAGGAAGAAAAGCATGTTTTCAGTGCTTTTCAACACCATGTTTTTTCAATGTAATGCTCCAAATTTTGATTAAGTGCTAATGATAATTATTGTGAATAATTTGGTGAGTTAAAGTTGATTTGATATCTGGATTAATTATTGGAAATGCCAAAAACCCTGTATTTTAGCATAATTATATGACAAAGTAATTTTGGGAGCTAAAATAGGGGTAAATGGTGCATGGAAGAAGGAAAAGAATTTAAATATGTGTTATGTGGCAATTTAAGTTAATGTGCCAAAATCAGTGAAAAATTTGAAAGAATGGAAAGTTGTCGGTTAATTAGTCAATGATTAATGAAGAAATTAATTACTAAATAAGAAGAAATGAGATGTGTGACTAAATGACTAATGGAGTGGTTAGAGTAACTAATTAGTTACTTACTTTATGAGAGCCAATAAAAATGGGACATGTGGTAAGTTGTTATGAAGAGAGAGTGGGTGAGAAAAGTCAAATCCTATTATTTTATCATTTCTTCCCTCATTTTTGCTGAAGAGTATGGGCATGGGAAGAGTGATCATTTCTTTATCTTCTTCCTCACTCTTCTCTCTCATTTCCTCCTCCATTTTCGGTAGCCATGGATGCTTAGGAGAGAGAAAGAAAAAGCTTGATATTAAGGTAAAACAATGAGCTCAAATGCAAAAACTCCCTTCTATAATCTTGTTCCTGGGATTGAGGGCTTCATTTCCATGGTTTTAGATTT
Organism: Inga leiocalycina; assembly: GCA_963242795.1. Classification (NCBI taxonomy): domain Eukaryota; kingdom Viridiplantae; phylum Streptophyta; class Magnoliopsida; order Fabales; family Fabaceae; genus Inga; species Inga leiocalycina. Next base: position 65,799,598 of record OY725323.1, on the reverse strand, counting down.
TCCATTGGTGTTGATTTGTGCCCTCAAGAAAAGCTAGAGGTTGAAGAAGTAAGGAACAACTTTGAAGAAGTTGTAGAGATGAGTAAGAGAAGCCTTTCTATATGAGTTTTCTAGCCATTGGATTTAGTCTTGAATTTCTAGAATTTATGCCATATTTTCGAAAATTAGGGTTATTATGTGTATGGCATGTTGTGGTCATGGAATGGGTGTTATGGGATGTGATTTGGATAGATAGAATTGATTTGATGTTGAAATTATAAGTTTGGCAATTTTGAGATTTTTGTGTGGAATGTGGCCTAGAACAAAGCATAATAATGGAATAGGAATTTGGTAGTTTTGATGATTCCATTGGATTCCTTGTACAAAATTATGTAGGAATAGTCTTAGATTAGAATTTGGGATCATTGGAAACATATGGTAAAAGTTTGGAAGATACTGTCAACTCTGCTATGTTTGTGGCTTTTGATAAACATCACTCGAGTGATATGGGGTCTAACTCGAGTGCAGCATTGAATATTCTCTTTTTCCTCCAGTTTTTTCTGTTGCACTTCCGTGCAAAAAGCAAAAGTGTTTGTCTCACTTACGAGTATTGTGGGTTCTCACTCGAGTGAAGGTGTATTTAACACTATGAACTCGCGTCTCGGGTTATCATTCGCGGTCAATTTTCAAGAGTGTGTCTTAACACACATGAGTGTTAAGCCATCACTCGAGTTCCAAGGTCTCTGCTCGAGTGTTGTTCTCTTTTGAAAGTTTCTTTTTCTCTCAGATAAGCACTTCCTAAACCTCACTTTGTAGAAATCGGGTAAGCATTTGGCTATCACTTGAGTGTTGGCCTTTTATGCTCAAGTGCAGCAATCATTTCTGGTTTTTGTCATTACTTTCTGCCCTCGGGTGAGCACTTTCTGTACCTCACTTTGTAGGACTCGGGTAAGAGTTAGTTTATCAATCGAGTGTTGTGTTCATCACTCGAGTGAGGCCTTCTTCACTCGAGTGCAACAGTGAAAAACCAGCACTAGTGCTTCTAAAAGGGGGTCTTTGATATAGTTCTTCCAACCCTTTAGGGCTTTTGTTAGAGGCATTTGTAGCTTCTTAAAGGACATTAATGATAACCAAATCTAAGTGTTGAAGTCATTAAGTATTGGAATAGAGAATAACGCTTCGTCCCTAATCATGAATTATAGGATTTGATATTTGCCCTACTCGCGAGAGACCAGTGCTAGAGTAAGCACGGAAAGACTAAGGTAGTGACTTTTCTCTTATATTGTGTATAATGCTTGGTATACATGACTTATCATTGTGTTGATGTTGTGAAAATGTGAATGAGAAATGTGCCATAGTGCATTACAGCGTAAGCAGTCATAGGTGGTGATGCGTGTCACACCTACCCCTACTGTTGTAAGTGCCGTGGCAGTGTTTTGGAATTGTGAATTCCTATTTTGAGAAACATGCCAGTGTGGTTATGTATTGTGAAATGATTTATATGAAACCCAGTTGTATTGAAATATATGATGTGAACCATGTTATGGTACAATACAATGTGAGCAATTTAGCATAATTAGGTGTAAGGGCGATGCACGTCATACCTACCTTTGCTGCTGTAACTGCCGTTGTGATTGCTGTGTGTGGAGTTATGATTTGCTTTCATACTTTGTGGTTGTGCATATTATGAGTGATTTGTTACTACGGGGATTCTTTAGAATCTCACTCTCCTATAAAACAAATTTCAGACAGGGCTAGTGGTTCCAAAGAGAAGCAGGTGATGAAGGGCAAATAGTGCTCCGGGCTATGAGTGTATATTTTGGATAATTAGTTATTATGTACAAATCATTTGGATATTTTGTTGGGAATTAATGTATATGTTGAATACATTGAGTAGTTTTTGTGTAATACCCTTGTTATGGGAAACAAATTATGGGCGTTATGCCCTGTAAACCCTTAGTGATTAATAGAACTCAAGTTGTTGGGAAATTGTATTGCACTTTGATATTTATGAATGAAATCGAACTGTACAGGCCATTTGTATATTTGAAATGTGTGAATACAAGACCGTGTTGAACAGGTTGTTGAAAAGTTTTTTTTTGAAAACCTTATTTGGAAAATGAAAATTTTTAATAAGTCTTGATTAAACCTGTGTTCTCTAATTCAACATAATTATGTAATATTGAACGTAAATCTCGACCTTAATGAGAAGGGGGTATACATTCAGCACCATGGAGAACAAAAAGAAATAGAGGGGAATCATCAAAAAAAAGAGAGAGACCCCTCAGCTCTACCTCCTTACCGTCATCATTATCTTGACCTCACCAGACCTCCCCACCGTCCTCACACTTTCAAGGTAAACTTGAGAAGTGAAAAAGAAGAATGCCAAGTTATAGAGAGATGATGAACAAAGAATGAGAGCCCGTAAGATTGAAATAGCCCGTGTTTTTCCTGGTAGAACACAATTTCAAACCATCATCAAAAAATACTGTACACTTGCTTCCAATGGTTTTGTGAATGCTTTTGTCCATAAGGAAGGAGAATAAGAGCTTATATCATTCTCACAAGATTCAAGTATGGGGTTGCTGGAGAGAAATTGAGGAAAAAAAGGACGAGGAAGAAGGCGGAGAGAGAACGAATCACACATATGAGAGAGGCATGAGACATGAGGCATGAGGCATGAGGATTGAATATAAAAATGCATACAGATTCAGATTATATTTAAATTTTAACTTTAAGAAGATATTTTGAGTGATTTTGAAAGAATTTACGTAGTGATTGGATGATTGAAATGACAAGTTTGAATTGTGAAATATGGAATATTAATATTGCTAATTACTATTGGATGCAATTAATTGTGTTTTTTTGTGTTTAGTTTTTTAGCTGTTAGGTTGGCTTTGTTTTATTTCAGGAATGTTTGTTTTAAGATTGATGTTATTATTGGGCCAAAAAAAAAAAATTGACGTTATTATGGTATTTTTAGTAATAAATTTTTTTTATGGCAAAAAAAAAAAATTAATACGAGATTTGAAAAATGATACTTCCTCCAGTCCTAATTATAAGATAAAGTTGATTTTTTTTAGAGAAATTAAGGAAGCCAATTAAATCACTTTAGAGTATTTATATTTTTAGTATCTTTAAATTATATATTAGTTTATTAGTCAAATTAATTAGTTTAAAAAAAAATAAATATAAATATTCTAAAGTGATTTAATTGACTTCCTTAATTTCTCCAAAAAAGTCAATTTTGTCTTATAATTAGGAGCGGAGGGAGTATTATATAATCTTTAAGAGAAATACTTATATACTTCAGGAGCATCACATCATCTGTACTCTGACTAATTAAAATATAACAACTCATCCTATTTTAATTCTACATGGTAGATAAATCATATGTAGAAATTCAAATTTTATGATTTTAAAAAACATAAATTTTTAAATTTAGAAGAAGAAAAAATGGATTTTCCTATCAGGATCCTTAAAATCGTGAAATTTGAATTTTTGCAAATGAATTATCTGTTATGTAAGATTAAAATATAATGGATTATCATATTTTAATTAGTCGGAATACAGATAAGATGTGGCTTCTGTAAGTATTTCTTCTTAAGGAATGATTGATGATTGATGATAGGGTTTTGAGATTAAAAAGTAGAAAATAATAATTATGATATAATTACAAAACTCGTGAACTACCCCGTTCCTCTCTCCTTTACCTTCCCATCCCTTTCCCCTCCTTTGCCACCTTCATCACCGTTCGATCTAGATCCAACGGTTCATATTTAATATTACATAAAATATTATTACAAGTTTATATAAAAATATATATATAAATTTAAAAATAATATTAAATATGAACCGTTGGATCTAGATCTAACGGTGATGAAGGTGGCAAAGGAGGGGAAAGGGATGGGAAGGTAAAGGAGAGAAACTCCTTCCTTCCTTCTCGCGTTACAACCTTCGCTACTGCCCGTCTCTCACTCGGCGTTCGGTGTTCGCGCCTTCTCGTCTCTCTCAGACTCACCGTCGGCGTCCATCGCCATTGCCGTCTGCCTCTCACTCAGGTTTGATTCCTCTTTCCTCTCTTCTCCTTTCCTCATTTGGCCGCTACCTTCTACCACTGTAAACAATCTTCATTCACCCGTGTTGTTGCTCTGCCTTTTCTTTTCTGCAATAATTTCCTTTCAATACGTTACAACACCTCTGATATTTTTTGTTGCTTTGCAAAGTATCTAGGGTTTTATTCTTTCTTGACAACATTGAATTTCCTCGATAATTACTGAGTTTTAGTGATTTTTCCCATCTTTATCTATTCTCAGAGCAAAGTAAAATCGATTCGTTAAACTCAAGCATTATTCAGAGTTTTGATATCAGTTCCATTGGAATCTAAGAGTCATGGATAATCTTGGTAGGAAACGTAGCTAAAGCGGAAGCGGGTGGAGAAATAGACTAATAACGCGACTTTAAAAGAAGAAGAGCAACAAGTGAACCCAACATCGACTGCAGCAACATTGGAAGGGGGAGAAGTTTCCATTGACATTGAGCAGATAGATACTCCTTTGGTTCATTGTCCACAGAATGTGAGTTCTAAAGCTATATTTGTCCTTGACAATGCTTCTCTGCAGAAAGGTCTTGTTAGAAAGGTACTTGTAGGCTAATTAATAATATTTAATGCACAAACCTTTGGTTTAGGGCCTGATTGTTTGTTGGTTAACTATGCAGATTTTCTAGTTATGATGAAATTCTTTAGTTGTAGTACACCATATTTATTTTGTGGTTTTCTTATGTTTGGTTTAGAAGTGGAAAATTCTGAATTCAGATGATGATGCCCAACTTTGGCTGAATCAAAAGAAGAATCTTAATGATTATGGGCCAGATATAGTTCATGAGGTTGGTACTTATTCCCTGCACTGCTGCACAAAATCCTCCAATATTTGTAATGTAAATTACCCAAATTTCTTGAACTAGAATGAACCTGAATAGATGAAGAGTAATGCTATCTATTCAAAAGCTTTTGTCACAAAAAAATGTACGCACACCATTGAAGAACATAGGATTATAGGTTACTTGCACAGGATTTGTGTCAACTCACACATTCTGCTCTTAATGTGTCACATTATAGAAAATTGGCTGTCTAATATAAATGTTGTAGTGCAAAATACCTACATATTGCTCAAAATAAACAGTCATCTTTGGAATTTTACAGGCTCTCAGCTCCATTTTAGACGGTCTGCTTAATAAAGCTGGCATGGTAGCAGCTATACATGTCAAAATTGATAAAGGCGTTCTACGAACATGTAATCGATTTTGTGGCATCATTTGTAAGTATTCCTTAATGTGACTTCCCTTCTTCCTTCATTCTGTTTTCTTCCATAGGGCAATTGATGTTGATTTTATATCTTTTTATGAATAATGAGACTTCTTTCCTAAACTTTGCTTTGGTCTTATACAATACTATAGTGGAATTGCTTCAAAAATCCCGTGTGCATGCAAAAGATTCAAATGAAGTACTCCTTCGTGTTCTTGAAGAACCTGTGACACGCCATTTACCAGTTGATTCTCACATAGTAGGTGGGTTATTTTACTGTATAGTGCCTTAAGTTTTCTGCTATTTTTCTACTTTGGCCAGCTGGTGATTTTCGTGTAATCATGTTGTTTTGAGGAAATGCAGGTCTTTCTTATAACTCAGAAAAGCTAGTTGACATAGAGGATTATGTGTCAGTTGTGAGTGATGCTGTTAGTCCTGTATGTGTGGTATGTTCCACTTAATGTGGCAGAAACTCATGTTCAAGTGTGATATTTGGTTCTCCCTCTAGAAGCTAGTAAAAGTTTGTATTGGTATGATGAACAACATTCACCAGAAAATGAATACAGGGTTGTAAATTCTGAAGGTAGTTAACGAAGCTTTTCAGTTTTTGTAGTAGAAGGAATGTTTGTAAATGTACAAGTTTTGTTGTAATGGATATTATATCAAAAAGAATTCGACTTATTTCCTAGTTTGTCATTTAAATTTAATGTTAGTTAGTACTAACATAACCCGACAAAGCTAATTTGATCCGTCCGAATGAGGCTCGCTGAGCCCATCAATGTTTTCATGCATAAAAATTTCAATCTCTTCTTAAAAATCTAAACCCTTTACCACGGCAACTTCAATAGGATATCCAATAAATGATCATAATATTCATCAATTACAATAAGTGAATCTTGTTAATTTTTAATTATAATTATATATATATATACACATATATATATATATATGCACGCAGGGGCGTATTAATTATTTATACTATACTCTTATTTAGGAAATTAATCTTAGTTTTACATATAAGATATATTTTTCATTTGTCAATCTTTTTCTAATTTATCTTTATTGAAGCTCCTTCACTAATAATCAAGGAAGAGAGAGAGTGAAAGAATTAAGAAAGATAATCATATTGTTTTAGAAAATATATATCATCAACTAACTTAACTAACTTCTTTTTCCTGACAAAAAAATTTCTTTAATCTAATCAAATTAAGAAAATATCTTATATTAAGTTTGAGATGAAGTAATTCACAGGAAACATGAAGAAAGAATAGATGTAATTAGTCTTTCAGTTCCAGTAAGCTTAGTTCTGTACCCTTGAACTTAACTCTGATGAAAATTACGAATATGATTTTGATTGATATCTTCAAAACCTGACAAGGTTCAAAGAACCAAATATTGCTATAAACCTTTCGAAAAATATGTGCCCACTAATGAAAAATAAGCGCGCGCACAAAAGAAAGCTGTGACATTTAACAAAGGATGGCTTGCATACCACTGAACCACCAAGGCCCTAGCTTTCACAATATCATTTAACTATAAACATGAGTAACTTGAACAACAAAATAAAGAACATTATGCTCATTCCACCTTCAAGTGGCGAAGGTCTCGGGCATTTTAGTAGATTTGTTCAAGCCTTCGCATAATGTACCAAAAAAAAAATATCCATATTTTTTTCTTTGATACATTTAGTTAGGATTTGGTATCACCAAATCAATTTGAACATCACTGGACCCAATTAGTAATAGTTTTTCCCAACATGATTTTCTTTATTCACAAAGCTTGAATTCATGATCTTATGTAGAATTAAGTCCCTTCAACTAACTCAACTAACATAAGAAAAATTCATCTTTTAATTGAATTACTTGACATAATTTTTGCCTAAGGGGGCGTCTTCCAGCTACCTAGCAAAACAAAATTAAAAAACAAACCGCAATATGCTGGACTGCACCACACACAATAAGAAACAAATGCGACTCCAAGTGCAACTTTAAAGCTTCAGTAACAAATTGCAGTAAGCAATGCAAGTTTACCCTTTCTACAAGAAAAACTGACATAAACTCATATTCAGCATGAATTTTGAATTTAAATTTATTCAATCTCATTAAAGAACAACCTGTGATATTAGATCATCCACGTAGTCAGCTTCAATTTTTCCATGAGCCATTGCACCAACCTGAATAGTAGTTATTTGCACAAATCCATCAGTGAAACAAGAGGGTGAAATTCATATTGCAAATGTGGATAAAGAATCCATCAATCTCACCACAAACACAAGGTTCTCATGATGGGTAGCATTACTGATGTAGTCCCTCAACCGAACAGTCTTTGATGAACTGAAAGAAAGGCCTACAATAACACAGGAGGTAAACAAAGTTCAGAAGACCACAATATAAGATATCCAGAAGCTTCAATTTTATAAGGGGGCCTAATAACAAACAACGTAAAAGACTTATAAGTCTATATGATATTCACACCGCTGAGAGCACACATTGACAGGTCACTTGTTACCTGTTTGTCAGCACTCACCTGTTTTGTGGCAGTTGACGGGCAAATGCTTAGTGACAGGATTTTTAATTACACGCAATAGTGTTGCATGGTTGCTCTTTGCTTTGATACGGAACTTCTGCAATAACTCCACTAAATATATTGCGGGAAAAAGTTGAAATAAATATGTGAATATGATTGCGATATATGTGAATATGATTGCGATAACTAAGAACGACGATTTAATAATACATTTCATTGTAGAAAAACTTGCCCATCATGTTACAAAAGCCTGCCAAAGTTTTTGGTATGTTAGCATGTGGAGAAACTTTAATGAGAACTCCTTCATTGGTTCGGATAAATACTGCACGTAACCTACCAGACATGCGAATCCGACTACTCATAATTTGAAGAAGGGCCTGAAATCAAAAAAAAAAAAAAAACACATTGCAGAATGATCAAAAAAAGAGATGGCATTGTATAGATGATATATGAACATTTATATTAAAATTTTCAAATAAGAAAGACAAAGGCAAAAGAGTCTTCTTAATGGAATCTAGATAGCATGAAAACTAAGACAAAAAATACATTAATAGAACTTTGCGACATAATTGTTCCCCAGCAACAAATAAATCTGTGAATGCACTCAACATAATCAACAAAGCAAGGGAATCTACCCTACTGCAAGAATATCATGCTAGAAACTCAAAATCTAAATCACTTCATACTTGGCCACTTTGCCATAATAGGGTTACTGACCTCATGGACAATATCAGGCCTGAAATCATAAGGATTCTTATTTTGCTTCCGCAGAAAAGTGGCATGATCATCTGGATTCAGAATCTGGTATTTCTGAAAGAAGATATAAAATGTTATAAAAAAATCCATTTGTATATATTGGCCAACAAAAAAAATGCAGGTATATGGATAATCATTCAACAAGATACAAAGCATCATTCTTGTTCTTTTTCCTTTCAAATTGTTTAACGGGATACAGCTCTTAAAAATCAGAGATAAGTTAATCTGCAGTAAGTTAATCTGCATCCCTTAAAAATATACTTTAAAATACTTCCTCTAGCTATTTTAACGGGCACCATTACTATTTAGATTGGAGGCTGTTTCGTGGTAAGGCTTTCTCCATAGAGATATAAAATCATTGAAAAAGACTTTTCCTTCAACCAAATAACTTTTCCATGTGCCAAACTGTGACATATTCTGTTTAGGTACCGCATAAAGATCTAAAATCATTGCAAATAAAAAATAAAAAACTCCTCCTACTAGGTTTACTAATACCAAAAGATAATTCAAGTAAATACCTTCCCAACATTAGCGACACAGAGAGAGGCTCTCTCAAGAATAAAATAAACTCCACCTTCGGAGCTTTTTGAGCGAGGCAGAGGTTGAATTCCTGGAAGTTCTTCAACTGCACCATCATTGTGTTCTTCATTCCCTGAGTGATCATTGCCCTGAAACATGGTCTACGACTACAACACAGATTTGAAGAAATAAATAAATATAATGATGAAAGAATTGAAGAAATATTTATCGAAGGTTAAAACGATGGGAAGAAGAAAAGTAACGTAAGATATGTACTAAACATTACCCAAGAGTATAAAATTGGATGAATTCCTACCGGAGTATGAAATTATCAAAAATAACACATAAAGATGCTGCCTTTTCACAATATAACCATAAGTTAAAGCACAAGGATTAGCCCCACGTAGTTCAACAAGTTCCAAATTTTACGTACGAATACTGATAAACGAACAATATTTTTGAAAACACACTAAATAATCAGACACCAACTTGAATGAAGGACCGAATCTGCAAAATACCAATCAAAGCAGGCGAGAACGAACTCACAGAAGAAGAGAATAAGATGAGAACGAACTACGGCAGAGGTGACTTTGAGGATCGACTACGACGGCGCACGTGCCGGAGGCGGTGGCCGTAGGAGCGGGTGGGGTGAATCTGATGGCTGCTCGGGAGGGAGAGGATGATTTGAGGGGTGCGAGAACTTTTATATTCTTTAAGGATTTGTTTGGTTGGAGGTTAGGTTAGGTTGGGGTGGGTTGTCTTTGTTTGGTTGGACGTTAGGTTAGGTTGGGGTGGGTTGGAGTTAAAAAAGTAGTGTTTGGTTGGAAGGAGGTTAGGTTAGGTGTTGGATGTTTTTTTGTCTTCTAGTGGTAACCTAACTTAGGTTGTGAACCCTCCAAAATTGGGGTTTTTCCTAGGTGAGAGAATATTTGTCTTCAATTGACTAAATTGCCCATGACAATTTTTTAAAATTCCAACATTGCCCTCCCCTTTAAAACTTGACCCCCTGATTCAACAAACTTTCTAAATAATAATAATTTTATAAATAATTATTTATATGCTTACACGAATAATTATTTTATAAATAATAATTTTATATAAATAATTATTATTAATAAATACATTATAAAAGAAGAAAGAAAATATGTAGAAGGGCATTTTAACCTCCTCTAACCTAACTTAACTTAAATAAACCTCACTTAACCTAACCTTCGGTGAACCAAACAACATTATAACCTCTTCTAACCTAACTTAAGTAAACCTCACTTAACCTAACCTTCGTTGAACCAAACAAAGCCTAAGGGCCTGTCTGGTTTAAAGGGAGGGGATGGAATGGAAGGAACTCATTTTCCATCCCCTCCAAAACCCCCAAATTGAAGGGAATAAAAATGAGGGGATGGAAGGAATTGTGAGGTCTTCCTTTGAAATCCCTCTCTCCAATTTTTCAAACCAAATAAGGAGATGGAATGGTGTGTTTGGTTTGAGGGGAGGGAAATGATGGTTGGTAAATTACAATTTTGAACAAAAGAAACCTAAAATTTTCTTTCTTATTCCTTTAAATTTTAGGCTCCTGCCCAAAATTTACTCTCTCATTCCAAAATTTAATTTGTGTGTGTGGGGAGAACCCAAAATTTAAATACCTTCAACCCAAAAAGGTAATTTAACCCTCCCCTCAAACCAAAAGCACCCTTGTGTGTTTGGTTTGAGGGGAAAGGAGGGGTGAGAGGGAATGGGAGGGTAGGTAAATTACCTTTTTGGGTTGAAAGAATTTAAATTTTGTGCAGGAATCCAAAATTTAAAAAGAATGAAAAAGTAAATTTTGAGCGGGAATCCAAAATTTGAAAAAATGAGAGGATAAATTTTGGGTTTCTTTTATCCAAAATTATAATTTCTCCACCCTCCCCTCCCCTCCGTTCCGTCAAACCAAACATACCCATAACTACTCTCGATCATTTTCATTCATCATATATCACCAAATGTTATTTTAAAATATAATTTTAAATACATATATATGGGTGTGTGTATTGGTATTAAATGTTATACAAATATTATTTATAATTAAATTTATTATACATTAATAAAGTTTGGAAAAATTCATTTATAACAAAAGGGTAAAGTTGTCTATGTGAAAGTAATTTTCCTCCCCTCCCCTTCCTTCTGATCAATCCAAACAAGATAATATTAAAATCCCTCTCCTCCCCCATCAAACCAAACATATCCTTTTAGGGTTTGTTTGGTGTGAGGGATTTGGAGGGGAAGGGAAAGGAAGGAAAATTTTTATGAGTTGAATTTTAAAAGATTGAAGAAGTTGGGTAATATAATTTTAAAAAAGAGAATATATAAGATAAAAGAATAAGAAAAATTAATTAAAAAATTTTAACCCCACTTCTCTAATTTTTTTAAATTCAACTCAAAAAATTTTTTGCTCCGCCCACTTTCCCTTCCCTCCTTAGACCAAACAAGCCCTAAAGGGGCATGGTAATTTAGTAATTTTAAAATGAAATACTTGCTGGGAAACGTTACTGTAGAGACCACAGAAGGATTTTTAATTACTGAAAAGTCTCTTAGAAATAGGAAAAGGGCTTTAGAGTCCCTAATTTGAAAAAAGAAAATGAAAGCGGAACTATCTCCCTATACACGACATCACAGAGCAAACCATTTTCATTCTATTTTTTTTTTATCATAGGATAATTTCATTAAAGGATTAATTCCATTTTTAATCATTATAATTTACCCTCATTTTAATTTTAAAAATTAAGATTTTTAGTGTTTCAAGTTTATTCTGTTTGAAACCAATACCTGATCCCCAGGAAGTCGTAGACAGTGTCAACAACTTTGGCGACAGCTAGATCAGACTTCTCCGATGTAGGCGTGGGTCTGTTCAACTTATTCCCTTCTTCCATCTTTTATATCTTCAGATTCAGGTATACACTAGTCTCAATCCCCTTTCATTGGCTTTTCATTCATGATTTCAACTGGTCAGTTCTTGAGAAACAAGATAGATAATATTGATTTTCCCCCTTAAAAGCTTTTTAAGAGAAAGTTAGAAATTCAACAAACACTTCATTACAATTCCCTCAAACTTTCCTCTCCTTCTAAGAAAGACCTAACAATTTTTAGATATATGAATTCTAGAATCTTGACTTCGTGCTCGTTTGGAATAACTTATTTTTGGGTAATAAGTGTTTATAAATTGTGATTCACGGTATGTGAGAGGAGTTTTATCTCGGCTCCAAAAATAAGCCCAACCAAACATATTCAATTTCATAACAAAATCATTGGTTTTGTTGAGGAAGGGTTGAATTTTCAGCCAAAGACTTCAAGCCTTCAAATTTCTCTCCCAGATGGCACTTGAAATTTTGTTCCTCCCAATCAAACCTCCTTCTTCAAATGGAGAGAAAGCCAACCATATTGCGTACTGTGACTTGCGCTTGATGATCGCCAATTTGCGTGTTTGTTTGAGCTTTTGGGAGGGTAGATTGGACTTAAACAGTGCTCAATTGGATTTAAACAGTGTTTTGATAAAAACTGGATATTTGTTTCAGCGATTGGATTTAAGGTGAAATAAGTCATAAGTTGGAAAAAATCATAAGCTTCAAAATGAAGCTTATTGGAGCTTATGTGCCGGTATGTGTATAAAAAAATATTGATAGGAGTATTTTTATATTTTTGGGGATCAATGAGGTACTCAAAATCACTTCTAATCACAAAACTTCTTTTATGAAAAATGTTCTAAATAATTTTCTCTTTCTTTAGATAGTAATCTTCTGCTAATTAGAGAATACTTTGGGATAAGAGTTTAAACAAGTTTTAAGTTTTGTTAATATATGACTGTAGAAATGTAGAGAATAATTAATAATTAATTTTAATCAGTTTAGATTTATTATTTAGTTATTTTATGATTTTATAATTAATTTTTTATAAACATGTCATAAATTAGTTTCTATATAGTGTTTTTACCCATTAAATTTAGTTTAAATAATTTATTTGGATTATTGGAGATATTATTGAAATTTTAATTGGTTTATTTTGTTAGATTTTGAGCTATGTGAAAATATAAGTTATGATTTAATATTTAAATTAGAGTTTGATATAATTTATAAGATTTAAGCTTGAGGTACACAGTAGAAAAGACTTTTGGAGTGTGCCAATTTAAATTAGAGTTTGATATAATTTTATTAAAATTGTACCATTACCAAATTTTCAAAGTTAATTTTTGAGAAAATTGTGAAAAAATCCTTCCATGTGTAGATATCTTCCCAGGCCCCATTGACAATTAAGTTACTAATGATGAATTTTTTCACAATTATCCCTTCATTTTTTCATTTTTCATAATTTTTTCAATTTTTTTCTCTTAATTAATACAAAAGTCACTTATGCAAAAATCAAACCAAACATCCTAACTTTTACATAAGTTACTTATCCAATCGTTAATCCAAACACTCATAATTTTACTCAATCTAACTTTTTTCCAATCTTAAGATTCCATAAGTTTAAGTAAAAATAAGTTACATATCCAATCGTCAAAACAAACACACCCAATAACATCGACTACTCCGGTGATGACCGCGTCACACTTTGCTAGCCCACATGGCCCTTCTAACTTAACCCTTCTTCAAATGGAGAGAAAACCAACCATGCGTACTGCATTTTGCCCTTGTGTGTGCCGTTTTAAGTTAAAGACTATTGTTTCTTTAAAAAGTAAAATGTCCACGTCATACTAAATTCCTTATTTTTGGGACCAATTTTAAATTTTCAATGATATCAAAACCGGACCGGATGGACCAATTTGACCATAAAGATGAAGACAAAAGAAGTTAATTAGTATGGCAAAGCTGCCAAATACAATCCCCATGCATAGAACAATTAGCCACAGAATATAGGTTAAAAAGATAAAAACTACAACAGTATAAAGCCAGAGAATGCAGCTGTGAATTTTCTATTCACCAAAACAAATCACAGGATTGATTATAATTTTCATTAACTAATTAAGAGGTCTAGCTACAAGTGTAGTGAAAATAGTAGTAATACCTTCAGGGCTAGGATACAACCGGTTGTGCCACCATTACACGTGAAATTGCAACTCTGGTTCGGCATTTCAACTTCCACTTAAGAGCACTCGGCCATTTCACTGCCTTGTTCATCCACATAATCCAAATCTAAATCCAGTTTTGGAGAGTTCCTGTCACAAAACCTATTATTCACCCTCCTGTTACTTAAAATCACCTCTGAGTCTTTCATCAACTTGATGTACTTTTTCCTCACTCTCAGTAGAGGATGCTCTATTATAGCAGATCTATTCCTGTAAGCTTCCTTAAGAATGACTGTACAAGTTTTGTTCCTAAGAGACAGGTAAAATATATGGGGATGCCGCTCGAATGCCTTGTGCACTTTCTGTGGCAGCCCCAAATGTTTCTTTAGGCAAAAGAGCGTCTTCCTCTCTGCAGAATGCTCAACAAAAAGGGAAAGCAGTTCATGAAGAAGCCCAACAAGTCGCTTCTCTGCGATGTCACTATTTGGATCCAAATTTGTCAACTTCTCATAAGGTGAAACATAAGGGAGCTTTTGAAATTCATTAAGCCAAGTCTCAATCTTCCTCCTCAGCCTCAAACCTTTTGATGGAAAAAGTGGAAATTCAATGGCCTCCATTGAGCCCCCAAAATACAAGCCTCTTTTCATGGCATTCCACTGTATCATGGACCAAACTTTTTCTCCACTTCCAACTGCCAATCCCTTCAATCCCTCAGCCATATCTACAAACTTGAATGATGCATCAAGATTCCGCTCTGGATACTGCAAGAAATTATCAGGCAATCCTAGATACCACTGCATCCCCTTGATTATTTTTAAAGGCAGAACATTCTCTCTGCTCATCATTATCATCTTCTTTAACCTAGCTCTTAAGTCCTCCTTGAACTCTTCATAAACTCTTTCCTCTTCCCTGTGAATCAGAGCAGCTTCTGAAGTCAACCTGAACCAAGGAAGATTGTATTCAGGACCTGTAAACTCCTCAAAAATGGAAGGATATTTCCTAAAAATCTAGCAACCTTCATGGGCACACCTAACTCTATTCCCCTCTTTGACACTTCAGATATTGGAATGCAACCATTCAGATCCTGGGCAATACAGTTTTTGAGGGCACTAACAGGTTTTAGTTGAATGGACAGGTGGATGTGCTCAATTGAGTCATAGTATGAATCTTTCTTCCATTTCATGTATACATCCACATAATTGCATGCCTGGATGTGCAAGACAGGAGGGTTTGGGGTCCTATATACAAAAGAGAATATTGACTTTTCAGATGATCTGAGTTGATTTTTAAGGGTTCTTGGCTGAAATTTGTTGAAGTCAAAAACCATTGAGCAATAAATCAGTGGCAGAACTTGATGATTTTCTGCCCAACAAAACAAAAAAGAACAGAAAAAGTGGTACAGATTTTATTTCAGACTGATAGTTGCAAGATCCCTGTTTGAATCTACAAAGAGAGTTTCCTATGAAAGAGGTAATGAGAATGTTTTAGTAGAAACTAGAAAATATTATAGTAGAAAGAGTTTTTAAAAAAAAATCAAATAGTGGTTGCAAAATTGTAGCAACAGGCTATAAGAAATATTGACGAAAACTACAAACAATGTGACTGACATACTACAGTCCCAGTCTCCAGAGGGAGCTATTAAGTTGGTTGATACACAAACCAAACATTCTTTTTGTTGATACTATCTATACTAATGGAAACTCTTCACAGTTCACACCATGGTAGCATAACTCATTATATTCAAATAATATACGACATCAAAAATCATCCTATTCTTGCTTCAAAACCTATGAAGTGTGAATTAAAATTAAAGAGAAAAATGAAAACATGCCTGCCTTTGAAACTTAATTGTTATTGTTTTAAAAAAAGTAATTGAACTAAGAAAAGTAACCATAGAAGATCAAATTAGGATCCCCAAAACTAAAAGAGTAATGGTAAGTCTGATATATTCCTCTGACAGTAGTCCCTATTCCCATATAACAAAATATATCATCATCTATCATGAAATACGCTAGCATGTCAAACTATTAACCATGTAAGGAAAAACATTTTATGATAGGACATGAAATATCCAACTAATACAGCTTAAATTTAAAAATAGTTCAAAACGTCAAAATTCAGCTTCCATTTAAGTAGCACGGCTATTTTCCATGTGCCATCCCGCAAACCTGAAGCAATAAAAAAAAAACTATAGAAACATTCATTCCAAAAATCCAAAGAACGATGCAACCTTTATATTGATTAAACAAGTAGTAAATACTGGTAAATAACCCAACTACTCAAGTACGGAACAGAGCATGGAACAAATAGTAAAAATCAATAGACCAAAATACCCTCAATCAATTTTTTGCCATGCGCTCCTCTTTCATTATTCTCCCTCGTCAGATGGCAAAAATCATAATCAAAATCCAATCCGCATCTCCATAATCAAATGCCAGAGTTTCATAATCAAAATCAAATGCTAGATTTCCAAAATCAAAATAAAAATCCAAATCTGACATTGGAGAAAAGAAACGCAGAGGCAGTAACAGATTCGAAAATGGAAGCTCAAGCAATTAAGAGAAATTGACTCGTTCATTTCCTAGACCACATTCCCTGACAAATAACAGGCCGACAAATTAAAGAACTGACTGAAATACCTCACAATGATGACGAACTGGCTGGGACGCGAAGTCCCGAAGTCGATCGTGACAGCGATGATGACGAGGCGCGGCGTGGGATGGGACGGCGAGCAGGCGACGACGAGCAGGTTGAGCGGACGACGGCAAGGCGGACGCTGACCTGGAACGTGATTGATGAAGCCGAAGAAGAGGGAACTGCCGAAAGTGCCACTGCCGAGTGCCGAGTGCCGACTTGCCGAGAGAATGGAGAAGCCGAAAGGCTAGGTCATGGTCAGTTGAGACTGTGAGAGTGAAATGACTGATGAGGTGAGTATCCGTCGAATTTTAGGTCAGTTTTGGGTTCACTTTCAGCTGTATCGGGTTCAGTTGTGGGTCTTTTTCTTCCCCCATATAACCCAAGGTAATGTATGTTCGGGTGTTAACAAAATGATGGTTTTAAAATGTGGCTTTTGTAAATCGAGATAAAATTCCTCTCACATACTTATCTCGTAAATCATGAAAGTTATTCATTAAAAGTTAATCCGAACACACAGTTACACACTTATACAACACAAGCAATTTTTAAAAAAATATAATAAGATATCAATTCAGGACCGGAATTCTTTAAAGCTTACCCTAATCTCGTCTCAGTCCCGATATCTTCTAGTCCCTGTCCCGATATTCTTAGTCTCGGTATGGCTTGGATTTTTTAGTCCTCATCTTGCCAAGACCGAGACAAGACGGTCCAGACTAGGACCACATGAACAAAAAATTAAGAAGAGTATTACTTCTTAGGAAACGAAAAAGGATTGTTAGATAGATTTTCTTTTGAAAAATTAAATCTTAAAAAATAATTATAATAAAGTTCCATATTAATAATTAACATTTACCTATCAAATTTTTTTTTTACCCTAGTTTACATTTCAAATTTGTAGTAACTCCAAATAATTAATTTATTTGTTAAATATAATACAATTAAATAATAACATAAAAATAATATCTATTTTTTGTGCAAGAAAAATAATATCTACTATTAATTAAAAAAGAGCGGAAACACACTTCCGTTGTTATCTCTTACATTTAAAATTAAAAAACACAACTAAAACTACGGATCCTCAACTATCAACATGTGACGTAATGGTATCTTTTTTTTTTTAAATTTTGATTTTTCAACTAGTTTCATTATCATAGTAATTCATCTATCATTTAAATATTTATATTAACATTTATCCACCATTAAGGTCTTTTGTCTGGTTTATATTGTCAACATTGACACTAATTAAATTCTTTTCATTAGAATAAAAAATTAAACTCATTTTTTATCCGAAAAAATTAAACTCATTTGATATCTTATCAAAACTACAAAATATTGAATCAATCTTTATTTATCCAATTCATGGTTGGTTGGTAAATTAAATCAATTAAAGCATATATAACTTTGAATATACTTTCCAATGAAAAGTATTTTGGATCAATTTTATTTGCTAGGTGAGAGAAGTGTGAAGGGAATCTAGCTCCACTACATAGAATCGTGTGAATTTTTCTTTTTAAGCTTTAGAGCTCGTTTGGTTCAACTCCATTGCATACCTGCAATGGTAATCATGATTGCACTATCAAAAGAAGAGTGTTTGGTTGCTCTTTAGCATGGTATTAGGATTTATCATATTAATGATGATTACTAAAAAGTTAGTAATCCTCATTCATACATCCTCATATGAATACTCATTATCACTCCATTGTATGTTTGAAAAAGTCCAATTTACCCTTTAGTCTCATTTGTCCTTGTTATACTTATCTCATTTCAATTGCCACACCACAACCATTGCCACCACTACCTCCTCCACCACTGCCACCACCACCTCCTCCACCTCTGCCACCACCACCCCTTGCCGCTGCCACCTTAATAACTTTCGCCACCGCCACCGCCACCGTCTCCTCCTCTACCATTGTTACTGTCACCACCTGTCATTGCTGTAATGCCCCAATTTTTGATTAAGGGCTAATGATGATTATTGTGGATAATTGATGGATTAAATCTAAAATATTATGTGTTTTATGGAAATTTTAATTAATATGCCATAATTGGTGGAAAAATTGAAAGAATGGAATTATTGGTTATAAGTTAGTGATTAAGGGAAGAATTAATTACTGACTAAGAGGAAAAATGAGAAGTGTGATTAAATGGCTAATGTAGTGGTAAGAGTAACTAATTAGTTACTTATTTTATGAGAACCAATTAAATGGTGACAAGTGGCAAGTTAGCATGAAGAGAGAGAGCATGGTAAAGTCAAATAGCATTTTATATGATTTCTCTCTCTCTCTTCTTCCCTCCTTTTTTGCTGAACATGGTATGGGGGAGGGAGTATCATCATTCTTTCTTCTTCCTCAGTCTCTTCTCTCTTCATTCTCTCTCTCCAAAACCGGCGGCTATTGTTGAAGAAGCAAGGAGGGAGAAAGCTTGAGAAAAAGGTAAGAAGATGATCTCTTTTTCTCAAACTCTCTTCTTTAAAGTTGTTCCTTAGGTTGAGAGCTTCATTCTTATGGTTATAGATTCTCCATTTGTGGTGGGTTGTGGCATCAAGAAAATCTAGAGGTTGGAGAATCAAGAAACCTCTTTGGAAAAGTTGAAGAAGTAAGGGAAACAAACCTTTCTATCTATGTTTTGTGCCAAATGATGAAACTTGGAATTTCTGGGATTTTTGACCTTATTTTCGAAAATTAGGGTCATTGGTAGTTTGGCATGATATGGTTATGGTAAATGGTGTTTTGGTATGTGTTTGAGTAGATAGAATTTGTTTGAGGTTGAAATGTTAAGTTGGGTGATTTTTGGATTTTGGTGTTAGAAGTTGCCTAAAACCAAAGCATGATAATGGAATACGAATTTGGTGATTTTGATGTTTCCATTGGGTTCCTTTGGTGATCTTATGTGGGAATAACTTTGGTTGAGAGTTTGGGATCATTGGAAACATTTAGGTAAAAATTGTAGAGTGCTGTCAATTTTCTGCATTTTCAAGGTTCTGATAAGCATCACTCGAGTGAGGATGGGACTTACTCGAGTGCGATATTGTTTTTCCTGTTTTAGCCTTCAGTATTCTGATGCACTTCCGTTCAAAAAGGCAAGAGTGTTGCCTCACTTGCGGGTGTTGTGGGTTCCCACTCGAGTGAGCCTTGTCCCACTCAAGTGAAGGTGTTTTAGACACTGTGAACTCACGTCTCGGGTTGTCACTCACGGCCATTTTTCTAAAGTGTGTCTTAACACTCGCGGGTGTTAAGCCATCACTCTAGTGCTCTTGTCCCTGCTCAAGTGATGTTTCCTTCTGAATGTTTCTTGTGCTCTCGGGTGAGCACTTCCTAAACTTCACTTTGGGGTACTCGGGTGAGTATTAGGCTTCCACTCGAGTGCAGCGAGCAATTTTGGTTTCTGTTAATCTTTTTTGCTCTGGGCTGAGCACTTTCTGCATTGCACTTCCTAGGACTCGAGTAAGCATTTCTCTATCACTCGAGTGTTCCTTCCAAGACTCGAGTGCAAGTCCATCATCACTCGAGTGAGACCTTCTTTACTCGAGTGCAACAGTGAAAAACCAATACTTGTGCTTCCAAAAGGGGATCTTTAGGATAGTTCTTCCAACCCTTTAGGGCTTTTGTTAGAGGCATTTATGAGTACTTCAGGGATAATAATGATAACCAATTTAAGAGTTAATAAGTTATTGAACATTGGAATAGAGAATTGACTCTTCGTCCCTAATTTTGTCGTGAAAATCTTTGGCATGAGGTCATTATATGTTAGCGGCTGGAGGGCATTGCAGCGTGAGCAGTTGTAGGGGGTGATGGCTATCATACCTACACCTGTCATTGTATCTGCCATTGTAATATCTGAGGCTGCGTTGTGGAATCATGGATTCCTGTTTGAGTATCCGGCTAGTGTGGCTGTGTGTATGTGAAATATTTTATATGGATCCCAGCTGTGGTGATATATGTGATATGAACATGTGGTTACGCAATACAGTGTGAGTACTTCAGCATGAGCAAACGTAAGGGTGACGCACGTCATACCTGCCCTTGCCGTTGTAATTGCCGTTGTAGTTGTATGTGTTGTGTTATTATTTGCTTTCATGCTTTATGGTTGTGCATACTATGAGTGATTTGACATTACAGGGATTCCTTAGAATCTCACTCTCCCAAAACATTTTTTAGGTAGGGCTGAAAGATCAAAAGGAAAGCGGGTGACGAAGAGTGGATAGAGCTCTGGATTAGGAGTTTATTTTGGATATTGTTATCATTTTGTAAATCATTTGGATTTTGTTGGGAATTACATGTATATATTGGATAGTATTGCGTAATCCCCTTGTTATGTGAAATTTATTATGGGTATTTGTTCCCTGAAAACCCTTATTTGATTAATGGATCCCGAGTGTGTCGAGAATTTACTTTGTACTCTGATATTTATAAATGGAATTGAACTATATAGGCCATTTGTGTAATTGGAAGGTGGTTACAAGACCGTTGTCGAGCTGGTTTTAGAAAAGTTTTTGTAAACCTTGATTTTGGGAAATTTACTTTTATTAAGTCCTAAATTATTTTCGGTCTCTAATGCCATATAATTACGTATTTATGAACTTAATCTCGGCCTTGAGTGTGAAGGGGGTTACAATCGCCACCACTACTCCCTCATCCTCAATCGCCATTGCCACCACCTCTTCTTCCACCATTGTTGCTGTTACCACCTGTCATCGCCACTACTACCTCCTCTTTCTTAATTTCCCCCGTTGCCACCCGTTACCATTGCCACTTCCACTATTATCGCCACCGCCACTGCCTCCTCCTCCACCATTGTCACTGTCACCACCTGCCATTACCTCTATCACACCGCCAATATCCCAACATAAGAAATATTTGTTTTTGTTTTCTTAAAAAATAATAAAACTTGTGTTGAAATTCTACCTATGTTTATAGCCGGTCCCAAGCCCAGGTAAAGAAGGAGGGTTGTGTTAAGCCCGACAACCAACGTAAAACCCTATCGAATCTCTTATGAACATGGATCGATGAAGAAATTTTGATAATGCTATGTCGTTGCCTGTAAGTAATGCGCTATATGGCTAGTATACAATGAGAAGTGAGTAAGAGCCACTGCATCATCGCCCTGATATTGTGTTAAATAAGCAAGGGCTACCGCTCTCTTCTAAACGAAGGCGGCTGAATAAGCTAGTTCATGAAAGCAAGATTAGATTTGGTACTTGGAATGTTAGAACTCTAAATGCCAAATCTATGGCGGTGGTGGGCGTAATAAATGATAAAAAGATTAATATCTTGTGCCTTTAGGAAACTAAATGGGTAGGGAAAGGTCTCAGGAAATTAATGGTTTTAAGCTTTAGTACACAGGAAAGGTCAATGGAAGGAATGGTGTTGGTATCATCGCTGCTAATAAATGGAGAAAGAATGTGGTGGAAGTTAAAAGGGTTGAGAACAAAATCATTTCCTTAAAAATGATTGTTGAGAAGGATATTATAAACATTATTAGTGCGTTTGCACCTCAAGTAGGGGCAGAAGCACATCTTAAGGAAAAGTTCTGGGAAGATATGGAAGGGCTAATTCAGAGTATTCCATTGACTGAAAAGATTTTTATTTGAGGAGATCTTAATGGACATATTGGTAAGGAGGCAGGATCTCATGCAAGGGCTCATGGGGGTTTTGGATTTGGGGTGCTCAATAACGAAGGTCAATCTATTATTGATTTCTCACTTGCGTATAACCTCAAGATTGTCAACACTTGCTTTAAGAAGAGGGAGGAGCATTTAATTACATATAAGAGTAGAGTTGCCAAAACACAGATTGACTTCTTTTTGGTTAGGAATTCTGATAGAAGACTTTTTACTAATTGTAAAGTGATCCCTGGGAATAGTGTGAGAATACAACATCGGGTTTTGGTCCTTGATGTGAATATTAAGTGTGTAAAACAAAAGCGCTCACAAGTTTTAAATCTAAAGGTCAGGTGGTGGCAACTTAAGGAGGAGAAGTGGGAGATTTTTCGGAGAACTCTTTTGGAGGAGGGGGAGTGGGAGTTACAAGGAAGTGCTAATATCATGTGGGAGAATGTGTCTAAAAAGGTCCAGAAGGTTGCTAAAACAATTTTGGGATAATCAAAAGGTTTTGGTCTGTAAGATAAGGAGACTTGGTGGTGGGATGAGACTATTCAAGAGAAAGCCAAACATAAGAAAGATTGTTTTAAAACAATACACTTGTATAATAATGTTGAAAATTGAGAAAGGTATCATTTGGCTAAAAGGAGACTAAGAAGGTAGTGAGTGAAACTCGTAATAAAGCATATAAGGAGTTTTATAAGGAGTTAGGGACAAAGATGAGATAGCAAAAGATCTACAAGATCGCAAAGAATAAGGAGAGAAAATCAAGAGACTTGGACCAAGTGAGGTGTATAAAGGATAAAGAAGGCAACGTTTTGGTTACTGATGGAGATATTAAGAATAGGTGGGAAGCCTACTTTTATGAGTTGTTCAATGATGGAGAGGGAGGGTCGCCTTGTGATTGGGAAGATTTGACAAATGAGAAGGTGATCTTAATTTGTCATTTTACCGTAGGATTCGAGTTGGCGAGGTTAGGGAAGCTCTTAAGAAAATAGAAAATGGTAAAGCTGTTGGACCTGATGGTATTCCTATTGAAGTTTGGAAATGTTTGGGGTGAAGAGGGTGTGTTGTGGCTCACAAAATTATTTAATGAGATTTTACAATTCAAGAAAATGTCGGATGAATGGAGGAAAAGTACTTTGATTCCTATTTATAAGAATAAATGAGATATTCAAAATTGTGCAAATTATAGAGGAATCAAGCTTATGAGTCATACAATGAAATTGTGGGAAAAGGTGATTGAACACAGGTTGAAGTTGGAGACTAATATTGTCGAAAACCAATTTGGATTTATGCTAGGAAGGTCTACAACAGAAGCGATTCATTTATTAAGGGGGATAATGGAAAAATATAGGAGCAAAGGAAGAGATTTGCATATAGTTTTCATTGATTTGGAAAAAAACATATGACCATGTGCCAAGAGAGGTATTGTGGAAAGCCTTGGAAAAGAAGGGAGTGCGGATTGCATATGTCAAAGCCATTCAGGACATGTATGAAGGGGTTACAACTAATGTTAGAACGCCGGGAGGTGTAACACAGCACTTTCCTATAAGGATTGGCCTACATCAGGGATCAGCTTTGAGCCCTTATTTATTTAACCTAGTGGAAGATATTCTAACTGAGCCTATAAAAGAGGAGATCCCTAAATGAATGCTTTTTGCAGATGATATAGTTCTGTTGGCTAAATCCAGGAAGGAAAGTAATTCTAAACTTGAGATATGGAGGTAGACTTTGGAAGTGAAAGGTTTTTGTCTGAGTAGGAGCAAAATTGAATATATGCATTGCAAGTATGATAAGAAATAAGGTCATAGTGAAGTGGAAGTTAAATTGGGGGGCAAGTCATTCCGCAAATGACAAAATTTAAGTATTTAGGATCAATTATACAACAAGATGGTGAAATAGATGAAGATGTCAATGACATATTTCAAGCTGGATGGTATAAATTATGGAGAAAAGCCACTAGGGTTATTTGTGATCGGAAAGTACCTAACAAGATAAAAGGGAAGTTCTACAGCACTGCTATAAGACTAGTAATGCTATATGGTAGTGAGTGTTAAGCTTTAAAGGGACAACATGAACATAAAATGGGGGTGGCTGAGATGAGGATGTTGAGATGGATGTGTGGTCATATAAGAAAAGATAAGATTTGTGATAATCATATACGTGAATGAGTTGGAGTGGCCTCTATTGAAGGAAAAATGGTAGACAATCGTTTGAGGTGGTTTGGACATGTTCAACGAAGGCCATTGAATGCAATGGTGAGGAGGGTTGATCAAGCAGTATGGAGTCCTGTAAAACGAGATCACGGAAGATCGAAGCGAACGCTCAATGAGGTCATAGAGAGAAAATTTTTGATTAATAATATAACTAAATATATGGTTTTCGACAGAGCACAATGGCGTTGTGCGATCCATGTAGCCGACTACACTTAGTGGGATAAAGGCTTTATTGTTGTTGTAATAAAACTTGTGTTGAAAAACTGTTTTCAGTAATTTTTTTAAAAAAGGAAAGTATATCTATATGTATTTATAATTTTTTAAATAATTTATTTTTATTTTAAAAATTTTTATTAATAATCTTTACAATATTTTTTATGTCTTAAAAAGTTAGAGATTAAGATATTTTTATACGTTACCAAAATTTGATAAATTGTTTTTGTTTTTAGAGAGTTTTAGAAAGTCCTTTTATTATAGAAAAAAGAAAGTGCCTTTAACAAATTAAAACAATATATTGGGTTAAAGTATATTTTTAGTCCTTTAAGTTTACATGAGGTATACTTTTAATCCTTTGTGTAATGACCCAATTTGTAATTAAGGGTTAATGACCTCTAAAATGGATGTAATTAATGTTAAATAGACACTTTTGGAGAATGTGATGTGAATTTTGATATAAATGTGTTTGGTGATGATTTAGTAGTATTGTGATAATCAAGGGCAAAATGAGAAATTTGCCGATCAATTAGTCAGCTACCTAAGAGGGAGTCAGCTAATTGGTAGGAATCATTGTGGAGTGCGTAATTGCTTAAGGGATTATTTAAGAGTGGTTATATGTGTGCATGTGTATGGAAAGATTAGGAGATGAAATAAGATTATGACATGAGGTCAAAATTTCAAACCTTGCTTTTTCTCTCCTCTCTCTCTCAAAGTCGATTGTGAGCATGGGAATAGGGAAAAAAATTCTGATTATCATCCTCATCTAATTTCTCTCTCCTTAGCCTCCATTTTCAATGGGATTCAAGGTAGAAAGAGAAAGTGAAAGGTAAGATTTTGATGTTATTATGGTTCTCAAATGCTTAAATGCTCTTCTTTAATATTGACCACCTTGACGAGAGCTTCATCTTGATAGTTTTAGATTTTTGAAAGAAGGTGTTTTAGAGCTTGAACAAATTTGAGAGTTGAGGAATCAAGGATCTAATCTTGGCAAGTTTAAGATGTGAGCATTGGTAGCATTTTGGCATATATGTTGTGCTTTTGGTTAAGTTTTAATATTTATGGAATTTGCCCTGTTTTAAGTGTGATTTTGGAATGCATGAGTTGTATGATGATTTATGATAGAATTGGCATTATGTGGTGCTATTTGCATGTTGAAATTGGTTTGGAACATTGGAAGAGGAATTGATGGAAATTGAGTAATATAGGTTATATGGTGAACCAAAGCAAAACTTGTTGTTAGAGTGGGATTTTGGGTGTTTTGAGGTTTCCAATGGGTTCTTTGGGTGAAAATAGGTGGGATTAGGCTTATGCAAGAATTTTAAGACCATTGGAAAACATTTGGTAAAAACATTGGAAGTTGCTGTTAGTTGCTACGATTTGTCTTCTGATAGAGCCCCACTCAAGTGAGAAGAGGCCTCACTCGAGTGCAGCATTGTGATTTTTCTTTTCCTTCAATTTTTTGTTGCACTTCCGTGCTAAAAAGCAAGAGTGAATTTCCTCACTTGCGAGCCCAGGGGTCCTTACTCGAGTACACCTTGCCTCACTCGAGTGTTGGTGTATTTGGCACATTGAGCCCACTTCTTAAGGCAACACTCACAGTCCATTTTTCAAGACTGTGAGCTAGCACTTGCAAAGCATTGAGTTGTCACTCGAGTACCGGGGACATCACTCGAGTGCACTTCCCACCCCTGAGTTTCTGTTGCTCTCTGTCAAGCACTCGCACTAGTGTACCTTCGTGCTCGAGTGCAAGTCACTCCATTACTCGAGTACATCATCCATCACTCGAATGAATCACCTGAAATCAACGTTTTAGCTTCCAAAAAGGGAGTCTTTGGTATAATTTTGCCAACCCTGTAGGCAATTGTCTAGGCTTCTAGTGGGCACCTAAAGGACTTGATTGACAACCAATCTTAAGTGTTTTGAAATGAAAGACTTGGAATAGAGATTGATCCGTTATCCTTGGTTTTGGTTATAGGTTTTGATATTTGCCTTGTGCATGAACAGCCTGTGCTAGAGAACCGTCAGAAAGAACAAGGTAGTGACTTTTTCTATTATACTATGTGTAATACATTATATGTATGTTTATCATTCTTTGTGATGATTTCTGATGTTGTTGCGAATACAGCCAGGAGGGCTATCGTCATTGTGATTACAGTGAAAGTTGTCGTATAGTGTTTACAACTAGGAGGGGTGTCGTCATTGTGATTACAACGAAAGCTGTCGTATTGTGTTTACAGCCGTAAGTGCTGTCATTTATGGTGAATGCCATTAATCATTGTGCATTGTGTTGTTGCTGCCGATGATTTGCTTGCATGCTATGTGTTTATGTATTGTATGAGTGCTTTATTACTACTGGGATTCTCTTGAATCTCATTCTTTCCATTGACTGACCTACAGCCAGGACAAGCAGTTCGTAGGAGAAACAGCTAACCAAGGGATGATAGTTCAGATTTGGGTTGCAGTTGGTTGTCATATTTTGTTTGGGGATTATTATATTTCAGTAAATATTATTTTGGATACAGTTGTGTAATCCCCTGATTGGGAATAATTGTGAGGGTAAATGTGCCCGCTATTTTATGAAACCCGGGGTTTGCCAGAAATTTTTGATTGCCCACTCTGATGTCTATGAATGTGGCTTATCTGTATAGGTGAATTATATTTGAAATGTGAATATGAGACCAAATCGAACAAGTTTTGAAAGAAATTTTGAAAACCCACTTCATCTCAGGAGATTCTTTGATGTGAAGTTTGGGACCTAACAGGTTTTGAAATAACCATTGGTCTCTAATTTAACTTAATTATGCATTTTTGAATTATAATTACGAATTATAAGGCATGGGGTTACACTTTAACTTTAAAAAAGTAAATTTTTAATCTCATAATTCTAACACCATTAATGTTGCAAACATAAAATACTGACGTAACAAACTCAAGTAATGACTGTCTAAAGTTAAGTGATGATTGTGTAATTAAATGCTATTAATCTTAAGTTCAAATTATATGTAAATTGAAAAATATCTAAAAATCTAATGCAGCAGCCAATATCAAAACATTGACTGTATTAAAAAATTTAGTTTAATAATCTAAATATATTAGTTTAATAATCTAAATATATTAGTTTAATAATCTAAATAGCAAAACTTCAATTTTATTTGCAACGATCTGTTGATTTATTTTAGTTTAATAATCTAAATATATTATATTAAAAAAATTAAAACTTAAATATGTTTTGTTAGCTACATAGTTATTACTTGAATTTGCTGCGTCAACATTTTTCTTTAACAACAGTAATGGTGTTAGAAATATAGGACAAAAAGTATATTTTATAAAGTCAAGGGATTATATAAAACTTAAAGGACTAAAAGTATACTTTAACTCAATATATTATAATTCATATTCTCTAAACATAACCTAGGTTTGCAATTAGGGTGTTTAAGATTTTCCAATTTTGAGATAGGAAAATTCAGGATCGAGAAAAATTGGGCTTAGGATGAGATCAAGACCGAGAATGAGATTTCCCGATCCCGCTCCGTCCCGAACATACATATATACATACATACTTACTTACATACATACCTGTGTGTGTGTGTGTTTTTTTTAATTACCCTAAAATCCTTTTTTTTTATTGGACTAATTGGTGCAATATGATATTTCTTTTTTTTAATAGACAATATGCTATTTCTATCTTAGTAATTCTAAAGGAAATACAAGAAATTGGGCTTAATTCA
This sequence comes from Inga leiocalycina, assembly GCA_963242795.1. Classification (NCBI taxonomy): domain Eukaryota; kingdom Viridiplantae; phylum Streptophyta; class Magnoliopsida; order Fabales; family Fabaceae; genus Inga; species Inga leiocalycina. The sequence goes on along the minus strand of OY725323.1, from coordinate 65,771,082 downwards.
AGTCAAAAATAGGCTAAAAGTCAATACAGGAAAAACGTTTTAAAAAAACCAACTCAAAAATTTTAGGGAAATTCCTGTCCCGGTACTGAGAATTTCCCATCCTAGTTGAGATAAGAAACTCTCAGGATTAGGACAGAAATGATGTCCTGAGCACGGGACTGAGAATGAGGTTCTTTCAAAACAATAATCAAGATAACAACCTATTTTCAATACTTCACATTCCCTTTTCAAAACCACAAGTCCCATATGACAATTTCTCATGCATGCATGCATATATGTATGTTGATTGTAATAGCCTTATATATATATATATATATATATTAATAATGATCGTCGTGGTAGGTGTGTGTGTCCATGTGGTTTCCTTTCACTACTGCCATGGTTGAAGTATGTACTGAGATTTTCGTCTCCTATTTTGACCGTCGTTGAGCAGTATAGGGTGCTAGAGATTTGGTTCTTCTATTTTCTCTTTGTGGTGACAGTAAGATGTGGGAAGGTGGGATTATTTTCTTCTTCTTCTAGCTGTGTTGTATGGGGATTTAATAGGGAAATCCATTTTTTATATTTGGGCTGGTAGAAGGTTCGTGATGCAAAGTGAATGGGATGGGAGGTTAATTGAAATTTCAAGATAAGCAGCTTATTAGGAAGGTATTTACGCTTTACATGTTTCTGATTGTTGAGAAGGAAGAAAACTATAAGTTTATTGAAGTGATTTTAATTCCATATTTGTTGATGATGGATAGGTGTTCTATAAAGAGATCCAAGAAGTTGATTTATCCATTTGTGTTAGCTATTTGGGTGCACAAAAGGTGTTTGGGGAAATGCTTGAGAAAGAAATCTTATAGAATTAAAGGAAGTATGGTAATTCTAAGCAAGGATATTGGAAAAGAAATTGATTATGTGGTGAAAGGAGGAATAAGTACAAGATTATAATTAATTACTAGAAGCTATTCAATTTTTATATTAGTACTTAGGGAACTTTATGTGCTGCTTATAGATGAATATGTGTGTGTGTCTGTACATTTTGGTTCTATTTATTGTGGATATATGTGTGTGTGTGTGTGTGTGTGTGTGTGTATTGTGTGTGAATGTGTTTATATATTACTTCTTAAAGCTTTTGTTCTAAGTGACTTATGAAGCTTATAATTGTTTTTTTAATGCTGTAAAAGGATAAGAAAAGGTCTTATGAAGGCAATGGAAAATTTTATTAGGTAAAGTTATTATAGAGCTTTATAAAACTACTGTTGGACTAACAATGAAATTATTTCTTTGCTAGGCGATTATAGTTAAGTCATATTTAAAGGCTACAATAGGATAAGCTATTGCTATTGGGACTATCAAGTAATCAAATAATGTCCCATTTGGATAAAGATGTAGTGTATTTTTTAATTACATTTTACATTAAACATTTTTAACTATTCTATTTTTTATAAAATTTTTTATTTGAGTACTATCACTTTGGAAAGTGATGTGATATGAAATTAAAAGTTGTCTCTTCAAATTTAAGTGATGACTCTTCAACTTGAAATGAGCCTTTAGAAATTCCAGCTAGACCAATCACTTGACCACAAGCTAAAATATTTAAGGAAGTATTGATTGAGCTAGTTCAAGAAGCTTTTACAAAGCAAATAGTATTTGGATATGATCACGTCGTTAATTTTGTTTGGGCTAAAATTAGAGGTGCTTATCATAATTTGGGCTTGAAGACTTCAAAATAAAGAGCTCTGACCTTGTTTTGCACATGAGAAGACTCATTTAGGCCTAAATAAAAACATTTTGGGCTTTAAACGCTAATTATATTTGAATAATTGTTTTTGTGCAAAATTAATATCAAGTTAGCATATGTGACTTTTGAGTTCATTGTACTAAGTGTTAGTTTTTATTTTCTAAGTTAGCATTTACTATTTTAAGTCTCTAGTTTCCATTTAATGCAATTAGATTAGAGTTGAAGACTTTTAAGTCTCTAGGTTGCATTTAATTCAATTAGGGTTTGAATACTTTTCTTTAAACACCTCATATCCGATCCGTTCATTTGTAATAAGATTTGATTGTTGAATGAAAAATTGCATTTCTACACTTTGTTTCTTGAGAGTGGATTCTCTCTAAAGTTCTTCTTAGAACTAACAGACTTATCAAAGCTTGATCAACCTTGTGACTTCTTCCAACACTTTGGGTCCTTGTTCTTCCGTGCTCAAGGATTCACGTGGATCATAAATCTTTATTTAGCTTTCTTGGGATGAGTATATCTCAGATTAGTTATGGGTTTGTGGGATCTTTTCCTTGTGGGTTCGCACCTTCTTGGTATCAGAGCTTCGGATATAGACTCAAGTCATATCTTCGTGTTCTTTGTTTCCATTTTCATTTTGTTTTGTGCCTTTTCCATTGTTTCTGTTCATTTCTTCTTATCTGTCTGTGTGCAAAATTTCTACCTCTATTTGTCTAGTTTTTCTTTGAGTCTTTTGTCGTATAGTAGTTCATTTTCATAGTTCAAACTCTGCTCTTTCTACTCAGTTTGGAATTGTTTCAATTCAATTTGTCATTTATGAATTCTTTCCTTTTAATATAGGCGTCTTTTCTAGAAATTTCTGTGTCTGTTCATCGTTTTTCCAGAATGCCACCAAATTTCCTGTTCTTGTTTGACCACTTCTAATATGTGTTTTACATTGTTTAATAGGTCATTTTCATTGTGTAAAATCTCTTATTTCTATTCATGTTGGTTTCACCTCAATATGAAATTTCAATAGTGAGTTATAGCCATTTCAAAAAGGACGCTTTTTTGGAATTTTTTGGTTCAAATTGCTTGAGTTGTGGTGTTTGATATATTGTTATTTTCAATAAATATTCATTAGAAAAACAAAAGAAATACAAAAAAGAGAACATAAAAAGGGGGGAAAATACTACAAAAAAAGAAGAAGAAATACAGTAAGTGTTGTGCTAGAAGTGTTTTGAGTAATATCTATTGTCATATCTAGAATTTGCTTTAATTTGTGAATCTGTGTCATTTGAGTTCTTAATTTCCTTGAATCTCATTTTCTAATACTCACTTTAATATTCCAAATTTCTAAGTGTTTTGTTGATTCTGTAAGTTGTGATTGTTTTGATTAAATTGCTGAGTTCTTTAAAGAGTTTCAAGAGGAATTCGATAGTGGAAAAAGGCAAGAGTGACATACATCAATTTAAAAGACAAACTTGTGTGAAACTAAGCTTGTTTGAGTGAAACATGTGAGTAGAGTGGTGAGGTCCCTTTTTCTCTATTTCTAACATTTCAAGTATCAATATCCATGGTGAAAAAGAACTTCAAAGTGATCTCTAATTCTTGTTAAAAGGACTCCAAAAGCTTAATGCCGGAAACTACCAATGGATAGAGCTGGGAATCAGGGCCTGCCCGGCCCTACAGGGCTGGCCCTTGACGGGCCAGGGCCGGCCCTAAAGGGCTTGGGGTCAGGAAAATTACAGTTTTTCAAGGTCCGGCCCGAAAGCATCAGAGCCAAGGCCGGCCCGCAGGGCCGGAAAATCCTTTTCACAATATTTAACTATTTTTCCTGCGTATTTTCCCCAAAGAGATATAATTAGTAAATAACAACGATTAAAGTTCTAATTTAATACATAAATGTTGTCAACATTAAGGTTTAAATAACATGTCTCTTGCAACAAACAAACACAGTTACTAATGTATAATCAAAGGTAAAATCATGTCCATAAATAACTCACACAAAGGCCAAAGTATAAGAAGGCAAGAAGCTAAATACTCTAACATCTAAACAACATCAGTATGACAACTATCATTTTCACCTTCTTCGCTACTATCATCAATTTCAAGGACATTTGATTGTGTTTCACTTTGAGCAGTACGTTCAAGTAGTCAAATAATCACAACCTCCATAAAAAATCATACTCTATCAGGCAGAATAGTATATAATATGATTTTAGTCTAAATAGGCAGAACAATATACTCAAAAATCACAATATGATTCAATTAGACAAAACAATATACTCAAAAATCATACTCTATACAATATGAGGATAGAATGACATATAGATTCAATAAGGTAATTCAAAAATGTAACATGGTTCCTTTCCAAGTATAAAAAATAAACGGGCCTAACGGGCCGGCCCTTTTAAGCCCGAGGCCCTACAGGGCCAGCCCTTTTAGGCCCGACTTCCTTTTGAGGCTCCAATTTACAAGCCCGGCCCTTAAAGGGCCAGGGCCTAAAAGGGCCGGCCCGACGAGCTCGGCCCGTTTTCCTGGCTCTACCAATAGATGTCTAGTCACATCTCCAAGTCAAAAAGAAAATTACAAAGAAAGTTGCAGGAGCTGAAACAAGGCTCTATGATTAGAGCTAAAGTGAAGGAAACTTCAAAAGCCACTATGGATCATTTTGTAAGTGGGCTTAATCCTAAATTAGTTTGTTTTGCAAAGACCCTAAACTTCATAGACATTGATATTTTGGTTCATTAGTTGTTGAGTTTGAGCAAGAAGTCAAGCAACGAAGTTGTTTTAAAAGTAGCTTCAAGGCAAAGGAGAATAAAGGCTTCATTGTAACTATTCCTAATGTTGAGCTAGAGCCAGCCAAGGAAGAAGAAAAACTCATGTTGAAAATCATACCGACAAATGTGTAGAAGATGGCCTCTTTGTTCTAAGTACCATTCTTTTGGTTGAAGAAGATCCTCTTAATCAAGAAAAGCAAAGTGAAAATATGAGTGAGAATGATTTTAGTGAAACTATTCTAGAGAGAAAAATTCAGTTTGAGAGAGAAAAAGATATTGAGAGCATAGAGTGTTGCAAAAATAAGGAGAGTAAAAATGAGTTTGTAAGAGAAAACGCTATTGAGAGTGTAAAGTGTTTTTGAGAATAAAGAGAGTAAAAATGAGAGTTAAGCATTGAGTGAAAAGATGAATGAAATAATTATGAGAAAAGTGTGTTTGAAAAAGATTACAAGGATAATTCTTTAGTCACTAATGATGTTAACTATTCTTTTCTTTGCCATTCTAGTGTGTTGCAGGTATTCTTGGACTTGTTTCCTAAGAAGCCACCTGATCGGTTCTTATATTCAAGAACCATTGAACCTTTATCTCTTTCAAGTGGCATTGAAAAATATTCTGGTGGTCTAGAATTTGTTATTCTTGATAACTTACTACCCTTGAGATGCCTTGAACACCACACCTTGAATTTTTGTTGTCATATGAAGTTTGCTATTTGTAGGTATTCTTATGTGAATGTTGCAACTTGTTTTGATGATACTTTGATTTATAGCAACACTTTTGATAAACATGTGAATCCCTTGCTATGTGTGCTTGATGTTATGAGAAAGGAAAATTTGTTTTCTAATATGTAAAGATGTGATTGTTGCATAGAAAACATTGCTTTGCTTGGTTTTGTATATTTGCTTGGTTTAGGTAAGCTTAACAAAAGACATGCAAACTAACTAAAATTTATTGAGACATTCCCTTGTGTTGTCAAATACAAGAAAGATAAAGAGAATGCAGTTATTGATACATTGTTTAGAAGGTATAATCTTTTTTCTCTTCTAAATATTAGATTGCTTGGGTTTGAAAATACTAAGGAATTGTTTGCAAGTGAAATTGTTTTTACTAAAGTGTTTCTTAATTGTGAAATTGAGCATTATGCATCTTACACCAACAAAGGAAGAAGGTGCATTCTTTTTTAATCTAGATTTTCGATGTGGGGCATATGAGAAAAGAAACATTTCAAGCTTAAAGAAGATCTAAATTAGCTTCAAGAGGAGATGATTCATTTCCAATACTTGAAAGAATCATGATAATGCTTACATAATTGATCTACCTGATGAGTATAATGTTAGTGCTACTTTTAATGTGGCTAATTTTTCTCCATTTGATGCAGGTGAAGATTCAAGAATGAATCCTTTTGAGGAGAGAAGGAATGATGTGATACAGGAATTATAAGTTGGCTTTTCAAATTTCAGTGATGACTCTTCAACTTGAAATGAGCCTTTACAAATTCTAGCTAGACCAAACGCTCGAGCACTAGATAAAAGATTTAAAGAAGCATTGATTGGGCTAGTTCAAGAGGCTTTTATAAAGCAAATGGTATTTGAATATGATCACGTCTTTTGTAATCCCCTCACCATAATTACATCCGGATTATGAAATTAAAGTGAAATAGAGACCAATAATTATAAAACAACATTTACAATTTCCTATCTTCTAGATAGGGTATTTACAAAATAGTTCAAAATACTAGTAATTTGGTCTCACATTCAGCTTCGAATATAATTACCTACATAGGTTAATCGCATTTATAAATATCAGAGCGTACAATTAAAATTCCGGCAAGTCCCCGGGTTACATATATATATTGGGTGTATCGTTTTTCCCAAAAATGGGGATTACATAACCAAAGTAGTATTTACAACCCCAAATATATATAGTAATTCTGTTCTCAAAATAGATAACCAATAGTTCCAAGTCAAATATCTCTAAGAAGTCCTATCCGCTCTTGGTTATCCGCTTTTCCCTGGAGCCACTTGCCCTGTCTGAAAGGATAGTCATAGGAAAGAGTGAGATTCAAAAGAATCTCAGTAGTAACAAATTATTCATACCACACCTAAACACATAGCATATAAGCAAATCATCATACAACAGCAACATGAATCACACCCCACCCTCATCCCCTTTTACCGCCGGGAAGGCACACCGTCCTAACCCGAACCGTTGTTAGCGACTCAGGGACTGTTGGCGTGGCAGTGCATACACATAGCCTCATAGCTCATATAGCCATCCGACTTTCACAATTGGCCCGTCGGCCTTCACAAATAGCCTTTCGGCTTTTCACATAATCACAAATGTCGCAGCATACGAATTCATCACAAATCAATGATATGACACACATACAATGCATCACATATGATATAAAAGAAAAAGTCACTACCTTGTTCTTTCCGATTGTGCTTTGGCACAGGTGGATCACGAGCAGGGAAATTACCGAATCCTATAAACCAAAATTAAGGACGACGAATTATTACCTATTTCAATTCTTTAATAACTCATAATACTTAAGTTGATTATCACTATGGCCATTTAATCAAGTCAACTAAGGAGCTAAAGTGATCAATTAACCTAAAAGGCTAATTTCTAACCTCAAAGTTCCACAATATTACATTATGCCATAAAATCTTCAATTTTCGCATAGGTGACCAATCTGCCAAAATTTTCCAACATCTTTGAAAAATCATAACTAATTCTAGAAAAATAAAAATGAGGTGATCCTAAAGCCTATTGAAAGCTCTTGAAGTCCACTTAATAGGAAAAATATGAATCATTACTAGAAATCACCACAAAATTCCAGAATTACACAAAATTCCACACTGTTCCAGAATTAAGTCCAGTTTTGACATCAAACTTTGGGCAACAAGAACTCCCAGCTCAAAAAACGAAATGACAAAAATTATATATCCATTTTGAAGCTTGGAATGTGATATTTAAGACTGGAAAGGTTCAGAATTTTTAGATACCAATTGCCCATTCAAAATGTCCCTACAAACTGACTGCCCTGCACAGAGTTACACTTTACAGTTTTTCCAATTTTCAACCAATGTGTCCAATGGCTTCAAAATCAACAACCAAACCTATTCCCACATAATTTTTCATGTAGAACACAATGGTAACATAAAAATGAACAAATTCCCACTCATTCCCCATGTCCTGTTTTGGCAGAATTTTAGGGTATTTCACAACAAACAACCTCTTCACTATCTAATCACTAAGCTTAGCTCATTTGCCTCCAAACCAACATATAAGCACATACATAGGATGAAAGCTTCATGATCCCTAATATACCCTAAAAAACGAAATTAGGGCTGTCATAATAGCCCACCACAACTCAGCCAATTAATGCATCATATACATCAACATAATGCTCTTACTCACCTCTTGCTTCTTCTTGTGTTCTTTTCTTGATTCCTCAACTTTTGTTCTCGCAAGGTGGCTGAAAACTCCTCTCCTTCAAAAAAACCATAGAAATGAAGCTAAGGAAGAGAGGAACAAGTTTCATGAAGGATCTTTGAGCATAAGAAGTGATTTACCAAGTGAAATTGGAGCTAAGAGCTCACCTTGTGTCTTTGTTCTTCAAGCTTCACTTTCTCTTTCCTTTCTTCCACCTTAGCCGACCTTCTTTGTGTGTGTGAGGGAGAGTATTGTGTGTTTAGATCATCTAAATTCAGCCACTTAATATGCTTGGCCGAATATCACCAAAGAATAAGAGAAAAACCATATGTCACCTTCTTATGGCTCCTTGTAAAGTTGTCACCTTTCTTTCTTTGTTTTTTCCCTCCCTTTTTCTATTCATGCCTATGCTTGGCCAAATTTTACTCCTCAAAAAGAAGAGGATGCATATTAATTAATTATTCACTTCCTCTCTTGTGATATGCCTTTGTTTTGGCTGAAATGTTTGACTCAAAGAAAGTGATTACATTGATCAAAAGCTTCATTTCTCTTGCCTCTTTGTCTTGGACGGAAACCTGAAGAAAAAGGGAGAAGAGATGTTGACCAACATGCTCCCTTCTTGCTTCCTTCAAGTCAAGCCACAATTATTGACTTTTAAACTCTTTATTTTACTTGGCTAGAATTGCTTTCATTTTGAGTCAATCATCATTCCCTCTTGCTTTGTCTCATGCCCTACATGAGATTATGGTTCTTTGAAGAGGAAAAATGATCTTTATAATATCTCCTTGAATAATATAGTTTAATGTTGAATTAGCATATGCTAATTAAACTTGTTGACTTCCCCTTTTTGTGTTTGGCCAAAAATGCTTCCATGTGTCTCATATTATGGAAAAATAAATATTCTCCTCATATTTCTCTTCCATAAGCCATTTTGCCCCTCTTCTCATGTTCAAATTAGTCCTTTAGTCATTTTTTTTGACTTTAGGCGAAAAGACTAAATAGTTATCTCAAGTTAATTAGAACTAAAGTCATAACAAAAATTCCAGAAGTAATTTTGTCATTAATCCTACCATCTATTATGTACATTTAGCTCTTGAATACATTTTGGGATATTACATCTTTAATTTTGTTTGGGTTGAAAATGGAGGTGCTGATCGTAATTTGGGATTGCAGACTTTAAAACAAACAACTCTGATCTAGTTCTGCACATGGGGAGAATCACTTGGGCCTAAATAAGCACATTTTGGGTATTAAATTCTTATTATATTTGAAAAATTGTTTTTGTGCAAAATTAGTATCAAGTTGGCAAATGTGACTTTTGAGTTCATTATATTAATTGTAGTTTTCATTTTCTAAGTTATCATTTAATATTTTAAGTCCCTAGGTTGCATTTATTGTAATTAGATCATATTTGAAGACTTTTGAGTCTCTAGGTTGTATTTAATGCAATTAGGGTTTGAGTACTTCTCTTTAAATACCTCGTATCCCTTCATTTGTAATAAGACTTGAGAGACTTATATTAGAATTGAAAAGTTGCATTTCTACACTTTATATCTTGAGAGTGGATTATCTCTAGGGTTTTTCTTTGAAGTAATAGACTTATCAAGGCTTGATCAACCTTGTGACGTCTTCCAACACTTTGGGTCCTTGTTCTTTCATGCTCAAGGGTTCAAGTGGATCTGTAACCCCCTGCCGTAATTAATATCCGGATTACGCGATTAAGGTGAAATAGAGACCAATAAGATAAAACATCATTTATAAACCCATCAACCAGACGGGGTTTTCACAATTACATTTCAAAATCATTTTAAACCCGGTCTCATATTTACACTCCGAATATAATTACTATGCGAAGATAAATTACATTTATACAATTATCAGAGTACGCAATATAAATTCCCGACAATTCCGGGGTCATATCTTCGCTCAATTCTCATAAGGCATAATAGCCCATACAACTCATTCAATAGGGATTACACAAATCTCTTTCGAATACATACTCCAAATACTGGTCCAAACATACATATACATAATCCCAACTACGTATTGATAACCAACTACTAAGCTCTCACCCAGAACGAGTCTTCTTCGTCCTTGGATGCTTGCTTCATCCTCAATCTTCCTTCCCTGTCTAAAATGTTGATAGGGGAGGGTGAGATTCTGGGGAATCTCAGTAGGAAACAGATACCAATATGCATGCAAGATAAGTATTTAATGCATGACATGCTTGCATCACAATAACACATGTTCACATAATGATATATCCGCATGCTCAATGTTCACACAACATACTCATGGCCATAGTATAAATAGAACAGAGCTACAATCATTCTCATATGTCTCACATAATCACGCAAAGCAATAACATGCATCAATACACAAATACAATTATCAATACATGCAGGAGAGGTAAGTTCCCTACTCTCTTTCCACGTAAGCTCCAGCTCCGGCTGCTCACGATCAGGGAAATCATCAAGTCCTATAACCAAAACCAAGGATATAGGATTAATCCCTTTTCCAATTCCTTTACTTTTAGATACTCAAGTTGGTTATCATTATTGCCCTTTAAGTGCCCTCAAACACCTTAATCCATAGCTCTAAAGGGTTGGAAGACTATCCCCAAGGATCCCCTTTTGAACACTCAAACTTGATATTTTTCACTGTCTCACTCGAGCACAGAAGCTCTCACTCGAGCACAAGTACGGACATCACTCGAGCACAAATGCTCTCACTCGAGCATTGGTACGGACAACACCCGAGCACAAGAGAAAGTGAGACCGAAAGCACATGCCCGAGAGCACAAACCCACTCCAGAAGCACAAGCTCACTCGAAGCACAAGAGGCTCACTCGAGCACGCTGCCCATACCCGCGAGCACAAGAGAAAGTGAGACCGCGAGTGAACACCCGAGAGCACAACTCTCACTTTCAGGAACTGGCTCACTCGAGCACAGATCCTCACTCGAGCACAAGGCCAAAAGCCGCGAGCACAAGAGAAAGTGAGACCGCGAGTGAACACCCGAGAGCACAACTCTCACTTTCAGGAACTGGCTCACTCGAGCACAGATCCTCACTCGAGCACAAGGCCAAAAGCCTCACTCGAGCACCCGCGAGAGAAATCCAGGAAGTGAGAACCCGAGAGCACCCAACGCTCTCCAAGCACTGGATCCCTTCGAGCACACCACTCACACCCGCGAGCACACACCTCTCACCCGCGAGCACACTCGGCTCACTCGAGCAGATGCCCACCACCCGCGAGTGAGAAGGCACACTTCTTGCACCTTGCCCGCGAGTGAAGACCAGAAAGCAACCCTTCACTCTGGACTCCCACTATCACTCGAGCAGGCCATGCTCACTCGAGCATGTTCTTCGCTCACTCGAGCACAAAGCGATGTGCTCGAGCAGCGTTAATGAAAACCCAGGCGCACTCGCAGCAAAACAAAGGAAAACTCACATCACTCGAGCAGGATCTTCCTCACTCGAGCAACATTCATCCCTCACTCGAGCACACCCCTGTCTGCTCGAGTGAATCTATCAGATTCCAGGAAAACGCAGCAAACATACCACATTCCCCTAACTCTTGCCCAATTGATCCCAATGGACCCAAAACCTCTACCAAAGTTACTCCCACACAAAATCACTCACTGAATCCAATGGAATCAACAGAATTACCAAAATTCCATTCCATTAACAAGCTTTGGTCTAGGGCAATATAATCATCAATTCTCTAAATCAACAACCTCACACATTTCAATCCCAAACCCATTCTATCTATTCAAAACTCATACCAATATATCATTTCCAATGCCATATCATGCCAAACTACCCATTACCCATATTTTCGAAATTAGGGCAATAATTCCAGAAATTCATAACATAATCATTTGGCATGAAACATAGATAGAAGGATTGGTTTCACATACCTTATCCACTTTCTCAAAGACACTCTTTGATTCTCCAAGCTTCATATTTTCGTGATCCTCAAATCACCACCAATGGAGAAGCTACAACCACCACAATGAAGCTCTCAACTCAAGGATTAACATTAGAGAAGAGAGTTTGAGCTAAAGAGGCCATTTGCTTACCTCAAAATTCCATTTTTCCTTTCTCTTTCCCAAGCACCTTCAGCGAAAGTGGAGAAAGGAAGAGAAGAGAGAGAAAACGAGAAAGAGAGAAGAGAGGAGATGGAGATGATGGTATGTCACATGCCTCATCCAAGGGCTCACATCTTGCCACTTGTCACCATCTCACTTCAACTCCCATGGGCTCACATGCACACACATACACATGATTATGCCCCTTGATCCACTACACAATCAATCCTAGCCATTGATCATTTTAATCACACATCTCATTTTCTCTTAGCTAGCAATTAATTTCTCTATTAATCACTAACTAATTCCCAACAATTTCAGTCTTTCGATTTCCAGTAATTATGGCTTATTAATTATTATTGCCATAAAACACATAATTATTCTCAATAATTATCATTAGTCCTTAGTCGAAAATCGGGATGTTACATTTCTCCCCCCGTTCAATAAATTTCGTCCTCGAAATTTGTTCTACCACTAAGGACATAAACTCCGGACGCTTCTTCACGATAGCTTCCGTTTCACAATTCATTTCACATTGGATGGTCCCTTCTAGACCACCTACACAACGGAGCGTCTCAACTTGATTCATGTAAGAATCTTAAACCATAAATGCAACTCTAGTTGCCATAAACTGCAATCGGCCCATATCACGATTGCTACCCGAACACAATCATCACACTATTCCCAAACAAGGGTAATCGTCTCCACATACGATTACCACACATTCTATCATCACATAACCACAATCGTCGCAAGCTCTCCTCGCTCATGAGTGGCTAGCGCATCTCAATATCCGGTGACTCTAATTCCTGAGTCATATCATAAGATCTCGGCAATTGGGCAGCATAGGCCACCACTCTGCTCAACTCAATTTAGTGATTCCATCCTGGAATAACTCAACAACATCATCAACTCATTTCAAACAACAGCCTCAGCCGTATACACAAACATTCCGCTTCCGCACAAGTGCTTGTGTATCCACTTTCACAGCATTACCCTCACCCGTACACCCACCAATGATTCCACTAGTGGTAACCGAGACTTTCGGGTATTCGCAACAATCACATTACCGTATCAAATTCCACGGTATTACCCTCACCCATCCGGGACTTTTGGGTCTCAATCACAATGTTCTCGACAAATTCACATTGATGCGTGACGATTGTCACAAGACGACAGCACCCACGGCTGTATACACAATTGTACGTAGCTTTCGCCACTTATACAAATACACATTGCCCTTCCGGCATTCTCATCACAACACATATCACAGATTCAGGTCACTCCAGAGTCTCAATCTCTTCTATCCAAAGTACCTGACTGTAATGGTCCACCTAGAATCTCAGTCTCTTCTATCCAGGCGACCGGTTGAGAGTCTCAATCTCCCAACATCACCTTCATGCTCCTTCACCACACGAATCAACTACAACGGCAGTTCAACGGCCGAGCTAGAGATGACCAGCGTCAATCCTGAACGGCACACGCTGACCTGCACACGCTGCATAGCACTTTACCACAATTCACATCGATTAGATGTACAACACACAGCCCACGGCTGGATTCACAACACGCCGCCCCACGGGCCGGATTCACCAAGATACATGTTGATTACAACGGCAGTCCAACGGCCGAGCTAGAGATAACCAGTGTCAAACCCTAAACGGCTCACGCTGACCTGCACACGCTGCAATTCACATAGCTTTCACCGCAATCCATATCGCAACCTCTAATTTTACGCACTGCCTTTCGGCCTAAGGTTAACACCAGTGCAACCAACGTGGTGGCTAGCCAGGTTGGCCATGCCAGGGTAATTGCCCTCAGAATAGAGAACCCCCGATCATGTAGTCGAATTAGCCATCAGCCGAATTAGCTCTGCTTTACTACACAACTATACCTCAGTCCCAGCTTATTCACAACTGTCACCGATTCACAATCACACTCCACTCTCATCCCCTTTCTCCGCCGAGAAGACACACAGTCTTTACTCGAACCGTTGTTAGCTACTCAGGGACTATTGACGTGGCAGTGCTCACACATAGCCCTACAGCTCATACAGCTATCTGGCTTTCACAATCGGCCCGTCGGCCTTCTCAAATAGCCTTTCGGCTTTTCACATAATCACACCCACCCCGCCGGCAGCCTCAATCGGCAACCCTACCAGACGGCTCCGTCGGCAGCCTCAACCGGCAACCCTACCAGACGGCTCATAACTCCTTCGCAAAGGAGAACGGGTGGACTCACAATGCACAATTGCAACAAGCTGGAACCAGGCATCTCAATAGTTCACCTTCAACATCTCAAATTCTTTTCACATACTAAGATCCTTCAAGACCTCTCTTTACAACACAACTTGACCCCGAAGTTTTTACCTCCCGAAGCCATAGTTATCATATCATTCTTACAGCAACCTCGAGCTTCTGCTCAACACGATTCTCGAACATGTTACATTCCCACGCTTCCGCTGCACACTCTGAGGTCTATCTCCTCATCTGTGCTATAACAATGTCAAGTTGATTTAACAGGAGTCCCATAGGAATCTCCTACTACAACTGACAACTTTCACAATCTGTACCAAATCTTGGCTTGATTCAACTCGAATCATTCAAAGCCACAACCAGTACTTCGTTGAGATCCCATACTCCCAACGTTCCCAGAGCTCTATTCTACGACTCAACGTCACGGTAACTGCTCTCCACGGTTCATTATCACGGCAGCTGCACACTAGGGTTTGTCGTCATGGAGGCTTTCACAAATATAGTCACACCCCGGTTTTACCCCCTCAAGGGATGCCCCGTGCCGGTGCCCACCCCGCTCACGTACATGGGGCTGCCAGGTGGCTGAGCTGGCTGGTCTCACCCCTCATGGGCTAACCCACCACCCAGGACTCACACATATCCCCCGTATTACCACCGCCCCGAAGGCACGGTCCTCCCACTGTGTGCCATACACACCCCCAGTGGGCCGCAGGTGATAAATTCACAAACAGCCGCTCCGGTCAGACGTCACCGTAGGTAGCCCTCTCCGATCAAAAGTCCCCGTAGATAGCGTTCTCCGATCCGAATCCTCCGTAGATAACTTTCTCCCTATGCTGGATTAACAACCAACACTCTCAGAATAACTGATACACATTTCAATTCACTTCCTGTACCATAACCTGGTACCACAGACCATTGAGGTCAAATCCAATTCCTAAGAATCAACCCAGCTATTGAGTCTAATCCTTAGATCACATCTCATCTTTCAAACTTTCAACCTCAGTTGAACTGGGAAGTTACTTCCCTCATTTCCACAGAGCCTCATCCACTCCAGCATGAACTCAAATATTTCTGCCAGCCTAAGGCACACCGGTCCCCTAGGTCTTAAGGCCTTTACACACACAAGATCAGTATAACATTACTACATGTAACATCATACCACCTTGGGTTACATACCCAACATCCAGGTTAGTCCTGATACCTAGAACATCAATATCAAACACCTCGGAAACCATCTTCCTCGGTTTCAAATCAGATGATGGGTTTGATTACAACCACCTCTGGGTTACACCTCAAATTCTAGGACGAATCACTATGTCTTTCAATTACACAATGATCCTCCACTCTAGAATAACCAACAATGTATACACATATTCCACAAATCTCTTATGTCCACAATGACAAATCACACATGTGTATACATAATCACTATCACATAACATCATCTACCACCAAGGTAGAGATCTAAGAGAGCTATCCTAGCAAATTCCCATACTTGCCAGGAACTGTAGCTCTGATACCAAAATGTAACCCCCTGCCGTAATTAATATCCGGATTACGCGATTAAGGTGAAATAGAGACCAATAAGATAAAACATCATTTATAAACCCATCAACCAGACGGGGTTTTCACAATTACATTTCAAAATCATTTTAAACCCGGTCTCATATTTACACTCCGAATATAATTACTATGCGAAGATAAATTACATTTATACAATTATCAGAGTACGCAATATAAATTCCCGACAATTCCGGGGTCATATCTTCGCTCAATTCTCATAAGGCATAATAGCCCATACAACTCATTCAATAGGGATTACACAAATCTCTTTCGAATACATACTCCAAATACTGGTCCAAACATACATATACATAATCCCAACTACGTATTGATAACCAACTACTAAGCTCTCACCCAGAACGAGTCTTCTTCGTCCTTGGATGCTTGCTTCATCCTCAATCTTCCTTCCCTGTCTAAAATGTTGATAGGGGAGGGTGAGATTCTGGGGAATCTCAGTAGGAAACAGATACCAATATGCATGCAAGATAAGTATTTAATGCATGACATGCTTGCATCACAATAACACATGTTCACATAATGATATATCCGCATGCTCAATGTTCACACAACATACTCATGGCCATAGTATAAATAGAACAGAGCTACAATCATTCTCATATGTCTCACATAATCACGCAAAGCAATAACATGCATCAATACACAAATACAATTATCAATACATGCAGGAGAGGTAAGTTCCCTACTCTCTTTCCACGTAAGCTCCAGCTCCGGCTGCTCACGATCAGGGAAATCATCAAGTCCTATAACCAAAACCAAGGATATAGGATTAATCCCTTTTCCAATTCCTTTACTTTTAGATACTCAAGTTGGTTATCATTATTGCCCTTTAAGTGCCCTCAAACACCTTAATCCATAGCTCTAAAGGGTTGGAAGACTATCCCCAAGGATCCCCTTTTGAACACTCAAACTTGATATTTTTCACTGTCTCACTCGAGCACAGAAGCTCTCACTCGAGCACAAGTACGGACATCACTCGAGCACAAATGCTCTCACTCGAGCATTGGTACGGACAACACCCGAGCACAAGAGAAAGTGAGACCGAAAGCACATGCCCGAGAGCACAAACCCACTCCAGAAGCACAAGCTCACTCGAAGCACAAGAGGCTCACTCGAGCACGCTGCCCATACCCGCGAGCACAAGAGAAAGTGAGACCGCGAGTGAACACCCGAGAGCACAACTCTCACTTTCAGGAACTGGCTCACTCGAGCACAGATCCTCACTCGAGCACAAGGCCAAAAGCCTCACTCGAGCACCCGCGAGAGAAATCCAGGAAGTGAGAACCCGAGAGCACCCAACGCTCTCCAAGCACTGGATCCCTTCGAGCACACCACTCACACCCGCGAGCACACACCTCTCACCCGCGAGCACACTCGGCTCACTCGAGCAGATGCCCACCACCCGCGAGTGAGAAGGCACACTTCTTGCACCTTGCCCGCGAGTGAAGACCAGAAAGCAACCCTTCACTCTGGACTCCCACTATCACTCGAGCAGGCCATGCTCACTCGAGCATGTTCTTCGCTCACTCGAGCACAAAGCGATGTGCTCGAGCAGCGTTAATGAAAACCCAGGCGCACTCGCAGCAAAACAAAGGAAAACTCACATCACTCGAGCAGGATCTTCCTCACTCGAGCAACATTCATCCCTCACTCGAGCACACCCCTGTCTGCTCGAGTGAATCTATCAGATTCCAGGAAAACGCAGCAAACATACCACATTCCCCTAACTCTTGCCCAATTGATCCCAATGGACCCAAAACCTCTACCAAAGTTACTCCCACACAAAATCACTCACTGAATCCAATGGAATCAACAGAATTACCAAAATTCCATTCCATTAACAAGCTTTGGTCTAGGGCAATATAATCATCAATTCTCTAAATCAACAACCTCACACATTTCAATCCCAAACCCATTCTATCTATTCAAAACTCATACCAATATATCATTTCCAATGCCATATCATGCCAAACTACCCATTACCCATATTTTCGAAATTAGGGCAATAATTCCAGAAATTCATAACATAATCATTTGGCATGAAACATAGATAGAAGGATTGGTTTCACATACCTTATCCACTTTCTCAAAGACACTCTTTGATTCTCCAAGCTTCATATTTTCGTGATCCTCAAATCACCACCAATGGAGAAGCTACAACCACCACAATGAAGCTCTCAACTCAAGGATTAACATTAGAGAAGAGAGTTTGAGCTAAAGAGGCCATTTGCTTACCTCAAAATTCCATTTTTCCTTTCTCTTTCCCAAGCACCTTCAGCGAAAGTGGAGAAAGGAAGAGAAGAGAGAGAAAACGAGAAAGAGAGAAGAGAGGAGATGGAGATGATGGTATGTCACATGCCTCATCCAAGGGCTCACATCTTGCCACTTGTCACCATCTCACTTCAACTCCCATGGGCTCACATGCACACACATACACATGATTATGCCCCTTGATCCACTACACAATCAATCCTAGCCATTGATCATTTTAATCACACATCTCATTTTCTCTTAGCTAGCAATTAATTTCTCTATTAATCACTAACTAATTCCCAACAATTTCAGTCTTTCGATTTCCAGTAATTATGGCTTATTAATTATTATTGCCATAAAACACATAATTATTCTCAATAATTATCATTAGTCCTTAGTCGAAAATCGGGATGTTACAGGATCATCCATCTTTGTTTAGCTTTCTTAGGGTGAGTATATCTTAGATTGGTTGTGGGTTTGTGGGATCTTTATTTTGTGGGTTCACACCATCTAACCTCAAGAACAAAGCACCACAATACAAGGACTTCCAATGTCACGCCCTTACCTTGTTTTAACTTTTTTCAGAGTAATCATGGAAAACGATATGCGGTTCAATAGGCGACATAGGAATAATATGAATATACTGATAATAAGTGCATGATTACATAAATTCCCCATAGGGGTTTGTACATGATCATTACCATCAATGTAGCCATGTAGGGCTACTTGAGTATCTAAACTCGTCCCAGTGAAATAGAGACATATTCTCTTCTTCGTGCCACCACTGCAATCTCCTCATATGGTTCTTTGCATTGTTCTCATCATATCTTCTGTCTTCTCCTGTCTAAATTGTTGGTAAGGGAGGGTGAGATTCGAGAGAATCTCAGTAGGAAAACAATACCAATATGCATGTATGATAAATGTTTAATGCATGACATATTTGCATCACATAACTCATGCTCACACAATGACAAATCTGTAAGCTCAATGCTTCGAACAATATACTTATAGCCATAGCATAAATTGAAATATAGCTTCAAATCATTCATACATGTTTCACATAATCAAGCAAAGCAATAACATGCATCAATACACTAACACAAATATCAAATACATGCAGGAGAGGTAAGTTCCCTACCTTAACCATTTTTTACCTCGAGACGTGTGCCTCGTAAAGCATGCCAACAGTTCGGGCTCCATATTCGATCCTACAATGCCAAAGGTACCGTTCAGGCACTCCCATAATGTTTCTGGGGGCTATATGAGCCTATTATGAAAATTTACTAAAATGCCCCGGGGGCCAGCCCGGCCCAGCCGTACCCGGCCCGGCTGTACTTTTCCCAAAATTTTGACATGGGCTATTCTAACATATTTTTACGCAAAGAATCCATTTCCAAACTCAGAATTATCAAATTCAACATCAAATTACAAATTTACCCTTGGCAGCCCCACTTTAAGGGTTTCATGGTGTTTTTGTAATTATGCTTTTTTGGCCTTTTCCAAAAAAGTGACCAACTGTAACCCCACCTAATTTTCGCTCCTGAACTCAATGGAATCATCAAATCATTGAAAATCTATCTCTAACCCTCAGATCTAGCCCTAGCCAAAATTTTGGTATATTTTGGGAAGAATCGGTGTTTTTCGGTTTCGGCTCCGTAAACGTGTTCCTTTCTACTCCTAACCACTTTATTAACTATTCCATTAGGTTATAACTACCATTTAGTACCAATTTGGATAGCATAACAGCCCCACACACCCATTTTCCATTTTTAAAACCAATGTCAATCTGGCGAAATTTCATCAATTAAATTATCCACGACAGTCAGAATAGTCAATATACAAGAGTTTGGAAGTTACCTCAAACTCCCACTAACTTTTCTTAAGAGTGGCTGAACCCTAGCTCAGTTCAACACAAGAAATAGAGCTTCCAAACCTTAAATTACATAGAAGAGTAGCTTAAGAACGGAGTTATACGCGTTAGGAACCGATTTACCGAAGAAATCACCTTTGTAAACTTCTTCCTCCCCTTCTCTCTCTCTAAAAATTCTGCACTTCCTCTAGTTCTAAGGGCTGTTTCACGTCATTTTGGAGGAGGGAAGAAGATGAAATGTTGCTTTATAATTTTTTACCATTATCTCATAATTATTCCATTTCCAAAATTCCAAAAATGCTAACTTTGTGTACATAAAGCTAATTGGACCCAAACATGTCACAAAGCTCAATTAAAGATGGACTAACTCCTCTCCCATTTTAGTAAGCCCAAAACACGCCCAAGGGTCCATTAAAACAAAAAAATAGGCTGATACATTTTTATTCCATAATTACAAAATTGCCACCACAATTTTTCCTCATTTTCGGATTAGTGACAATTATGGCAGATTTCTGCCCAAACTTTAAAAAATCATAACTAATTCTAAAAAAATTGAATTAGAGTGATTTCAAAGCCTATATAACCCTTATTGAGTCTAGTTTCAAGAAAAAATATAGAATTTTACTAGATGGAATCATAAAATTCCCAGAATTTCAATATTTGCATACTGTTCCAGAAATTTCACAGTTTTTTTGTGCTAACTTCAAAAATTCATAACTTTTTGTATTAGATATAATTAAGTCATATGACCTATCAAATTAAAGCTTATGATGTCTACGTTTATCCTGTAAAATCGAATTATTTTTGCTCATCATTTGGTCTTCCAAAACCTCATGACAAGCTCAATACCTTATATGCGATTTTTCCAAAGACATAATTACTTTCTTCAAAATTCATCATTTTACTTTCTTTGATACCCCAAAGATATAAGAATCATTAGGGAACAAATTTGGGCTCCTGATAAACTGGGGCTTAGCAGTCCACTTATTGCAGGCTTATTCTCTAGCCTCAAATTTCAAAATTCGGGGTATTACATTTGACTACAAACCCAAGCCATGCCCCTTTCTAGACTCGACCTTCCTCTTAAAGGAGGTTCATCCTCGACCTTATGATGGAAACAAGATTTGACCCGTGTTGGCTTTGATACCAAACCTCATAAACGAAGTGCCATAACACAAGAACTTCCCAAGGGATTACTTATTCTGAGACTACCCTTAGCTGAACACGCTTAACTATGAAGCGCTAACCATCATGCTAAAAGCTTAAGCTGGTAGCAGAGGCGTACCCGTATTCCTATAACTTAGATCGGACACAACCCCTTGTCTCTAATGATTGTGGGTGCCACCAGACCTTAAACCCGATCCGCAGCCCTTCCCAGACCCAAGACATATCAGAAAGTGATATGTTACCATTTTTAATTTTATAAAATGAAATTTTATTTTATTTGACTTTTCTATTCAAGTTTAACTTTATATGCATGTATGGAGGGGATCAATTTTCTTTAAGGAAACACTTGTTTATTCTGTATTAAAGTGATGTGAAATTGTAAGACAATTGACTTCTATTTATGCCTAAAAAATGTTTCAAGTGACTGAAAGCAGAACACTAATTTGCTAATGGTAGTTTTGTTAGCCCTTGGAGAGCCATGGCACACCTAGCTAGTAGTGTGATTAGGAAGTGCTTACCCCATGTGACGGTCAACACATGTAGAACACAGGGAGGGTTTCTGTGAGTATCACTCACGCCAGTTCTTTGTGGCTTCTAGCCGTGGTGGATTGGTTACTTATCCTTGTGGATTGTGTATCCAAGTCTATTATTATTTTGTCTAAATCATGTTAAAGAATAAACATGTTTTCAAATTAACTTATTGGTTTTCAAATTAGCAAGGTTCTTTGGAATTATTTATTTACATATTCATTTACACAACGTGATTATTTTTTCCCTTATTATCTTATACTCTTAAATGTTAATGTTCAATGTTTACATAGTTGGTTCTGTAACGCTTCAAATTTCAATCAAGGGCTAATGATGATTATTGAGGATAATTGTTGAGTTAGAGTGGAATAATTATGGATTTTATGGCAATTTTAATTAATATGCCATAATTAGTGGAAAATTGAAAGAATGGAATTATTGGCCATTAGTTAGTGATTAAGTGAGGGATTAATTACTAACTAAGAGAAAAATGAGAAGTGTAATTAAATGGCTAATGGAGGGGTTAGAGTAACTAATTTGGTTACTTATTCTATGGGAACCAATGAAGTTTGAACATGTGGCATGTTAGTGTAGAGAGAGGAGTTGAGAAAAGACAAATGCCCTAATATTTTATTGTTTATCTCTCTTTCTCTTCCCTCCATTTTGGCTGGTCATGGTATAGGGGAGGAGGAAGTGTCATCATTTCCTTCATCTCCTTCACTCCATCTCATCTCTCTTTTCTCTCCATTTCTGGGCCATTATTGGAGAAAAAGGGAAAGGAAAAGCTTGAGAAAAGGTAAAGGAAATGACTTCAAATGCTCAAACTCATTTCCTTAAAATTGTTTCTTGAGTGATTGTGTCCATTGGCATTGATTTATGGCCACAAGAATTATGGAAGTTGGAGAATCAAGAAGTGTCTTTGGAAAAGTTGAAGAGGTAAGTGAAACTAATCTTTCTATATATGTTTCATGCCATTGTATGAAGTTTGGAATTTTTAGTATTTACGGCCTTGAATTCGACAATGAGTATCATTGGGTATTTGGTATGTCATTGGCATGAACATGGTACCTTATGGTGAGTTTTGGATAGATAGATTGATTGGAGGTTGACATTTTAAGTTTGGTGGTTTTGGGGATTTTGGTGTTTAATGTTGATCCAAACCAAAGCATGATAATGGAATAGGATTTTGGTAATTCTGATGGTTCCATTGAATTCCTTGGGTGTTTTTATGAGGGGATAGCTTTGGTTGAGAGTTTAGGACCATTGGAATCACTTGGGCAAAAGTGGGAAAGTGTTGTCATGCTTTTTGTGTTTTCTGGGTTCTGATAGCATCACTCGAGTGATCTGGGGTTCACTCGAGTGTGGGATAAATATCACTCGGGTGAAGTTGAGTTTCACTCAAGTTCTACGGGTATATTCATTATTTTCTTCAATTTTTCTGTTGTGCTTCCTGGAAAATCTCAAGAGTGTATAGTCTCACTTACGAGTGTTAAGCCACTTGAGTGCAATAACCTGTGCTCGAGTGCTCCTCTTTATTGAAAACTCTTGTGCTCTCAGGTCCTTACTTTCTGTGTTTCATTTCCTGGTACTCGAATGAGTATTTGGCCGTCACTCGAGTGTGGCATTCTGGACTCGAGTGTTGTAGTCTTTTGAAGGTTTTCATGCTCTCAGGTGTATACTCGATATCCTTTACTCTCTAGTACCCGAGTGTAGACTGTACCATCACTCGAGTGAGGTATTCTTTACTCAATATCCGTACAATGTCACTCGAGTGTCTCAGTGAAAAATCATGTCTTGTGTTTCCAAGGGGGGATCTCTGGGATAGTTCTTCCAACCCTTTAAAGCTATTGATAGAGATATTCATGGGTACTAATAGAGCAATAATGATAACTAAATTAAGTGTTAAGAAGTCATTGAGAATTGGAATAGAGAATTA
The DNA here is from genome assembly GCA_963242795.1 of Inga leiocalycina. NCBI lineage: Eukaryota > Viridiplantae > Streptophyta > Magnoliopsida > Fabales > Fabaceae > Inga > Inga leiocalycina. Next base: position 65,747,477 of record OY725323.1, on the reverse strand, counting down.
ATACTTCGTCACTCATTATGAATCATAGGATACGATATTTGCCTTACTTGGGAGAAAGCAGTGCCAGAGCATGCACATAAGGAACAAGCAGGTAGTGACTTTTCTCTCATGTTGTGTATGATGTCTGGTATGCATGATTGATCATTGTGTGATTGTGAAATGTGAACAAAAATGTTCTATGGTCCATTACAGCTTGAGCACTTCAGCGGGAGCCGTCGTAGGGGGTTGATGCTTATCACACCTACCCCAGCCGTTGAACTGTCGTTGTAATATACATAGATCTTTGAGAAATTGCTTTGTGAATCTGACTAGTGTGGCTGTGTATTGTAAAATACTTTATATGAATCCCAGCTGTGATGAAATATATTGTGTGAACTATTGTTGTGCGATACAGCGTGAGCAAGTGTAAGGGTGACGTCCGTCATACCTGCCCTTGCCGCTGTAACCGCCGTTGTAGTGCGATGGGTGTGTTATGATTGTTTTCATGCCTTATTGTTATGCATGCTATGAGTGATTTGACACTATGGGGATTCCTTAGAATCTCACTCTCCCAAAAACTAAATTTTTAGATTTGGCTGAAGATGGAAAGGAAAGCGAGTGACGAAGAGCGGTTGAGCTCCAGTTTGGGAGTTTATTTTGGTTATTGGTTATCAATGTAAAATTCATTGGATATTTTGTGATAAATAATTGTATATATTGGAAGTATAGTATAGTTTTGTGTAATCCCCTAGTAAAGGGAAAGAGATTATGGGCATTGTTGTCTTGTAAGACCCTTTACTGATTATTGGAACCCGAGTGTGTCGGGAATTTATGCTGTACTCTGATATTTGTAAATGGAATCAACCTGTACAGGCCAATTGTGTATTTGTAATGTGAATATGAGACCTTTGTGAACAAGTTTTAGAAAAGTTTTTATAGTCTCTGATTTTTGGGAAGTTTGATTTTGTTGAAGTCCCAAATCATCTAAGGTCTCTAATTCTACATTAATCATGTGTTTATAAACTTAATCTCGGCCTATAGTTGGAAGGGGGTTACAGGTTCCTTACTAGTTAATGCTAATTTATTTATTCTACAAGGAGCTAATCAATTTATCTTTATTGCATATTATATCTTATTTTGGGGACATTATTTACAGGAAATTTTTTGACATTCAAATAGGAGATGTGAACCCGCTCCTCCAGTTGGCCCTTGTAGACCCACTTTGGATAAGAAGCTTTTGATTGCTACCTGGATCAAGTAGACTAGTATAAATATTTAATGTATATTTTGTATTTTGCAGTAAAATCGCTCCACGTATTCTATAGGTAGGATCCCTAACTTCTTTTTAATGTTTTGGGAATTATATAAATGTGTATGCTATGGTGGAGCAGAGCTTCTTATGCTATGCTAAACTAACAGGTTGACACAGAATTTTCAGAAAAATCCTAATTGCAAAGGAGACTCAGCCGAAATTTCTACATAAAGCTTAATACTTTGCTTATAAGAAATATGTTAACACACGATCTATAACTTACATATACATATGAAAGATTATTGCACTACATATGACATTATAAAAATTATTATATTTATGGTTCAATTAATTATTTTTAATTAAGGAATATGAGACTTTCTTGTATTTTGTATTGGTCACTCCTAAATTTTTAGTGTGTGACGTATGCATTATGCTCTTAAGAAATATCTCAAATCATCGTATTAATTCATGTTACAAAATCTCTCACAAGCATTACATTATATTATAGGGTTAAGGAGCAAATTTACCAATGAAGTTTTGTCCGAGGAGCATCTGACACAAATATGTTTTAGAAGGGGCAAAAATACCAATGAATAATTAAAAAGTGGCATCCAATACAAAAATTGTTAAATCTGTACCAGTATTGTTAGGGTTTTCTTCTCTTATAATTTAAGTTTGTTAGTACGGATTTAACGGTTTTTGTGTTGGACGCCCCTTTTTAATTGTTCATTGGTATTTTTTCTCCTTCTAAAATATGTTCGTGCCAGACGCTCCTTGGACAAAACTTCGTTGATAAATTTGCTCCTTAACCCTAGATTATAATATATATATATATATAAGTGGAATGTGATTACCTCTCGTCGAGTAAGGAGATATTACCAGCCACAATCAATAAGCCCCATGCTTAACATACACCAACAAATTCATAATTCAATCTACACAAATCACATCGTCACCACCATTAGTTTATAACTAATTAAGTGGTTAAGAAAAACAAATAAGGTTGCAAGTCCCTCTAGAACCCCAACTCTCAACCCATTCCAAGGGACAATCATCCCCATCATTACCTTTAGCTTTCCATGACCTCAAACAACTTAACAAAACCAATAAACAACCTCCAATTACTCAAATCAATCTAAAACTTCAACTTCATAAATTAGGTTTTCACCTCAAAATACACATTTGATTAAATTTATTTAAACAACAATATAGACCGATTAAACATGAAATCTAACTCATATTAACATAACTCAATCATAAAATTTCCTTTTCAAACATCACATTATCATAACTTAGCCAAAAGCTCACTCTAGAGTCAAACCCTAGATCAAAAATCCATATAACCTCAATTCCATCAAAACTAAACCGATTAAACTCTGTAACTTACCTAAGTAACCCATTTAAACTTAAGGGTTAATATAATCTTTAGTCCTTCAAGTTTATCCTCATTTTGATTTTGATCCCTCAAGTTTCAAACAAGAGATTTACGTTCAAGTTTTATTCCGTTTAAAACAATGGCCACTATAATTAAATACACTTGTTGAGATGAACAACATAGAGAATTCGTTCTCCCCAAAATGCTCACTCTCCTCTGCGAATGACACATTCGCTGAAGTGAACATCTTGAAAAATTGTTTCCTAAATCAAATTCAAGTCTAATCCTCAACTCAAATACCTCAAATCAACAATAATCTTTATCAATAACTTAAAACTTCAACTTTTCATCATTAACTAAGCTTAATTAAATAAAAACCCCAAGCTTACACTCCAGGATGTTACATGGAGAGACCCCACACAAATATTTTATTATCTTATTTAATTTTTTTTATAGTATACATCATATTTAGTGTTCTAAATATTAAATATTAGATTTAAACAAAAAATAAAAAAGAATAACATTTGTTGGAGACAAAAAATCGATTAGAAAAAAGGATCAATTGGATAAGCCTGTAGACAAGGATGTGCTTCATTCTAGGAATTGAAAGGAGGTGTGCATGGCAATGACAATGATAAAATGATTGTTTAACCTTATGTACAAAATACATAATTACTATAAAATTATTTGTTAGGTAGGAAGCCAGATAGGATATGAGATATCTTCTAATCTAACGTGGCAATTTCTCTTAAAAAGGTAACAGTGAGTTAGCGACAAGGGTCCATAATAATAAATAAAAAAAAAGATTAAGGGATTAAATTTAAACTTTAAACTATTAGGGGTTATACGCAACTGACCCAAAATTTAGGGGCGTTTTGTATAATTTACTCTAAAATTAAATTATTGTTTATACTCCCTCTTGTTCATTTTGCAAGACATTTCTATTCAATTCATACCTATCAATAATAACCATTAAAGACAATAAATTTATCATAAAATTCATTTGATTTCATATATTACCTTTATTAACCACACTAAATTTTAATATCATGTTAATTTATATTCTCTTACTACCCTCATTGAATATAGGTATATATAAAAAATATTTAATACTTATTAAAACCATTAAAACCTGTTCTAAAAAAAGGACAAAAAAAGCCCAATAAGGGCATGGTTCGAATTGCCCGTTGAAGGCAATTAGCATAATAAAAAGGACAAAAAAAAACGAGGGGAAAAAAACTATCACCAAAAACAAAAAGACAAAAAATGCCATATAGAAAGACTTATTATCAAATGGACCGGAGGGAGTATATACTGCTAATGCGATGCGAGGGAATCTTGCTTATGAGCATGCTTATTGAACCCAGGTCGGACCGGCCGGTAACCCGGTCCAGTCCGGGTTGGTATTTTTTAATTTTTTTTTAATTTTTCTTTCAGAATTTCATACTATAAGTCTAACTTTTTCAATTTCTTATCAGTTTGGTCCCGGTTTAGCTCCGGTTTGGTCCTGGTTTGACCCACTGACCCTTAACCTAATACCCCGACCGATTCAATGCCCGATCCGAGTTTTAATACCTTGCTTGCATTACATGCCTAATTTTATATCTATGCATATATGACGTTAATAATTAAATAATAAATCTAAAATAAAAATTCCCTGAAGTACTTTCAACGGTTCCTTCCCTAGACCTCGATTCTGTCTACTATCATGTTCGTCTGCTAGCCCTCTTTTTCATAAAACTACACCGTTTTGGTGTAGTTTTGATAGAAGAATGGAGCTGAATTTTTTTCTCTTAAAAATTGATACTCCCTCTTTTTCTAATTATAAGATAAAGTTGATTTTTTTGGAGAAATTAAGGAAGCCAATTAAATTACTTTAGAGTGTTTATATTTTTAGTATCATTAGATTATATATTAGTTTATTAGTCAAATTAATTAGTTTGTAGAAAAAAATAACAATATAAATACTCTAAATTAATTTAATTGGCTTCCTTAATTTCTCCAAAAAAGTCAACTTTGTCTTATAATTAGAACCAGATGGAGTATATATTATTTTGAAGTATTTTTTTGGACATATTTAGTATTTTAAAATATTTTTTAAGTAGTATGCAGTATCCTAAAATAGTTTTTTATGTTTTTAATAATTTAAAATATTTTTTCAGTTGTACCTAGTATATTAGCAGATTGATTGCAATTTTATCCTTAATGTATTTTTTCAGCTCTAAAAATTACTTTAAAATATTTTTTTGTGATTTTATCCTTTTAAATATTTTTATAATAGCACAAAAAACATTTAAAAGTAATTTTTGGAGCTGAAAAAATACATTAAGATTGAAATTTCAATCATTTTGCTTACATACTGAGTACAACAGAAAAAATATTTTAAACAGTTAAAAACACAAAAATTATTTTAGAATACTGCATATTACTTAAAATATATTTTAAGATACTATATACGTACAGAAAAATATTTTAAAATATTAGATACCATTTTTTTTAGACAAAAAAAATTCAGCCTCAACTTCTCTCAAAACTACACCAAAACGATGTAGTTTTAAGAAAATGAGGGGCACCGGACGGACCTGGCAGCGGAGGAAAGCCAGGTCCTCCATCCCCATGCTGAAAAGAAAGGAATCGGCCGAGGGTTTTCAAATATTACTTTTCCCCAAAAGACGAGCAAGTTGGAGCGAAGTAGGCAAGCTCATGGAAGTGGGTCCCATTCCGATCAACCAAGAGGGAATGTCGCCGGCTGGCGAGGGAGCTGTTCACGAGTCAGGAAGCAAGGCAGCTGTTCAAGAGTCAGGAAGGGTCGTTTTCTTGCTCAACAATCTTCCATTTGACGCTGATGATGACGCCCCTGGGGTAAAAATGCTAATTAATTTCCACGCAGGATTTCAGATTTTACCATTCATAATTTACTTAATTTTGTTTTTCTGAAATGATTTGGGTTAAAGAAGTATAAACCATCATATTAAGTGATTGATAATGTATGGATCTGCGGGTTCAGAGATCAATGTAGCTGCAAAAGAGATTTTCTTCTTTGTACTCTGTACAAGTGCAATGAATGAGAAGAAAGTCGAATGAATTTCGGAGAGACTTTTCATTATTGCGTTGCTATGGTTATAAATTATTTTTGCAATGTCATTTGTCATATGAAATCATTATTTATAACTGCATATGCAGGCTCAGCCCAACCTACCATATCGTATTGAGAATCTCGCGGCAACTTACACATTGGTTGGTGATTTCAGACCCATGTTCTCTACTCCTTCCAATCCTTAATAGAAGACATGAAAATTTCCCTTATATTACACTCGTTTTGTAATGTTAAAGCTGTGTCTTAATTTGTGGTCTGGTGCTGCTGACAATCAATTAGTAAGCTGTAAGATGATTTCCTTGACTATTCACCATGCTTGGTATCTGTCTAATCTCACACAAAACTTGGGTTTTTCCCCCCTTTCTAAGTTAGCTATGCTTGTTATGTTTTCAGCCTCTGGAACAAGTTTTATCAAGCCAACTCTGCTCTACTGGATATGTACGTTCTGTCTTTGTCAACTTTGGACGCATGGGTTACTTCGAGGTCAAACTCAACTGGAGGCCTGTAACTCGACCAGCACAATTTGAAGCTCTGTTACGTGAGTAACAACTGAAGGCAATACTGTCCTGCTATTTGATTCTAGTATGAGTTCATACTATGTTAAGTACAAATATAACACTTTATCCTTGTAGGTGATTTGTTTCAAAATGGAATGAAAAGGGATCCTATGACCGATGAAGTCTTTTGGCATAAAATCACTGACTTGCCAAGTTTATTGGCTAATTTACCTTCAAACTCAAGGAAAATAGGTAAACAGGAATGGTCTTGGCAATTTTTATTATTTTGAGTTCTTAAGTAACCAATAATGACTGAGTTTAGGCTGCTTGCATGGAGCTACTTCACAAGGTTCAGCTTCAATCAACTTTCAGGACTACATTAATAATTCTTCTCTTAAGCAATGTTTCGTTTTTGTGGTGTGTAGAATTGAATTTTTCTTTTCTTATTCTGTCATACCATTGCATTTTGCGTTGCCACAAGCATGATTTGAAAATCAATGCGTTCAGGTGGGCCAAATTGCCAATCAGGAGATTGAGGAATTCATCGATGATTTTGTGAAAGGTATGATTATCCCAACTATCCTTTCTTTTTCTTCTATATCCATGATTTTCAATTACAGTTGAGAATTTCTTGCTTCCTTTCTGAACAACTTCCACATTCAACAATGGCATCACATATGCACGAACACATGTTCCTTTAAGTATGGCTGGCAGTTTCTTGATACAATTTTTGTAACACCAAACCAGCTATTGCATGCGAGATTTCTGATTTCAATTTAATATAGGAAGCTCTGATTGAAACTTGTATATTAACATAAGCTGAACTTGGAACCCAATAAGGATTGTAAAATTTGCAAGACTGATCTACGAGGAACATGAAAAAGTACTGAATTAAAATGTTGTTAGTAGCCATATTAACTGATGGATCTGATTTCCCTGATTCATCATTTTTATTTGCTTGCAGTCTCTAACTATGAGCTGGTTCCAACTTATTGCTTGTCGCGAGTCATCAAGGCGGTGGAAGACTAATTGGGTATCTGAATAAACCATTTTCCTCCAAATTGTTGCATATTTTCTGATTGCTTAGCTGGTGGAAAAATTAACAATACAATTGGACTATCCGACCATTCTCTACTACAACAAAATGAGTTCATATGTGGTTGATATACCCACTAAGCCATAGTCCTTTCATGGAGAATATTTGCTTTGATTTAGTTGCCGATGCCACTGTTAAAGTAATATGTTTGCTGTTGTTATTGTCTGAGTTAAATGAATGAATTGTCCTAGATATGTTTTTAAGACGCATCTCGCCTCAAATTCTCCTAGGTTTCTAAAAATTCTAATAAAAATTAATCAGGGCCACTCTATACCTAAAATGGGATGAAAATTATTAAAAATGACGAAATTAATTTTATAATTTTACAGTTTCTTTTGTACTTTCTATTTTAAAAGCCTACATGACTTTTCCCAAAAATCAAAAGTTACCTAACTTTTAACTTCTCCTATTTTTTTTTAAATCCTTTTCATTCATCTAAATATTGATTGTCTGTTAAATAACATATTTTAAATAAAAAACCCATTTCAAAAAAAATCTAAATATTTTTTAAAAATAATTTAGGTTGTCAAAAATAGTTTTAATGCTTACATTCTTTATCATTTTTGTAAAAGTTTTAGTAATTTAAAATTATTTAATTACTATATTTTTAAGTATAAAAACTTAATAAATTAAGAATGTAATATAATAAGTAATAAATTACTCAATATAATTTATGGTTATTTCTATTGAAATTTTATTAATCTTAATAATATTATTTAAAAACATTCATTTAGAATTTACTACGCTTAATTATTTAGTAATTCCTTAAATTGAAAAAAAGAGGGTAGACAATTAAATTATAACAAATTAAAGAGAAGTATTGAAGAAAAAAATTAATTCTTAATATATCTTAAAACTGAGTTGTTACTAATCCAAGAATCTGTGCAAGAGACATTCATGAGTAGTTTATAAATTTCTCATGTTCACTCATAAAAATTGGAGGAGGAATTGTAAATCACCACATTATAAAAAAATTTTGCACGAACCTTCTTCAATATTTGTGAATCAAATTGAAAAATTTACATCTGTCCAAAAAAAATTGAAAAATTTACAATTTAGCCCAATGTGTTTTTTGCACAAATTTTTCAAGGGACCTATTACAATAACTCATTTTCAAGGAGCCTATTAGTAACTAAATTTCTTGCTTGGGACTGTTTTTTCAATTTTTTTTTCATAGAATGAGGGCAAATTAAATAATTTTAACATTTAGACATTATTATAACCAATACAGACCCTGTGTGATGCACATGGTGTGAAAATTATTGTTCATAATATAAATTACATATGATTATTGATATACGAGATAACACAGTCCGACAATTCTTAAGAAAGATCAACCGTAGAAAATGTTAGTTTATTTATCTTATATTTAATGAGATAGTGAGATAATTATGATGCATGTAAGTATAACAACACAAAAAATAATACACATTAATTCAGATGAGAAAGACATGAGATGATATACTTTTTGCCCACAATTCAATATAACAACCATCAAGTGCCCATCACACCGATCAATATTTCCAACATTCGCAGGTCGACATAAAAGTGTCCATCAAAAGTAGAAGAAAGTTTGAATTAGAATCTAGAATGAATAAGAAAATAAAACATGTATAGTTCATTTCTCCTTTAACATAATGCAACCAGATATTTTTGTAGCTGCATTAAATAATTCAATCACTGAATTGCCATTTTGTTTTTCTGAGGTTTCAAAATCTCGAAGGACATTTGCAAGATGTAAAAACCTTCATGCCCCTGTTGCCATTCCATGCCTTAGAAGAACACCACAAAGAACCCTGGAGCTGACATGAAACCAAAAATCAATCTTCTTTAAAATCAATCTCTTCAAATCTCTACAACTGACAGAACACCATTAAGAACTCTGTTAGCATTCAGGTCATGAATAATGTAGATAACACAAGTTAAGTCAAAAGAATAATACTCCTCCGGTCTTTAATATAAGACATAATTATCTAATTTGATGAGATTAAGAAAGTTGGTAAAGTTTGTATGACATGTATTTTAAAAAAAAACGTAGTCACCTTCCCTAATTCCTTCATTCCATCTTCTTCTTGATTATTGTGGAGAGAGCATCAATATGGGTAAATTAGGAAAATATTGACAAATATAAAAAACTCTGTCTTATATTTAGGATCAATATTAACTCTCCAAATATATCTTAAACTAAGGACCGGAGGGAGTATTACATTCTTAAGGATCCTATTTAGCCAAGGACGACGATTGCTCATTCAGTGCATTCTCAAATTGCTGCCATGGGAAACAAATCTAGTGCAATGGATGATCAAATGATACTCCAGTATGCTTTTAGAGAAGCAAAAACGTGTGCCAATTTCTTGGCAAATGTTCATGATTTAGTTTTAGGTTTCTGCCTGTATGATCAACCTTTCCCATCCGGGGGAAAAAAAACCATGGTAATGAAACCCACTTCAAACATATGTGAATTTGACTCAAGAGTCAAGACTAAGGATTAAAAAGAACACAAAGCCAATCATTAGTAACATCACAGGGAAATAATAAAAGGAACTTGCTTAAAGAACTTGAACTTCATTCCATAACTGAGGTTCCTTAGAACCTGAAACTTCCAACTGATGAAATTTTTTCACTTCTTTTGCAATTTTAGCAACCAGCTTTCGCTCCTCCATGTCTGCCATCAAAATAATGCTTTAATGACATTAAACATGTAGCCCAACAGGTAGAGTTAGAAAGTGCATATATTTATGTCCTAAGCTTGCATTCCAATTCACTTAATTAATGCATAAAAAAGGTAGTTGTTACGACTGTAAATGGTCTATTAAAAGTTGTAAGTGTACACTGTCGTAAACAAGTAATATAGAAGTGAGTAGAGTATCGTCTCCATGAGGATTGATCACTAAATACCAAAATGAATAATTTTAATTCTATTTAGTCGATCGATTAGTTGGTGATTGAGATTATAAAATTTAAAATGATTAAATATGAATGCAAATGATATAAAAACAACTATGAGAAAATAGCCCTAGGGATCAGATTTCACTTAACAAATTTTGGATTGAATCACCTATCTATTCTAGTCCAATTTATTCAATATAATTGATAGCCGAATTTTCCTAATTTAATTACCAGCCTCTTCCAAGGTCAAACAATTCTATAATTAATTGCTAATCTAATATATTCCTATATGAATTCAAGCAATTAATCATGCATTAAGATTTATGGAACTCATTAAGACTACACAACTCATATGAATATATTCCTATTTCATATGCAAGTTATGGTTTTAATTATAAAATCTACGCATATGCATCTTCTTCCGGTCTCAACATACATATTAAAATCATTCAAAAGATGGTTAGTCAATTGAAAGCATTAAGAACAATAATTAAAACTCAATCATGAAGAAAAAAAATTAAAATTAGATTTAATAAGTTAAGATTCAATCCATCATTAATAAGCTACATCATCACCCTAGGAAAATAAAAATTTAGCTCATGATGAAATAAAAACAAAACTAAAATAAATTCAAAACTTCATAAACATTCCATAAAACTGGATTATTAAATTCCAAAACATAAAGATACAACCACAATATGCATGAAAATAGAGAAATCTAGCCGTCCTTATAGGAGGTAAAACCTTCCATGTAGGTGGCAACATATATCGTCCATAAGGGAGGACTACCGATACCGTCCATAAAGGAGGTCTACCTAAGCCTTCCAAGATGGAGGTATGCAAGAAATAATACAATGCATGAAATTAACTCTAAAAAATAATACAATGTTTTCCTCTATCAGAGAAAAGACGCCCTCTCCTTTGCAATGATGCACATCTATATATAGGCAAGCGAAGTATTTAAACTCCTTCCGTTTTTCCACAAGTGCTACAGTAACTTTCGTTTTTTCATAAGTGCTACAGTACTTTCGTCTTTTTCCACAAGTGCTGCAGTAACTATTGGCAGAATGCTACAGTGATTATAAGCAATGATGAAGCTATAGTGCTATTGCTACAATACCCTATCACTTTTTCAGCCCCTCCTTGTCCTGTTTCAATCCCGTGGGTCTATTTTTAGGTCTCCTTTCTTCTTTCATTGTGGAGTTGTATGTGGCTATCAAAAGAAAAATAAGGAAATATTTATCAATTACACCCAGATTCATTACATTAAGCTCAAATATCGTCCACAAAATCATCATATAAGAAAAAATAAATATGCAAATATTTTATTTATCAGCAGTATGGGGTGAGGTAAAAATTTAATTCAATTCAAAGGTAAGTCCAAAGGTCAACCAATTCAAAGTCTTTACTTCTTGGCAAATATAGGATAAGAAAGTCAACCTACTATCAAATCAGCTGCAAATTCAAGGTTATCCAGTAAGAATTCTTCCCATATGTAACACCTTTTCCTTATACCCTTTTACTATGCATTAGAAGTAACCTCATTATTATTACAGCTCAGAAGAATCATTAAATAATCTCCTACCTAAAATTTTTCACATTTATTCTTGAAGCATTATTCATTTGGTAAAGAACATATTTACCAGATTGTTTAACTTTATTCAGGGGGTTACTTAATTCTTTTCATTCCTTATTATCAGAGTATCTCTTTGTTTATTAAACCGTTCTACTTACTTGATTAATGGGCTCATACCGTGAGATTGCCCATTACTAGTTCAATTATCATGCTTCAGAAAAATATCCATCCGTTATACATGTTATACAATTAACCATTTCAAATATTAATTATACATAATGGATTAGCGCATCTTAGTCTTCATCTCCTCATCACAACTTCTTCATCTGGCACATTGTCTTGCACTCCTCTTCTGTGCTTACATGCCTATATGGTTGGTTGAGGGAGGGTGAGATTCGGGGGAATCTCAGTAACAAACAATACCACTTAATATGCAAGATAAATGCTTAATGCATGACATGTTTACGTAACATGAATTTATGCTAACATAATGACATATCTGCATGCTCAATGTATCATACATCATACTCATGGCTAAAGCATATATAGAAACAGAGCTTCAATTAATCATATATACATCACATAATCAAGCAAAGCAATTACTCACATCAATACAAAAGCATAAATATCAAGGACATATAAGTAGGGTAAGTCCACTACCTTTTGTCTTTGAGTCCCCTTTTTGGTGCATTTTCTTCCAACCACTGAAGTTGCTTCCATTGTCTCTTCTTTGTCATCTCATGGCCCTAGATAAATGGCCATATTATTAGAGTCATGACAAATAAATGTCCAATGGGCTATCTTAGCCTTTAGGACATGTCCCTTATCTTTGGGCCCATACTCGACCCAATTTTTATAACTTAAGACACTTTGGTTAGTTAACTTTAAAGTTAACACATTAGGTCCAATGGGTATTTAGTGGGCCCTTACTTACTCCAAGTGTTTAACTTAACCCTTTGAGGTCAACTTAATTACCAAATGCCATAACCTTTTTATTTTCGCACAATTTTCAAAAGTTGACAGAATTTTCAAGAAACTTTGAAAATTCATATATTTTTCTACAAATACCTGAATTAGGTGGTTCAAAATTTTGTGTCACTTATTAAATCTATTTTAAGGGAAAAATAATTAGCACCGCCAATTACACGCACACATTTCTAGAATTCTCAATTATTCACTTCTGTCACAAAATTCTGCCTAGAATTAATGCCCAACTTCCAACAATCAAAACTTTTTGTGTACTTATCCAATTGCCACAAGTTACCTATCAAATTAAAGCTTATTGGGTCTACTTTATTTCTAAAACCTTTCGTGGACATTGGACTTCATTTGGCCAGACAAACACATCACAATCAGTCTGCCACCATTATCTTTCCAGAATCATTATCAAACTTAAAAAATATATATCTCTCAAACTACTTGTCCAAATGATACATTTCATATATCAAAATAAATCTCTTTAAGTATATTTTCAGGGAAAAATATCACCATATGGTAATTACAACCACAAAATTACCAAAAACTCGTCAAACCCTATCTGTTCCAGAATTCATTCTAGAAACGGGGCTTAACTTTAAAAAAATCATAATTTTAAATTCACCAATCAAAAATTACATTCTACCCATCAAATTAAAGCTCATGATGTCTACTTTCATCCTATAAAATGTCATAGCATTTGAACCAATAAAAAACATGCCACAACATCACTGCCTTCCAAAAAATGAAATATGGCAGTACTACTCTTAAGTTCCAAATTTGTGATTTCTCATTTCTAAACCTTATATAACACCATTTACAAGACCAAATTGTTAGATCCCATATGTTTTGATGATAACAAAGATTGGACTAATGATAAAAGAGGATATGATAACAAATGAATTTGAACAAAGTAAATAAATGACAGATAAAGCATTACTTGAAGTAAGCACTAAAGTAATGAAGAAGATCTGAGAGAAAGAGTAAAGGAAAAACCTCAGTGGCAGTTTTTGTATACGTTTACTCTAGTGACCACTCGAGTAAGGACATTGTTACTCGAGTAGCTACTCGAGTAATGTTGAAAGAAAATGTTTTCGAAAGCACTGCCAAAATTTGGAAGAAGTTACTCGAGTAGCCACTCGAGTAATCTGTAAAGTTATATGAGCTATTACTCAAGTACCCACTCTAGTAATACATGAGAAAAGGCTTTACTCGAGTAGCCACTCGAGTAACCATGTTAGAAAAAGGCATTACTTGTAATACCCCGAATTTTGAGATTCGAGGCTAGAGAATAAGCCTGAAATAAGTGGATTGCTAAGCCCCGGTTTAGCAAGATCCCAAATTATGATTAAGGGTTAATGACTCCAAAAGTGGATGTGGTTAGTGATGAATAAACTCTTTTGGAGATTATGGTGTGATTTGGCACTCGATGTGATTCGTATGTGTTGTGGGCAGCGCCGAAACCCTGTATTTAAGTTCAATTATGGATTAACATCTAAATTAACTTAAAATAGAGGGGAGGGCGCATTGTGGAAGAAATGAAATGATATGAAGTGTTTGATGGTGATTCCAAGGGAATTGCCAGAAATAGGGGCAAAACGGTAAAATTACCGACCAATTGATCGGTTACCGAAGAGGAAACTCATTGGTAACTTCAAGATGAATGGTTAGGATTGATTTGTGTAATAGATCAAAGGGTGGAATCTCATGTGGTGTGCTTATGTGAACTCATGGTTGATGGAACAAGATCTTGACAAGTGGCAAATTGTGGACCCTTGGATTTGGGTCAAATGTTCAAAGTTTTCCCTCTCTCCTCTCCTCCCTTATTTGGACGATTTGTGGCCCTAAAAATCTGCTCACTTCTTCATCATCTTCATTTCATCATCTCATCCCCCCCCTCTTGTTTCTCCATGGCGTCCCAAAGCTAGGAAGAAAGAGAAAAGAATAAGATTCTTGATTGGAGGTGTTTGATGGCTTGAGCAAAAGTGGAAAGATATAGAATCAACAAATTGATTTGGGAAAGAGGAAGAGGGTTTAGTATTCATTTGGATCGCGAGTAAGCGGAGCTGGAGCATACGTGGAGGGAACTTACCTCTCTTGCATGCTTTGATATATGTGTTTGTGTATTGATGCATGTATTGCTTTGCTGGATTATGTGAAACATGTATGAATGATTGTAGCTCTGTTTCTAGTTATGCTATGGCCATGAGTATGTTGTTGAAACATTGATCACGCAGATATGTCATTGTGTGGACATGAGTTATGTATTGCAAGCATGTCATGCATTAAACACATATCATACATTCATATAGGTATCTGTTTCCTACTGAGATTCTCTCGAATCTCACCCTCCCCTACCAACATTTTAGACAGGGTAGGTAGATCGAGGATGGAGTAAGCAGTTAAGGGTGACGGGACTCCTTCGGGTTGTCTTTCTGATAGTTGGTTATCATAGTTGGGAGTATTATGTATTGGATATTTGTATATGTGGATGAGGATTTAATTATGTGTATTTGAGGTGAGATTTGTGTAATCCCCGTATGAGAACTTGTATATGGGCGTATTGCCTTTTGTAAATCCTTTTGTAAGGATGTGAACCCGGGATTGCCGGGATTATTATATTATGCACTCTGATTTATATATTGAATGTGATTATCCGCGTGAAGTGATTGTATTCAAAATGTGATTGAGGGAAGTGATTTCCCGGTTCAACTGAGGTTGAAGGTTTGAAAGATGAATTGTGATCCAAGGATTAGACTCAATAGTCAAGCTGGTCCTTAGGAGGTTGATATGACCTATATGGTCTGTGGTGCCAAGATGTGGTACTAGATTGGCATTGAAATGTGTATCAGGTATCCTAAGGTTGCTAGTGTTAATCTAGCACAGGGAAAAGTGATTCTGTGGAGAATTTAAATTTGAAAGAGTTATCTACGAGGATTTGAAGTGGAGAAGGCAACCTACAGGGAGTTCTGATCGGAGAGGGCTACCTACGGCGACGTTTGATCGGAGCGGCTATTTGTGTGTTTATTACCTGCAGCCCACTAGGGGTGTGTGTGGCACACAGTGGGAGGACCGTGCCTTCAGGGCGGTGGAGATACAGGGGATATGTGAGTCCTGGGTGAAATGTGAGTAACCCAGCTGCCTGCCAGGTTCAGTGTAAGGGCCGGCCAGTGGAGCCCTGGTACGTAGTTGACCAGGGGGGTGGGCACTCTGAAGGGGTGTGACAATATAAAAAAAAATTGTGACAGCCGCCGTGACGACAAACCCTAGTGTGCAGCTGCCGTGACGACGAACCTTAGTGTGCACTCGCCATGACGTTGAATCATAGAATAGAGTTCTGGGAACGTTGGGAGTATGGGATCTCAACGGAGTGCTGGTTATGGCTTTGGATGATTCAAGTTGAATCGGGCCAAGGTCTGACAAAGATGAATACATGTTGTGAATGTTGTCAGGTGTAGTGGGAGATTCCTATGGGACTCCTGTTAAATCAACTTGACATTGTTAAAGCACAAATGAGGAGGAAGACCTCAAAGTGTGCAATGGAAGCGTGTGAATGTGATATGTTTGAGAATTGTGTTGAGCAGAAGCTCGAGGTTACCGTGACAAATGATGTGTTAACCATGGCTTTGAGAGGTAAAACTTCGAAGTTCAGATTATTTTGTGAAAAAGGGGTCTTGAAGGATCCTTGTTTAGTGAAAATAATTTGTGGTGGATGGAATTATTAAAATGCCTGGTTTCAGCTTGTTGCAATTGTGCATTGTGAGTTTCTCACCTGCGGCCGCATGGGGTGATTCCTATGGCGGAGGACCGTTCCGCTGGGGCGGAAGTTACGAGGGATTGACTATTTGTAAGCCGTGAGGCTATGTATATGCATTGCCACGCCAATAGTCCTTGAGTCGCTAGCAACGGTTCGGGTAAAGACTGTGCGTCTTCTCGACGGTAAAAGGGGGATGAGGGTGGAGTGTGATTGTGAATCTGTGATAGTTGTGAATAAGCTGGGATTGAGGTATGCCGTAGCAGAGCAGAGCTAGTTTAGCTGATGGCAAATTCGACCACATGATCGGGGATTCTTGTTTGTGAGGGCAATTACCCCGGCATGGCCAGTTTGGCTAGCCACCACGTTGGTTGCACTGGTGTTGACCCGAGGCCAAAAGGCGGTGCATAAAATTAGAGTCTGCAATGTACGTTTGATAAGGAAGAGGATTTTCTTGTGAGTCCTGGGTGAAAGGTGAGTAACCCAGCTGCCTGCCAGTCCCGGTCAGGGGACGGCCATCGTAGCCCTGGTACGTAGTTGACCAGGGGGTGGGCACTCTTAAGGGGTGTGACAATAAAATTGTGAGTCCGGTAACCCACGTGCATCCATCGGATGGGTGTGATGCACGCAGCGGAAGCGTGGGCACCCATTAAGGGGGTGTGACAATAAAAGGCGCCTGGATAGAAGAGACTGAGACTCTAGGTGGGCCATTATGGTCGGGTACTTTGGATAGAAGAAATTGAGATCCCAAAGTGACCAGATGATGTGACATTGTGTTGATACCCAAAAGTCCCGGTTACCACTAGTGGAGTTACTGGTGGGTGTACGGGTGAGGGCTACACCATGAAAGTTGATACAGAAGTAATATTGTGTTGATACCCAAAAGTCCCGGTTACCACTAGCGGAGTCACTGGTGGGTGTACGGGTGAGGGCGACACCATGAAAGTTAATACAAAAGTAACATTGTGTTGATACCCAAAAGTTCTGGTTACCACTAGCGGAGTCACTGGTAGGTGTACGGGTGAGGGTGACACCATGAAAGTTGATACATATGTGATATTGTTGTGAATTCCCAAAAGTCCCGGTTACTACTAGTGGAGTTACTGGTGGGTGTATGGGTGATGGTAAGGTTCTGAATGCGAATACAGTGGAAGAGTTTGTGTATACAGCTAAGGCTGTTGTTTAATGTATTGAGGTTGTGGTGTTTTGGGGTTACTCCCGGAAGGGGTAACTAGATTGAGTTGAGCAGAGTGGTGGCCTATGCTGCCCAATTGCCGAGATCTTATGATATGGCTCATGATTTAGAGCCTCCGGGTATTGTGGTTATGTGATCATATAGTTTTGTGGCAATCGTGTGTGGAGGCGATTGCAATTGTTTGGAAATAGTGTGGTGATTGTGTTTGTGCGGCAATTGTGAAATGGGCCGATTGCAGTTTGTGGCAACTGGGTTGCATATATTGTGTAAGATTCTTTCGAGAATTTGAGTTGTGGTGCACCGGTTGTCCGGGTGGTCTAGAGGGGACTATTCCAATGTGAATGAATTATGAAACGGAAGCTGTTGTGAAGAAGCATTCGTAGTTTGTGGATTAAGTGGTTCGACAAATTTCGAGGACGAAATTTATTGAACGGGGGGAGAAATGTAATACCTCGAATTTTGAGATTCGAGGCTAGAGAATAAGCCTGAAATAAGTGGATTGCTAAGCCCCGGTTTAGCAAGATCCCAAATTATGATTAAGGGTTAATGACTCCAAAAGTGGATGTGGTTAGTGATGAATAAACCCTTTTGGAGATTATGGTGTGATTTGGCACCCGATGTGATTCGTATGTGTTGTGGGCAGCGCCGAAACCCTGTATTTAAGTTCAATTATGGATTAACATCTAAATTGACTTAAAATAGAGGGGAGGGCGCATTGTGGAAGAAATGAAATGATATGAAGAGTTTGATGGTGATTCCAAGGGAATTGCCAGAAATAGGGGCAAAACGGTAAAATTACCGACCAATTGATCAGTTACCGAAGAGGAAACTCATTGGTAACTTCAAGATGAATGGTTAGGATTGATTTGTGTAATAGATCAAAGGGTGGAATCTCATGTGGTGTGCTTATGTGAACTCATGGTTGATGGAACAAGATCTTGACAAGTGGCAAATTGTGGACCCTTGGATTTGGGTCAAATGTTCAAAGTTTTCCCTCTCTCCTCTCCTCCCTTATTTGGACGATTTGTGGCCCTAAAAATCTGCTCACTTCTTCATCATCTTCATTTCATCATCTCATCTCCCCCCTCTTGTTTCTCCATGGCGTCCCAAAGCTAGGAAGAAAGAGAAAAGAATAAGATTCTTGATTGGAGGTGTTTGATGGCTTGAGCAAAAGTGGAAAGATATAGAATCAACAAATTGATTTGGGAAAGAGGAAGAGGGTTTAGTATTCATTTGGATCGCGAGTAAGCGGAGCTGGAGCATACGTGGAAAGAAAAGGGTAGGGAACTTACCTCTCTTGCATGCTTTGATATTTGTGTTTGTGTATTGATGCATGTATTGCTTTGCTGGATTATGTGAAACATGTATGAATGATTGTAGCTCTGTTTCTAGTTATGCTATGGCCATGAGTATGTTGTTGAAACATTGAGCACGCAGATATGTCATTGTGTGAACATGAGTTATGTATTGCAAGCATGTCATGCATTAAAAACATATCATACATGCATATAGGTATCTGTTTCCTACTGAGATTCTCTCGAATCTCACCCTCCCCTACCAACATTTTAGACAGGGTAGGTGGATCAAGGATGGAGCAAGCAGTCAAGGGCGACGGGACTCCTTCGGGTTGTCATTCTGATAGTTGGTTATCATAGTTGGGAGTATTGTGTATTGGATATTTGTATATGTGGATGAGGATTTAATTATGTGTATTTGAGGTGAGATTTGTGTAATCCCCGTATGAGAACTTCTATATGGGCGTATTGCCCTTTGTAAATCCTCTTATAAGGATGTGAACCCGGGATTGCCGGGATTATTATATTATGCACTCTAATTTATATATTGAATGTGATTATCCGCGTGAAGTGATTGTATTCGAAATGTGAAATATGAGACCAGGTTAACTAGATTTCAAAAGTTAGTTGTGAAAATCCCGTCTAGTAGATGGGTTTGTAAATGTTATTTAATTGTTATTGTTCTCTATTTCATTTTAATCCCATATTTCGGATATAATTACGAAAGGGGGTTACATTACTCGGCCCTCATTATTCTTTGCTTTCTCAGCTCTGAGCTCTTCTCTAAGCTTAGCAATCATATCCCACTGATCCCGAATCAAGCCCATCAACTCTTGCATAGGGTCCGGTGGATTATCATTGACTACCTCCACCTTGGGATTTACTTGTACTCTGGGGCGACCTTTCGATGTTCATTTCATTCTACAAAGAACTCAACCCATTAATTCAACAATTATGGTATACACATAATTCCACAAAGCACATATATCCACATAATAAACTCACATATGTGTATACAACAGTCATTCACAATGATCTTATATCACTAAGGCCAAACTATGGGAGCTATCCTAGCAATCTCTACCCTTGCCAGAAATTACAGCTCTGATACAAAAAATGTAACCCCCTCACCGTAATTACATCCGTATTATGGAATTTAAGTAAAATAGAGACCAATAAGACAAATCAACATTTATAATCCCTAATCACGAGATGGGGTATTTCAAAAATTAGTTCAAAACATAGATAATCCTGGTCTCACATTCACGTTTGTGAATATAATTACTTGAGAATTCAAATCATATAATGAATATCAGAGTGCGTAACTAAAATCCCTGCAACCCCGGGGTACTTACATATATATATATATATAATGGGTTCAAAGTTCCCAAAATGGGGATTTCATATCCAAAATTATCATTTACATCTTATATACATTTGGTAATCCTAAACTAAAAACAGATAACCAACAATCCACTAAATGTCCCAATTTAAGTTAACCACTTCTGGTTGTCCGCTTCCCTTTCGAGCCACTCGCCCTATTTGAAATATTAGTCATATAGAAAGAGTGAGATTCTAAAGAATCCCAGTAGTAACAAATCATTCATACCACATGTAATCCATAGCATGTAAACAAATCACCACATAACAGCAACTCAAATCACACTCCACCCTCATCCCCTTTTACCGCCGGGAAGGCACACCGTGCTAACCCGAACTGTTGTTAGCGACTCAGGGACTGTTGGTATGGCAGTGCATACGAATAGCCTTACGGCTCACATATAGCCTTTCAGCTATAATTAGCCTTTTGGCCCACATAATCACATATATCACACCCTAATCTCATCCCCTTTTACGGCCGGGAAGGCACACAGCCCTTACCCGAACCGTTGTTAGCGACTCAGGGACTATTGGTATAGCGGTGCTTACACAATTTCATAAATCTTGCATCATTCAAATCGATCATAAACCAATGATATAGCACACATACAATGTATCACATAAGGTATAAAGAAAGAGTCACTACCTGTATCTTTCCTGACTGGCTCCGGTACCGTGGTCTCACGAGGGCGACATATATCAAATCCTATACCAAATTAGGGACAACCGGTCAATCTCTTTTCCAAGTGCTTAATTTCATAATACTCTAAGTTGGTTATCATTTAGGACTCTTTAGGTGACTATTAGAGGCTTAAACATATGCCTAAAGGGTTGAGAGAAACTACCCTGAAGACCCCTATTTTGAAGATATAACAGTGATTTTCAGTTGGCTCACTCAAGGGAAGATGACCTCACTCGAGTGGTGAAAGACTCCTGCCCGAGTGAGAACGACTCTCACTCGCGAGTGTTTGACAGTGAGAAACTACTACGACTAGAAAGTGCCCACATTACTCGAGCATAAGACTTTATACTCGGGCGATGACTCCAAATCTGCTCGAGTCCCCGAAAGTGCAACATAATGAGTGGCAACCCGAGAGCACATGCAACATCAGAGAGACAAGCTTACTCGAGCATACCCTCCAGTGCTCAGGTGAGACGGTCTTGCTTGCGAGTGTCAGAGCACACTCTTGAACAATGGCCAGCGAGTGACAACCCGAGAGCAGTCCTAACCAAGCTCTCACACTATCACTTGAGCAATCCCTTGCTCACTTGAGTGATCATCAACCTCACTCGCGGATACAAAAGTACACTCGAGCTCACTTCATGCAAACCCAGGCAAAACACAACGCAGAAAGGGCAAAATACATGCAGCACTTGAGCATGATCTTCCCTCACTCGAGTGAGACTATCAGAATGCCCAGATCGTAGCAAATACTAGAATTTCCTATATGGTCAAAATCATACCTAATGGTTCCCAAACTTCACACAAAGCTCGTACACACTCAAAGTGACATAGGGAACCCATTGGTAACCTCCAAAACACTCTAAAAACTCTTTTTACCACAATCAAACACTTAGTTCTCTATGATACACACAATATCCAAATTCATTCAATTCACTTCCCAACTTTAAAACTACAATCAACATTTAACTAACTTCACAATGAACTAATCCCAACATCAATCACTATGAAACTCATACATTCAACATTTGGCATATAACTAGGGCAAATTCCAGATTTTACCAAACTTAATCCAAAAATCACAAAATATATATCAAAATGCATCGAATCCTTACCTTTTCACTTTGCCAAATTTAGAATCTTGATTCTCCAACTTTTAAATTTCGACTTCAACCAACACACAAACCTCCACCTTTCAAGATTCTATAACTATCACAATGGAGCTCTCAATGAGATACACAACATTAGATAACAGGATTTAAGCATAGGAGAATCACAACTCACCCAAAATCAAAGCTTTCTCTCTTCTCTTCCCTTGCTTGTGACCGCCGGAAATAGAAGAAAGAGGAGAGAGAGATGATGAGATGAAATGTGTTTCTCTTCCCTTCCTATACACACAAACCGCATAGGAGAGAGATAATGAGGAAAAGTGGTGTTTTGTCTCTTATGCCTCATCCCATGATCCACACAAGGCCACATGTCAACATCTTCTCATTTCCACCATGAGCTTACCTAGACGCAAAGCATAGGATTCTGACCCAAATGCAACAAATCTCAACCCTTGATCTCTAATCACCACACACATTTATACCAAATTCACATCATATTTCTCCAAAAGTGTTTAATTACTCAAATCACAATTAATCTCAAGGTCATTAGCCCTAAATCCCAAATTGGGATATTACAACACTTACACTAGCCTATTTCGCCTGACTAATCAATCCTTACCTCATGACATAGCTGGGTGGCGTCTTTCTACCAACCCAATGACATCGTATATATGTTTTGTGCACATCTGCATCGACACTTTAATCCTACTTCCTATACATACTGGGACCTCTGCTCGGTAGTGTCGGATCACATAGTCCCGAGAGTCTTTCTATCTCTCGACATTCTTGGGATTCTTTCCGAACTGGGCTTAATCGTTTGCTAGATACAGGCTTATCCTCAAGTTTCTAGGCCTAAAATTCAGGATATTACACCATAGATGATAACTTTCAGGCAAAAAAAATTCCAATATCTGCTATAGGGCAATTTATATAATTTAAAAGAAGTTGTACTGTCCATAAGCCATAAATAATACAACTTATTTTGCAAACACCATGCAATACATATGTCCACATCTAGTTCAAATTTACATTATTTGCTGGGGAAATCTATTTACAGATGTTTCAAGTTTCAGTAAAAAAATTTACAAAGAACCATGAACGCCCACATAAGATGATTTGAATATTATATTGACTCTTTACTGACCAAACCAAGTCACTGCCTCCCTTTGCGGCAATTTTTCAAATATGTGCACCTGACGGAGATGGAGCATGTGTACTGACATTTGGCACCAAATCCTGCAGCTGAGATGTATTTGGCCGCCTAAACATAATATTTGGCTAACCATTATAAGGTAGGCCATGCAAGTAAAAATAATGGAGTATATACGCGGAAAAGCATGAGATTTTTGGGCATTTCTATGGAAAGGAGCCAAGTTTTGTATTCTAACATGGATCATCAATCTGGAAGAAGTCAAGTATATAAAGAATTTAAAAAAAACCTTGTTCAATTGTTTGTAGATGCCTTGATTTAAACTCTTGCATTTTTAATGCTAAAACAGGACAAGGAAATAGTGGTATGAATTGAATATCATGCCACAAGATATTGAAATTTTGATTCCCAAAAACTGAAAACAACTTAAATATCACAGAAAACTATAGGGACTGATATTCAACTATTTCAGTACTATATTCTTATTCCCTTCATAGAAAAGCAAAACAAGAAGAAAATAATAGAAGGAATTCACTGAACTAAATTTGCTGAAGTTTTATTAATGGCAAGTCAATATACAGAACAGGTGCATTCTACTAATTTTCAAGAAAAATATATATTAAGGAATGAGCCAAGCCAACAAAAATATATAGTAAGAAAACAAAAGGACAGTGGGGAAAATAAAGGAAAGACGCTTGGGATCAAGTTGACTGACACATCCACATAAACTCGTACTCTTTCCACCAGTCTTCTGCAAAATCTTCTTGTCAAGTACATGACCCCTAACTCAATGAACCTTTTCACAAACTTGAAATAGAAATGAGATTATATATAAAGGCATTGATGGAAGGGATATTTTCATCGCTGATTCATTTTCATTAGAATACTATTGCTTGACAATGATATCATCTCATCCCTGTGCAGTCAAACAAAAGATGAACTACCTTCTGGTTCTGGAGTAAGGATCACAAAATTTTGATGGGCACATCACTAAGAGTAGGTAAAGAATAAAGAAAATCATTCATGATAATAATATTCAAAACAGAGCAAGAATATCATGCCAATTCAGACTTATCACACCAATAACACCTCATGCAGAGAAACATGAAATAAGCTGCACGACAAGAAACATAGTGATTGATTTTAAAATCCTTATTAATCATTCTATAAGCAAGTCATTTCTAAAAAAAATGAAGACATCAAGGAAATATAGAACAAGGACAATAAAATGGTAAAGTAACACCAAGAGGAAGATGGACTTACTTGCTGAACAGCTTCTTTAGTGAATGGATACCATCATACCAATGCCGCTTTCCAACATAAACATTAGCAGAAAGGCCTTTTGCTTCAAAAGCCATTTTAAATATTGGAGCCAGCAGGAGCACCACAAACAATAAGATTGTCATTGCAAATATCAAATCCATTCAGAAACATTAATGTAAGAATGTTGGTAAAATAAAGAAAATAATCGTGTTTTCTCTTTGTGAAGATTAGAGGTTATAGCTAGGAAAGCCAGAAAAGGAAGAAAGGAACCAAACGAAAGGTGCATTTGACCTGTCATAGAGGTCAGTAGCAGCCTCCTTTCACCGTTGTGCAACAGCCTCTTCAGGCTTCTTCTCCATGCCCTCCTTTTTCTGAATCTGTTCACACATTTCCTTCTTACCCAAATTCCCAACATCTGGATGGTGCCAAATCGTTTTGCAAATGCCACAATATTGTTCGAGTTTTGAGACTGAGAAAAACACATCAATAATTTTAGAAATTACATTTGTCTACTAAAAATTTATTTAAACAAATTGAAACTACCTGAAATGAGGTACTTTGCAAAAACATTGGCACAAAGTTTGCGATAAAGTTGAGTTGAAGAATTGAAATCCTTAGTAGGTGTTTAGGAAGTTTTCATACCTAGGTTTGCGCAGCCTGAGACAAAACTCCTCTCACGCATTTACCTCGTAAAATCATAAAAGCTATTCTCAAAAGCTAATACAAACACACAAGTTACCACAGCCAGCGTCTCGTATCCTATATGATATTTATCCCCAAGACGAAAATCTACAGATTTCCAACATATATAAGGTCAATATTTTAAGATTGACTTTTGGGTGATTCAAAGTTGGAATAATTACTTATATAAAGACAATTTATCCCATAAACATTTTTCAGAGGAGTTTAGGCACAGTAAACATTTTTTGATGCAAAAGTACCCTAAACATTAAAAAGTAACCCATTAACGTCATTTCCATTAAGTGGGAAGCTGTTGATGGTGAAAATGTAACCTTTGACCAGATGTGCTGACATGTATGGTGAACTGGTGAATAGGGTTTGAAAAATTTGACCAAAGTCATGCTGATGTGTATATTCTTTCTTTAGGGGCAAAAAAATAATCAGAAAGTCGCACCTCCCCCACTAGAATCGAAGACCAGTAGGAGCATGAGCTGAAATCTTGGTTCTTCCATTAAGGTCCAGCCAAAATGCAAAATCAAAAATCATTTTTCTTCTTAAACCCAAATGTTGATCGAGCATGTTTACCAAACTAAAGACCCATGCTTACAAATTCCTTTTTTTTTTCCTTCCTATGTTTGCAAAATCAAAGCTCAAGCTTGGAACTATCAAAGCAAGAAAAAACAAGGAAGCCGTCGGTGGTTCAGATCTCAGCAAATAAGACCTATGTTTTACAAAATCAGAGCTCAAGTTCGTAGATCAGATAGAGATATCTTGGAGAGATAAGGAGAAGCAATGAAAGAAAGAAGAAGGCGACATCGTGATTATTCTTAAATCATGAAGTCGTCGTCAAGAGGGTGTCTGGGTAAAGTCACGATTATTCTCAAACAACCCCACAAGCAACAAGCCAATTACTCACCTATGAATCTCTTTTTCTTTTCGCTTTCTCTACTCCATTTCTTCTGTAGTCGAAGATCCTGCAAGTAGACTGTGTAATCCGAGTCATGTCCAAGGACGTTGTCCTTAAGAGCTATTCCACAACCACCGGCTAACTGGAAGCGGCACTCCCTAGGATAAAACAGACCTTTCCAGAGAGGAAAAGAGTGCTTGAGATTTCTAAACGAGGTGCCTTAACCTCTTGCAGGCAATGCCTTTTATAGGCCTCTAATGCACTTGAACGTTGGGCAAAAAATCAATGGCAATAAACACGATTAAACCAGAGGTTTTGAATGTTGAAGGGCATAAAAATATTTTATTGATCAGTTCCAAAATCTGGAGATAATGGCCTGCAACATGAACGTTGGCAATGATGGTTGGTTAAACAAAATAAAATATGGTTAATGCCCTTGTATCCGAAATGTTGAGAACTCAAATTCAAATACATCAAAACTTGATTTTTCCGGTAAGACATTTTCACAAAATAAATTTTAGATTTTTCTAAAAAAACATTTGGTGAAAAGTGCCCCATCCATATTTAACTCGTGCGTATGGGGCAGGGGAAATTGCCGAATTTCCATTGCGTTTGCCTCCTAGTGGCTCATGGTTGTGCACGCGAGCCCACTCTTCCTCTTGGCCCATTTACTAGGCCAAATTCATAAAGTGTAATATATATACACTTGTATTCTCTCTTTCCCAAGTAATGTGAAACTTGTTCCGTTTGACACACCACTTGCATGTTAAAACTCTAACAATCCCCCACATGTGTCAAAAGGAACTCCTTTAGCTAAGTTACACACACGGGTATAACCATTGTATTTAGTGGTCCTATGAATTTAAAACCAGACCTAGAATGATAACACTTAGTACATAGAGATATTGATAGTCTTATGAACTTAAAACCAACAACTCTTAGGCGTGTACTAGAGGTATTAAGAGTCAGATTATATCCCACATTTCACTGTTAACATGGTTTTGCATGTTAAGACGTCCATGTGTGTGCCTGGTGCATAATGAATACTCTAGAGCTTTTGCCATGATCTCATAAGAGCGGCCCTATTCCACATTCGTAGAGGTGATTTCATGAAATGTACCTGTAGTGAGCACAACATCACGTAGGATTATGAAATCATTAAGAGTTTTGCTCATCCTCACTAAAATGCATTCTAGCACTTTCTCAGCATCATAGGAAAGGACTAAGAATTTACTTTAGTGCTAGCAAAACTAACACATGACTTGTTCTTATCTATTGAACCTCCTTCATAGGATCTTCAATCATAGAGGTTGGGTTGCCATTATTGTTAATTTCGTATCAGCTTAAGTCCCATTCCCCTTGATGAATCAAAGATTTGTTTCCTCCCTAAGGGTTATGTAAACGGATATGAGATTCACCGCTGACCTCACATAATCGATTGAGATGACACCATCTTTTAGTAGCTGATTTATTATATTATGTCCCATTGGATATGTTTGCTTTTACCATTAAAGATTTTATTTTTAGCCGTAGCTATTGTAGATTGGCTATCACAATGTAAAGACACTAATGGTATTGGTTTTCTACCTAGTGGGATATCTGCCAAGAATTTTTTCAACCACTCAACCTTAGTACCAGCCAACTCTATAACCCCCTTCTACCATAGGCCAAGATTAAGTTCATAATTAAACGATAATGTCGAATTAGAGACCGTAATACTATTTGGGACTTAATAAAATTTTCTTTTGCCCAAAATGGGATTTTCAAAACTTTTACAAAACATGTTCAACAATGGTCTCATATTCACATTTCAATACATAAATGACTTGTACAGTACGATTTCATTTATAAATATCAGAGTACATAGTAAATTCCCGATACACTCGGAATCCATAAATCAAGTAAGGGTTTATACAAGGCATGATGCCTAAAATCTACTTCCCTGAACTTGGAGATTACACAAAACTACACCATAAATCCATTATACACAATTATTTCCCAATAAAAAAAATCCAAAAGACCAATTACAAGTATGATAACCAAATATTCTCAAATAAAACTCCCATTCGGAGCTTTAACTACTCTTCGTCACCCGCTTTCCCTTTGATCCTTCGGCCCTGTCTAAAATTATTTTGGGAGAGTGGGATTCTAGGGAATCCCCGTAGTGTCAAATCACTCATAGTATGCACAACAACAAAGCATGAAAGCAAATCATCACACAACACATAGCAACTATAATGACATTTACAGTGACAAAGGTAGGTATGACTTGCGTCACCCTTACGTTTGCTCACGTTGAAGTTCTCACACTGTATTACACTATAACATGTTCATATCACATATATCACCACAGCTGGGATCCATATAAAATATTTCATATACACACAGCTACACTGACCGTATAGTCACATAGGAATCCATGATTCCACAATGCATCCTCAACAATTACAATGACAGATACAACGGCAGGGGTAGGTGTGATAACCATCACCCCCTACGACTGCTCACGCTGACTTGCTCACACTATAATGCCTTACGGTCGATAATACACAATGGCCCCATGCCAAATATTTTTATAACAAAACAATGATAAGTCATGCATACCAAGCATCATACACAACATGAGAGAAAAGTCACTACATGGTTTGTTCCATGCATGATCTGTCATAGCTCTCTCCCGAGTAGGGCAAATATCGTATCCTATAATTCATAATTAGGGACGAAGAGTCAATTCTCTATTCCAATGTTCAATAACAATTTAACTCTTAAATTGGTTATCATTATTGTCCCTTAAGTACCCATTAATGCCTCTAACAAAAGCCCTAATGGATTGGAAGAACTATCCCAAAGATCCCCTTTTAGAAGCACAAGTTCTAATTTTTCACTGTTGTACTCGAGTGAAGAAGACCTCACTTGAGTGAAGATGCACTTTGCACTCGAGCATAAAGGTTAGCACTCGAGTAATTGCCAAATGCTCACTTGAGTTCTAGGAAGTGAAGCACAGAAAGTGTTAACCCGATAGCAAAGGAAACTTTCAAAGAAAAGGAGCACTCGAGTGAAGACCCTTGTCACTCGAGTGACAGCTTAACACTCTCAAATGTTAAGGCACACTCTTGAAACTTGGTAGCAAGTGACAACCCAAGACGAGAGTTCATGGTGTCAAATACATTTGCACTCGAGTGAGAGGAGGCTCACTCGAGTGAGAACCCAGAATCTTGCAAGTGAGGCAACACTCTTACGTTTTGCCTGGAAGTACAACATGAAAGATGAAGGCAGAAAGGGAGAACCTACAAACTTCTTGTTCTTTTTCAGATCTTCTAGGTAGAGTTTGCAATTCCTCTTCCAATGACCGAGTTCATTGCAGAAGTAGCAGACTCCTTCCTTTGGAGGCTTTGCCTTCTTGGGTGCAGGCTTGGTTTCGGGCTTGTTTGACTCTTTGGTCTTACCACTTGAGCCATTACCCTTCCATTTGCCCTTCCGTTTCTTTTTCATACCCTTTCCTTTCTGAACCATCAAAACTGTACGGGGCTTTTTCTTAATGCTTTGCTCAGCAGTTTTGAGCATCCCATCAGCTCAGAAATTGATTTCTCCATGTTGTTCATGTTGTAGTTCATAACAAACTGGTCATAACTCTCTGGGAGTAAGTTGAGGATCAAATCCGTAGCTAACTCCTGGCTCATGGGAAATCCAAGCCTCTTAAGGTGATCAATATAGCCTTTCATCTTTAACACATAAGTACTAACCAATGAACCTTCAGCCATCTTGTAGGAATATAAGGCCTTTGTGGTCTTTATACCTTTCTTGCCTTGCCTGTTGCTGGAACATTTCCTTAAGATGGACTATCATCTCATGAGCCTCCATGAGTTCCAGATCTCTTTAGAGCTCTAGAACAATAGTGGCAAGCATAAGGCAACCTACATCCACAGAGTCATCCTTATGCTTTGTGTAAGCATCTCTCTGAGCTCTTGGAGCATTGGCTGCAGGCTCCTCAGGAATGGGTTAATCTAGGACATAAGCCTTTCTTTCCCGCTTGAGAACAATTCTCAAGTTCCTGAACCAGTCAAGAAAGTTGGTCCCATTGAGTTTGTCCTTCTCAAGGACTGATCGTAATGATAGTGTAGCAGTATTACTAGTCGACATGATTCTACAATTAAAATATGCAAAGTTAGTTAGTAATCTCCTACTAAGTTAACAACCCTCAAAATAATAATAAGTGGGCTAAGATCCATATTTGGCTTAAACTTAAGTCCACTTTGGCAAGACGCTTAAATTTAAGTTATTTAGGTAGGTAACGTATTTACCAATTACATCGCATGTAACTCTTAGATGTTTATGGGATTCGACCATCATATGATCCTACATGTTTAATCCCATCTAATACCTTGAGATGCAAAATCGTTTTGTTAATCTCAATTAAGTCCAAACAATAATGAATATTATGAGCAGCACCATTACTCATGCTTGTCTCATCAAGATAACTCATGTGCATCCACTTTGGTGGTTTCCACAATTGAGCGATCTAGGTTTTGGCAAGTATTCATTAATTGATGACATTATGACTTAAGATTTGATTAAGAGGGCTTAATTAAGTAGCTTTGTTTATATGGATGCAATCATGGTCGTATCTCATACAGATAAATGCATATAAAAGAAAAAATATTCATGCAATGATCTAATCAAAAGGATAATTTATAAGTGACACAACATGGCTTACCTAACCTAAAATCCTCCCAAGCCAATGAGAGGACTTCTCTAAATAAGAAAAGGAATACATTGAGAAAAACCTCATTTAAACATTCGAGGGGAGTGAGATGAGAAGAGAATGTATATCGAGAGTATTTAGAAAAAGGCACGGAACGCAGGCCGTATTTAAATATTACAACCCTTTGTAAAATTCTAAAGCCATATTGTTCACCATACCCAAACAAGTATAAATAACAAACCACAACAAGAATTCATACAATATAAAAAGCAATAAATGTCGTGATCAGATTATATTGTGCTACGCAAAGGTGGTCACAGCGGCCCTTGCGGGGTTATAAGGGGCAGTGCCCCTGGAGCTTTTGAAAAAAATCACATTTCTTTTAAAAGAAATATTTGAAAATTTTAAATTTTTAAATTTCGGACCCAATTTTTCAAAACAAAAACAACAATGGCCTAGAACACTTCTGATCCAGATTGTCTTCCCCATAGTTTGGATCCCTATTACCCAAATAGATATCCGAACCTAGACCTGATTTGATTGCCACCAACTACGATCTCAGGTACCCTACCCAATTTCATGCTTGTTCAAAACGAAAGTCACATACATGTTTCAAGATATACATGTTCAGAATCGATTTCATGCTTGTTCCAAAACGAGAATCACATACATGTTTCAAAACCGAAAACGAAAGAATTTCAAGATTCAATTTAAATGAAAACAAAAATTAGTGGAATTACAAGATCACATCTTTCTAAATAATTTCGTTTCGTATTAACCAAATCACATGAATATTCGAATGTTTCTTATAAACATACGTACACATCCCATATATATCACATGTATAAGAAAATTCAATTTAAACGCACAATTGATCTAGCTCTGATGCCACTGTTAGGATCGGCAGGCACAGCGGAAGACTTTTAAGAATTTTCACTGATCCTAATCGAGGATCTGTTAAAGGTGTTTAAACCAAGTTGGAAGGATTCATACCTTTTGATGATTCAGGGTTTTCACAATCTCTAGGAGCCAACAGTCAGGTCCGCTCCCTCTACCGGTATCCACACAAATGTTCTCCAACCGAGACTGCGTGCTAGCGCCTCTAATGTCTCCTAGGGTTTCCCTTGCGGCTCTCATTTCTCATGTGTATTTCATTATATCTGCTCTATCAAGTTTATAATCTATGATGACTATTTTCAAATTTCAAAATTAATCATCATTAATTTCAAAATTAATTAACTATTAATTATCTTGATGAGCTAATTCAATAAATTCAGTTTAAATTAAATCTGTCCAACAGTTTTAATTTAACGTATTTATTTAATCCAAATAAAGAGTCATTAGATTTAAGTTATCTTCATAAATTAAATCTAAGATACCTTATCTCTATCATGTTAGTTATTAGATTTAATTTATCTTAATAAATTAAATTTAAAACTAACACAATATAATAATATCATATAATATATATATATATATATATAATATGTATTTCGAAAATACATATCTATATAAAATTATAAACGAATTTTTTATATTACATATATACATATATATAAATATAAAATTCGTCCACCCTAATTAAACATTATCTCGTGTTGGGCCATTCTTGTGTGCGACCCTGTAGGCTCATATGAAGTTGGCAGTGGGCCAATAACTGATTAACCCACAAGTCACAAGTAGCCTCTGGCAAGATATCATGACTACCCAATTCATATGAGGATAGTTAACATGATGCAACATGTCATACAACCATGTCACGTCCCTTTTGTCACACGATATATCAGTCAAGGATAAGGCATGGATAATGTCATCCTCTTATTCCTGACCATTACTTTCTCGATTCCTGAGTAGTCTGACAATAGAAATGGAAACTCCTTTCCATTGTAGTATAGCCATACATTTCTCAGACTTACTCATCGAGGGGCCCAATAATATCTCTCTATTAATGTGAGGGACAAATTCCATGTTGATCATTCATATTCCTCTGCATGAAAAACCACCAAGCCTGATTATAGCCTTTATCATCACCCGGTCAAAGGTGACTTTTGACTAGTTCAAAGCTTAGCAACTCTCATGTAGGAATCCATGATGTCCTCTGGTCAAAGGGCATTGTGACGTGGTTATACATAAGAAAAACTTATGACTTGATCCATGTAGCTTTCTCATAGTGGGTTGGTCTAGCACCTTGTACTCTTTTCAAGTGCCTAAAACTTTGAATCGTATCTCCATATCTTATCAAAGTCATACTGATCTTGTTTCATCTCTGCTCCAGCATAGATGACCGACCAGGGACATTTTAGGACAATCTTTATGAATTATCCAAGGATACAATTATCACAGTTAACATGCAAATAATATGATAACAGAATGGAGAAATTTCATGAAATTAATAATGTTTAAAGTACAGTGATTGGCCCTTTGGGCGCAATGAACCCTGGTGGCCTTTGGTGCTCGATATTTACCCTCTAGCAAGTAAAACACCGTGCCATATACTTGGTCATATCACTCTTCAATCCCGGTCACCAATACATAGACTTCAAATTATGGTGCATTTTGGTCATTCCAAGGTGAAGAGTATACCGGCTCTTATGTGCCTTATCTAGGATCTTGCGCCACAACTCTGTTACCCCCTTCACTTTTAAGGCTGAGATTTACGTTTATAAACACAATTAATATGGAATTAGAGACCATAGACGATTTGGGACTTAAGAAAGTAAATTTCGCAAAATCGGGGTTTCCAAAAACTTTTACAAAACTTGTTCCCAACGGTTTCATTTTCACATTTCAATACATAAATAGCCTGTACAGGTTGATTTCATTTATACATATTGGAGTACAGCATAACTTCCCGACACACTTGGGTTCCATAAATTAATAAAGAGTTTATACAAAGGCACAAAGCCCATAATTCATACCCTTATCTTGGGGATTACACAAAACTATACAACATATATTTCCTACAAAATATCCAATAATATACAAGGATAACCAATAACCAAAAAGGAACTCCTAACACGGAGCTCTACCCGCTCTTCGTCACCCGCTTGCCTTTCGATCCTTCAGCCATGTCTAAAATGTTTAGATTTGGGAGAGTGAGATTCTAAAGAATCCCCATAGTGTCAAATCACTCAGAATGTGCACAACAATAAGGCATGAAAGAAATCATATCACACAGACCTTGCAACTACAACGACAGTTACAACGGCAAAGGCAGGTATGACTAACGCCACCCTTACGTTTGCTCATGCTGAATTGCTCACGCTGTATCGCACACATCACAGTTCACAACAATATATATATATATATATATTTTCCACAGATGAGTTTCATATAACAGTTCACAATACACAGCCATACTAGCCGGTTTACAGTTCACAATAAATCCATGTCGATTATAATGGCAGTTCAACGGCCGGGGTAGGTATGATAAGCATCAACCCCCTACAACGGCTCCTGGTGAAGTGCTCACACTGTAATGGACCATGGCACATTTTCCTTCACATTTCACTAAGCACAAATCCACATTTCACAGAATACTATGATAAATCATGCATACCATACATCATACACCGTATGAGAGAGAAATCACTACCTGCTCGTTCCTTCTGTGCACGCTCCGACGCTAGTCACTCCCAAGAAGGACAAATGCCATATCCTATATTCATATTGAGTGACGAAGTATCAATTCTCTATTCCAATTCTCAATGACTTCTTAATACTTAATTGGTTATCATTATTGCTCTTTTAGAGTCATTAAATACCCCTAACAAAACTCCTAAAGGGTTGGAAGAACTATCCCAAAGATCTGCTTTTGGAAGCACAAAAACTGATTTTTCACTGCTGCACCTCGAGTGAAAATGGTCTCACTCGAGCATTGGTACGGATAGCACTCGGGTACAAGAGAGTGATGGACATCGAGTGAACTCCCGAGAGCATAAGGACTATTTTAGAGACAGGGATACTCGAGCACGCTGGACCTCACCTGAGTGAAGGCCAAATGCCTTACTCAAGCATCAGCGAGTGAAGTCCAGGAAGTGAGGACCCGAGAGCACAAAAGTTATCAAGGATCAGGATCACTCGAGCATAGCCAATTGCACTCGAGTGAATACGACATACCCGCGAGTGAGAAGGCACACTCTTGCACTTTGCCCGCAAGTGACAACCCGAGAGGCAAGTCTTGGGTGTCAAATACACCAATCACTCGAGCATTAGGAGGCTCACGCGAGTGATATGCCACCGTACTCGCAAGTAAGGCAACACTTGCCATTGACCATGAAAGTGCAACAAGAACACAGAGAGCAGAAAACGAAGCTTGCACTACCACACTCGAGTAGAGTTCATCACCACCTGAGTGTTATTCATCCTGCACTCGAGTGAACTACTCGAGTGATTATATCAGAACCAGAAAATGCAAAAAACATAGGCATTTTCCAAACACTTGCCCAATTGATTCTATGGACACAACTTTACCTAAAGCCACACCCACAGGCAAACACCCAATAAACTCAATGGGATCACCAGATTCATCAAAATTCTACTCCATTATCATACTTTGGGTTTTGGGCAAGAAAATCAACAAAATACCAATCTTATCCAAACATCACATTTCAATCACCAATCAATCTATTCACCCTAAACTCATTCCAAGATACTATTCTCATGTCAAAAACATACCAAATGAACAGTGGCACTTATTTTCGGATTCAAGCCAAAATTTCTAGAGATTACCAACTACTTCAAATGGCATGAAACTTAAATAAATACATTGGTTTCACATACCTCTTCAACTTCTCCAAAAACACTCTTTGATTCTCCAATAACCAGATTTTCGTGTGATCACAAACCACAGCCAATGGACAAGCTACAAACATCAAGATGAAGCTTATCACTCTTAGAACAACTTTAATGAATGGTGTTTAAGCAATGGAGGGCATTTCACCAAATTTTCCTTTTTCTTTCTTGCCCAAGAATGGCTGACGAATTTAAGAGAGAAAATGAGAGAGATGGAGTGAGTAAGAAGAGGCAATCATCACTTCCCTCCTGCCCATACATGTCAGCCTAATGGAGGGAGAGGAAGGAGAGAGAAAAGTGATTATTTTATCAATTTTGACTTTCTCATCTTTTCTCTCTTCACACACACTCATGCCACATGTCACTTTGCTATTTGCCCACCTAAAATAAGTCACCAATTAGCCACTTTAATCCCTCCATTAACCATTGAATCACACTTCTCATTTTTCTTCTTAACTAGTAATTAATTTCTCTATTAATCACTAACTAATTGCCCAACAATTCATTCTTTCAATTTCCACTACTCATGGCATATTAATTAATATAGCCACCAAACCCATAATTATTCCACTTTAATTCGATAATTATCCTCAATAATTACCATTAGCCCTTAATTGAAAATTGAGGTGTTACAAACTCCACCTTAAGTGGAACACAAATTCTCTTTTTATACCGGACCATCCACTAGGTGACAAATCATAGTCTTAAGTTTCTCCCCGTTCAATTCTAGCTTGAATAGATTGCACCTGACCATCTTGCCTTTGAGCTTCTTCAATTTCATCTCTCAAATCACTTTGTCCTTGGGAAACAGTATAATTAGCACAGATGATCTGGTTCGATAAATTAAAATCTCGGAAGTCTTCTATCATCTTCCCCTCTTGTATTATCATTACTGCCACAAGCACTGTCTTTTGACTAAGAGCATCAGCGACTACATTTGCCTTACCCGGATGATATTTGATTTCCAGGTTGTAGTCTTTAAGCAACACCATCCAATAACGCTGTCTCATGTTTAACTCTTTCTGATCATACAAATACTTGAGACTCTTGTGGTCGCAGTACAGTTCTACCACCACACCAAACAAATAATGCCACCAAATTTTCAAAGCAAACATAATGGCTGTAAGCTCTAGATCATAGGTGTGATAATTCATTTTATGAAGTTTGAGCTATCGAGAGGCATAGGCCACCACACGTCCCTGCTGTATCAGTACACACCTTAATCCCTGCTTACTTGTATCACTGTACACAACATAATTCAAGCTGGGATCAGGTATAATCAATACAGGTGCCGTAGTCAACCTCTCCTTCAGCTCCACAAAGCAATTTTCACAACGCTCATCCCACACAAACGGCTGATTCTTTCTCGTAAGCTTGGTCATCGGCAAGGTAATACGGGAGAAATCCTGGATGAATCTTCGATACTAACTAGCAAGACCCAAAAAATTGCGTATCTCAGCAACAGTTTCTGGCCTCTTCCAGTCTAGTACTGCTTCCACTTTACTGGGATCTACAGAGACCCCTTCTTACGAGATGACATGGAGTAAGAATTTTACTTTTGGAAGCCAAAACTCGCACTTACTCAATTTGGCATAGAGTTTCTTCTCACACAATGTATTCAACACAATTCTCAAATGATACTCATACTCGTCCCTACTCTTGGAGTATATCAGAATATCATCAATAAACACAACGAAAAATTGATCCAAATACTGTCAAAAGATATGGTTCATATAATCCATGAATACCGCAGGTACATTGGTTAGGCCAAAGGGTATTACCAGAAACTCATAGTGCCCATACCTAGTTCTAAAAGCAGTCTTCGAAACATCTTCCAATTTTACACGCAGCTAGTAATAACCTGACCTTAGATCAATCTTCGAAAATACACAAGAACCAGACAGTTGATCTAAAAGGTTATCAATCCTCGGGAGAGGATACTTAATCTTGACAGTAATCTTGTTCAATTCCCAGTAATCAACACACAAACGCAAACTCTCGTCTTTCTTTTTCACAAAAAATACTAGAGCTCCCCAAGGTGACACACTGCATCTAATAAACCCTTTTTGGAGCAAATCTTCAATTTGCTTTTTCAATTCCGCCATTTCATTTAGGGCCATTCGGTATGGGGCCTTAGATATAGAACCTGCTCTAGGCACAATCTTTATTAGGAACTGAACTTCCCTTTCTGGTGGTAATCCTCTAAGATCATCTAGAAATACCTCAGGGAATTCATTTACCATGGGTATACTACTCAACATTTCTTTTGTCTTTCCTTGCATGGAAAATAACATCATATACCCCTGGCAACCCTTCTACAGATATTTTTCAGCTTTGGCTGTTGAGAGGAAATTCAGATTCACATTCATATCATTCACATTTTGCAAAGCAAGATACACTATCCTCTTATTGCCACAATCTAAAATCACATTATTTGCCGTCAACCAATCAAAACCCAGAATGACTTTTGGTTGATGGAGCGACAGACAAATCAAATCAATAACAGATTCGTGCCCCTCAACATTTATCACACAGTTTAAGCAGGCTTTAGTGGTTAGAGCCTTAACACCCATCAGTGTTGATACAATCAGATCAGACAGCAACTTATACACATGTAATCCCAGGCACTTCACACAATCATAAGCAATGGAAGAGTAACTTGTACCCAAATCAAATAATGCTTGTAACAAATTACCATCGAGAACGATATTACCTTGGATCAGGTTAGGGGATTTTAGAGCTTCCTCGTGAGTCATAGCAAATACCCTCCCCTGATTCCTAGGTCTCTGCTCTATTCATGGCCAGTTGCATTCATTATACATATGCCCACCTACTTGTAGTTAAAACATATCATGAAACCCTCACAGGTTTTTCCATGATGTAACTTGTTACAATGAGGACATATCCACCCCGTGTAAGCTCTCTATGGCTCTTGATTCCTAGGCTGATAGGGCTTTTACCACTACCCTTGGATAAAGAAGAGAATCCTTGACCCTTCCGCTTTTGAGAAGTATTACCCTTATTGGGTTCATTGCGGCTGCCAGTACCCTTGACCGGATACAAATCTCTCAAATTATTTTCTGTGATTCTACATTCCTCCACCGCTTTGTTAAACTCAATGAATAGGTGAGTGGCTAACCGCTTTCTCATTTCTCACCTCAACCCACGTATGAGTATATCCGAGCTCCATTCCTCATCATCCATCCTCCAAAGATAAGAGGAATACTGGGACAAGCGGATGAAACAGGACAGATAATCATTAAAAGTTTCTATGTCCCCTTGCTTAATAGATAGGAATTCTGTTTCCTTCTCCAATCGCACTGACTTGGAAAAATATTTCTCATTAAATTGTTGTTGAAACAGCTCCCAGGTCAATGGCACATTTTGATTCTTCAGTGTTAGGGAAATATTCCTCCACCAACGATCTGTATCACCCTTGAGCTTGTAAATGGCCAGACGTGCCTTCACCTCGAAAGAGCACTCAAGAACCTCAAAGATCTTCTCAAGCCGATTCAACCAGTGTTTGGATGCTTGAGGATCAAATCTACCTCTGAACACTGGAGGCAGATACTTACAGAATTATGAGACCCAATACTGAAGATCCTTTTCCTCACTAACCGGTACCCCAGCAGACTCCTGGTTTGAGGCAATATGAGGTAGGGATTCAGCGGTCTTACTGACCCTTCAGCAGTGTCCTTGTGGCGAGTCTCTTCTTGGGTCTCCTCCTGAGTGGATGGACCCCGGTCTTCTCTATGTTTGCCTCTTTCAATACTGAGCTCTTATCTCTGCTTAGTGATCATATCTCACTAATCCTTTATTAGACCCATTTATTAGAAATGATTAGTTTTGATGATGTCAAATATAGATACCAAATATTAAGAGCAAAAAGTTTGCATAATATATCAATCTTCTACATTGACTAACTATTATATTTAATGTTGCATAACTTGTAGATTAGCCAAGCAAAGAAAGAAGATTAAAGAAGATTGAAGGTAGTCAAGAAAATAAAAGAAGATATCCTGATTGAATTATGGTGGAAGAATGAGAAGCCAAAATTATCAAATATACAAAGAAATGATTGAATTGATGAGAATGAACAAAAGGAAGAAGAAGAAAGAAACTGAAGATAGTCAAGAAGCTGCCTACTCGGATTATGGAGAATTATTATCAAGAGGAAAATCAAGAAGAATGAAGAACTTGCAAGATCTAATGGGAATATCAAGATTCAAGTTCTCTAAGATTTCTATGGTCAGAAGGAAATTAGATGGCACTATTTTGCACTGTAGCAGTTGGTACTGTTTGGCACTGTAGCGGTAGTTACTATAGCAATCGAGCACTGTTTGGAACTCTAGCATGCGAATCACTATAGCATTGAGGTGCATACTAAAAGTACAAAATCACTGTAGCAAGTATGGCATTGTAGCACTTGAGTGAAGGAAGAACACACTCGAGTATCGAGCTACTCTGTTCAGCTCTATTTTACGTTCATCCTGACAGAGTTCCAGTGTTTTGGACATATCTCTCAAACTACAAGTCGGATTGACCTAAAACTAGTGATATGAAAGAAGACTCACAACATGAAAAATGTACACAAAGATCATATTTAAAGAAGCTCAGATGAAGGAGATATGATCCATGAAAATTGACACTGAAATCACCATCACTTTTCAAGACAGGTTTGGTATTTTGGATATAACTCACAAATGACACATTGGATTGAGACTAGACTAGTGCCATATGAAACTAAACTCAAAGAGATTTCCATGGATAGGTAGTTTGCCTAATTTGAAGTTATATTCTAGGAGCTATACCTTCTAGAAGTTGACACTTGTGCAGTCTAGCGCGATAGACACTCTTTCTATCATAACTTGCAGAATACAAGGAGTTTGGAGTTGATTCTTCTTGCATTGGAATGATATGACAAGATCTTTCTTATGATACATCATTTTTCATATTTAGAATCAAAATAAATTGAGTCTGACGTGGCCCCACATCACCCACGAGTCCAAAAATGCACTCTTGAAAAATGTCATGTGAGTATTGTCTAGAAGCGGCTGAAGCCTGGAGAAATTTAGCAACACTCGAGCATTAAACAACACACTCAAGTGAGGATCAGAATTGCACTCGAGTCATGTAAGTGTTGATATGAAAGTGTTAACCCGAGAAGAAATATGACCAGAGCAACGTGAAGAGCACTCGAGCATGATTGGTAACACTCGAGTGAGGAAAAGGATTACACTCGAGTCCTACAAGTGAAGAGCAGCAAGTGTTTGCTCGAGAGGAAGCCAAAACGTGAAAATATGAAATTCACTTGAGTGAGTCCTTGGAGCACTCGAGTGAGACTCTGTCGAAGGAAAAAGCAACAGAGTCACAACGAACAATCCGAATATGATTAAATATTGTTTATTCCTTACGTTTTCACTTGTTATCATATCTAAATGTTAACTAACATATATTTCAAGTGTGAAACAGGATATTAAATGTTCAGATTGCAAATTCAAATAAAAAAAGTCAATTACGGTGAACTTCATCATTACACACTGAACGGCAGCTACCTACCACGACAAGCAACTAACACACTACGAAAGACTGTCGAATATTCAAACATCTTCATACCGCTCCACAACATAATGTACAGCTCATAATGAAACATCCTACTCTTCAATGGGACACTCTGCTCTACAACGGATTACGGCTAGTTGTTCAAATGCACTCAACGTTCAAATTTTGCAATGAGACTCCAACAGACAAATGCTTATAAGGGTTATCTTCTACAACTCATTTATAAATATGTTAGCCTTCAGAGAAGAGAAAATAATGATGAGAGATCAACAACACCAACATGTTTATATCATGAGTCATCTACTCCGACCCAACTACTCTCTGTTCTTATCTATTTTCTATATCATGTATATTTGAGAGAGAGTTAATTATATTGTACTTTCGTGAGCATTATATCCACTCTGTAGGAGAGTTTGTAAACATCTTCATCTGTATTTTTGAATTGATCTCAAGGTAGAGGAACCTTGAGAAGGTTGATTTCCTTATGGGGAAGCTATAGAGAGAATTGCCAGTAAGACATTCTGCCTGTAAGACTTACAAGGTGCAAGAAGTAGAGAACGTTGCTGCTTATAACACTTACAGGGGTGTAAGCAGGAGAGAATGTTGCTGCTCATAAGACTTGCACGAGTAAGCAGGAGAAGAAGATCTTTGGGATTACTCTGCTCGTAAGACTTGCCGTAAGGAGGAGCTTTTCAGTGAGAGATTTGTGAAAGGTTTCACAAGTACCTGACTAAACTTGTGGGTTTGTAAAGGCTTTTCTTATGCCCGGATTAAACAAGAAGATAGTGGATTTGAAAATCTCAGGAGGAGCCTGGGGACTAGACGTAAGCTATCACAGATTGGACCGAACCAGGATAAATCACAGTTTGCATAGTCTATTCCCTTAGCTCTTATATTTCTAGCATATATTATCTAACTGATTTATGATCCATTAGTTTCATACTTATTGTTTTCATTAAGATACGAAAATTTTTCCAAAGTTCTTAAGTTTTTATCTTATACCCAATTCACCCCCTCTTGGGTGTCAGCCGGTTCTAACATTTGGTATCAGAGCTTGTGCTCTTGTTTAAAGGACTTAACCGTCTCAAGAGTTAAAATGGCTGATTTTGGGTGTTTTATACTTTTAGAATGTTTTGATTATACAATTCCACCTTTTTTAAAAGATATTGATTTTTGGTTTTGGAAAGCTAGAATGACTAGTTTTATAAATGCTTATGATTTTGATATGTGAAATGTTTTTACAAATGCTTTTGATTTCAAACCGAGGAAGGATTGGACTGAAAAAGAAAAGAAAATGTTTTCGTTAAACATTAGAGCAATGAGGATTCTCTATAGTGCTGTGACAGAAAATGATTTTGAGAAAATTAGATTTTGTTCTAATGCTAAACATATATGGGACACTCTTGATTCTATTTATACTTTTAACAATTATGTTGAAGTTGAAAGTGTTGACTGTTCATATGAAACTACACGCTACGCATCTACTGTGCATGAACAATTAGAAGTTGATGATGAATATGGAGAAATCATAGAACACTTCCATACAGTCAACATGAATAGATAAGAAGAAGAGGATTCCCGAAAAGAGCTCATTATGGACGGACATGAAAAATCACTCTCC
Organism: Inga leiocalycina; assembly: GCA_963242795.1. Taxonomy (NCBI): domain Eukaryota; kingdom Viridiplantae; phylum Streptophyta; class Magnoliopsida; order Fabales; family Fabaceae; genus Inga; species Inga leiocalycina. The sequence goes on along the minus strand of OY725323.1, from coordinate 65,704,643 downwards.
GGAGCTTAAGATGAACTTAAGGTAAAAAGTTCCAATTCTTTGTGTGATTTTCGCAAAACTGATTTTTAGAGTCTACAAAAGTTTGTTTCTCAACCAATTGTTGATCCTATTGAGAAAAACAAAAATGTTTTCAAATAGGCTGGAAAGTTTGTTGAGAAGAAAGAATGTTCAAACAAAATCCATTCAAGTTTTTATTCTCATGATTGACATAATACTTGCATGATATCCCATAATGCATATCTTCATTCAATTTGCAATTATTGTGGTCCGGTCATATTTCTCACACATGCTATATTAGAAGAAATTCCCATATGAGAAATAAGTATATTTGGGTACCAAAGAGACATGTAAGGGTTAATACAAACAATCAAAGACCCAAGTATATGTGGTTACCAAAATGTCCATCTAGTACTTTATGTGTGCAGATTGATTATAAGAAGAATGGACATAAAGGTATGGAGAAAATGAAGAAGCCAAGAGTTTCTCATACACCAATAAAGAGGTTCATGTCATCGCAAAAGAGAACTCTCAGAACATCTATTGCTGGAGCTACAGAGCATAATCACAGAAAAACAATAGATAAAAGGAGGATGTTTTACCTCAAGGAAGATTACCATAATATACCATTCAATTACCTTGAGGAGAATAAGAAAAGGAGGATCTCTCAAGCATAAGGTAAAAACTCTTGGAGTCTAGATCTTTTGAGAGAAGATTGCTGGCACCAAAAACAAGGGATTCAAATTATCAACAATACAGAAAGATGCGTTGAGTGACCAAAGCCAATCCTCTAAGTATTTAAGGCAAAGGTACACAATGATAAAACCTCCTATACTATTAACTGTAATATTGATTGAGGTTTTATACCTTGTTACCTTAGGAATGAGTATTGCACATATGTTTTTACAATCTTTAAAAAAAATCATACATAAAGAGTTGCAATGTTCAATAGTCTAACTTGTTATGCATATACATGCTCCATAAGAAAATATTTTTATGTTCAAATTCCTTGAATTGATTATGTTTTTAAAGCATGAGAGTCATGACTCTTTCAAGCTAACCATGAGTGGATCCAAGTAGAATTGGATACCGAAGGAAGACAAAGGGTTATATGATTTTTCCAGGAATAACTTTAAAAAGAAGCATGACACTCAAGTATCGAAGTGAACACTCGAGTGTAAGGCATGTTAACACTCGAGTACTGGTTGGTCACTCGAGTGCAGATTTGAATCCTATGCTCTGTTTCTAGTTTGTAAAACAGGGGTTAACATATTATGTAGAAACCCTACGGACACTCTCGAGTTCATCAAGAATAATGTCACACACTGGAGTGAGACGTGAGCACACTCGAGTGCATGAAGAACTCACTTGAAAGTACAGCAAGAACTCACGAATGCCACAAGTACAAATGCATGAATTTGCTTCAAAACAATTACTCAAGTTATCTTGGAGGACGTGAGTACAAAGATACAATGATATGGAAATTAACTTGGGTGTCTACAAGTTACACTCAAGTCAAGTACGCTGTATCAGTAACTTCAAAACTCAACCATCGTACCCATTCTTTCCAACTCTATTTGAGTGGTAAATTCTTGCTCATTACTATATACCATTAGCAATCAATGATTTATGGTTTTCAAAATATTTTCAGATTGCTAAATGTATCAAAATAGAATTGTGCATAATTTTTCTATGCATTGGAAATTTGAAATGCACATTTCATAAATTTACTTGGATTTCAATTCATCTTGTCTATAGAAAGTATATACAAATTATTTGAAAATTATTCATATCTTGTTTGCATTCAAATAGATTTCAAAATTGGAAGTTAGTATTTTTGTATACTGAAAGTCAGAAATGCTTCAAATCCATCTACTAGAGTATTTTCACATTGTTGACATATTGATCTTAAATGTGCTATCCAATACTTGAACTCTTTAGTCTTCATTCTCTAACATACTAGACCTTACGTTTAACAAGTTAACCATCTATATGAGTTCCAAGTGTATTTCCTTAAAAAGAATTCAACTTGTGAAAGCCTTATGCCTGATGCATAAATCTCTGGTTGATTATGTTATTCCAAGCATTATAAATGTTTATTATTGCATTAAATGTTGATGCATTAACCATTATTATGGAATAACATACTGATATTCTAAAACTCTAGTCATTTGGACTAATGAGTATGTGCTTCATCATCCATAAATCAATGTACTCATTTTGTTGCTCAAATACATTAATATTTGTCTTTATCCATTTTTTGAGTAACTAGAATCTTCTACTTTAAGTCTTGCTGCCTTGAATATTCATCCATTTTAAGACGCAATTCTAAGAGGCAAGGTTATCTCTTGATCAATACTAAAGTCATCATGCTTATATATGTCAAGATAAGCCATTTTGGCTAATTCATTTTTCATATGACTTTTGTTCTTGGGAAAATTCTCCAACATGTTAACTCTTATAATTAACATGTTATCTTAGTTGAACTCCTTAGTGAAGCTTTCTAATATATATTTTATAACTATTGACTTCCATTGTTTTTGGCATAAGCATTGATATTTAACAAGCTTTATAAATGAGTTTTCATGCATTCAAAATCTTAATGTCATAATGCATATTTATGATTCGAAAGAACATTTGAGATTTTGAAACAATTTGCATATCTCATTATCATTCTTGAAAATTTGATTTTATTCATGATTCGTCATTTTATAAAAATTGATCATTGAGGATGGATTTTCTACTCTCTTTAATCTGATTTACATCGATTGCATGAAAATTTTATCAATGACATATTTTCTATATAAAGTGTATTTACAAATTGTTATTGATTATCATCATTCCTGGTATCACTTGTTCGTTATGCTTTATGATAACTTGATAAAATTATATCTTGGTCTTTGTTGGTTTATGATACTCTTTGCTCAAATTTCATATGATTAATTGTATAAGAGCATAAGAGTTGTTATATCTAATATTGTACGGACCCAAGAGAAGTTGGGTACCAAAGGGCATATATTTATACTTTTACAGGAGTTAACCAAAATGCTCTGCTTTCGAATACAAAGATTAGAGGCTAATAGAAGAGGCATGACTGATAGTGTTGCGGTACAAGCAGAAGCAGAATATGTAATATCACCAATATGACACTCTATCACTAGTAAGTGACCAGCTATTGATGCAATCAGAGAAAGAGATATTCAGAGGAAGACACAGTATTCTACTAGAACTGGTCTAGCTGGTCCTTTAGTCTTTGGTCCATCTATCAGGGGCTATCTGAAAAAGGAGGTTCAACACTTTCACATTGAGCTTGCTACAAACAATGCTAAGATAATCATTCAATGATAAGATGAAGCATATGTGTGACTTAGTGAACAAGAACTTCAAAGTTCTATTTGAGATGATGGATGACAAAAATAAGGGAGCAATGTGCTATAGTGAAATCGAAGGTTCTTGATGGTGTTTGCTAAGCAAGGGGCACATACTACGCTAAGGCCTTATTTCGAGCTCATCTTGGTATCCTTAAACATCTACTGAGATTACACTTCAGAACCCCTCAGTACTGATCACATCATTAGACAGTGACTCACTGGACTACCTAGGATTATGACTCGAGTGATTATGATATTACTCGAGTGAGGTATTGTATTCTTGCTTAATTCAAATTCCTTGAGTTACATTACTTGAGTAAACAATCAAGTAATGGTCAAGTAGAATCACTTAAGTGACTACTTAGGTGCTATTGGATTATATCTCTTATCATTTTTCAAATTTGATTTCTCTCCAAATCTTTACAATTCCAAAATCATTTTCCATACGAAGTTACCAATAGTCTTTCAAATCCAGGAGAGTAATTAATTATTTTCTAATGACAAATTTTCAATCCATGCAACAATTAAGGGGGAGCTTCACATTCACTTGTTTTTTATATCTTGAAAGCTCATCTCTTTTATTGGAAGAAAATCTTTTTAACATACTCATCTATATTCACCATGTCTTGACTAGTTTTGATGATGAGTTCTTCTTATATTGTTCTTTTCATGATCTTACTTTTAATATATCATATGGAAAGGAACAATTTGTTACTTGATTGAACTAACAATTCTCTCTTTGCAAAGAAAGATTGAAATTTGTGACGGAGAATTTGTTTTGTGCATTAGCATTCCTCAGCATACTACAAGAAGACCCTATCAACTTTGAGGATGGTTTTAACGCTCAATCAAGGAAAATATATTGGTTGTAACATTCAAAGCAGCAAATACATATGCCAATACAAATGAGCATTGAGCATACTGAACAGAAGCTCAACTCAAATGGAGAATCCTAACAACGACATGAACATACATCAGAGTTGTACAGAACACAACATCATGAACCAACATTGTCAAAGAATAAAGCAACGGACTTCATGGAGCACATCATCATTTTTGAAAATCTACATAAGCATTTCTAAACCTTCTCTCTTTACATTTCAAGAATAAGTTTCATATAATTCATTTATCTTGATTATAAAAGTTTTCTTGAAAACCTCTGCAAATCTATTTTCAGTTCCCTCACATTAAAAAAATGAAAGTACTTTCACATAGGGGGAGAGTAAACTATTTTCTTGACAAATTCATTTTGATTAATGTAAAGAAAGGCATTTCTACTTTGTTTTCAAATTTAATTTTCCTCAAGCCTTACTTCTTTATATATTTCAAACTTTTTGTTGATGTCAAATAGGGGGAGAGAAAGGCAAGACAAATATGTTGCATTCAAATTGTTGTCATATATACACATATTTTTCTAGCAAGATTTGTCATCATCAAAAAGGGGGAGAATATTAGATATGATTAGTTTTGATGATGTCAAATATAGAAGCCAAATATTAAGAGCAAAAAGTTTGCATAATATATCAATCTTCTACATTGACTAACTATTATATTTAATGTTGCATAACTTCTAGATTAGCCAAGCAAAGAAAGAAGATTAAAGAAGATTGAAGGTAGTCAAGAAAATAAAAGAAGATATCCTGATTGAATTATGGTGGAAGAATGAGAAGCCAAAATTATCAAATACACAAAGAAGTGATTGAATTGATGAAAATAAACAAAAGGAAGAAGAAGAAAGAAACTGAAGATAGTCAAGAAACTGCTTACTCGGATTATGGAGAATTATTATCAAGAGGAAAATCAAGAAGAAAGAAGAACTTGCAAGATCTAATGGGAATATCAAGATTCAAGTTCTCTAAGATTTCTATGGTCAGAAGGAAATTATACGGCACTGTTTTGTACTGTAGCAGTCTGTACTGTTTGGCACTATAGCGGTAGTTACTATAGCAATCGAGCACTGTTTGGCACTGTAGCATGCGAATCATTGTAGCACTCGAGGTGCATACTAAAAGTGCAAAATCACTGTAGCAAGTGTGGCACTGTAGCACTTGAGTGAAGGAAGAACACATTCAAGTATCGAGCTACTCTGTTCAACTCTGTTTTACGTTCATCCTGACAGATCATAATCATCTTGTATCATAAAGACAAAGAACTAAGGGAGCTATCCTAGCAAACTCTATCCTTGCCAGGAACTACAACTCTGATACCAAAACTATTACCACCTACCTTATAAACCGTAATTATAATTCAAAATTTATAATTAAGTTAAATTAGAGATCAATGGTTATTTCAAAACCTGTTAGGTCCCAAACTTCACATCAAAGGATCTCCTTGAGATGAAGTGGGTTTTCAAAACTTCTTTCAAAACCTGTTCGATTTGGTCTCATATTTACATTTTGAATATAATTCACTTGTACATATATGCCACATTCATAGACATCAGAGTGTACAACCAAAAATTTTTGGCAAACCCTGGGTTTCATAAAATAGCTAAAGGGTTTATGGGCACATTTACCCTCACAATTATTCCCAATAAGGGGATTACACAACTGTATCCAAAATAATATTTACTAACATACAATAATCCCCAAACAAAGCATGACGACCAACTGCAACCCAAATATGAACTATCCGCCCTTGGTTGGCTGTTTCTCCTGTGAACTGCTTGTCCTGCCTGTAGATTAGTCAATAGAAAGAATGAGATTCAAGAGAACCCCAGTAGTAACAAATCACTAATACAATATATAAACACATAGCATGCAAGCAAATCATCAGCAACAACAACACAATGCACAATGATTAATGGAATTCACCATAAATGACAACACTCACGGCTGTAAACATAATGCGACAAATTTTGCTGTAATCACAATGACGACAGCCCTCCTGGCTGTAAACACTATGCAACAGCTTTCGCTGTAATCACAATGATGACAGCCCTCCTGGCTGTATTCATAGCAACATCAGAAATCATCACAAAGAATGATAAATATACATACAATGTATTACACATGGTATAAGTGAAAAAGTCACTACCTTGTTCTTTTCGACGGTTCTCTAGCACAAGCTATTCACGCACAAGGTAAATATCAAAACCTATAACCAAAACCAAGGATAACAGATCAATCTCTATTCCAAGTCTTTGATTTCAAAACACTTAAGATAGGTTGTCAATCAAGTCCTTTAGGTGCCCACTAGAAGCCTAGACAATTGCCTACAGGGTTGGCAAAATTATACCAAAGACTCCCCTTTTTGAAGCTAAAACGTTGATTTCAGGTTATTCGCTCAAGTGATGGATGATGCACTTGAGTGATGGAGTGACTTGCACTCGAGCACGAAGGCACACCAATGCGAGTGCTTGATAGAGAGCAACAAAGAGAACAGAAAGTGGTCACAATACTTGAGTCCTGAACCCAGTACTCCAGTGATAGCCTCTTATTCACTCGAGTCCTACCGAGTGAGGCACAGAAAGTGACAACCCAAAAGCAACAGAAACTTTAGGGTGGGAAGTTCACTCGAGTGATGTCCTCGGTACTTGAATGACAGTTCAATGCTTTGCGAGTGCTAGCTCACACTCTTGAAAAATGAACTGCGAGTGTTGCCCTGAGAAGGAGGCTCAAGGTGCCAAATACACCAACACTCGAGTGAGGCAGGGTGTACTCAAGTGAGGACCCCTGTTGCTCATAAGTGAGAAAATGCACTCTTTCTTTTTGGCACAGAAGTGCAATGAAAAACTGAAGGAAAAGAAAAATCACAATGTTGCTGTAAACCCCCTGCCTTATTTAGCGTAACTATGATTCGATAATGCATAATTAAAACAGTTTAGAGACTGTCGGATAAATTAAACCTCGTTTCAACTTCCTACCTTACAGTAGGGTTTTCATAAGATCTTTCAAAAACTTTTCCCATTCCAGTCTCAATTTCAAATATCGAATATAATCACCTATGCAGTTAATTTACATTCATACATATCAGAGTGCATAACCAAATCCCCAGCAACTCCCAGGTTTATACATAAATAAACTAAGGGTTTATAAGCCTCACTAGGGGATTACATAACCAAAATCAAAATTTAATATTTACATCTCAAAATATATAGTAATCCCAAGTTCAAAAGTAGATAACCAACATCCCAAATTCAAATATACCCCAAAGGGTCCTAATCGCTCTGGGTTTCCCGCTTCTCTTTAGAGCCACTTGCCCTATCTGAAATGTTAGTCATTGGAAAGAATGAGATTCAAGAGAATCCCATTAGTAACAAATCACTCACACAGTGCATAAACACATAGCATATAAGGTCATGTTTAGCAGCATCACAATGTATCATAGCTCACGCCACATGCGACAGCACTCATGGCTATAAACTCTATGTGTCAGCTTTTACTGCGATCGCTATCTATCCACAAAGTATTCATAAAGTATCACTATGCGTTAGCTTTCATTGCGATCTTAAAGCATCACAATGTATCACAAAGTATTCACAATGCATGACAAAAGTACATACAATGTTTCACACACAGTATAAGAGAAAGAGTCACTACATTGTCCTTTCCTGACGTTCTTCGGCACAGTAGGCTCACACGGGCGGCAAATGTCAAATCCTATAAACAAATTCAGGGACAACCCATCAATCACTTTTCCAAGTACTTAATTCCATAGTATTTTTAAGTTGGTTATCATTTAAACTCTTTAGGTGGCTATTATAGACCTAACATATGCCTAAAGGGTTGGGAGAAACTACCCTGAAGATTCTCCTTTCTTAGAAGAAACACTGATTTTTGACTGAATCACTCGAGTGAAGAAGGTCTCACTCGAGTGTTGCCCCCAATCGCACTCAAGTCCCAGTAAGTGAGACACAAAGAGTGTGTACCCGAGAGCACCAACACCTCCAAGAGTGGCCAATGCACTCGAGCACTCACCCAGGCACTCGAGTGATGACACATAGTCACCCGAGTCCCATCGAGTGGGGTGCAGGAAGTGACGACCTGAGAGCAACTAAGGCTCCAAGGCGACAAGTGCACTCAAGTACTAACCCTAGCACTCGAGTGACTTCCCAATACTTGCGAGTGCCCATACGCACTCTCAACAATTTTCCTGCGAGTAAGAACCTAAGACGCACACCCATAGTGCTACATGCACATACACTAGAGTGATATCCTATACACTCGAGTGGTAACGTATGCTACTCGCAGATAAACAAGTTCACTCGTGATTTCTGCCTGAGGACTTAACCCCAAACAAGGGAAATATCATACTGCACTCCGTAAGCTCCTACCTCACTCGAGTGAGGCTTATCAGAAGCCAAATCGTAGCAACTGATATAACTTTCCAGATTTTCCAAAACTGGTTCCAATGGTTCCAAAACTTATACCAAAACTCATTCCCCTCTAAAATTCCATAAGGAACCTATTGGTAAACTCAAAACAACCAAAATCTTACCACAATGACACATTCAACATCTCTAACCACATTGCAACCAAATCACCTAATGACCAAACTTTTCCTTTTCAAATTCAAACCAAAACCATTAACACCAAAACACAATTTGGCATCTATTACACCACATTACACTACCCAATCCATGCATTTCAAAATTAAGCTAAAATTAGGGCAATAATACAAAGTTCTCAAAAGTTAACCAATGACAAAGACAATTATACCAAAGTGTATCAACTACTCACCTTTTCCTTCTTCCAAAGTCAACTTCTTGATTTCACAACTTTCAAATTGGTTCAAACACCAAAACACCACCTTTCAAAAATATGAAATCATAACCATGAAGCCCTTACCATTATGAACAACTTTAAAACATAACATTTAGGCCAAAGAGATCATTTTCAAGGTCAAACACTCACCTTTGTTTTTCTCTTTCTTGCCTAGTTTCAGCGAAAATGGAGGATGATGAGAAAGAAAGGATGAGTGAATGATGGTCTAATTTCCTTCCCTCTTTCCCATGATTAAACTGACTTTGGGAGGGAGAGTGAAGAGCAAATTAAGTTGAATATTTGACTTAATCCAAAGATCCATCTTTTGCCACTTGTCAAAATCTCATTCTCCCTACCATGAGTTCATATAAACACAAAGCACTTGATTCCACCCACTTGACCTTTCAACATTAAATCTCAACCATTGATCTCTAAGTTACCCATGAGTTCCCTCTTCGGTAACTAACCAATTGGTTGGTCAATTTATCATTTTACCCCCTGGTTATCACAGTGCTTACTCAACCATCACCAAGCACATTTTACGTCACAATTCACATTATATACTTCAAAAGTGCTTAATTAACATTAATTGCATCACTTTGAAGATATTATACCTTAATTACAATTTAGGATATTACAGTTGTACTTGAGTGAGGCCTTTATTAGAAGCCAAATCGCAGCAACTAACAACAACTTCCAATTTTTTACCAAATGTTTTCCAATGGTCCTAAAATTCTTGCATAAGCCTAATCCTGTGTACTTTCACCCAAAGAACCCATTGGAAACCTCAAAACACCTAAAATCCCACTCTAACAACAATTTTTGTTTTGGGTCACCATATAACCCATATTACTCAATTTCCCTCAATTCCTCTTCCAATGTTCCAAACCAATTTCAACATGCAAATAGCACCACATAACAACAATTCTACCATAAATCATCATACAACTCATGCATTCCAAAATCACACTTAAAACAGGGCAAATTCCATAAATATTAAAACTTAACCAAAAATCACAACATATATGCCAAAATGCTACCAATGCACACCTCTTAAACTTGCCAAGATTAGATCCTTGATTCCTCAACTCTCAAATTTGTTCAAGCTCTAAAACACTTTCATTCAAAAATCTAAAACCATCAAGATGAAGCTCTCATTAAGGTGGTCAATATTCAAAGAAGAGCATTTGAGCATTTGAGAACTATAATAACATCAAAATCTTACCTTTCACTTTCTCTTTCTACCTTGAATCCTACCGAAAATGGAGGCTAAGGAGAGAGAAATGAGATGAGGATGATGATCAGAATTTTTTTCCCTATTCTCATGCTCACAACCGACTTTGAGAAAGAGAGAAGAGAAAAAGCAAGGTTTGAAATTTTGACCTCATCCCATGGCCCACAATTGTCTACATGTCATAATCTTATTTCATCTCCTAATCTTTCCATACACATACACACGTATAACCACTCTAACATAATCCCTTAAGCAATTCCACACTCCACAATGATTCCTACCAATTAGCCGACTCCCTCTTCGGTAGCTGACTAATTGGTCGGCAAATTTTCCATTTTGTCCTTGATTATCACAATACTACTAAATCATCGCCAAACACATTTATATCAAAATTCACATCACATTCTGGAAAAGTGTCTATTTAACATTAATTACATATGCTTTTGAGGTCATTAGCCCTTAATCACAAATTGGGTCATTACAATCACTATGGCTAGAGGTACTTCATTTAAAGTATTCCACTGCCGCTCTTTATTGTAGAATATGCATGATGTACTTTCATATCATTGTTTAACTTATTCCTACAATCAAATCTTTATACAATACCTAAACAAAATTTGTCACCTCAGGGTAAGTTTGGTACTTGGAAAAGTTATTTGACAAAAGGAAAAAGATGAAAAAAAGTATTTTTGTTTTGTCTTGATACAAAGTGATTAATGGAGAAAGCTTTCCTACAAAATCCAATCTAAATGGTGGGGCTGCCCATTAAAATGGCTAGAGAAATATTTTAAATTATTTTTTTAATGGATTCAGATTTTGGGAGAATATCATTTAAGTCTCAAATAAGAGAAATAATATCAGAAAAGTCTTTAATGACAAGTGAAGAGCGACTATTGACAAGTGAAAGAGTTATCATTAACAAGTTATGAGACTTGTCAATATATTATTTCTCTTGGTTATGACCTAAATGATATTCTCCCTATTTTTTAACATTGTTTCACCTCAAATAGTTTGAAGGAAAAAGAACAAGTATATTGCTTCATATCTTGCTAAATGATTGATTATCCATATACCTATATTAATTTCTTGGCCAATATATATAAATGTATCTTTTAAAAACATTTTATATCTTCTTTCAGATATACCATATTTTAAATCCAGATGATCATGTTAATTTTTTTGCTTAAGAAAAATAAAAATCCTTATGATTTCAGGCTTGATATTGTCCATGAGGTCTGTAATCTTCATAGACGTTAAAACCGGATTGGACCATCCAGTTTGAACCGAAAACCGATGAACCGGTTACTTAACTGATTCGATTTGACCGGTTTAACTGCTTCAATATTTTTGTATTAAAAATTAATTTAATTCATTTTTTATAAATTTTATTTTGAATTTCATATTAATAACTTGTAATCTTCACTTTCTCACCAGTCTAACTTCGGGTTAGCTCCGACTTAACTCAAATCTCATTCACTGACCCGTGACCTACTACCTTAACCAGTTCAGTGGCCAGTCCGAATTTAATAACCTAGGTAATCTTGAATGGCAAACTGATTACGTTATGCAAAGTGGCCAAATATGGAGTGAGTTAGATTATGAAAAATTGCACTGAGTTCCCAAGTAAGAAAAAATACTACTCCAAGGTCCCTTGAAACCTTCATTTTCTTGGCAAGTCACGTGGGACCTTAGGGTAATATAATTGATTATGAAAAGACAAATACGTTGTTAGTAAAACACACTAAAGTTCACCCAATTTGTAAGGCCCCGCCTTACAAACCACTTAACATTGATATTAATCAGAGTAGCAATTGTGCAATTCAATGGACACACAGGAATAACATCAAAGTGCTGATAAAATGTACATGATTATATTACAGAAATCCCAACAGCGTTTGTTCATAATAATTACAGCCTTAAAACAAATAAAAGCCTGCAGATAACTAATGTTAATACTTGAACTGGTCCAGAACCTTTAGTTGCCGGTACTCACATCTTTGCCCTTTGAGCCGCTTGCTTTAATTGGATAAATTTTTAAATTTGAAAAAGGGTGAGATTCAAACGAATATCAATATTAACATACAATCAATCATATAAAATGAAATAATTAAATATGCAATGCACCATATGGAGTAAAATGAAAATCCTTATTGTATTGTGTGTGTGCACAATGCTCAGGGCTAAATGACTATTTGGATCCCCTACTTATCTGTGTACCTCACTGGGTCCCAAACCACAGCTAGGTAATGTGCCCCAGACACCATGTTCATATCACATAATATAGCAACATATATCATATGAACATTCACATAGTATATGAGAGATAGAATTACTACCTTAAACCCTTTTTTGTTCGTAAACCGCTCCTTAAATTTTGTTCCAACTGCTCGAGCTATCAATTCGGTCCTAAAATTCCAAGTTTACAAGAATTAGATTAATACCCATTTATGTACTTCTCTAAACTCATTTTGTTAGTTATATGAGCTTAAAGCTACATAATGACCAAAATGCCCCTAGGGACCCGATCTAAGTCCCTTTTTACCCAATCCGACTGTACTTTTTCAGAAATTTTGACCCAGGTTATTCCTACACAGTTTTGTGTGTAGAATCCATTTTTGAGCTCATTTTTCTCAAAATTACTGCCAAATGACAGTTTTGCCCTTGACAACCCCTACTTAGGGTTTTAGGGGTATTTTCATAATTTCACTTTCTAGGGTTTTTCTCACAAAATGATCAACATCAACCCCTACACAATTTCCCCTCTTGAACACCATGGAAGATTTATGAAATTCTAGCCCTAACCCCTGAATCCAGCACTGGCCAAAACTTTGGCTTGAAAAGGGAAAATGTGATTTTAAGTTTCAACCCTTAAAGCTTGCTCCTTTTCACTCCTAACCACTTGTTAAACCATTTAAACACTTATTAGACATGATTTGAGAAAATTTGGGTGGCATAACCCATTAGGGTTTCAACATCCCAACTTTACAAAATCACAATCCAAACCACAAATCATGACAATATCCACAACAACAACAACAACTAAACACCAAGGGAGTTGAAGTTACCTTTTGATCCTTACACTTTCTCTCTCTAGGCGTCTCCCTCTCTCTCTTCAACCTCAAAGATTTACTTACTACACATGATTATTCATGGAGATCAAGAGTTTAGATAAGCTATTACACAAGTTAGGAAGCTTAATCTCTCGGAAACACAAAGCTGACCTTTAAATTTTGCCTCCTCAAGCTCTCTTGTTCCCTTAAGACTCCAAGCTTCTCTCTCTCTCTCTCTCTCTCTCTCTCTCTCTCTTAGTGTAGTCATGAGAATGGATGGAGCAAGATGAAGATAAGAGCTTAAAAATATCTCTACATAACCCTTAATTAATTTCTATTGCTAAATTGGATTTATGACATAAGAATGGTACTTGACTTTATCCCTGACCAATTGGTGTCATAAAATCCCATTCCATTCGAACCAATTTTTCCTCTCTTACTTGGCCCAAAAATGACACCATTTAAGCCCTTCACAAACCAATTTGCACTTCATCCCATTAAGCTTACCAAATGCACAAGATATAGTATTTTATAGAAATTCCACCTTTTTGACTTTTCAACCTTTATCCAAAATATGATCATAAACATCAAAGAAATATTTTTCCCTCATTTCCAGCCCATTTGGACAAAAATGAGTATGTGTGCTGAAGAAAATAATTTTTTTGGCTTAATATGGCAAATTACCATTTTGCCCATACATGTTGTGATTTTTGCCCAAAACTGGTAGCATTTTCATCCAACTTTGAAAATTTATATATTTTTTTGTAGACATTCAATTGAGGTTCTTCCAAAGGTTATTTAACCCTCATTAAGTCTAGTTTCAAATAAAAATATAGCCTTTATCCAACTGAAAGCTGAAAATTCCCAGAATTTCAATCTTTGGACACTGTTCAAGAAAGTAGCCAATTCACTGGGTAAACTTCAAAAATTCATAGCTCCAAATGATCCATATGACCTATCAAATTAAAGCTTAGAGTGTCTACTTTCATTTTAGAAAATTTCACATTTTTTGAACATCATTTGTTCATCCAAAATCACATGACAATCTCGCTGCCTCGTCAGAAATTACACTAGTAACACTATTCACATTCCAATTTTCAGTGTTTAATTCCTATGATCCATAATTTATAGCGGGAGGCTATTCAAGGTGGGTCAATATTAACCATTTTATTCCATTAAATGCTACAAGTAATTACAAGGCATATTGGTGAATAAAATTTGGGGCGTTACACAATTAAACTTCCACATGAACCCTAAATGCCTTTCAATCTTCAACGTCTCTCCCCCTATCAGCTAAAGCTCTTCATTTTGTGGCTCATTGACACTTTGCCTCATCATTGGTTTGAACATTGATTGAGGTTGGGTATTTGGGTATTTAGGATGTCCTTGTTTTTATTTGCAAAGTATTAAGGTTGGCCTAATTAAATGCAAAGCATATGGTTTCATTGTGTTTAGGTAAGGTTTAGAATTAGGGAAAATTTCACTACACCCCCCTCTATAACAAATTATTCTCAAACAAACCCAAAAAATTTTTTGAAACTTCACTACACCTCCTAGGGCTAAACTAAAAATAAAATTTGTGGGTGAAAAGACAATTATGCCCTTACTTTACAAATCAAATATGATTATTTATAAGATACATGCGAGAATTTACAAGTCAAATATACTTATTTACAAGATAAATAAGTGAAATTACAAGACCATTTCGGCCATGTACAAGATAATAGGCTTATTCACAAGAATGTATGCTATTTACAAGACACATGTGGGAATTTACAAGTCAAATATGTGTATTTACAAGACACGTGTGGGAATTTATAATGTAATATCCTGAATTTTAGGCATAAAGACTTGATGATATGCCTATATCAGGCAGATAACTTAGCCTAATTCAAAAAGAGTCCCAAGAATGTCAATGATAGAAAGACTATAGGGGACTATGTGATCTACCCAACCAGGGAGAGGGCCCAATATGCATATGTAGTAAGATCAAAGTGTCAGTGCAAATGTGCACAGGACATATATACGTTGCCATTGGGTTAGTAGAAGATGCCACCTAGATATGTCATGAGGTAAGGCATGAATTGCAAGTGTAGGTGTGCACATGGTATTTTCAGGGCAAACATGTGTACCCTATGTTTTTGAAGTAGACACTGCTATGTAGGGCCATGTGGGGCCCACACACATATACTCTGACCTAGAATCATTTGGCGGGCTCGATATACATGTCATATTCCCTAGTAAAACCAAAGTAGAGTCCCGAGTGGGCACCAATAAAGTAACTTTATTAAAGTAGGTTTAATAAAGAAAGTCATTATAGCAAATGATGACACAACTTTTGTGTTAGATAAATAAGAGAGCGGCAAGTGTCCTCTCATCATGACAAAGTACCCTATCACTTTTGTGTTAGCTTGATAGGAAACTGACACGTGTCTCTCATGATGACAATTGATTTATGCCTTTTGTGTAGCATCTCCGAGAGCTCCACCTAGAGTCTGAGTTTGGGAAATCCACCGATCTCTGGTCCAGTTGCGTATTTGACTTCTCGAACTCCAAACCCAGGAGTCTAAGGAAATTATCAGGCCTCTCCTTCCCCTAACCAAAAAGGACATATAGAACCTGAGAAAGGAGGTGGGACCCACTTTATTAATCATCGAACTAGTGGATTATCGGACAAATGGCACCATAAGAGCTTGACACTTGGCATAAATTTTCAAGACTCACTCTTAGCCATATATTTTGGTGCATCTACCCAAAATTCAAAAAAATATCCCAAAAGAATGTTGAGAAAATGGTAGAGGAAGGAAGGTGGATGAATAATGAAATTTCTTGAGCTTCAGAGCTGATTTTACCCCTGATTCGGCGTTTCCAGCTCCTGGAGCCTTCTATAATGTTGTTCCTCTCAGTGAGAGCAACATTTCTATGGTTGGATTTCATTTGGAGGGGTTTGGTACCATCTCACCGGCCGCAGTACTATCAGATTTCTGAATCAATTGCGGAAATACATAGAGATAAGCATGGGCTTCGTTTTGAGCTAATTAGTTTGTTGTTTGAATAAGTTTTCATGGGGGTGGGGTACTGTTCATATTTCAACCAAGGGGTTTTTTTGAGGTTTAATCATAGTCTAATCATGTGTTTATGGTTAAATAATGATTTTTGAGGTTTATGTTAAAGTTGTCTGAATTCATTTTCTGGATGTAGTCAGTTTTTGATGAGTTTTTGAATGATCTAGTCTTGTTTAATGGCCATGAAATTTGGGTCGTTTGGACTTGTAGATTGTAAGATATGAATTTTTGAAGTTAGGCATTGAATCTGAAATGTTTTGTGGACCAGCTGTATTGTTCGATGATTCTTGGAAAATAATCCCTATAATTAGTATTGGCTATTTTTTTACTTAAAATAGACTTAATAAGGGCCACATAAGACTTTGAATTCCTACAATTGGATGTTTATGATTTAGTTATGATTTTTAAAAGTTAAGTGAAAAATCTGCCAACTTTCTAGAATAGTGCGAAAATGAGAAAGTAATGACATTTGGTAATAAAGTTAGCTACCAATGGTTGAGTAAAGCCCATAAAGTTAGTGTGGGCCTATTAAATACCCATTGGGCCTAATGTGTTAACTTTAATGGTTAACTAACCAAGGTGTCTTAAGTTATTAAATTTGGGACAAGTCTGGGCCCAAAGAATAAAGATAAGTCCTAGAGGCTAAAGTACCCCATTGAACATTTATTTGTCATGACTCTAATAATGTGGCTATATATCTAGGGCCATGAGGTGACAAAAAAGAAGTAACTTCAATTGTTGGAAGAAAAGGTACCAAAAAGGGGACTCGAAGACAAAAGGTAGTGAACTTACTTACTTGCACGTATGTGATGTTTATGCTATATATTGATTTAATGTATTGCTTTACTTGATTGTGTAAAGCATGTATGAATGATTGAAGCTTTGTTTCTGTTATTGTTGTAGCCATAAGTATGTTGTACGAAACATTGAGCATGCAAAATATCATTATGTGAACATGAGTCTATGTGCAACACCCCAAATTTTATTCCCCAATATGTAGTGTAATTATTGAAAATAGTCAATAAAATAAAATGGTGAATTTTGGAGAATGTGAATAGTGCTGCCAATAAGATTTCCTGTGAGGCAGTGAGTTTGTCATGTCATTTTGGATGATGAAATGATGATAAAAATTTATGAAATTTTACAAGATGAAAGTAGACATCCTAAGCTTTAATTTGATAGGTCATATGAATCATTGAATTCTATATACCAAAAGTTATGAATTTTTGAATTTAGCCCAAAAACATTGTTGATTTTCTAGAACAGTATCCAAAGAATTTAATTCTGGGACTTTTGTACTTCTAATTGGTAAAGGGCTATATTTTTTCTTGAAACCAGACTCAATAAGGGTTCTATACCCTTTAGAATCACTCTAATATGATTTCTAAAAATTTAGTTATGATTTTTCAAAGTTTGGGCATAAAATCTACTAGAATTGCCAAATAATCCGAAAAAATGAAGAAAAATGTGATGGCAACATTGTAATTATGGGTAAATTGTGATCATATTTTTTTGGGTTTATGGAAGGACCCTAGGTGTGAATATGGATGGACTAAGAGAGGAAGGAATTAGTTTGATACAACTGGGCTTATGGTATCACACTTTCATGACACAAAAAGTCAAATTAATGAATTTTGGCTCATTAAATAAATCAAGGGATAATGCAAAAATTATTAAAAGCATTTCCCATATCCTTCCCTACCATTTTCTTTCAACCAAGCAGCAAGCATAGAGAGAAGGAGGAGCAAAAGTTGCAAGGAAAATCGATTTCTTCGGTGATTTAGCTCCTAACTTGTGTAATCTTTCTCCTAAGCTTCCTCTCTACATGATTCAAGGTATTTGGGAAGTGAAAAATCTAGGGTTTAAGGAGCTGAATATTTTTCCTAGGAGACAACATCAAGAAGGAAGTAAAGGTAACTTCCTAAACTTCAATCTTTGGTTGTTGTTGTTGCTGTGGTCAGTTTAATCGGTGATTTTCTGATTGATTTGTGGTGGATTGTAAATTTGGGAAAGGATGAACCCTAAATGTTATGTTGCCCAAATTGAGCCGAAATCATGGTTAGGATGTAATTGAATACTTAATAAAGTGATTAGAAGTAGAAAGGAGCAAGTCTACGGAGTTAGAAGCAAAAACCCTTAATTTTTCTCGAAGAATCCTGGGATTCAGCCAGTGCTGTTTGGAGGAGTTAGAGTTGGACTTTTGATATTTTGATGATTTCATTGTGTTTAGGAGGGAAAATTAGGTGGGGTTACAGTTGAACACTTTTCCAGAAAAGCCTTAAAAAGCATAATTACCAAAATGTCCCTGAAACCTTGAAGTAAGGGTTGCCAAGGGCATTCTGGCCTTTTAGAAGTGAATTTGGTAATTCTGAGTCCTGAAATAGATTCCTTGGGATAAAATATGTCAAAATAGCCCAGGTCAAAATTTCAGAAAAAATATGGTTCGATTGGGCTAGGTCCCCAGGGGCATTTTGGTAAATTTTCACAATAAACTCATTTAACCACCTAAACAATATGGAAGCGTCCAAACTAGTACATAAATGGGTTTTAACCTAATTCTTGTACATTTGCAATTTTAGGACCGCGTGAGAGCCCAATCATCAACATGCATTATGAGCCATGTTTTCAAGGAGAAAAAGGCTTAAGTTAGTAACTATAATCTCTCATACACCATGTGATTATTGATATGTTGTATGTTACTATATTATGTGATATGAACATGATGCCTAAGGTATTAGCTGTGGTTAGGTACCCAGCTGAGGTACGCATGGGGTATATTACCTAGCTGTGGTTAGGGGCCTAGCTGAGATACATGTAGGGGATCCAAATAGCGATTTGGCCCTTAGCTTTGTGTACACACACATATTGATATAAATTTTGATTTTTCATTATATGGTGCATTGCATATTTAATTCTCACATTTTATATGTTTAGTTATATGTTACTACTAGGATTCCTCATGCTCTTATTCTTTTTTCAAAAAATGATAATGCGCCAACGGGAACCAGCGGATCCAAGGGCAAGATGGTAGACATGGAGAAATGATGGTGCGGATCCCAAGATAGAGCTAGTGGTTATACATGTAGTCTTATTTTGGGCATTTTTTATAAATGTGTAAATATCATCAAACCCTGTGGGGAAAACTTGTGTTGTAATCAAGTACATTGTATCAATATATCAGTATATTTATGCTATTCTTGTGCAGCTCACTGAACTGTGTGCAAGCACTCTGAAAATAGTAAAAATAAGATAAGGGTATGACACTATATGAGGCAAGCATATTATGCATTAGCATTCATCTTACATGTATTTTCTGTAATGTTTACTACTGAGATTCCCCTGAATCTCACCCTCCCCCACCAACCATACAGATAGCTAAGCACAAAAAAGGAGTGTAGGATGCTATTCCAGGAAAGAAGTTGCAATGAATATGACATGAATTATTTACATGCTAGTCCATTATGTAAATTAATATATTTGTAATGGATAACTGTATAACCCGCGTGACAAATTGGGTGCATATTCAATGGAAAACGCATATCATACTCACTTTTTGTAAAATGTCATTAAACACAACTAAAGTTAGGGAATTGGATAGAAATGCGATTCATATTATAACGCTAATTACTTATGCCCTTTATTATGCATCGGAAGCGTTAGCTTTATTATTATGGCTAAGGAGAATCAATAAATAAAGCCCCCAGCCAAAAGCTTACACCTTTATTCTTAGGGCACTGTTCATTCAGTAAAACCATATTTACCAGATTAATTAACTTTATTCATGGGATTACTATTCACTTTAACATTTCAATTCTTCCATTCAATATTATCAAGGTTTTCTCAGCTTATCAATTCATCTACTTACTTAACTAATGGTCTCATATTGTGCGATTACCCACTCCTAATTCATTTAACATGCTCAGATAATTAATCCCTTTGTCATGTGGGTTATATAGTTAACCACATCACATATTAATACATCATGGGACTAATTCCTCAACTCTTCATCTGTAACTTCTTCTTCCAGTGCATCGTCCTACACTCCTCTCTTATGCTCACCTACCCAAATGGTTGGTTGGGGGAGGGTGAGATTCAGGGAATCACAGTAGCAAACAATACCAACAATGCATGTAAGATAAATATTAGTGCATGACATACTTGCCTTACGTAGGCTCATGGTAACATAATAACATATATGCATGTTCAATGCTTCATATTTCTTACATATGGCCATAGCCTCAATAGAAAATAAAAGCTTCAATCATTCAAATATGTTACACATAGAAAAGTAAAGCAATCATGCACATCAACACATAAGCATACATATCAATACACACAAGTAGGGTAAATTCACTACCTTTGTCTTCAAGTCCCCTTTTTGTTCCTTTGCTTTCACCCAGTGAAGTTCCTCGGGACCCTTTAATCCCCTCTTCCTTGTCAACTCATGACCCTAGGCATATGATTACACCATTAGAGTCATGGCAAATGAATATCCTATGTGGCTACATTAGCCTCTAGGACATATCCCTTATCTTTGGGCCCATAATTATCCCAATTTTTAATAATTCAGAACACTTAGGTGGGTTATCTTTAAAGTCCATACATTAGGCCCAATGTATCAAGGTTCATGAACCCGGACTAGGTATTGAACCTATCAGGGTACTGGGTTAAGGGTCAGTGGGTCAAATTGGGGCCAAACCGAAGCCAAACTGGTGAGAAATTGAAGATTTTAGGATTATTAATATGAAATTCTAAAGAATGTTTTTTAAAAATAGGAACTCGGACCGGACTGCGAATCGGACCGGTGGTCCACTGTAATGTATAGATAATGGACCCACACTAACTCCAAATATTTAATTTAACCCTTAGAGCACCAATTTATTACAAAAGTACCCTTAAATTTTATTTTTGTAATTTTTCACAAAGCTGACAAAATTTTCAATAATCTTTGAAAATTCATATCTTAGCCTAAGAATATCCAATTAAAGTAGTTCAAAACCCTATGTGTCACTTATTAAATCTATTTTAGGGGAAAAATATTCCCTCTAGCCAGTTCCACTTACAAAACCCTATGTGTCACTTATTAACTCACACTGTCGCAGATTTTCACCAGTTTTATAAATCCAACTTCAAAAATTCATATCTCCTAATATATTAATCCAAATGGCATAAATGACCTATAAAATTAAAGCTTATGATGTCTAATTTAAATCTAGAAGGTTTCATAACCATTAAATATCATTTGCTCAATAAAAAATGCGTCACAAACAGACTTCCTCACAAAACTCAAATCTAGCAGCACTTAAACTAGTCTTATTTTATCATTAAACACCATATATCATCATATATTCATGATTAAACACATATGGCCTCAAAAAATCCCTTTGGATGAAACATTAGGATAGTCCAAGAGTTAAGAAAAACTCAACAAAATCACAAGGTATATGGTTCAAAATGATGCTGAGGCTTACCTCTTCATGTTTCTACAACCGGTTTGGTATTTCGACGGCACTCCGACTAGCTAGATGACACAAAACACCTCAGATTAGAAAACTGAGACCATAGAAATGAAGCTCTCAATGAGCAGAAGTTTCTTGAAGGGCTTACCGGATGATAACGGTGATTCAGGGTTGGAATCAGTTCCAAAACTCAGGAACTTTCAGTATTCACACATCTTCTATCTTCTTTCTATTTTCTCCATGTCTTTTTTCTAATTTTTCTGCCCTTGGCTGAAATCTTAAAGATGAATGGAGGGTTGGGATTTAATCTTGGCTTTCGATTTCATCTTGTTGTGCCAAGTGTCCAAAGATTAGAGTGCAAGATTGCCATGTGTCAAAAAGTATCTTGTTTTCCCTTTCTCTCTCTTAGGTGGCGTCCTTTACATGTCAAGGGAAGGAGAGGCCTGACAATTTTCCCGAACTCTCGGGTTCGGTGTTCGGTGTTCAGGAAGTCAAATACGTGACTGGACCGGAGATAGGTGGATTCCCTGGACTCAGATATTAGGTGGCGCGTCCCGAGGATGCCAGCACAAAAGACAAAAAGTAAGTGTCATCATGAGGGATAATTGTCACTTTCTCATTCATCCAACACAAAAGTGATCTTGTACTTTGTCATGATGAGGGGACACTTGTCAATTTCTTATAGTGTCAACACAAAAGTTATGTCATCATTAGCTATCATAACTTACTTTATTAAAGCTATTTTAATAAAATTACTTTATCAGTGTCTACTCGGGTTTCTCTCAGGACTTACTTGGGATAACGTTATGCGTATCGAACCTGGCACGATGACACTAGGTCAGAGTATGTGTGTGGCCCCACATGGCGCCACTCACCGGTGTCTTTTCCAAAAATGCAAGGTACACATGTTTGCCCTAAAAACACCTATACCGGTATATTTCACTCGACCAATCATGTTAGATCCTATGTGTTTTGATGATAACAAATATTGGATCAATTATATGAAAGGATTTGATAATAAACAAATGAATTTGAATAAAGTGGCAAAGCATTACTTGAAGTAACTACTCGAGTAAGAGAAGCCATTACTCGAGTAGCTACTCGAGTAAGCAAGAAGAATTTCATCCAGTGAAGCACTGCCAAAATTTGGAAGAAGTTACTCGAGGGAGTACTTGAGTAATCTGCAAGTTTTATAGACCATCACTCGAGTAGCCACTCGAGTAATATTATTTTCACAGGCATCACTTGAGTAGCCACTTGAGTAACCCGCTCAAAAATCTTCCAGTGACTCTCGGCCAAGAAATGCAACATATCACTCGAGTAGCCACTAGAGTAATCAGTGAGAAAAAGCCATTACTAGAGGGACCACCTGAGTAATCTGTAGTTTGATTTGGAAGCTTACTCGAGTAGCCACTCGAGTAACCAGACAGCAAAGTCTCAGCCAAGAAATTGATGCAATTACTCGAGTGAGTAATCGAGTAATCTACCGGGTTATTTAAAAGCCACTCGAGGGACCACTCGAGTAAGGTATGAAGAAATATGAAGGCCACTCGAGTAGTCACTTGAGTAACAATGTTACCACAGTCAACACCCGAGTAACTTGTGAAGGTAAAGATAAGGCCACTCAAGTAACCACTCGAGTAATCAGATTTTTGAGACATTTACTCGAGGCACCACTCGAGTAACAAACTTGTTCACTCGAGTAGCCACTCGAGTAAGGGAGTCCAAAAATTATATTTTTGATTAAATGATTATTAAATTGTTATCTATATGATTAACTCTTCATTGCATTAGTATCCTAAGTACATTTGTAGAGAAATGATGAAGAGACCATGCAAGGAGTGAAAAGTCAAATAAAAGTCCAAACGTTCACTTACCGCTATCTACCGCAAATGGACATGTTTGAAATTTTGAAGAATAGTCAAATATTGCTGTGTGACTCCAACGGACATGTTTGAATTGACTCTAACGAACATGTTTGAATTGCTTCCAATGGACATTACAAATCATCTATATATATGGAGCATTCAAAGAAAAGAAAATAGAAGAGAGACAAAAGAACTGAGAACACACATCGATCAACACACTTAGTGCTTTGTTTTCTTATACTCATTCATTGTATTTCAGTGATTATATATTTGCTCTGTGAGAGAGTTTTTCATTACAAACTCAATATTTGTTATTGAGACAACTTAAGGAAGTGGAACCTTGAGTTGGGGATTTGAGTACAACGTGTAACGGGGAGCGAGTGTCCAAGTGAAGGAACTTGCTGTCTACTGAGGTGCCAAGAACCCACTAAATCTTGGAGAATATAGTGAAAATCTCAGAGACGCTCTGAGGACTGGATGTAGGTCAAAGTGGTTGTGGCTGAACCAGTATAACTCCCGGTGTACACTTCGGTGATATTTCTCTTTACTCTCAATTGGTTTAAATATTCTGTCAATTATCTTATACGAAATGAAATTTTTGGTATCACCCAATTCACCCCCCTCTTGGGTGAAACGCTTGCACTAACATTTGGTATCAGAGCATAGGTCTTCTTGTTAAGGTTTAATAGCCTAAGAAGGATCCAATGACAAGCATGGGTGAAGGAATTCTTCTTGATGGAGCTTCTATCACAAGAGCTCCTGGTTTTAATGGCAAACATTTCTCATTCTAAAAAGCAAAGTTCAGAGTTTTCATAATGGCTACTGAATATGAGCTATGGGATGTGATCGAAAGTGGAAACTACAAACCTGAAAAGATTATAGATTTACAAAGAGTTCCCAAGACACCGACAAAATATGATGAGAATGACAAGAAACTCATCACACTCAACAGTAAAGCAATTCTAATGATTCAAAGTACCTTGAGTCAAAATGAGTACTTCAGAATCTGAACACTTCCAACAGCTAAAGAAATGTGGGAAGCCTTGGAAATAGCCCACGAAGGAACTTCGGGAATAAAAGAAAACCAGATCTATACTATGGTTACTAAGTTTGATTTACTTTGAATGAAATTGGTGAGTCCATAGCTGAATTTGAACTTAGATATACTCACCTTGTTAATCAACTTGCAGTACTTGGAAAAGTTTATGATCAAAACACCTAAGTACGAAAGATTTTAAATATTCTTTCTAAAGATTAGGAGGCAAAGGTCACTATAATTGAGGAAGCAAAAGGTTAATCAATGCGATCGGTTGCTTCTCTATTCAAAAGCCTTTCTGAATATGAAAGCAAATTAAAGCTCAAACGAGAACTAGATGATATTGGTGACAAGAAGAAAAGAAGTCTAGCACTGAAAGCAAAAAAAGAAGAACAAGATGAAGATGAAGAGCTTGACGATGATGAAATGGGCCTAATCATGAAACGATTCAGAAAGTTCTACAAGAAAGGCAAAGGATTCAAAAACTTTCAGAAAGGAGGAACAAGCAACAAAGAACACATCATCTGTTATGAATGTGGAAAGCCAGGATATTTCAAATCAGAATGTCAAAAGCTGATTCAAAAGAATAAAGAAAAGAAAAAGGGAAAATTCTACAATAAGAAGAAAGCCTTTGTATCTGCCATATGGGGAGATAGTTCTTCTGACGAAGAAAGCGATGAAGAGGAAGTAGCCAATATATGTCTAGTTGCTCAAGAGGAAACAGAAGAAGAGGTAACTGATTCTGATCCTACCTATGATGAACTACTTTCTGAATATAATGCTTTACATTCTGAATTCATCAAAGTAGTTAAAGAATTAGTTATTTTCAAAAAAAAAACAAAGCTCTTGAAATAGAACTAAGAGAAAATTTAGAAAAAAGATTGTGAAAATTGTTCTTCTTTGGAAAAGAAAAACGTTGATCCAACAAAAACTCTTGAAAATTCACTAAAGGAAGTGAGATGCTAAATGTAATTTTAAAAGCTCAACGTGTTGTAAATGATCGATCTGGTCTTGGATATGATCCAAAATCAGATAGAATAAAAGGAAGAAAGAAAGCAGGAGGTAAGTCATATTTGAATTATTTTCAGCATTCTGTGCATACATCAAATCCTTTTGCACATTGTAATTATTGTAATAGAAAAGGTCATTATACATTATCTTGCATTCATAAGAAGAAAGGAAAGATAGGAACCTACAAATGGGTACCTAAAGGTTCGTATATTTCTAAAATCTTTTGTACTAACCCAAAAGGACCCAAAAAAATGTGGGTACCTGAAACATAATCATATTTAATTGCATATATGTCTTCAGTCATCCAAAAACAACAAATGGTACATAGACAGTGGATGTTCTAGACATATGACCGGAGATTTCGAAATTTTTACCACATTGCAACCTAAGGAAGGTGGAAAGGTAAAATTTAGAGGAAATCAATCTGGAAAGATAGCAGGAATTGGTGAAATCAAAAACGACAAAGGAATACAAGTCAAAGATGTATATTACGTTGAAGGCTTGTGTCATAATTTGCTAAGCGTAAGTCAAAGTGCAGATAAAGGCAAATGGATAATATTTGATTCAAAGGAATGTTTGATTGTCAACAAGAAAGACTTACAACTTGATAAGAAAAATATCTAGTTCTTGGATTACCCAAAGTAAGTTTTAAAAATGATCTAATTTGTGACGCATGTCAAAAGGGTAAACAAACCAAATCATCTTTCAAATTGAAAAATGAAATTCCAACAAGTCGACCACTTCAATTGATACATATGGATTTGGTTGGTCCAGTAAGAGTTAAAACCCTTGGTGGCAACTTATATTCATTGGTCATTGTTGATGATTTCTCTAGATTTCATGGACTATTTTTCTATCATCAAAAGATGAAACCTTTGCAGAATTCATTGTTTTTTGCCAAAAAAGTGCAAAATGAGAAAGGTATGTCCATTGCAGGTATTAGGACGGATCATGGTGGAGAATTTGAAAATCAAGCCTTTGAAGAATATTGTGATACTAATGGCATATATCATAATTTCTCTGCTCCAAGGACACTTCAACAAAACGGAGTCATGGAACGTAAGAATAGAGTGCTCACTGAGATGGCTAGAACAATCTTGAATGAAAAAAACGTGTCTCAAGTTTTCTGGGCTGATGCAATGAGCACAGCATGCTATATTTCAAATAGAGCCTACATTAGAACAAAACTTAAAAAGACACCATACGAGCTATACAAAGGAAGGAAGCCAAACCTTGCTCATTTACACATCTTCAGTTGTAAGTGTTTCATTCATAATAATGGTAAAGATAACTTAGGAAAATTTGATTCTAGAACAGATAAAGGAATTTTCCTAGGCTATTCTAATTGAAGTAAAGCATACAGAATTTTCAATAAACGAACATGTGTTGTTGAAGAATCAATTCACGTTGTATTTGATGAATTTGAATCCTCTGACAAAATCATTGATGATGAGAAGGAAGTTGTTTTAAATCAAGAAAATGGTCAATCTATTTCTAAATCTCTTATTCCAGAAGTTGATCAAACCAAGGAAGAAGATCAGTCACTAGGACAACCTAAAGCCTTGAAATACAATAAGAGTCGTCCCCTAGATCAAGTCATAGGAGATGTGAATGAAGAAATAAAAACTAGAAATAGAGTTTTCAATGAAGTTAGTTTTTCTGCATTCATTTCTGAGATTGAACCTTCTAACATTGACGAAGCCCTATCAGACAATGATTGAGTTATAGCAATGCAAGAAGAATTAAACCAATTTGAAAGAAATCAAGTTTGGGATTTGGTACCCAGACATAAGGATCATCCGATCATTGGCACTAAATGGGTATTCAAGAACAAACTTGATGAATCCATAATTATTATCAAAAACAAGGCAAGATTGGTGGCCAAAGGCTATAATCAGGAAGAAGGAATTGATTATGAGGAAACGTATGCTCCAGTGGCTAGACTGGAAGATATACGAGTACTCTTAGCCTTTGCATGCATCAAAGGATTCAAACTCTATCAAATGGATGTAAAGAGTGCATTTCTAAATGGCTACATCATAAAAGAAGTATATGTAGAGCAACCTCCAAGTTTTGAAGGTATAACCCAACCTGACCATGTTTTCAAACTCAAAAAGGCCTTATATTGTTTAAAACAAGATCCTAGAGCATGGTACGAAAGGCTCAGTAAATTTCTTATTGATCAAGGTTTTGTACGAGGAAAAGTTAATACAACACTTTTTACAAAACGAAAACGTGATGATATATTAATTGTGCAAATATATGTTGATGATATAGTTTTTAGTGCTACTAACGAAACTATGTGCAAAGAATTTTCTGAGATAATGCAAGGGGAGTTTGAGATGTCAATGATAGGAGAATTAAATTTCTTTCTCAGTTTGCAAATCAAACAAAGAAAGAATGGGATTTTCATATCTCAAACGAAATATTTTAAAGAGCTATTGAAGAAGTATGGATTGGATGAAGCAAATAGAACAGACACACCCATGAGCTCAACCATATTGCTTGATGCGGATGTCAAGGGAAAAGATTACAATATCACAAAATATAGAGGAATGATTGGATCATTACTCTATCTCACTGCAAGTAGGCCTGACATTCAATTCAGCGTCGGTATGTGTGCAAGATATCAATCAACACCAAAAGAGTCACATGCTAAAATCGTCAAACGAATCTTCTGATATCTTGCTGACACACTAGAATTGGGTATCTGGTATCCCAAAGGAAGAAGTGAATATCTAGTTGCATATTCAGACTCTGATCATGGAGGATACATGACGGACAGAAAGAGTACAAGGGGACAAGGCCGGTTTCTTGGAGGCTCACTTGTATCATGGTTCAGCATGAAACAAACTACAGTGTGTCTATCGTCTATAAAAGCTGAGTATGTTACAGTATCAAGTTGTTGCGCACAAGTAATATGGCTAAAGCAACAACTCCAGGATCTTGGTATCTATTTGAAAGAAACACCAATATATTATGACAACACTAGCACTATAAGCTTGGCAAAGAATCATGTTCGACATTCCAGAACCAAGCATATTGATGTTAGACATCACTTTATCAGAGATCATGTCCAAAAGAAAGACGTCAAAGTAATATTCATTCTAACTCATCTTCAACTAGCTGATATCTTTACAAAACCTCTTGCAAAAGATCAATTTTTGTATATTAGAAGAGAATTGGGAATGGTAAATCCCAATGAATTGTAAGTTATTTAGTGTTTACAAAATGTTAGATGATGTTATCCATTGAAGTTTTGATGATTACTAACTTAAGCATCGGAGTGTCTAGCAATTTGTTTTACAGGATCATGATATTCTGTTTTGGAGTATGAATAGCAAAGGTTAACAGAGGACAACATTACTGGAGTGTCAACTTCAAGTAATGAGCATCACTGGAGTGACAACTTCAAGTAATGAGCATTACTGGAGTGAGAACTTGAAGTAATGGATGATTACTCAAGTAGCCACTCGAGTAATGAACTTGGAAATGTGCTAGTGAAGTATTACTTTCAAATGAAATGGCACAACGGTTGGAAATGAATAGTCAGAAGGTGAAGAGACAAATTACCTGAGGGAGGCCTCGAGTGATGTTCATCATTACTCAAGTAAGACCTCGAGTAAACCTGGGTCCAGATTTCAAATCTGCTAATTTTGAGTTCAAATCTATTCTAAAGAGTCATCCAATGATCAAGGGAATATACATGAATAATTACAATATTATTCATTTCAGGTACGCGCTCAAAATTGCTGTATTTAAAAAAATTTTATATGATCACTCGAGTAGCTAACTGAGTGATGATGATTATCACTCAAGTAAGCCCTCGAGTGATGTCAGGTTTTAGGTTATTTCTACTCGATACTCGGTCATTTCTCACAAAATCTCTTCGAGTGATTCTTCTGTGCTCTCACAAAAACTTTTCAAGGAATCTTTCTCTTCCTATTACCGTCAAAACCCATTGATTCACAGCCTTAAAAACCTCTCAAATAGCTCTGAATCACTTCCCAAAACTCGCGACTTTCATCCCTATTTTTTTCCTAAAACTTCTCATTTTATAAAATCACAATGGTGAGAACAACATCTCTAAATCCTAGCACTCCTTTTGAGTCTTATGAACCATATCAACCCTCTTATTCACATTCCTCTCCTCCTACCAAGAAAAGAAAAATTTCTCCCAAATCAAACCCCAAGACCAAGCCACAAGCCAAACCTAAAGTGAAAGGGGTTGTGATTAAGGAACCCATTACCACAAGAGCTCAATCCAAGAAGAGTTCTCCTCCTGGACAAGGGAAAACTACAAAAGAGCCATCTCCTCCTACCTCTGATTCATCTGATACACCAACCTTTTCTCCTAAGCCTCTGAAGAAGCCCAAGGTTGATGAGAAGCTTAGCAAAGTCATGGTAGGCATGCTTAAGGAAGCTTTCCAGTCTAAGGAAACAAAGAAAGGATAAAATTCAAAGCAAACTGAGGAGAAGGATGAAGAAATCACATTTCCTCCAAAGGAATTCAATATGAAAAAGCTTGAGGAATCACAGAAGTACCTGAGTCATTTTGCAAGAAGGAATGTGTGCAAGATGCATTACATAGACTACAAGGTGCTTCAAGAGGTATTGAAATTTGATCTTAGTCCCTACCTTGATTCCTATATGCCTTGGTTATCTGTCAAGCTACCTTTTTGCACCAAAGTAGTGAGACATTTCTATTGTAACCTTGAACCTATTAATGATCCTATTATGAAGTCTGTGGAAGAAGAAATGACTTCTGAGGTTAGAGGTCAAAGAATTCTAATCTCACCCTCCAGAATTAATACCTGATTAGGAATAGAAAATCCTCCTGATGATGATTACCCTAACCTTTCTTTAAATCAAATATTTTCTATCCTTAGACCTAGTGAGATTGTGGGACCTCTCAACTTTAATCCAAGTGATATGAGTGACTTCCATAGAGTTCTATGGTATATATACTCTAGAGCCATGGTGAATAAATCCAACAACTTCACTTATTTCATTAAGAGGGACTTCAGAAAATTCGCCTCAGTGATCCTCAAAGAGCAAAAAGACTTGGGAGAGTATATCTTCAGTGAGATCAAGAGGTATCGATATGAGGGAAAACTAACTACTCTAATGCCCTATCCTCAACTAATTTCCTTGTTTCTCAAGAAGAACAAGATTTGGTATTTGGAGAGTAAGGAACCGATTGAAAGGTTAGCACCAGTGGGAAGGAATCAAATTGGAAAGCTAAATATTGAGATTCCTTTGAAGACAACTCTAGAAGCAAGTCCCAAGAAAAAGAAGAAGACTGACACAGCAACAAGTCGGATGGATGACACACAGTCTTCTGCTCCAGCCAACACATCTTCTCCATCCTTCTTTGGTGCCGCAATGCAAACATTCATGGAGAACATCCTGAGGAGTTTCCATATTGATATTGTGAATACCAATACGGAATTGGTAACTCATATGAATGTGAAGATGGGGTAACTTGTGGAAAAGATGGACAAGTGGCACAAAGAGTTACTTGCTGAACAACGTGCCCAGGGTGAGCTTTTGAGATCCATTGTTAGTAGACTTTATGCTATGGCATCTAGATCTTCTACTCCTAGTCCTTTTGGTATTCCTGAGCCCATACCTACCTCTGAACCTGGACCCTCTATCCCTACTGAGCATAGACCCTCTGAGAGTGGACCAAACACTATCTTATTCTCTATGCCAGATCCTGAAACATTTGAGCCAATCCATATCACCTCTGATGAACCACCTCAGCCTGTTCAGCCTGAGCCCATACCTACTCTCAATGCATCTCCTGCACGCACTGAGGAGGTACTAGAGTCTTCACCGGTTGCTACAGAGGAAGTAGAATTACTTCTCTAGTTCCTTATCCTTCATCTCCTCCGGTGAATCCTGCAGATGATCTTCAGACACCGCCAGTGAACCTTCCTGAACCTGAATCATCATCCTCAGATCCTTCAAGTTCTGATGTTCATATGAGTCATTGGCATTTCCTGTCACTCCCATCTCAGCCGCCAAGCCACCTACTCCTCCTCATGATTGATTCCACCTTTGTGATGTAGACAAAACGGGGGAGAAGAACTTGAGAGATTTTGTGAAAAATAGCTGAGTCTCTATATTAGGATTTGGGTATATGGGGTTTTAGGGTGTTTTGTTTCTTTTTATTCTTGATCGATTTTAACGATTTTAAGTTTGATTATGTATTGAATTCTTCATTATGCAATTTGTTCCTTTATGACATTTCATTGAAATTATATTGCATTATGGAACTAATGTGTTTTCAATTGTGTATGCAAGGTCAACAAGTAAAGAACAAAATTTTTTGAAAAGATCTCTAATAAGTTATTTCAAAAGAGTTTTGAGGTTTAAATTCATCAAACAATTTCATATGAAAAGAATTTAAGAAGCATATGTTTCAAAACTCAATTTCAAAAATTTTGTTCAAAATCACCAAGTTTTGTCATCATCAAAAAGGGGGAGAATGTTATATCCCATGTTTTTTATGATAACAAAGATTGGATAAATGATATGAAAGGATTTGATAATAAACAAATGAATTTGAATAAAGTGGCAAAGCATTACTTGAAGTAACCACTCAAGTAAGAGAAGCCATTACTCGAGTAGCCACTCGAGTAAGCAAGAAGAATTTCATCCAGTGAAGCACTGCCAAAATTTGGAAGAAGTTGCTCGAGGGAGTACTCGAGTAATCTGCAAAGTTTTATAGACCATCACTCGAGTAGCCACTCGAGTAATGTTATTTTCACAGGCATCACTCGAGTAGCTACTCGAGTAACCGGCTCAAAAATCTTCCAGTGACTCTCGGTCAAGAAAAGCAACATATCACTCAAGTACCCACTCGAGTAATCAGTGAGAAAAAGCCATTACTCAAGGGACCACCCGAGTAATCTGCAGTTTTATTTGGAAGCTTACTCGAGTAGCCACTCGAGTAACCAGACAGTAAAGCTCAGCCAAGAAATTGATGCAATTACTTGAGTGAGTAATCGAGTAATCTGCCAGGTTATTTAAAAGCCACTCGAGGGACCACTCGAGTAAGGCATGAAGAAATATGAAGGCCACTCGAGTAACAATGTTACCACAGTTAGCACCCAAGTAACTTGTGAAGGTAAAGACAAGGCCACTCGAGTAATCAGTTTTTTGAGACATTTACTTGAGGCACCACTCGAGTAATAAACTTGATCACTCAAGTAGCCACTCGAGTAAGGGAGTCCAAAAATTATATTTTTTATTAAATTTTTATTAAATTTTTATCTATATGATAAACTCTTCATTGCATTAGTATCCTAAGTACATTTGCAGAGAAACAATGAAGAGACCATGCAAGGAGTGAAAAGTCAAATAAAAGTCCAAACGTTCACCTACCGCTATCTACCGCAAATTGACATGTTTGAAATTTTGAAGAATAGTCAAATATTGCTGCGTGACTCCAACGAACATGTTTGAATTGACTCTGACAAACATGTTTGAATTGCTTCCAACGAACATTACAAATCATCTATATATATAGAGCATTCAAAGAAAAGAAAACAGAAGAGAGACAAAAGAACTGGAACACACATCGATCAACACACTTAGTGCTTTGTTTTCTTATACTCATTCATTGTATTTCAGTGATTATATATTTGCTCTGTGAGAGAGTTTTTCATTACAAACTCAATATTTGTTATTGAGACAACTTAGGTAGTGGAACCTTGAGTTGGGGATTTGAGTACAACGTGTAAGGGGGAGCGAGTGTCCAAGTGAAGGAACTTGCTGTGTACTGAGGTGCCAAGAGCCCACTAAATTTTGGAGAATATAGTGAAAATCTCATAGACGCTCTAAGGATTGGATGTAGGTCAAAGTGGTTGTGGCCGAACTAGTATAACTCCCGGTGTACACTTGGTGATATTTCTCTTTACTCTCAACTGGTTTAAATATTCTGTCAATTATCTTATACGGAACGAAATTTTTGGTATCACCCAATTCACCCCCCCTCTTGGGTGAAACACTTGCACTAACAAATCAGTCCCATACCTAATAACATATCTACGTGGTGTCTTTCTACCACCCAATGGCACCATATATGTGTCCTGTGCACATCTACACCAACACTTTGATCCTACTTCCTAAGCATATTGGGCCCTCTACCCGATAGGGCTGGATCACAAAGTCCCTGAGAGTCTTTCTATCTCTCATCATTCTTGGGACTCTTCCCAAAATGGGCTTAGTAGTCTGCCTGATATAGGCTTATCCTCAAGTCTCTAGGCTCAAAATTTGGGATATTACACATATGATTTTTTTATGGGTTGGGAAATTGGAGAAACTATATTGTAGAGGCATATGAAGATCTAAATGAAAGTTGAATATGTTATTAATATGATAATTTGTATTCTGATATAAATTTAGTTGTCAATAGATGCACAAGAACCTGTCAACACATGCCCTTACACTTGTCAATGGATGTCCATGACTTGTCATTTTGATGAAAAATAGAGTTGTTATTTTTAGCTCCCTGACTTGTCAATGGATGCCCTTGCACTTGCTAACGGATGACCTTGCACTTGTTAATAATTTCATTTAGATTTACCTATTCTTCTAGCATTTAAATATTGTTATATACTATATTTTTTTGTTATGATTTCATATAATATGGACCTAATATTTTGACAAAAAATTAGAGTTGTCATTTTTGCTCACTAGCTTGTCAATGAATTCACACAAAATTGTTAATGGATGCCTTTGCAATTGTCAGTGCATCCCCCTGCACTTGTCAATCACATACTGATAGAAAATTTGATAATAACCAATCATATACATTCAGTTTGATAAACTCGTTTAAATACACATGAATGAAGTCTCAAAATCTTCATTAACCATTGAAATCATGTCAATACAATGATGTCACTAAGTTGATTATCAATTAAGTTACATAATACATCATATGAATATTCATATGTTTATTTCTTCCCAGTTATAATGAAACTAGGTTGTCTATGTTTTCCTCTCCCTTTGACAATTCCCTTGTACCAAAGACAACATTTGATTACCATGTAAGTTGTTCAATGAGTAACAAGCCACCGCAAGCATCCAACCTTCAACTTCAAAAAAAAGAACAATTTCATCTCATTACAAAACTTATAATGTATTTATTCAGTCATTTATATCTATCTATTTGCACCAACTGTACTAAATCAAAGCCCAAATCAAGATGTACTAAAAAATGATGTGAAGCAAGAAGATATAGAGTCATTCTTTGGTCAACCTCCCGATGTTATAACAACATCTAGATTACTTAGATAAGCTCTTTAGTGGTAAAACATACTTATTTTGCTTATCATGATTTATATTGTCCCATTGGGCTAGCTGGCGTGCAAAACGAACATAATGAAGTTTATTAAATTCCTTGTCAAGTTTATTGCTTTTGTTGTTGTCGTTGCTGCTGCTATTATTGTAAGACACTAATCTCTACTTCATGACCCAAAAACAACTCTGAATAAATATTGGAAAGAGATTACAATTCACCCTATAGAGATCACAATTCTTGTAAGACACCAATCACTATTTCATGACCCAAAAATAACTCTGAATAAATATTGGGAAGAGCATAATCAAGTCTATTTCTTATATCTTACAGCACAAGAATGTGTTCATGTTAATTATTGCAATCACCATTCAATAAAGTCTCTGTTTTGCATAACAGAATATGTTGCATAGTATAATTGTTATTAACAAGTTTAACAGCCCTATTAACAAGTCTTCGCACAATGGGTGTTCCAACCACAAAACTTTCATCCCATGTTAATTCATTCCCACTTTTAATTTAGAAGCAGAGCACAATATACCCAAAAACATAGCACAAATTTGAAACTCTACCTTAATGAAACCACAATTGAAATGATTAAAACAACATATGACCTGAGTGCACAATACAATTGTCATTAACAAGTTCATCACCCATATTAACAATTATAGCTGCACCTATCAACAACACATTGTGTCTTCGCACATCAGGTGTTTCAACCACAAAACTTTTTCTCAATGTTGATTCATTCTCACTTATAATGCAGAAAAAGAGCACACTATACCCAAAAACAAATCAAAAATTATAAACCATACCCAAATACAATGAAACCACAACCACAATAGATGTTTTGCATTTAACTAGGTCAACCTTAATAGTTTTCCAAAAAAAGAAGAAGGATATCCTAAATACCCAACCCCAATCAACGTTCAAACAAGTGAGGAGGCAAAGCTTCAATAAGATGCACAACAAAGAGCTTCAGGTGATGGGGACGGACAAGCGATGGTGATTGCTCTTTATCCAATGACGATGGTGACTGTTAAGAGCTTCAGCCGATGGGGGAGAGAGACACTGAAGATTGAAAGGGATTTAGGGTTCATGTGGGAGTTTGAATTAGGTGAATTTTGGTTTGTTATGCTAAGGATACATGTGTCTTTTCACAATTCAATTATATTACCCTAAGTGTAATATCCCAAAAAGTGATTAAGGGCTAATGACTTCAAAAGTGGATATAATTATTGTTGAATAAACACTTTTTGGAGAATGTGTGATCGAAATTTGGATATTTTAATGATTCCAATGGCTTCCTTGTGAAAATTCATGTGGGGAGAGTGTTTATTGTGAAATTGGAACCATTGGGAACAATTGTGCAAAAGTTGAAAACTCTGTTCATTAAAACTCTATACATGGCAGCCGATTTGTATGGACATTTTAAATATGAAAATGGTGTCTAAAATTTCTGAAATTTTCCATTCTTAAATTTCACATGTCATGCTTCAAAATGGACATATAATTTGTATCATTTTGATTTTTGAGCTGAGAGTTATGGATTTTTGAAGTTTGCCCAACGAAATTAATTATTTTCTGGAACAGTATGCAAAGATTGAAATTCTGGGAATTTTGTGATTCCATCCAGAAAAATTCTATATTTTTCCTTAAAACTAGACTCAATAAGGGTTCCATAGGATTTGGAATCACTCCAATTCAATTTTTCTAGAATTAGTTATGATTTTTCAAAGTTTGGGCAGAAATCTGCCAGAATTTCTGAAAAATCCGAAATTGTTGGAAATTAATCAATAATTAAATATCATATAATATATGATATTAAATACCATCAGCCTTCTTTCTCCAGCCATTTTTGTGCTGTTCCAGACCTGAAACAAGAGAGAGAAGGTGAGAGAGTTTAGAGAGAGAAAGGGAAGAAATCTCACAAGGTAAGCCGATTTCTCCAACGATTTAGCTCCTAACGCGTATAACTCCGACTCTAAGCTACTCCTCTTTATTCTTTAAGGTTGTGAAGCTTAAAATTTGGTGTTTTAAGGGTTAGGGTTCAGCCACCTTGAGGAAAAGCTAGTGGGAGTTTAAGGTAACTTCCAAACCTTCGTATATTAACTATTCTGGCTGCTGTGGGCAATTTAATCAGTGAAATTTCGCTGGATTGCCGTTGGTTTTAAATTTTGAAAATTGAGTTTTCTAAGGGTTATGCTGCCCAATTTTGGTTCAAATGGTAGTTATAACCTAATGTAATAGTTAATAAAGTGGTTAGAAGTAGAAAGGAACGTGTTTAAGGAGCCGAAATCGTAAAACCTCGATTTTCCCCGGAGAACTCATAAATTTCGGCCAACTCTAGAAATGGGTCTTAGAGTTGGATTTTCAATGATTTGATGGTTCCATTGCGTTCAGGAGCGAAAATTAGGTGGGGTTACAGTTGGCCACTTTTTCAGAAAAGGCCAAAAAAGCATAATTATGAAAACGCCCCTAAAACCCTTGAAGTAGGGCTGCCAAGGGTGAATTTGATAATTCCGATTTGATAGCCCAGATTAGAATTTCGGGAAGAGTGCAACCAGACTGGGTACGGCGGGCCCGGGCCAGGTCCCCGGGGGCATTTTTGTAAATTTTCATTATAGACTCATATAGCCCCAAGAAACACTATGGAAGTGTCTAAATGGTGCATTTGGAATTGTAGGATTCGATATTTACCTTGTTTGTGATCCACCTGCGCTATACCACAATCGGAAAGAAAAAGGTAGTGACTCTTTCTCTTATACTGTGTGTGAAACATTGTATGTATGTTTGCCATGCATTGAGAATACTTTGTGAATACATTGTGATGCTTTGAGTTCGCAGCGCAAGCTTTCGCATAGTGATACTTTGTGATACATAGAGATCGCAGCGAAAGCTGATGCATAAAGATTACAGCCATAAGTGCTGTCGTTTGTGGCGAAAGCCATGATACATTGTGATGTTGCTTAACATGATCATATATGCTATGTGTTTATACACTGTATGAGTGATTTGTTACTACAGAGATTCTTTTGAATCTCATTCTTTCTATTGACTAACATTTCAGATAGGGCAAGTGGCTCCAAGGAGAAACGAACCACTAGGAGCGGCTAGGATCTTGTAGAAATGTGTTGTTAGGTTGTTGGTTATCTATTTTGGACTTGGGATTACTATTTATTTTTGAAATATAGATATTACGTTGATGTTGGTCATGTAATCCCCTAGTTGGAACTTACAACCCTTAGTTTATACATGTATGAAACCCAGGAGTTGTCGGGAATTTAGCTATGCACTCTGATATGTATGAATGTGATTGAACTGCGTAGAGTAATTAGGTTCAGAAGATGATTATGAGACCATGTTGAACAAATTTTAGAAAAGAGATTTGAGAAAAATGTATCCGTCGATCTCTAATTCCTTTAAATTATGCATTTTTGAATCTTAATCCCGAAATTCTAATTTGGGCTATCCTAACATATTTTTGCCCAAGGAATCCATTTCCAAACTCGGAATTATCAAATTCAATGTAAAATTACAAATTTACCCTTGGCAGCCCTACTTCAAGGGTTTTATGGGCGTTTTCATAATTATGCTTTTTCGGCCTTTTCCGAAAAAGTGGCCAACTGTAACCCCACCTAAATTTCGCTCCTAAACTCAATGGAACCATCAAATCATTGAAAATCCAACTCTAATACCCATTTCTAGAGATGGCCGAAATTTATGAACTCTCCGGAGAAAATCGAGGTTTTACGATTTCGGCTCCGTAAACACGTTCCTTTCTACTCCTAACCACTTTGTTAACCATTACATTAGGTTACAACTAACATTTGAACCAAAATTGGGCAGCATAACCATTAGGAAACTCAATTTCCAAAATTTAAAACCAATGGCAATCCGGCGAAATTTCACCGATTAAATTACCCACAGCAGCCAGAATATGCAATATACGAAAGTTTGGAAGTTACCTCAAGCTCCCACTAGCTTTTCCTCAAGGTGGCTGAAAACCCTAATAGTTGAAACACCAAATTTTGAGCTTCACAACCTTAAAGAATAAAGAGGAGTAGCTTAGAGTCGGAGTTATACGCGTTAGGAGCTAAATCGTCGGAGAAATCGGCTTACCTTGTGAGATTTCTTCCCTTTCTCTCTCTAAACTCTCTCACCTTCTCTCTCTTGTTTCAGGTCTGGAACA
Source organism: Inga leiocalycina (assembly GCA_963242795.1). Classification (NCBI taxonomy): domain Eukaryota; kingdom Viridiplantae; phylum Streptophyta; class Magnoliopsida; order Fabales; family Fabaceae; genus Inga; species Inga leiocalycina. The sequence goes on along the minus strand of OY725323.1, from coordinate 65,665,345 downwards.
GCACGAAAATGGCTGGAGAAAGAAGGCTGATCATATTTAATATCATATATTATATGATATTTAATTATTGATTAATTTCCAAATATTTCAGATTTTTCAGAAATTCTGGCAGATTTCTGCCCAAACTTTGAAAAATCATAACTAATTCTAGAAAAATTGAATTGGAGTGATTCCAAAGCCTATGGAACCCTTATTGAGTCTAGTTTTAAGGAAAAATATAGAAATTTTCTGGATGGAATCACAAAATTCCCAGAATTTCAATCTTTGCATACTGTTCCAGAAAATATCTAATTTCACTGGGCAAACTTCAAAAATCCATAACTCTTAGCTCACAAATCAAAATGATACAAATTAAGTGTCCATTTTGAAGCTTGACATGTGAAATTTAAGATTGGAAAATTGCAGAAGTATTAGACACCATTTTCCTATCTAAAACGTCCATACAAATTGGCTGCCCTGTACAGAGTTTCAATGGACAGAGTTTTCAACTTTTGCACAATTGTTCCCAATGGTTCCAATTTCACAATAAACACTCTCCCCACAAAAATTTTAACAAGGAAGGCATTGGAATCATTAAAATATCCAAATTCCCATCACACATTCTCCAAAAGTATTTATTCAACAATAATTACATCCACTTTTGAAGTCATTAGCCCTTAATCACTTTTTGGGATATTACATCCGGTATAAGGATGATGAAGAGTGGAGTTCTGACATGCTTATTTGGGTGTTGAGACGTGATCTGAAGAAGCAGTTGGTCACTCATATGTTCACTAAATTCAACAAGGCTGTTGAAGAGTGTAGGATCACAAAAAATAATTTAAGAGAATTATATCCTACTAAAGCTACTAGCCACCGCAGTGAACCCGGTAAGAGTGGTACTTCACAGAAGCGAAAGGGACAGGGATCTTCATCTGGGAGTGGTAAAAAGCCCTACAGCTATGTTTGGTACGTGGTATTGAATTTTGATGGATTGGGATAGGGATTAGGATTGGGATAGGGATTGGGATTGGGATTGAGTTTGATACTTTAAAAATATGTTTGGTATAAGGTGGTAATTGGAGGGAATGATTTTACTAATATTATTTAATAAACATATATTAATTATAAAATGACACCACTACCCTACCCAAAATCCTAAACATGGGCAAAACTGCTAACCTGGAATATTAACTTTTTTATTCAATTGTAAGGACAGAAACTACCAACGGGTAAAAATTTCTTCCCTATGGGCTATTTTGACTTTTGAGTGTCTATCATTAAATTTCAGTTCAAACTTCGAAGGCCAGCCTTCAATAGCATCGAATCAGTTCGTAGGCTCAGGCTGACGCAACATTTTAAACAATCTAGTCTCAACTACCATATATAAGTAGAGCAAAGTAATACTGATGAATGAACAGAATTATTAAGGAGGAATACCAATTGAAAACCAGAGAAAACGATTGAGAACAGCACTGATGACTGTGAATCCTAGATCTACAGGAAAAATGGAAATGCCGAAGAAAGAAAGTGAGCAGAAGGGAACCTGCGATAGAGAAGAGAACGGGCATTGCTGCAACGGCGGTCGACGATGACTCTTTTTAGGCAACTCCGACTTCGAGCACGCTAATCACAGAGGCGAGACGGCGATCGTGAATGCGTGATGTCAATTGGTTATGTTTTTAGGTTAAAATCAGGGTATTTTTGTCTAAAAAATTTTAAACCAATGGTATTTTTGTCTCTACAATTTTGGAATCCAGGGATTAAAAACACAAAACCAGGGGGAGGTGGCTTTGCACCAATCCCTCTTTCGCGGTATTCCCAATCCCAAATTATTCATAATCCCTGGTACCAAATGATATATTTTGACTTAATCCCTCACCCAATCCCTATCCCTATCCCCTGTTACTTCGTACCAAACATAGCCTACCAGTCTGGGAGCCATGATCAGCAGAGAACTCCTTTTACACCTTGGATCTGTCCTCGTTGTAATCAGTCACATCATGGTAAGACTTGTAAGGGTCGAATAATATGCTTTAATTGTAAACGTGTGGGGCATACTGCTGTGAATGCAAAGAGCCACGACCAGACCAGAGGCCAAAAACTCAGGGCCGAGTATTTGCTATGACCCACGAGGAGGCCCATAAATATCCTAAGTTGATACAAGGTAAAATTCTTCTTAATGGCTATTTATTGCAAGTTCTGTTTGACTCGGGTGAAAATCACTCCTTCATTGCCTATGATTGCGTTAAGCGCCTGGGATTGCATGTGCATAGATTACCATTTGATCTGATAGTGTCAACTCTGATGGGTGTTAAGGCCTTAACTACAGAAGCTTGTCTGAATTGTGTCATAACTGTAGAAGGGCACCAATCTACTGTGGATTTGATTTGTCTGCCGCTTTACCAATTAGAAGTCATTTTGGGTTTTGATTGGTTAACAGTGAATAATGTGATACTTGATTGTGGGAATAGGAGGATAGTATATCATGCTTCTCAGAGGGTCGAAGTTGTAAATGTTAGTATGAATTTTCTTTCTATGGCTAAAGCTGAAAAATGTCTTGAAAAGGGTTACCAGGGGTATATGGTATTCTTCTCTGTGCAAGGGCAGATTAGTGAAACTGTGAATAGTATACCCGTGGTAAATGAATTCCCTTAGGTATTTCCGAATGATCTTAGCGGATTACCTCTAGAAAGGGAAGTTCAGTTTCCCATTGACATTGTGCCTGGAGCTGGTTCTATATCTAAGGCCCCATACCGTATGGCCCCAAACGAAATGGCGGAGTTAAAGAAACAAATAGAAGACTTGCTGAAGAAAGGGTTTATTAGACCCAATATGTCGCCTTGGGGAGCTCCAGTGTTGTTTGTGAAAAAGAAAGACGGGAGTCATCGTCACGGTGGCTTCACTCTAGGGTTTATCGTCATGGTGGCTCCACACTACGGTACTGTACCCGATGCTTTACTCAGTCACTTGACTGGTCAGCCCCTTCGGTCAGCATCCTCCGTAGGTAGCCCTTTCCAATCAGATCTCACCGTAGGTAGCCCTCTCCGATCAGATCTCACCGTAGGTAGCCCTCTTCCATCAAAACTCCCCGTAGGTAGCACTCTCCGATCCGAATCCTCCATAGGTAACTTTTCCCTCTGCTAGATTTACAACTAGCAATCTCGGGTACCTGATACATATTTCAATTCAATTCTAGTACCATGCTCTAGCACCACACACCATCCAGGTCAAATGCAATTCCTATGAATCAGCCCAGCTATGGAGTCTGATCCTTGGATAACAGCTCATCTATCCAAACCTCAACCTTAGTTGAACTGGGAAATCACTTCCCTCAATTCCACGGAGCATTATCAACCCCAACACAAATCCAAATATCTTTGCCAGCCTAAGGCACCATGGTCCCCTAGGTCTTAAGGACTTTAAACACACAAATTCAGGACAACCCAATAATGTATACACATAATCCACAAATCTCAGATATCCACAACACCAGAGATATAAATGTGTATACCATAAACAACCAAAATCACAAATCATTGCCTATTCCTTAGGCAATCATAACTCATCACTCATTCCCTAGCTTGGCCTAAGGGAAATATCCTAGCAAAATTCATCTTTGCCAGGAACTGCAGCTCTGATACCAAAATGTAACCCCCTGCCGTAATTATATCCGAAATACGCGATTAAAGTGAAATAGAGACCAATAAGAAACAAATAACATTTTACAAACCTATCTACCAGACGGGGTTTTCATAAATGCCTTTCGAAATCATTCATAAACTTGGTCTCATAATCACTTTTCGAATACAATTGCTACGCGGAATATCACATTCATAACAAATCAGAGTACACAACAATAATCCCGGCAATCCCGGGTTCCATACATTAACTCAAAGCCTTATAGGGCATATTCGCCCCTACAAGCCCTCATATGGGGATTACACAAAGTCTTCTCAAATACATAGCAAATCCTCATCCACATACTTATACACACATCCAAATCTATATACTCCCAACTATGATAACCAACTACCGAATCTTCAACCCGAAGGAAGTCCTTGTCGCCCTTGATCACTTACTCCATGCTCGATCCACTACCCTGTCTGAAAGGTTAGTAGGGGGTGAGATTCGAGAGAATCTCAGTAGGAAACAAATACAAAAATGCATGTATGATAAGTGTATAATGCATGACATGCTTGCAATACATATCATATGCCCATACCATGACACAACTGCATGCTCAATGTTTCAACAACACACTCATGGCCATAGCATAAATAGAAACAGAGCTTCAAACATCATATATGTTCCACATAATCAAGCAAAGCAATAACATGCATCAACACATTAACACAATATCATATACAGGCAAGGAGGTAAGTTCCCTACACTCTTTCCACGTATGCTCCAGCTCCGCTTACTTGCGATCAGAACGAATACCAAACCACGTCCAGAGCGAATATCAACCCTATAACCAAAGCAAGGACATAGGGTTAATCCCTTTTCCAATTCCTCAACATACAAACACTTAATGTTGGTTATCATTTAACACCTTTAGGTGGCTAATCAAAGCCTAAACATATGTCTAAAGGCTTGGGAAACACTTGACCAAAGATCACCTTTTAAAAGTCCAAAATGCTTATTTTTGGGGGTGGGCCGCGGCCCACAATCCTTGGGCTGCGGCCCAAGGCTGTCCAGAGACGCACAGAAACATTTGGGCTGCGGCCCAACATCCTTGGGCCGCGGCCCAATAAAATCCAGTTTCTGGCTGAACTTCCAAAAATCATAACTAATTCCAAAAATATCGAAATGAGGTGATCCCAAAGCCAAATGAAAGCTATTCAAGTCCTCTACACAGGAAAAATACTGGCCATTACTGGAAATCACCACACAAATACAGAATTCCCAAACATTCAAGACTGTCCCAAAACAGAATCCATTTTCGACCTCAAACTTTGGACAGCTATAACTCCCAGTTCCCAAAACGAAATGGCACAAGTTATATGTCCATTTTGAAGCTTAAGATGTGAACTTCAAGACTGGAAAGTTTCAGAATTTTATAACATCATTTGCCCATTCAAAACGGCAACACAAACAGACTGCCCAGACAGAATTCTCACTGGACAGAATTTCCAGTTTTGCAACCATTGTGTCCAATCCAATTCAAACCAATTCCAATGATTAAATACCACAACATGGCACCATTTTCAACATAAAACACAACCCAATTCATCCAATCCAAAATCACAAGAAAATCAGGGCAAAATTCGAAATTCACAATACTCAACCATAATTCACAAAACTTGGATCAAAATGCTTCAAATGCTCACCTCTTCCTCTTTCCCAAACCAATTCTTTGATTCTTCATACTTCCAATTTTCCTCAAGCTATCAAACACCACCAATCAAGAATCTAAAACCATAGAGATGAAGCTCTCATCACTATGAACAATATTATAGAAGGGTGTTTTAGCAATAGAGGACTAGAAACAAGGCAAATCTCACCTTCAATTTTCTTCTTTCCTCCCCTTAAGCATGCGCCATGGAGAAACAAGAGAGAGATGAGATGATGAATAAATGAAGATGATGAAGAAGAGAACAGATTTTTAGGGCCAAAAACCGTCCAAGTAAGGGAGAGAAAAGAGAGGAAAAACTTTGAATATTTGACCCAAATCCAAGGGTTCAAATTGTGCCAAGTGTCACTCTCTTGTTCCATCTTCATGAGTTCACATAGGCCCTTGCACACATGATTCCACCCTTTGATCTCTACACAAATCAATCTCAACCATTGATCTTGAAGTTACCAATGAGTTTTCTCTTCGGCAACCGATCAATTGGCCGGTAACTTTACCGTTTAGCCCCTGATTTCGGTAATTCTCATTGAATCAGCACCAAACACTTCATATCATTTCATTTAGCCACAATATGCGCCTTCCCTCTATTTTAAGTCAATTTAGATGTTAATCCATAATTGAGCTTAAATACAGGGTTTCCGGCGCTGCTCACAGCACATACGAATCACATCGGGTGCCAAATCACACCATGATCTCCAAAAGGGTTCATTCATCACTATTGACATCCACTTTTGGAGTCATTAACCCTTAATCACAATTTAGGATCTTGCTAAACTGGGGCTTAGCAATCCACTTATTTCAGGCTTAATCTCTAGCCTCAAGTCTCAGAATTTGGGATATTACATTTCTCCCCCCGTTCAATAAATTTCGTCCTCGAAATTTGTCGAACCACTTAATCCACAAACTACGGATGCTTCTTCACGACAACTTCCGTTTCACAATTCATGTCACATTGGATAGTCTCCTCTAGATCACCCACTCACAACCGATAATCAACAAATCCGATTCTCGCAAGAATCTCAAACAATGAATGCAACTCAGTTGCCACAAATTGCAATCGGCCCATTTCACGATTGCTGCACAAACATAATCACCACATGGTGTCAAACAAATACAATCGCCTCCACGCACGATTGCCACAAAACCATCATCACATAATCACAGTCGTCGCAAGCCCTCCAATTCATGAGTGGCTAGTGCATCTCAATATCCAGAGGCTCTAAATCAGGAGCCATATTATAAGATCTCAGCAGTTGGGCAGCATAGGCCACCACTCTGCTCAACTCAATCTGGTTACCCCTTCCGGGAGTAACCATCACAACCTCAATACATCAAACGACAGCCTCAGCTGTATACACAAACATTCAGCTTCTGCTATATCCACTTTCACAGCTTTACCCTCACCCGTACACCCACCAGTAACTCCACTAGTGGTAACCGGGACTTTTGGGAATTCACAACAATATCATACCTGTATCAATTTTCATGGTGTCGCCCTTACCCGTACACCCACCAGTGACTCCGCTAGTGGTAACCGGGACTTTTTGGGTATCAACCACAATCGCATCAAGTCACTCCGGAATCTCAATCTCTTCTATCCGAAGCACCCTACCATAATGGCCTACCTAGAGTCTCAGTCTCTTCTATCCAGGCGCCTTTTATTGTCACACCCACCCCGGTTTTACCCCCTCTAGGGATGCCCCGTGCCGGTGGTGCCCACCCCGGTTTTACCCCCCGCTGGGGATGCCCCGCGACAGTGGCTGGGTTACTCACATTTCACCCAGGACTCACAAGAAAATCCATTTCCTTATCAAACGTACATTGCAGATTCTAATTTTGCGCACCGCCTTTCGGCCTTGGGTCAACACCGGTGCAACCAACGTGGTGGCTAGCCAGGTTGGCCATGTCAGGGTAGTGCCCTCAGAATAGAGAACCCCCGATCATGTAGTCGAATTAGCCATCAGCTGAATTAGCTCTGCTCTACTAGACAACTATACCTCAGTCCCAGCTTATCCACAATTGTCACAGATTCACAATCACACTCCACTCTCATCCCCTTTCTCCGCCGGGAAGGCACACAGTCTTGACCCGAACCGTTGTTAGGTACTCAGGGACTATTGACGTGGCAGTGCACACACATAGCCATTCAGGCTCACAATAGTAGATCCATAATCACACCCTACCCTCATCCCCTTTCTCCGCCGGGAAGACACACAGTCTAACCCGAACCGTTGTTAGCTACTCAGGGACTATTGGCGTAGCGGTGCTCACACATAGCCTTTTGGCTTCCACATCACACTCCACCCTCATCCCCTTTCTCCGCCGGGAAGACACACAGTCTTTACCCGAACTGTTGTTAGCTACTCAGGGACTATTGGCGTGGCAGTGCATATACATAGCCTCGCGGCTCACAAATAGTCAATCCCCCGTAACTACCGGCCCGAAGGCACGGTCCTCCGCCATAGGAATCACCCCATGCGGCCGCAGGTGAGAGACTCACAAATATCAGTCACATCCTGAGCCTATGCCTATCAGGCGCAGCCCACCAGACCAAATCGATCCAGCCCAACCGGGGAGATAGACTCACCGTACACAATCGTCACAAGCTGGAACCAGGCATATTAACAACTTCACCTTCAACATTGCGAATTCTTTTCACGTACTGGGATCCTTCAAGGCCCCTTTTCACAATACAACTTGACCCCGAAGTTTTACCTCCCGAAGCCATCACTAACGCATTGCACTTTCTGCAAATTCGAGCTTCTGCTCAACACAATTCTCAAACATCACATTCACCACGCTTCCGCTGCACACTCTGAGGTCTTTATCCTCATCTGTGCCTTCACAATGTCAGGGTGACTCAATAGGAGTCCCATAGGAATCTCCTACTACCCCTGTCCACACACATAATCTGTGCCAGACCTTGGCTCAATTCAATTCGAATCATTCAGAGCCATAACCAACACATCGTTGAGATCCCATACTCCCAACGTTCCCAGAGCTCTACTCTACGATTCAACGTCACGGCGATTGCTCTCGACAGTTCGTTATCAAGGCGGCTGCACACTAGGGTTCATCGTCACGGTGGCTTCACTCTAGGGTTTATCGTCATGGTGGCTCCACACTACGGTACTGTACCCGATGCTTTACTCAGTCACTTGACTGGTCAGCCCCTTCGGTCAGCATCCTCCGTAGGTAGCCCTTTCCAATCAGATCTCACCGTAGGTAGCCCTCTCCGATCAGATCTCACCGTAGGTAGCCCTCTTCCATCAAAACTCCCCGTAGGTAGCACTCTCCGATCCGAATCCTCCATAGGTAACTTTTCCCTCTGCTAGATTTACAACTAGCAATCTCGGGTACCTGATACATATTTCAATTCAATTCTAGTACCATGCTCTAGCACCACACACCATCCAGGTCAAATGCAATTCCTATGAATCAGCCCAGCTATGGAGTCTGATCCTTGGATAACAGCTCATCTATCCAAACCTCAACCTTAGTTGAACTGGGAAATCACTTCCCTCAATTCCACGGAGCATTATCAACCCCAACACAAATCCAAATATCTTTGCCAGCCTAAGGCACCATGGTCCCCTAGGTCTTAAGGACTTTAAACACACAAATTCAGGACAACCCAATAATGTATACACATAATCCACAAATCTCAGATATCCACAACACCAGAGATATAAATGTGTATACCATAAACAACCAAAATCACAAATCATTGCCTATTCCTTAGGCAATCATAACTCATCACTCATTCCCTAGCTTGGCCTAAGGGAAATATCCTAGCAAAATTCATCTTTGCCAGGAACTGCAGCTCTGATACCAAAATGTAACCCCCTGCCGTAATTATATCCGAAATACGCGATTAAAGTGAAATAGAGACCAATAAGAAACAAATAACATTTTACAAACCTATCTACCAGACGGGGTTTTCATAAATGCCTTTCGAAATCATTCATAAACTTGGTCTCATAATCACTTTTCGAATACAATTGCTACGCGGAATATCACATTCATAACAAATCAGAGTACACAACAATAATCCCGGCAATCCCGGGTTCCATACATTAACTCAAAGCCTTATAGGGCATATTCGCCCCTACAAGCCCTCATATGGGGATTACACAAAGTCTTCTCAAATACATAGCAAATCCTCATCCACATACTTATACACACATCCAAATCTATATACTCCCAACTATGATAACCAACTACCGAATCTTCAACCCGAAGGAAGTCCTTGTCGCCCTTGATCACTTACTCCATGCTCGATCCACTACCCTGTCTGAAAGGTTAGTAGGGGGTGAGATTCGAGAGAATCTCAGTAGGAAACAAATACAAAAATGCATGTATGATAAGTGTATAATGCATGACATGCTTGCAATACATATCATATGCCCATACCATGACACAACTGCATGCTCAATGTTTCAACAACACACTCATGGCCATAGCATAAATAGAAACAGAGCTTCAAACATCATATATGTTCCACATAATCAAGCAAAGCAATAACATGCATCAACACATTAACACAATATCATATACAGGCAAGGAGGTAAGTTCCCTACACTCTTTCCACGTATGCTCCAGCTCCGCTTACTTGCGATCAGAACGAATACCAAACCACGTCCAGAGCGAATATCAACCCTATAACCAAAGCAAGGACATAGGGTTAATCCCTTTTCCAATTCCTCAACATACAAACACTTAATGTTGGTTATCATTTAACACCTTTAGGTGGCTAATCAAAGCCTAAACATATGTCTAAAGGCTTGGGAAACACTTGACCAAAGATCACCTTTTAAAAGTCCAAAATGCTTATTTTTGGGGGTGGGCCGCGGCCCACAATCCTTGGGCTGCGGCCCAAGGCTGTCCAGAGACGCACAGAAACATTTGGGCTGCGGCCCAACATCCTTGGGCCGCGGCCCAATAAAATCCAGTTTCTGGCTGAACTTCCAAAAATCATAACTAATTCCAAAAATATCGAAATGAGGTGATCCCAAAGCCAAATGAAAGCTATTCAAGTCCTCTACACAGGAAAAATACTGGCCATTACTGGAAATCACCACACAAATACAGAATTCCCAAACATTCAAGACTGTCCCAAAACAGAATCCATTTTCGACCTCAAACTTTGGACAGCTATAACTCCCAGTTCCCAAAACGAAATGGCACAAGTTATATGTCCATTTTGAAGCTTAAGATGTGAACTTCAAGACTGGAAAGTTTCAGAATTTTATAACATCATTTGCCCATTCAAAACGGCAACACAAACAGACTGCCCAGACAGAATTCTCACTGGACAGAATTTCCAGTTTTGCAACCATTGTGTCCAATCCAATTCAAACCAATTCCAATGATTAAATACCACAACATGGCACCATTTTCAACATAAAACACAACCCAATTCATCCAATCCAAAATCACAAGAAAATCAGGGCAAAATTCGAAATTCACAATACTCAACCATAATTCACAAAACTTGGATCAAAATGCTTCAAATGCTCACCTCTTCCTCTTTCCCAAACCAATTCTTTGATTCTTCATACTTCCAATTTTCCTCAAGCTATCAAACACCACCAATCAAGAATCTAAAACCATAGAGATGAAGCTCTCATCACTATGAACAATATTATAGAAGGGTGTTTTAGCAATAGAGGACTAGAAACAAGGCAAATCTCACCTTCAATTTTCTTCTTTCCTCCCCTTAAGCATGCGCCATGGAGAAACAAGAGAGAGATGAGATGATGAATAAATGAAGATGATGAAGAAGAGAACAGATTTTTAGGGCCAAAAACCGTCCAAGTAAGGGAGAGAAAAGAGAGGAAAAACTTTGAATATTTGACCCAAATCCAAGGGTTCAAATTGTGCCAAGTGTCACTCTCTTGTTCCATCTTCATGAGTTCACATAGGCCCTTGCACACATGATTCCACCCTTTGATCTCTACACAAATCAATCTCAACCATTGATCTTGAAGTTACCAATGAGTTTTCTCTTCGGCAACCGATCAATTGGCCGGTAACTTTACCGTTTAGCCCCTGATTTCGGTAATTCTCATTGAATCAGCACCAAACACTTCATATCATTTCATTTAGCCACAATATGCGCCTTCCCTCTATTTTAAGTCAATTTAGATGTTAATCCATAATTGAGCTTAAATACAGGGTTTCCGGCACTGCTCACAGCACATACGAATCACATCGGGTGCCAAATCACACCATGATCTCCAAAAGGGTTCATTCATCACTATTGACATCCACTTTTGGAGTCATTAACCCTTAATCACAATTTAGGATCTTGCTAAACTGGGGCTTAGCAATCCACTTATTTCAGGCTTAATCTCTAGCCTCAAGTCTCAGAATTTGGGATATTACACCAGGTATGGTCATTATGAGTTCTTGGTGATGCCATTTGGGCTAACCAATGCACTTGCCGTTTTCATGGATTACATGAACCGTATCTTTCGACAATATCTGGATCAATTCGTTGTGGTATTCATTGATGATATTCTGATATACTCTAAGAGTAGAGAAGAGCATGAGCATCATTTGAGAATTATATTGAATACATTGCGTGAGAAGTAGCTCTATGCCACATTGAGTAAATGCGAGTTTTGGCTATCAGAAGTAAAATTCCTAGGCCATGTTATCTCGCAAGAAGGGGTCTCTGTAGATCCTAGTAAAGTGGAAGCAGTACTGGACTGGAAAAGGCCAGAATCTGTGGCAGAGGTACGCAGGTTTTTGGGTCTTGCTGGTTACTACCGAAGATTCATTCAGAATTTCTCATGTATTGCTTTGCCGATGACCAAGCTCACGAGGAAGGATCAACCTTTTGTGTGGGATGAACATTGTGAAAAATGCTTTGTGGAGTTGAAAGAGAGGTTGACTACGGCACCTGTGTTGATTATACCTGATCCTAGCTTGACCTACATTGTGTATAGTGATGCGAGTAAGCAGAGATTAGGGTGTGTCCTTATGCAGCAGGGATGTGTGGCGGCCTACGCCTCTCAACAGCTCAAACCTCATGAGATGAATTATCCTACACATGATCTGGAGCTTGCGGCCATTGTATTTGCCTTGAAAATTTGGAGGCATTATCTGTATGGTGTGACGGTAGAACTGTACTGCGACCACAAGAGTCTTAAATATTTGTATGATCAGAAAGAATTGAATATGAGATAGTGACGGTGGATGGAGTTGCTTAAGGACTACAACCTGGAAATCAAATATCATCTAGGTAAAGCAAATGTAGTCGCAGTTATTCTTAGTCAAAAGACAGTGTTGGTGGCAGCAATGATGATTTAAGAGAGGAAGTTAATAGTAGATTTTTGTGATTTGAATCTGTCAAATCAGATCCTCTGTGCCAATTATACTATTTCCAAAGAGGAAAGTGACTTGAGAATTGAGATTGAAGAAGCTCAGAGGCAAGATGGCTGGATACAGCGTAATCTAGCTCAGATTAAACGGGGAGAAGCTCAGGGCTATGATCTATCACCTAGTGGATTGGTTCGCTATCAAAAGAGAATCTGGGTCCCACTTAAGGCGGAGTTGAGACAAAAAATTCTGGATGAGGCGCACAAGAGCCGTTATACTCTTCATCTTGGTATGACCAAAATATACCATAATTTGAAATCTGTGTATTGGTGGCCGGGTTTGAAGAGTGATGTAACAAAATACATGGCACGGTGTCTTACTTGCCAGAAGGTAAAGATCGAGCACCAGAGACCGCCTGGGTTACTTCAGAGTCCTAAGATTCCGGAATGGAAATGGGAAAGTGTAACCATGGATCTGGTTGTGGGATTGCCCAGGATCAGGAATTTTGATGCGATCTGGGTAATTGTGGACCGATTAACGAAGGCAGCACACTTCATACCAATCAATGCTGGTTACTCTCCGGATAAACTAGCAGAGATTTATATCCGAGAAATTGTGAAACTCCATGGCGTACCGAAGAATATCATTTCCGATCAAAATCCCTGAGTCACTTTGAGATTCTGAAGGGCGTTGCATGAGGCCCTGGGTACTCAATTGAGATTTAGCACGGCTTATCTGTTAGAGCAAGCGTTTCACACAAGAGGGGGGTGAATTGGGTGATACTAAAATTTCGTTGCAAATATAAAAACCTTGACAATGAATATAAAGCAATAAAGAGTAAGGAGAAATATCACCGAAGTGTACACCAGGAGTTATACTGGTTCGGTCACAACCACTTTGACCTACGTCCAGTCCTCAGAGCTTCTCTGATAATTTCACTATAACTTCCAAGATTCAGTGGATTCTTGGCACCTCAGTACAAGCAAGTTCCTTCACCTGGACACTAGCTCCCCCTTACAAGTTATAATTCAATTCCAACTCAAGGTTCCACAACCTTAAGTTTTCTCAATATCAAATATTGAGTTTGAATGAAATATCTCTCTCAAAGAGTGAATAAGAATCACTGAAGCATATAATTACAAGTATATTGCAAAACAGAGTAATGAACTTGATGTCGTATGTGTGTTCTTGTGTATTGTCTTGTGTGTTCTTCTCTGTTTGGAGGTTCCATATATATAGATGTGTTGGTAATGATTGCTGGAACGTTTTTCTTCATGTCCGTTGGAGCGTGCACAGCCATTGTTGACTTTTCCAGTTTTTTGAAAAATATCCGTTTGCGGTAGGTAACGGTCGGTGACATTTGAATGTTTCTTTTGACTTTCCTTATTTGGTAAGATCTCTTCATTGTTTATCTGTAGATATGCTAAGAATACTAATATAATAACATGTTAATCAAATAGGAAACAAAACAATGATCGTTGGAATGATTTATGAATTTCTGGGTTTGTTTACTCGAGTATCCTTTGAAGTTTACTCGAGTACTTACTCGAGTATCATCGGGAAAGCTTTGTTCAACCGCAAGTCAACAAACAATTATAAGGTTACTCGGGTAGTGCATGGAATAACCAATTTTCAAACCTTTGGAAATATCTATTTACTCGGGTACATACTCGAGTAATTCACTCATAACTTTATGAGTTACTCGGGTACCAACTCGAGTAAACCTTCAAATAAAATTTTGGTTACTCGATGCTTTACTCCAATAATGTTGGCAGGATTTCAATGCCGAGAGCACTTACCTTGTTAGTCGAGTACATACTCGAGTAAACTTACTTTTTGTGCAAAACTTACTCGGGTAGTGACTTGAGGTTTTCCTTCAAAATATCTCTGCATACTCGAGTACATACTCGAGTAATCCACTTAAAATAAAACATTAAGCACATCCATACTAGAGTAATGACTCGAGGAAAATAAGATAGAATAAAATCAAGTTATCCGAGTACTACCTTGAAGTTTTCACTTACCTTAGTGTGTTACTCGAGTACCGCCTCGAGTAACATTGGCAGTGGTACAAAGGGCCGAGAGCATCATATTTTCTGAAATATAGTTACTCGAGTACTTACCCGAGTATCATTGGCAGGCCGAGAGCAACTCAAAAACTTTTACATGGTTACTCGAGTACTTACTCGAGTAACGTTGGCAGGCCGAGAGCAACTATAAATTTTTACCTGGTTACTCGAGTGACTACTCGAGTAACGTTGGCAGGCCGAGAGCAACTTGAAAATACTTACACTATTACTCGAGTACTTACTCGAGTAACGTTGGCAGGTTACTGGAAGGTGCCTCTTGATACTTCAAGTTTTGTCTCATTACTCGAATACGTACTCGAGTAATGCCTTAGAAAAATTGCTTCTGATTAAGTGCCTTAGCTTTTTCTCTTGGCCTTTCTTCATTACTCCAATGCTTACTTCAAGTGATGCTTTTCCCTGTCTTACTTATTAAACAATACCATTCTTTTGTTATCATCAAAACATGAGATCTAACATTATCATCCTCAGACGGATGGACAGTCAGAGAGGACTATTCAGATGCTAGAGGATATGTTACGAGCTTGTGTTCTAGACTTCAAAGGGAATTGGGATCACTTTCTTCCAATTGCTGAGTTCACCTATAACAATAGCTAACATGCGAGCATTCAGATGGCTCCGTATAAAGTGTTGTACGGAAGGAGGTGCCAATCGCCTTTGTGTTGGAATGAGTTATCAGAAAGGAAGCTGTATGGACCGGATCTTGTTGATCAAACCTCAGCACAGATTCGGATTATTCGTAAGAGGCTTCTTGCAGCGCAAAGTCGACAGAAAAGCTACGCTGACAAGAGGAGACGGCCTCCAGAGTTTGAGGTTGGTTATCATATATTTCTGAGAGTACCACCAGTCACTGGCGTCAGGAGAGCTATCAATCGAAAGAAGCTGAGCCCAAGGTACATAGGTCCTTTTGAAATCCTTGAGAGGATTGGGCCTGTTGCTTATCGAGTAGCCCTACCCCCGAACTTGAGCAGGCTCCATGACGTGTTTCATATTTCCCAATTGAAGAAGTACCAACCGGATCCCTCTCACATCATTAAGTATGAAGAAGTTGAGTTACAAGACAACTT
Organism: Inga leiocalycina; assembly: GCA_963242795.1. Classification (NCBI taxonomy): domain Eukaryota; kingdom Viridiplantae; phylum Streptophyta; class Magnoliopsida; order Fabales; family Fabaceae; genus Inga; species Inga leiocalycina. Next base: position 65,649,530 of record OY725323.1, on the reverse strand, counting down.
CACATATGCGATAGAGCCAAAACAAATCATTGATAGAGAAGAATGATGGCTTAGACACCGAAACATTCCATTTGTGAAGGTGATCTGGAAGGGAATGACTCAGAGGGAAGCAACTTGGGAAGCGGAAGAGGATATGCGAAGACGTTATCCACAGTTTATGGATCAAGTTGTGTGACAAATTTCGAGGACGAAATTTATTTTACGGGGGGAGAAATGTAATATCCCAAAAAGTGATTAAGGGCTAATGACTTAAACAGTGGATGTAATTATTGTTGAATAAACACTTTTGGAGAATGTGTGATCGAAATTTGGATATTTTAATGATTCCAATGGCTTCCTTGTGAAAATTCATGTGGAGAGAGTGTTTATTATGAAATTAGAACCATTGGGAACAATTGTGCAAAAGTTGAAAACTCTGTTCATTAAAACTCTATATAGGGCAGCCGATTTGTATGGACGTTTTAAATATGAAAATGGTGTCTAAAATTTCTGAAATTTTCCATTCTTAAATTTCACATGTCAAGCTTCAAAATGGACATATAATTTGTATCATTTTGATTTTTGAGCTAAGAGTTATGGATTTTTGAAGTTTGTCCAGCGAAATTAATTATTTTCTGGAATAGTATGCAAAGATTGAAATTCTGGGAATTTTGTGATTCCATCCAGAAAAATTATATACTTTTCCTTAAAACTAGACTCAATAAGGGTTCCATAGGATTTGGAATCACTCCAATTCAATTTTTCTAGAATTAGTTATGATTTTTCAAAGTTTGGGCAGAAATCTGCCAGAATTTCTGAAAAATCCGAAATTGTTGGAAATTAATCAATAATTAAATATCATATAATATATGATATTAAATACCATCATCCTTCTTTCTTCAGCCATTTTCGTGCTGTTCCAGACCTGAAACAAGAGAGAGAAGGTGAGAGAGTTTAGAGAGAGAAAGGGAAGAAATCTCACAAGGTAAGCCGATTTCTCCAACGATTTAGCTCCTAACGCGTATAACTCCGACTCTAAGCTACTCCTCTTTATTCTTTAAGGTTGTGAAGCTCAAAATTTGGTGTTTCAAGGGTTAGGGTTCAGCCACCTTGAGGAAAAGCTAGTAGGAGTTTAAGGTAACTTCCAAACCTTCGTATATTAACTATTCTGGCTGCTGTGGGCAATTTAATCGGTGAAATTTCGCTGGATTGCCATTGATTTTAAATTTTGAAAATTGAGTTTCCTAAGGGTTATGCTGCCCAATTTTGGTTCAAATGGTAGTTATAACCTAATGTAATAGTTAATAAAGTGGTTAGAAGTAGAAAGGAACGTGTTTAAGGAGCCGAAATCGTAAAACCTCGATTTTCCCCGGAGAACTCATAAATTTCGGCCAACTCTAGAAATGGGTCTTAGAGTTGGATTTTCAATGATTTGATGGTTCCATTGCGTTCAGGAGCGAAAATTAGGTGGGGTTACAGTTGGCCACTTTTTCAGAAAAGGCCGAAAAAGCATAATTACGAAAACGCCCCTAAAACCCTTGAAGTAGGGCTGCCAAGGGTGAATTTTATAATTCCGATTTGATAGCCCAGATTAGAATTTCGGGAAGAGTGCAACCAGACTGGGTACGGCGGGCCCGGGCCAGGTCCCCGGGGGCATTTTTGTAAATTTTCATTATAGACTCATATAGCCCCAAGAAACACTATGGAAGTGTCTAAATGGTGCATTTGGAATTGTAGGATTCGAAATTTTTCCTGTTCGTGATCCACCTGCGCTATACCACATTCGGAAAGAACAAGGTAGTGATTCTTTCTCTTATACTGTGTGAAACATTGTATGTATGTTTGCCATGCATTGAGAATACTTTGTGAATACATTGTGATGCTTTGAGTTCGCAGCGCAAGCTTACGCATAGTGATACTTTGTGATACATAGAGATCGCAGCGAAAGCTAACGCATAAAGATTACAGCCATGAGTGCTGTCGTTTGTGGCGAAAGCCATGATACATTGTGATGCTGCTTAACATGGTCATATATGCTATGTGTTTATACACTGTATGAGTAATTTGTTACTACAGAGATTCTTTTGAATCTCATTCTTTCCACTGACTAACATTTCAGACAGGGCAAGTGGCTCCAAGGAGAAACGAACCACCAGGAGCGGCTAGGTTCTTGTAGAAATGTGTTGTTAGGTTATTGGTTATCTATTTTGGACTTGGGATTACTGTTTATTTTTGAAATGTAGATATTACGTTGATGTTGGTCATGTAATCCCCTAGTTGGAACTTACAACCCTTAGTTTATACATGTATGAAACCCGGGAGTTGCCGGGAATTTGGCTATGCACTCTGATATGTATAAATGTGATTGAACTGTGCAGAGTAATTAGATTCGGAAGATGAATATGAGACCATGTTGAACGAATTTTAGAAAAGAGATTTGAGAATATCGTATCCGTCAGTCTCTAATTCCTTTAAATTACATATTTTTGAATATTAATTACGGTTATCAAGGTAGGGGATTACACTAAGGCCCTACAAGACTTGCTAGCAAAATGGAGATTTCAAGAGACCTTGAAGTAGTATTTTTTTTTCTTGCTTGAGACCTCATTGCAAATTTCCCTTTGGATTATAAGTTTCTGGTATGTTATTCTTACAGCAGAGTACATTCCCTTGCTTTGTGGATTTTTTTTTTATAAAAGGTCAAATGATATTAATAGCAAACGTTAGAGCACATCATAAAGACAGTATCAAAGGAAACAAGGACGGAAGGCTAGCAAATTCATACGAAGAAGGATTAACTATTGCTATATCTAGAGAGCAATGACATAATACCCTCCAAGACTATTTCCTTTTCCTTGCACATGACTAGCCACTTAAGCAAATTGCTTGATTGATGCCAAAAGTTGTAATGATGAAGTCCCTTGAGAGAACAAAGGAGATTTAATAATTTTGGAAAGAGCGGATCGAAGACACTTATAATTAAACAAATGGTTCTTCCTTTGTCTTCAAACCTTGCTTTGTTAATTATGTTCAGTGCATTGACAAATTTTTTGGTTGTTGTGGAATAAAATAAGTTTCAATGTTCTATTAATGTTTTTTTTTCGGGTCTCATTAGTTTTCATGCTCTCTAGATTTCATTAAGAGGATTTTTTTAACCCTTGTCTTTTTTTTAATTGAAAATTTTAATATAAATGTTTATATATTATATATAAAATGTGGAAAGCTATCTGTACTCACCAAACCAAGTCACTGCGTGCCTTTGCAGCAATTTATCAAATATGTGCACCTGATAGAGATAGAGTATGTGTACTGACATTTGGCACCAAATCCTGCAGCTGAGATGTATTTGGTGGCCTAAATACAAGATTTGGCTAACCATTACAAAGTAGGCCATGCAAGTAAAAATAATGGAGTATATATGCAGAAAAGCATGAGACTTTTGGGCATTTCTATGGAAAGGAGCCAAGTTTTGTATTCTGACATGGATCATCAATCTAGAAGAAGATCAAGTATATAAAGAATTTAAAAAAAACAAAACAAAACCTTGTTCAATTGTTTGTAGACGCCCTGATTTAAACTCTTGCATTTTTAATGCTAAAACAGGACAAGAAAATAGTGGTATGAATTTGATATCATGCTACAAGAGACTGAAATTCTGATTCCCAAAAACTGAAAATAACTTAAATATCATAGAAAACTATAGGGACTTATATTCAGCTATTTCAGTACTATATTCGTATTCCCTTCATATAAAAGCAAAACAAGAAGGAATTCAATGAACTAAATTTGCTGAAGTTTTATTAATGGCAAGTCAATATACAGAACAGGTGCATTCTACTAATTTTCAAGAAAAATATATATTAATGAATGAGCCAAGCCAAGAAAAAGATATATTAAGAAAACAAAAGGACAGTGGGGAAAATAAAGGAAAGACACTTCAGCAGCTTGGGATCAAGTTGACTGACACATCAACTGAAACTCATTGTTTCCACCAGTTTTTTGCAGAAAAATCTTCTTGTCAAGTAAATGACCCCCAACTCAAAGAACCTTTTCACAAACTTGAAATAGAAATGAGATTATATATAAAGGCATTGATGGAAAGGGATATTTTAATCGCTGACTCATTTTCATTAGAATACTCTTGCTTGACAATGATATCACCTCATCCCTGTCCAGCCAAACAAAAGATGAACTACCTTCTGCAGTAAGGACCACAAAATTTTGACGGGCGCATCACTAACAGTAGTTAAAGAATAAAGAAAATCATTCATGATAATAATATTCAAAACAGAGCAAGAATATCATGCCAATTCAGGCTTATCACACCAATAACACCTCATGCAGATAAACATGAAATGAGCTACACGGCAAGAAACATATTTATAGATTTTTAAATCCTTATTAATAATTCTATAAGCAATTCATTTCTGAAAGAAAATGAAGACATCAAGGAAATATAGAACAAAGACAATAAAATGGTAAAGTAACACCTTGTCAATAATTTCATTTAGATTTACCTATTCTTCTACCATTTAAATAAGGTTATATACTATGTTTTTTGTTATGATTTCATATAATATGGACCTAATATTTTGACAAAAAAAAATTAGAGTCGTCATTTTTGCCCACTACCTTGTCAATGAATTCACACAAAATTGTTAATGGATGCCTTTGCAATTGTTAGTGCATTCCCCTGCACTTGTCAATCACATGCTAATAGAAAATTTGATAATAAGCAATCATATACATTCATTTTGATGAACTAGTTTAAGTACACATGAATCAAGTCTCAAAAGCTTCAGTAACCACTGAAATCATGTCAATACAATGATGTCACTACGTTGATAATCAATTAAGTTACAGAATACATTATATGAATATTCATATGTTTATTTCATCCTAGTTATAATGAAACTAGGTTGCCTAAGTTTTCCTCTCCCTTTGACGATTCCTGTGTACCAAAGACAGCATTTGATCACCATGTAAGCTGTTCAATGAGCAACAAGCCACCGCAATCATCCAACATTCAACTTCAAAAAAATAGACCAATTTCATCACATTACAAAACTTATAATGTATTTATCCAGTCATTTATATCTATCTATTTGCAGCAACTGTACTACATCAAAGCCTAAAACAAGCCGTACTAAAAAATGATGTGAAGCAAGAAGATATGGAGTCATTCTTTGGTCAACCTCCCGATGTTATAACAACATCTGATCTAGATTACTTAGATAAGCTCTTTAGCAGTAAAACATACTTCTTCTGCTTATCATGATTTCCATTGCATCATGTGGGCTAGCTAGCATGCAAAATGAGCATAATGAAGTTTATTAAATTCCTTGTCAAGTTTATTGCTATTGTTGTTTTCGTTATTGCTGCTATTATTGTAAGACACTAATCTCTACTTCATGACCCAAAAACAACTCTGAATAAATATTGGAAAGAGATAACAATTAAGCCTATAGAGATTACAATTCTTGTAAGATGCCAATCACTATTTCATGACCCAAAAATAACTCTGAATAAATATTGGGAAGAGCACAATCAAATATATTTCTTATATCTTACAGCACAAGAATGTGTTCATCTTAATTATTGGAATCACCATTCAATAGTCTCTATTTCTGCAAAACAGAATATGTTGCACAATACAGTTGTCATTAATAAGTTTACCAGCCCTATTAACAAGTCTTCACACACCGGGTGTTCCAACCACAAAACTTTCACCCTCCAAGTTGATTCATTCCCACTTTTAATTTAGAAACAGAGCACAATATACCCAAAAACATAGCATAAATTCGAAACTCTACCTTAATGAAACCACAATTAAAATGATTAAAACAACATATGACCTAAGTGCACAATACAATTGTCATTAACAAATTCATCACCCATATTAACAATTATTGCTGCACCTATCAACAACACATTTTGTCTTCGCACATAAGGAGTTTCAACCACAAAACTTCCACTCCATGTTGATTCATTCTCACTTATAATGCAGAAAAAGAGCACACTATACCCAAAAACAGAGCACAAATTATAAACCCTACCCAAATACAATGGAACCACAACTACAACAAATGTTTTGCATTTAACTAGGTCAGCCTTAATAGTTTTAAAAAAAAACAGAGAGAGAGAAGGATATCCTAAATACCCAACCCCAATCAACATTCAAACCAGTAACGAGGCAAAGCTTCAATGAGATGCACAACAAAGAGCTTCAGGTGACGGGGACGGACAAGCAATGTTGATTGCTCTTTATCCAATAACGACAGTCACAATGAAGAGCTTCAGCCAATGGGGGAGAGAGACACTGAAGATTAAAAGGGATTAAGGGTTCATGTGGGATTTTTTTTTTTGGGACTGAACATGTGGGAGTTTGAATCGGGTGAATTTTGGTTTGTGATACTAAGGGTAGATGTGTCTTTTCACAATTCAATTATATTACCTTAAGGTCCCATAGGACTTGCTAGCATAATGGAGATTTTAAGGGAACTTGAAGTAGAATTTTTTTTTTCTTGCTTGACACATCGTTGCAAATTTCCCTTTTGATTTTGAGTTTCTAGTATGTTATTCTTACAGCAGAGTACATTCCCTTGCTTTGTGGATTTTTTTTTTAATAAAAGGTCAAATGATATTAATAGCAAACGTTAGAGTACATCATGAAGACAATATCAAAGGAAACAAGGACGGAAGGCTAGTAAATTCATATGAAGAAGGATTAACTATTGTTATATCTAGAGAGCAATGACATAATACTCTCCAAGACTATTTCCTTTTCCTTGCACATGGCTAGCCACTTAAGCAAATTGCTTGATTGATGCCAAAAGTTGTAATGATGAAGTCCCTTTGAGAGAACAAAGGAGATTTAATAATTCAGGAAAAAGCGATCCAAGACACTTATAATTAAACAAATGGTCATCCCTTTGTCTTCAATGGCTCATGGAAAAATTGAAGCTAACCATGTGAATGATCTAATACAGGTAAACATGAGGTTATGTCAGTTTTTCTTGTAGAGAGATTAAACTTGCCTTTCTTACTGCAATTTGCTACTAAAGCTTTAAAGTTCTCCTAGAATGGCATCAATATGGATAACGAATGCATTTCAGCTTTGGTTGCTTACAATTTGTTTCTGCTTGGATTTGGTGGGGTCAGTATATCGTGGTTTGTCATTTTGTTTTGCCAGGTAACAGAAAGAGGCTCTTTTGGGCAAAAATCGTAGTTTGCAGTAATAAATGTGGACACTTAATTGCAATTGTGTCCAACTATTTGCAAGTATTGTTTCTTTCTTTGTGCCAACGCCCACTTAATGAGTGGCACTTGGGCTTCGGCTTCTGCTAAAGTGCTAGCCTCCGATCTTCAATGTAAATATTAATCTAATTCAGTTATTAATTAGTTAAGTTAATATGACATATGTTATCCTAATCATCTTCTTTAATTTCTTCAATCTCTCTTCTTTAATTATTGTTGAAGCATTAATAAAAATAAATTAGGATAAGATTGATAAATATAAAAACTATATCTTATATTTAGAACAATCAACTCCCCTTAGATTGTATGCCCTCTAGTTAAGAGAAAAATTAATCATAGAGCATACTGAAAAGCCTCAAGGGCAATTTTATAATTACAATATTAAATGCTAGTCATTTCATCCTTAACCAATAAATTAGGACATAAAACATTGAGTTTAGAATTGGTCAAAATAGTCTGAGGGTTAATTCTTAGCAATTCTTTTTCCTCCTAAAAAATGAACCAAGTTACACGTATAAAACTTCAAGGAGCCATGGAAACAAGCTAACCATAAATAAAGTACTAGAGTTTAAAATTAGTCTAAAAGAACATCTTATGAGATGCACGAGTCATTCCAAATGCAACTGATTTGGCTAATTCTAAACCAAAAATTTTTACATAAATAAGAATAAATTCTTATAATTGTTTATGTATATTTACTTTGTATCCTATTCACCGACGAACTGATGGAATGTACTCAAAAGATATTCCATTTTTGCTCCAGTGCCTCGCATATCATTCCTACGCAGTATTTGGCAGAAAGTGGATAACCAGAAACTAGAACAAGAACAAAAGACATTAGAACAACTTACCTGAAATATGAGGAATCCCATGAATCAAAATATGAAATGAAGAAAAGCAGAGCTTTAAATTTAAGGGAAAAAAGGAAGGTGAACCTTACCTGAGATATAATCCTGCATATGGTCCTTCTTCACACTCCCATTAACCATTGCACCCACCTGAAAATATATAGGAATCTATCACAATGATTGAAACCTAAACATCACAATTAAACAGAGTCGTTAATACAATTGGTACATACCACATATACAGGACAAACATCATCACTCATAACTGACACATGATCCTCTATGTCAACTAGCTTGTCCGAGTTATAAGAGAGACCTGCATCTCCTCAAAACATGATCACATCAAAATCACCAGCTGCCAAAGTAGAAAGACAGTCAAAAACGTAAAGCACCAAACAGTAAAGTAACCCACCTACTATGTGAGAATTGACTGGTAAATGGCGCGTCACAGGTTCTTCAAGAACACGAAGGAGTACTTCATTTGTATCTTTTGCACGCACACGGGAATTTTGAAGCAAGTCCACTACAGTATTGTATTGTATAAGACCAAAGTAAAATTTAGCAAACAAGTTTCATCGTTCACATGAAGATATAAAATTGACATCAAGTGCCTCATGGAAGAAAAAAGAATGAAGGAAGACGGTAAGTCACATGAAGGAATACTTACAAATGACACCACAAAACCACTACAGTATTGTAAAAGACCAAAGTAAAATTTAGAAAACAAGTTTCATTATTCATAAGATATAAAATTAACATCAATTGCCCCATGGAAGAAAAGAGAATGAAGGAAGAAGGAAAGTCACATGGAAGAATACTTACAAATGACACCACAAAATCGCTTACATGTTCGTGGAAGTCGAACATGTGGTTTGACTTCAAAAAGAACTCCTTCATCAATTTTGACATATATAGATGCTACCATGCCAGCTTTGTTAAGCGGGCTGTCTAAAATGGAGCGAAGAGCCTGTAAAATTCCAAAGATGACTGTTTATTTTGAGCAATATGTAGGTATTTTGCAATAAACATTTATATTAGACAACCTATTTTCCATAATATGACCGATTAAGGGCAGAATGTGTGAGTTGACACAAATCCTGTGCAAGTAGCCCATAATCCATTATTCTTCAATGGTGCGCAAATATTTTTATGCCACAAAAAGCTTTTGCATAGATAGCATTAATCTTCATCTCTTCATGTTCATTCTACTTCAAGAAATTTGATTAATTCATCCCACAAATATTGGAAGATTTTGTCCAGGAAATAAGTACCAACCTCATGAACTATATCGGGCCGATAATCATTAAGATTCTTCTTCTGATTCAGCAAAAGTTGGGCATCATCATCTGAATTCAGAATTTTCCACTTCTGAACCAAACATAAGAAAACCACAAAACAAATAAGGAATACAACAACTAAAGTCAACAAATTTTAACAATTTCGTCATAGCTAGAAAATCAGCAAAGCTAACCAACAAACAATCAAGCCCGATAAACAAGGTGTGCGCACTAAAGATTATTAATCAGCCTACAAGTACCTTTCTAACAAGGGCCTTCTGCAGAGAAGCATTGTCAAGGACAAATATGGCTTTAGACCTCACACTCTGTGAACAGCGAACCAAAGGAGTATCTGTCTGCCCAATGTTCATGGAAACTTCTCCCCTTTCCAATGTTGCTCCAGTGGATGTTTGGTTTACTTGTTGCCTTTCTTCATTTAAGGTCACATCACAAGTATGCTTCTCCACTCTCTTCCGCTTTAGCCTATGATTTCTACCAGGATTATCCATGACTCTTGATTCCACTGGAACTGATATCACTCCTTGGAATAATGGTTGACTTTGACAATTGATTTTACTTTACTCTGAGAATAGTCGCTGAAACCAGTAACTTTTGGCGTCAAGGATATTCAATGTTGTCAAGAAAGAATAGAACGTTGCAACATATTGAAAGGGAAATATACCACCAGCAAATTCAACATGAAATAAAATGAACCTATATGAGAATTAATCAATTCTGTCCCCGAAAAGGGGGGAAATGCATCAGTCCATGTCAATGTATATAAATTTAAATGCGAAAAAGTACATGCACAAAAAGTAAAAAGGAAAAAAAATACATCTTACCACCCCCTGAAAAACTAATTACAACTTTAAAAATGCAATGGAAGCAGTTTAATTTTAGAAGAAAAAACATCACTGAGTTCTGTTCAGGAAAAGGGCCACTTTGATGCTTTTTTGTCGTTGATATGAGTAATCATTAGATCTTAGTCGAAGAGGTAAAATGTATTGTCAACAACACAATTTAGATTAATGAGAAAGAGATTGGTGTAAGGCATAAATATCATAGAGGAGTGAAATTACAAACTCCAATTTCAATCCCTAACTACGACATTGAAGCTGAACAAAATGATACATAGACAATAGAACTAAGAATAAGAAAAAATTAAGAATTATGTGATAAATGTAGCACATCAGTAAAGCATAGCACAAGGCAGCTGACAAACTAAAACAGTTTTTTTAAACACAATCAAAACGTCTTAAAAAAAAGGCATGAGAACAAGCTGTGCAGCCATTTACATCTGAAAATTCTAAATACATCAGGCTAGGAGGCGTCGGAACTGGGCACCATAAATATCAAAAGATCATCATTACAAATTACAATGAACGAGGCAGTTTATGTTTGAAAAAATGCGAATGTTGAGGAAAAAAATGTAAAGATGTTAATTATTTTGAGTAGGAGACGACGGCACAGGGCACCATAAACATACCGTAACAACATCGAAGCACAGCATCAACAGACCAAATAAATCATCGATTAATTTTTACTTCTTCAAATATACTAAAGGAAACAGCAAACCCGCACAAACGCGGGAAAAGAAAAAGGTAGAAAGAGTGAAGATTGTTCTCAGTGGGTAAAGGAAGCGACCAAATGAGCAAAGCAGAAGAGAGGAAAGCAGAAACGTACCGGAGAAAGACGAACGGCGACAGGGACGGATGGAGACAAGCAGAAGCAGTGAAGCCGAGTGAGCGCGCGACGTGAGAAGGGAAAGCCCTAGGACCGTTGATTTGAATAAAAAATATGTGTTGATATAAGAATTGACGAAATATTTATCCAAGGATAAAGCGGTGCGAGGAAGAAAAGTAATGAGAAATAAGCATTAATTGTTACGCAAGACTCTCAGCACAGGTTCAAGGGTTAATGGGTCAATCGGGATCTAACCGATAGTTGAACCGGTTATAACTGGTCATATTAAAATATTATAATTTATTAGTGATAATATATATTAATATATTTTTAAACTTCTATAGATAAATATAAATATTTTTAGAAAAAAAATATTTAAAATCTATTAGTATTAGTTATAATACCTATACTTATGCAAAGATATCTCATTTCCTATACTTATTATGTGCATGTTTGTTTAAGCTTTTTGCACAGTAAAAACGCACTTATTACGCAAGCCGAGAAAAAACTCCTCTCACATACTTACCTCGTATACCGTGAATCACGAATTATAAACACATTTTGGACAAAAATAAGCCATTCCAAACGCACACTATATCTTTTTAAATAATTTTTTTCATTTTTTTAGATTTGTTCTTTCTTTATCTATTTTTCTCTTCATTTTAGTCTTCAACTTTCCATTTTGCCATCAAAAAACATAAAATAAAAATTTGGAAAATTTAAAAAAAAAAATAAAGAAAGAAACCGGGTCAACCGGTTGGACCACCGGTTCTGACCGGTCCAACCGGTTCTGACCGGTTCAACCGGTCTGACCGGTTTACTGATCAAACTGGACCGGACCAGGGACCGATTCCCGGTTCAACCGGTCGAACCGGCCGATCCGGTCCGGTTTTTTGTACTCTGAAAAAAACCCTAAAAGTGTGGATATGAGCAGTGTAAATGTATGCCTATAGTTCGCCCATTTAAATTTTAAATGGGCATGAGTTTATTTTGAGCCGTTCAAAATGGCCCAATTAAATCGGGTTGTGGGCTCCCTTGTTAGTTCTAAAAATTATTTTTTAATCATAATTTACGGTATACGAAATAAATATATGAGAATAGTATTTTTTTAACTTAGCTATATAAACATTTATAAACCTTTCAAAACCTCATCCCACAAGTCATAAGAAGAGAATTACTTCTTATCAAACAAAAGGATTGCTGGATAGATTTTTCTTCTAAAAAATTAAAATCTTAACAAAAAATTTGTAATAAAAGTTCCATATTAATAATTAACATTTCCCTATCCAATTTTTTTGACCTGAGTTTGCATATCAAATTTGTAGTAACTCCAAATAATTAATTTATTTTTTAAATATAATACAATTAAATAACATAAAAATAATATCTATTTTTGGTACAATAAAAATAATATCTACCATTAATTAAAAAATAGCGGAACTAAAAACAATAAATCTAGAGAGAATAATATCTATTACTTTTGTTTTACCCTTAAAATAATATTTATTACTTAGAATCTTCAATATTATAATTATTTAAAAGGATGAAATAATAAAATATAAATTAAAATTATTAAAAAATTCATTTATATTAACATTGATCCATTAAGGTCTTTTGTCTGGTTTATGTTATCAACATTGACACGAAGTAAATTCTTTTCATCAGAATAAAAAATTAAACTAACTTTTTATCCAAAAAAATTAAACTCATTCGATATCTTATCAAAACTACAAAATATTGAATCAATCTTTATTTATCCAATTCATGGTTGGTTGGTAAATTAAATCAATCAATGCATATATAACTTTGAAGGGTTAAGGTACAAAAATATACATGAGTTTTTCTCAAAAGTGCACCCAACACCAAATATTTTTTTTAGGGGTAAAAGTCACCATGAACTTTTAAAATAGGTGCAGAAGTCACAGTTTCCGTTATCTTGAGAATGTTGACCGTGAGTTTGAACGTTTTTTACCTAAAAAGGTGAGTTGGAACATGACGTGGATGAATAATACTCCCTATGGAAGTAGGCCTTGTCGGAGCTTTTACCAGACTAGATAGGAACCCAGGAAACATATGATGAAGAAGATGATGATGATGATGATTATATGCACTAGAGCATGACGACGGAGGCTAGAGAAAGGTGAATGAAACCTCAGTTAACCCACTATAATTAGCCACCGCGACACGTTCTCCGGAATCTCACCGGCAAGCGTATTGTTGGACAAATCCATTGATTTTAAACTCTTCAAGTTCCCAAGCTCGGAAGTCAGAGGCCTTAAGAGTGCATTCACTTGAAGAAACAGTGTATCGAGTTTCTGAAGCTTCCCAATTTCCGGAGGAATCTCACCGGTTAATCCCCAATTTGCAGCGTTGAACCTGACTAATTTCGACAAGTTGCCAATCTCTGGAGGTAAACCACCGTGGAAAGCGTTGTAATATCTAATGTAAAGCTCCCGGAGCTTGGTCAAGTTTTCGATCTCCAGCGGTATTTTGCCAGCTAGTTCATTACCGAAACAGCCAAATATTCCAAGTGTTCCCACCGTCCGTACTCCGGCAAGATCTGATCGGCAAATAAGTTCCCTCCGAGATGCAAATGCCGGAGATTCGACATCTGAGTCACAACGAGCGGGAGGTCTCCAGTCATATTGTTGTTATAAAGGTCAAGAACCTGAAGATTCTTGAGCTCGGAAAGCTGAGCAGGGAAAGTTCCATTAAACAAATTGTTAGAAAGGTTGAGGAATCAGAGGCCAGTGAGGACAGAAATCCCTGGCGGGATGGGTCCAGAGAGCTGATTGTCAGCTACGGAGAGATTATTGAGAAATGGGAGGTGATCAATATCGTTGGAGAGTACATCGGAGAGGTCAAGGCTGGCTAAGTTAAGAGAAATGATGTGGTGGCGGGAGTTACAGGTGACACCGAACTAGGTGCAGTGACTGGTGGACGCGTTCCAGGTAGAGAGAGAAGATTGGGGGTTGCCATTAATGGCTGCTTTTAGGGAAAGAAGGGCATAGTACTCAGACATAGGAACAGAGGAGTCATCAAGGAAGAGGAGGAGGACGAGGAGGAGGAAGAGGAGGAACCTCATCTTTATGGGGCTTGAGGGTAGGTGAAGTTTCAGAGCTCCGGCAATGGCGAAGGAGTCGGCCTGCAAGTTTGCAACAGATGGAGTGTTAATGGACAATTTCAGACCCCATTGCCACGTGTACATAGATCAAAGAAGCAAATGCTCCAGCTGGCACAAAAATGGTAAAACTAACAGCAGTCATCTACAACTAACGGGAACTGTGATTTTTGCACCCATTTAAAAGTTCATGGTGACTTTTGTCCCTAAAAAAGGCATTTGGTGTTGGGTGCACTCTTGAGAAAAACTCATGTGTATTTTTGCACCTTAACCCAACTTTGAATATACTTTCAAAATAAAAATATTTTGGATCAATTTTATTTGCTAGATGAGAGATGTGTGGAGGGGATATGGCTTCACTACCTAAACTAGTGTTAATTTTTCTTTTTAAGTCTTGGAGCCTGTTTAGTTCAACCTCGTTGTATCTCTGCAATAGTAATCATGATTGCACTATCAAAAGAAGAATGTTTGGTTGCCCATTAACATGATATTAGGATTTATCATATTAATGATGATTGCTAAAAAGTTAGTGATTTTCATTCATACATCTCCCTGTGAATACTCATTACCACTCCATTGTATGTTTGAAAAAAAAGTTCAATTTATCCTTTAATTTAATTTGTCTTTATTTCACTGGTCTAATTTTAGCTGTCACACCACAACAATTGCCACCACGACCTCCTCCACTGCCGTCTCCACCACCCCTTGCCGCGGCCACCTCTACCACTGCCACTGCAACCTTAGGGCCCGTTTAGGTCAGTGGTGGCAGAAGTGGCTTTTTTAAAAAAAAATTTGAATTGAATAAAAGTCAGATTGTAAATGTGATTTGTCTTTGGATTGGTGTTGGTAGAAGTGGCTTTTTTTTTTTGGAAAAGCCAGACTTCTGAGCTTCTTATCAAAAGTTGCTTTTGAAAAAAAAGCCTAGTTGCCAAAACGCCTACCCAAACACCTCAGTTTTCAAAAAGTTAAAAGCCACCATGATTTCTTTTAGAAAAACACCCGTTTGGGATAGCACTTAATTAACAGCTTCCCCCACAGCCACTGCCTCCTCCTCTAACCATTGCCACTATTGTCAGCTACCATCACCGCCACTACCTCCTCTTCCTTAATCGCTCCGGCCACCGCCACCCCCTCATCTTCCACCATTATTGCTATTACCACAACTTGCTCCTCTTCCTCAATTGCCGCCACAGCCACCCGTTACCGCCACCGCCACTACCTCCTCCTCCACTGTTATCACTGTCATCACCTGCCATTGCCTCCATTGCAACTGTCACACTACCAATATCCCAAACAAGAAACATTTGTTTTTTTTTATTTTATTTTTTATTTTTTTAAAAAATAATAAAACTTGTTTGAAAATTTGTTTTCAACAAGTTTTTTTAAAGAAGAAAGTGTATATATATGTATTCATACAATTTTTTAAATAATTTATTTTTATTTTAGTCTAATTATATATTTTTTAAAAAAATCTATTAATAATCTTTAAAATATTTTTTATGTCTTAAAAAGTTAGAGAATAAGATATTTTTATACGTAAACCAACAATTGATAATTTTTTTTTTGTTTTTAGAGAGTTTTAGAAAGTCCTTTTATCATAGAAAAAAGAAAGTCGCTTTAACAAATTAAAATAATATATTGGGCTAAAGAATATTTTTAATCCTTTAAGTTTACATGATGTATACGTTTAATCCATTAACTTTATAAAAATGTACTTATGGTTTTATAATTCTAACACCATTAATGTTACAAATGGAAAATGTTGGCGGAACAAACTCAAATGTATGACTATGTAAAGTTAAGTGATGATTGTGTAATTAAATGCTATTAATCTTAAGTTCAAAATATGTGTAAATTGAAAAATATCTAAAAATCAAATGAAGTAGACGATATCAAAAAACTCGATTTTATTGAAAAAATTAGTTTAAAAAATCTAAATATATTAGTCTAATAATCTAAATAGCAAAACTTCAATTTTATTTGCAAGGATTTCTTGATTTCTTTTAGTTTAATAATCTAAATATATCATATTAAAAAATTTAAACTTAAATATGCTTTGTTAGCTGTACAGTTATCACTTGAATTGCTGTGTCAATATTTTTTGTTAACAACAGTAACGGTGTTAGAAATATAGGACCAAAACTATACTTTATAAAGTTAAGGGACTAATATACTTTGTATAAAATTTAAAGGACTAAAAGTGTACTTTAACTCAATATATTATAATTCATATTCTCTAAACATAACCTAGGTTTTCAATTAGGGGTGTTTAAGGTTTTCTAGTTCGAGATGGGAAAATTCAAAATCATGGAAAATTGGGTTCATGATGAGATCGAGACCGGGAATGAGATTTTCCGATCCCGTCCTGAACACACACACACACACTCATGTATGTATATAGATTTTAAAAAAATTACCCTAAAATCCTTTTTTTTATTGGACTAATTGGTACAATATGATATTTCTTTTTTTTAACAGACAATATGATATTTCTATCTTAATCATTCTAAAGAAGATACTAGAAATTGGACCCAATTCAAGTAAAAAATGGGCTAAAAGTCAATACAGGAAAAAAGTTTAACAAAAAAACAAACAAACAAAATTTGAGGAAATACTTGTCCCGATACCGGGAATTTCCCATCCCAATTGAGACAGGAAACTCTCGGGATTGGGACATAAATGCTATCCTGAGCACGGGACTAGGAACGTGGTTATTTTAAAACCATAATCAAGGTAAAAACCTATTTTCAATACTTCACATTCTCTTTTTGAAACCACAAGTCCAACACGACAATTTCTCATGCATGCATGTATATATGTATGTTGATTGTAATAGCCTTATACACACACACACACACAAAAATTAATAATGATAGTCGTGGTGAGTGTGTGCGTCCATGTGGTTTCCTTGCACTACTGCCATGGCTGAAGAATGTATTGAGATTTTCTTCTCCTTCTATTTTGATTGTCGTTGAGGTGTATAGGGTGCTAGAGATTTGGTTCTTCTATTTTCTCTCTGTGAAGACGATAAGAGTTGGGCATGTGGGATTATTTTCTTCTTCTTCTAGCTGTGTTGTATGTGGATTTAAGAGGGAAATCCATTTTTTATATTTGGGCTGGCAGTAGGTTCGTAATGCAAAGTGAATGGAATGGGAGGCTAAGTGAAATTTCAAGATAAGGAGCTTATTAGGAAGGTATTTATGCTTTATATGTTTCTGATTGCTGAGAAGGGAGAAAACTATAAGCTGATTGAAGTGATTTTAATTCCAGATTTGTTGATGATGGAAAGGTGTTTTATAAAAGAGAACCAAGAAGTTGATTTATCCATTTGTGTTCATTATTTGGGTGCACAAAAGGTGTTTGGGGAAATCCCTAAGCTTACGGGGTCCTTGTGTGGTCTACCTAATGCGATCTAGAATCAACAAGTTGTCTCTTCAAATTTAAGTGACAACTCTTCAATTTCAAATGATCATTTTCAAATTCCAGTTGGACGAGCACAAGCTAAAATATTCAAGGAATCATTGATTGGGCTAGTACAAGTTGTTGCAAATCAAATGGCAATTGGATCAATAAATCTGATTTACAAAACAAAGCTGCTGAAAACGTCACTAAGTTCCTTTGTGCTAAAAATGGAGTTGTTAATCAAATTTGGGCTTGGAAACTTCAAAACAAAGAGCTTGGACCTAGTACTCCACATGGGAGGACTTATTTAGGCCTAAATAAGCACATTTTCAGCCTTAAATGCTAACTACATTTTATTACTTTTATTTATGCGAAAATCATCAAGTAGTTGCAGATTTGAATTTTGGGTTCTCTAGCATGTCGTATTAGACTTTTGAAATTTCTAGAAGATTGTATTAGACTTTTGGGTTCATTGTATTAGACTTTTAGGTTTCCTAGCACATGGTATTAGACTTTGTAGTTGTTGTTTTTCTAAGTTGCAATTATTGCAATTAGGTCATATTTCTCTTTAAATACTTAGTGCTACTTCATTTGTAAGGATACTTGACACACTTCAAATTTGAATGATAAATGAAAGTTGCACTTCTGCACTTTGTTTCTTGAGAGTGGATTCTCTCTAGGGGTCTTCTTAGAACTAACAGACTTATCAAGGCTTGATCAACCTTATGGCATCTTCCAACACTTCAGGTCCTTGTTATTTCATGTTCAAGGGTTCAAGTGGATCGCCGATCTGTGTTTAGCTTTCTTGGGGTGTGTATATTATTTCATATTAGTTGTGGGTTCGTGGGATCTTCCCTTGTGGGTTCGCACCACCAGAATCACTGCCTGGAAGTGCGGAGGGGGGGGATAATACCTTACATTACTATTTTTATTTTTATGAAATGAGAATATATTTTATTTGACTTTTCTATTTGAGTTTAACTTTATATACATACATGGAGGGTATCAATTTTATTTAAGGAAACACTTGTTTATTCTGTATTGAAGTGATGTGAAATTGTAAGACAATTTACTTCTATTTATGGCTAAAACAATGTTTTCAAGTGACTGAAAGTATAACACTGATTGCTAATTAACGGTAGTTCTATAGCCCTTAAAGCGCTATGGCACTTCTAGCTACTAAGGTGATTAGGAGGTGCTAACGCCGTGTGACAGCCAGCACATGTGGAACGTAGGGAGGGTTTTTGCGAGTATCACTCATGCCAGTTCTTTGTGGCTTCTAGCTGTGGTGGATTGGTTACTTATCCGTGTGGATTGTGTGTCCATGTCTATTATTATTTTGTGTAAATCCTGTTAAAGAATAAAATTGTTTTCAAATTAACTTACTGGTTTTCAAATTAGCAAGGTTCTTTGGAATTATTTATTTACGTATTCATTTACACAATGTGATTATTTTTCCCCTTATTATCTTATACTCTCAAATGTTAATGTTCAATGTTTACATAGTTGGTTCCTTATGTAAACCCCTTACTTAGAAGCCTTAACAACGGTTCAAAAACATGTCATAAAGTTAAACTGGAGACTAGAGAATACTTTACAACTCACTCAAGGTCCCGACTTCAAGACAAGGTTTGGCCTTGTACTAAAGTGGGTTTTCAAAAACCTTTCAAAACATGTTTGATGAGGTCTCATTTCCACTTTTCAAAACTGTTCTACTTGTTCGGCTCTATTCTATTCAATAATATCAGAGTAGTTAACAAAATTTCCCGACGAACTCTCGGGTTACATTCATTAACTAATAGGGTCTATAGGGCCTGATCGCCTATCTTTAGTTCCCTCACCAGGATTACATACGAATATTCAGGTCTATACTTGATGTGACCACCTTTACTACATTGCACTTACATTTACATCCAGTACAACATATACAAATTCTTCAAAAGCTTGATAACCAACCAAAAAAACCCTAATCTTCTACCAACGTGCACTAGTTGCCCTTGTTTACCTAGTTGTCCTTTGAGCCACTTGCCCTAGCTGTAGGTTAGTTATTGGAAAGAGTGAGATTCATATGAATCTCAGTAGTAACAATTCACTTATATAATATACAATTTCACAGAGCATGTAAGCAATAATCACATAACAGCATTCATAGCAATCGATCATTCTTGACATTCTTGACAATCATAACATTCATAGCAATTCTTGACATGCTTGACATTCAAAACAATTCTTGACATTCGTAACAATTCTTGGCATTCATAATATTCGTAACAATTCTTGACATTCGCAACATTAGTAACAATTCTTGACATTCATAACAGATGATGGTATGCATATACATACAAAGCATTATACATGATATAAGAGAAAGAGTCATTACATTGATCTTTCCGCCTTTGTTCCGGCACTGATTTCTTACGCTCAAGGCAGATATCAAATCCTATAAATCCAAAATTAAGGGTGATGACTTATTACCTAATTCAATCCTTTCATAACTCCAAAATACTTGGGATTGGTTATCATTTGAGTCCTTTAAATGGCTATTGGAAGCTCAAACAAAAACCTAAAAGGGTCAGGGAGAGCTAGACTAGAAACCACCTTTCAAAAGTTTAAAGTGCTAAAATTTAATATTGGTCGCAGCCAAGAGATGGTTAGAAACTTTTAGGCCATGGCCAAGAACAAGTCAGAAGCTTTTTGGCTACGGCCAGGAACCCTTGGCCGAGGCCAAGAAACTGCCTGTTTCTTAGCTGAACTTCCAATGACCATAACTTCCAGCACACAAATCTAAATGACACCCATTTTAAATTATTTTAAAGCTTGACACATCCTTTATTCAACTGGAAAGTTTTCAAATTTTAAGACATCATTACTTATTTCAAAACACCATGCAAACTAGCTGCCCTACACAGAACTTTCATTAACAAAACTTTCAATTTTTCAACCTATGTTTCCAATGGTCCAGAATTCACAACCAGAGCTACTCCCCACATAGTTTTTCATATAGAATGTAATATCCCAAAAAACGATTAAGGGCTAATGACTTCAAAAGTGAATGTAATTATTGTTGAATAAACACTTTTGGAGAATGGATGATGGGAATTTGGATGTTTTAATGATTCCAATGGCTTCCTTGTGAAAATTCGTGTGGGGAGAGTATTTATTGTGAAATTGGAACCATTTGGAACAATTGTGCAAAAGTTGGAAACTCTGTCCATTGAAACTCTATACAAGGCAGCCGATTTGTATGGACGTTTTATATAGGCAAATGGTGTGTAAAAATTCTGAAATTTTTCAGTCTTAAAGTTCACAAGCCAACTTTCAAAATGAACATATAATTTGTGTCATTTCAATTTTTGAGCTTAGAGTTATGATTTTCCAAAGTTTGGTACGGAAACTGGAATCTGTTTTGGAGCAGTATGGACTTTTGTGCAATTCTGTATTTTTTATGTTATTAAATGCAGTGATCCATGTTTTTCCAATAAATAGGACTTAAATATATTTCCATTGGCTTTGGGATTACCCCATTTTGATTTTTCTAGAATTAGTTATGATTTTTCAAAATTTGGGCAGAAATCTACCAGAATTTTGTAAAAATCCGAAATTGATGGAAATTTAGTAAATAATTAGAAAATATTATTATATCATAGTAAATCATCATACACCTCTTCCATCAGCCCAAAGCCGTGACATTCAGCTGCAACAAGAGAGAGAAGGTGTGAGAAATTCTAGAGAGAGAAGGAGAAGAGAACTTGTACTGTAAGTTGATTTCTTTGGTAAATCCTTACCTAACTCGTATAACTCTGCTCTTAAGCTATTCTTCTATGTTCTTCAAGGTTTGTGGAGCACAAATTTGGGTGTTCTAAGGCTAGGGTTTTCAGCCACCTTGAGGAAAAGCTAGTGGGAGCTTGAGGTGCTTCCAAACTTTCGTATATTGCTTATTCTGGCTGCTGTGGACAATTTAATCGGTGAAATTTTGCCGGATTGCCATTGGTTTTAAAGTTTGGAAATGATATGGCCTAGGGGTTATGCTACCCAAATTGGGTCTTAATGTTAGTTGTAACCTAATGTAATGGTTAAGAAAGTGATTAGGAGTAGAAAGAAACACGTCTGCGGAACTGAAATCGAAAAACCCCAATTTTTTCTGGGGAACTGAGAATTTCGTCCAAGGCTAGTTTGGAGGGGTTAGAGTTGGATTTTCAATGATTTGATGGTTCCATTGAGTTCAGGAGAAAAAATTAAGTGGGGTTACAGTTGATCACTTTTTCGGAAAAGGTCGAAAAAGCATAATTACGAAAACGCCCCTGAAACCCTTAAAGTAGGGCTGCCAAGGGTAAATTTGTAATTTGACATTGAATTTGATAATTCTGAGTCCAGAAATGGATTCCTTAGGTGGAAATATGTTACGATAGCCTAGATTAGAATTTCAGGAAAAGTGCAACCGGACCAGGTACGACGGGCCCGGGCCAGGTCCCCGGGGGCATTTTTGTAAATTTTCATTATAGACTTATATAACCCTAATAAACACTATGGAAGTGTCTAAATGGTGCATTTGGAATTGTAGGATTCGATATTTGCCCTATTCGTGATCCACCTGCGCTAGAGCACAATCGGAAAGAACAAGGTAGTGACTCTTTTCCCTCATACTATATGTGATACATGGTATGTTTATTTGATAATTGTTTGTGAGTCTATCACCTGCGGCTCATCGGTGTTGATGGTGGGAGGATCGTACCTTCAGGGCGGTGGAATCTGGGGGATGATACTATGTGAAAGTCGTAAGGCTATATGTGAAAGCCGAAAGGCTATTTGTGAAACTTTTACCCGCGGCCCATCGGTGTTGACGGTGGGAGGACCGTGCCTTTGAGGCGGTGGAATATGGGGGATAAGATTATGTGATTATGTGCATGTGGCAACTGGTGTGCTGTGATGCTGCTTGATGATTTTCTTACATGCTTTGTGGTTACATGTGATATGAGTGATTTGTTACTACTGGGATTTTTTTGAATCTCATTCTTTCCATTGACAAACCTTCAGACAGGGCAAGTGGCTCCAAGGGAAAGGAGACGACCAAGGGTGGATAGGGGTCCTTAGGGAGATTTATATTTTGGTGTTGGATATCATGTTTTGTTGGGAGATCACCGTATATCTTATAAATATTGTTTTGGAGATAATGGTGTAATCCCCTAATGGGAATTTATAAACCTTTAGTTTATGTATGAAACCCGGGGGTTGCCGGGATTTTGTTGTACACTCTGATATGTAAATGTGATGTAACTGCATAGGGTAATTATATTCGAGTTGTGGAATTTGAGACCAGGGTAAGGCAGAACCTTTAAAAATATTTGTGAAAACCCTTCCGTAAGGAAGGGATTGTAAATGAGTTTGATTATTATTGGTCTCTATTTCATTTTAAAATACGTATTTCAAATCATAATTACGAAGGGGGTTACATAGAACACAATGGAAACCTTAAAACAACCAAATTCCCACTTCTTTAAAATGTCCTATTTTAGGCAGAATTTAAATACAAAAATCCCATAATTACCAAATGTCTCATTCAAGTCTCAAACTAGTTTCATGTGTCCAATATACACCACAAGACACCATTAATACCATCAAACATCATGAACTCTCAAAACCGTAATATGCTCAAAAATAGGGCAAAATTACACAAGCCAAAGTTCTTAACCAATCATCACAATATATGCATCAAAGGATTGCTCTTGCTCACCTCTAGCACTTCCCCTAGGTTGTTCTTTGATTTTCAGCTTCCACCTCTTCTTGGAACACAGAAAACACTTCCTCTTGAAAAATTAAAACCATAGAAATGAAGCTCTCATTAAGAGGAACATGATTAGGGAAGAGTTTTTTTGCACTAGAAGTGATCTACAAGGTCAAAATTCAAGTATAAGAGCTTACCTAAACTTTGATCTTCTTTCTCTTCCCTCCTCCTTGCAAACCAAGAGAGCTTGAAGAGAGAGAAAGTGAAGTGATTTAATGAAATATCTCCTGCCCACCCATGCCTTGTAGCCGAATTGAGGGAAGAGAAAGAGAGTTGAAATGTTTGACTTTATCCTATTTTAATTGCTTAACTCATGTGGTGCCAAGTGTCATTATCTTGTGACTTCTCCAAAAGCATGTAACCATGTAGTTACTTTAACTAATTCAATTAGCCATTTAGTTACAACTCTTACTCTTTTAGTTAATTGTCAATTTCTTCTTCCAAGAGGAGAGGAAATTGCTGACTAATTGGTCGATAAATTTCTTTCTTTCCTTTTTGCCTCTGACTATAACAATTTTAATTTGATTGCCACTTGGTGTATTACCCAACTCCATTTCCCCTTGACATGTTCTATTTCCTTCTCTTTTAGTCCAATTTAGACTTTGTTACCGTAATTAAACTTAAATACTGGGTTTGGGCACCTTCTACTGCTAATTCGGGTCGTAATACACACTTTATTCCCCCAAAAATTTTATCTACTATTCATTACATTTTCTTTTGGAGTCATTGAGCCCTTATACATATTTTGGGGCATTACACCTTACTACTTAAATGCTAATTTATTTATTCTACTATGAGCTAATCAATTTATCTTTATTGCATATTATATTTTATTTTGGGGACATTATTTATCGGAAATTTTTTTGACTTGACCCTTGAAGACCTACTTTGGATAAGAAGCTTTTGACTGCTACCTGGATCAAGTAGACTAGTATAAATATTTAATGTATATTTTTTATTTTGCAGTAAAATTTCTCCACATATTCTATAGGTAGGATCCCTAACTTCTTTTTAATGTTTTGGGAATTATGTAAATGTGTATGCTATGGTGGAGCAGAGCTTCTTATGCTATGCTAAACTAATAAGTTGATGCAGAATTTTCAAAAAAGTCCTAATTACAAAGGAGACTCTGCCAAATTTCTACTTAAAGCTTAGTACTTTGCTTAGAAGAAATATGTTAACACACGATCTATAACTTATATATATACATATGCAAGATTATTGCACTACATATGACATTGTAAAAATTATTATATTTATGGTTCAATTAATTATTTTTTATTAAGAAATATGAGACTTTCTTGTATTCCATACTGGTCACCCCCCAAATTTTTGGGGCGTGATGTATGCATCATGCTCATAAGAAATATCTCAAATTATCACATTAATTCATGTTACAAAATCTCTCACAAGCATCACATTATATTATATTATATACAAGTGGAATGTGATTACCTCTCACCGAGTAAGGAGATATTACTAGCCACAATCAATAAGCTCCATGCTCAACATACACCAACAAATTCATAATTCAATCTACACAAATCACATCATCACCATGATTAGTTTATAACTAATTAAGTGGTTAAGAAAAACAAATAAGGTTGCAAGTCCCTCTAGAACTCCAATTCTCAACCCGTACTAGGGGACAATCATCCCCATTATTACCTTTAGCTTTCCATTACCTCAAACAACTTATCAAAACTAATAAACAACCTCCAATTACTCAAATCAATCTAAAACCTCAACTTCATAACTTAGGGTGTGTTTGGTTAACGAAGGTTAGGTTAGGTGAAGTTCATTAAAGTTAGGTTATGAGAAGTTACGAGCTTTGTTTGATTCAACAAGAAGGGAGGGGAGATTTGGTATCTTATTTGCTTTAGAAGGGTAGGTGAGGGAAGTTAATTTTAAGTTAACAAATAGGCCCTTTTCTATTTCTATAGATATTTTCCTCCTCTTTATAATATTTATATCAGAATTATTATTTCCTAATATAAAAAAGGCCTACTACCTCTGTTGGATATGATTAGTTTTGATGATGTCAAATATGGATGTTAAATATTGAGAGCAAAAAGTTTACTTAATCTGTTTATCTCCTACATTGGCTAACTACTGTGCTTAATGTGAAATATCTTGTAGATTAGTCAAGCAATGAATGAAGCTATCAAGTTGGGTTGAAAAGATTCATGTGATTTAATATTGCGGATTATTCGAATAGTAAAACTTGTTTTTGGTTAAGATATATTCGAATAACTCTCAATTTATCCGAATAAACAAAGTACTATTCGAATAACGAAATGCTATTCAAATAGAGGAGAACTGTTAACAGTTGACAGTATTCGGATAAGCACATTAGTATTCGAATAGTATGCTTTCTGAAAATAATTCAAGTGAAAACGTATTCGAATAGTCAAGGCATTATCCGAATAGTCAGTGTGATTTCGAACTCGGTTTCTAAATATGTTATCCGGATAGTAGGATAACTATTCGAATAGTAAGGGCACTATTCGAATAGTATGATGATTATTCGAATAAGCTTTTGATGAATTTCAACATCCAATACTATAAGACTATCAGGATAGTAATTGAACTATCAGAATAGTCTCAGTACAAAAAATCAAATATTATTCGAATAATGAAGTGACTATTCGAATAGTACATAACTAAAAAAGGGTGATTCTATTCGAATACAAGAAGTGCTATTCGAATAACAGTAGCAGACTCTGTGTCTTTCAGCATGGGCGATATTCAGTATTTTGGTCATATCTCCCAAACCACAACTCGGATTGAGGTGAAACTAGTGGCATATGAAACTAGACTTCCAATGCGTCATTTTGACACCAAGATCAAGTTGAAAGGAGTTTAGATGAGAGAGATATGATATGTTGAAATTGACACATGAATCAGCGTCTTATTCCAGAACAGCTTTTGTATTTTGGACATAACTCTCAAAATACACATCGGATTGCAATGAAACCCATGCCAAATCAAAGTAGACTCAAAGAACTTTCCATGGATATATAATTTCTCACATTTGAAGCTATATCCTAAGAGCTATGACTTCTGAAAGTTGCTGCTCGTGATGGCTCGTGAGTTCAGAAATGGTCTAAGAACAGTAGATACTCTTTGGATCATAACTTTCTATATATACAATGAGTTTGGAGTTGATCCTTGTTGCATTGAAATGTAGACGATGAGAGCTTTCCGATGATATATAATTTATCATGGATTTATATCCAAAGAGTGACGCCCTCAGAAGTTTATTCAAATATAGAGGTTGCAGTATTCGTTTGTGAAGATTCATTATCAAAGGTGCACTATTCGAATAGAGCAAGTACTATTCGAATAATATCATATATTTTGTGTAAGATTCTATTTGAATAAGGGTTCGTCTATTTGAATATTAAAGTTCATTATGAGAGAATATTATTCGAATACAAATGACACTCTTCGAATAATATCATTTGTTTTACAAGGCAGCTATTCGAATAAGGAATTCACTATTCGAATAAACTTCAAGTTCTAAAAGTTTATTCAGATAGAGGATAAAGTATTCGAATAAATATTACTCATTATCAAAGAAGGCTATTCGAATACAACATATGTTATCTGAATAACTGATTTTCCAGAAAACAGAGTATCACCTTGAAACTTCTGAGAATCATTGAAATTTTGTGTAACTTGTTCTTATTGATTCTAATCACTCTAACACTTTATTATATTAGTGATTAAGAATTCTCCAGGTGATCAAACAAGAATTAAGACACAAGACAGAGAAAGCACTTTTGTGTCAGAAGCTTCCAACGGCTAGTTCAATAGTAATATTTTACGCCTCAACGGGAAGAAGAAAAGCTGAAACGGTCAAATGCTCTTCATCAACTATAAAAGAAGAGTCATTCAAAATGATGACGAGAGCCCATGCCTACAATGTTGATATGCTATTACTATGAATCTTACTTGACCGAAGCACTGTAATAATACTCCTACCATGTACTTCAGTGTTAATCATTATCTACTTCATATAGAGAGAAGTAATCTTTCGTTGTAATCATTCTATATTTGTGAGAGTTGCTCAAGATTGGGGAATCTTGAGTGGGAAACAAATTGTATCCTTACAGTGTGTAAGGGGGAGCTCATATCTCAGTGGGAGAATTGTAAAGGCTTCACAAGTACCCTGATCAAACTTGTGAGATTGTAGTGGTTCTCAAGTACCCCGTTAAACTTGAGGGAGATAGTGGATTGAAATCTCAGGAGGAGCCTGGGGATTGGACGTAGGTCATCGTGGATTGGACCGAACCAGGATAAATTACAGTTTACATCTTCTCTTCCCTGATCTCTTATATTTCCAGCATATATGATTTCAATAACTGATTATGGTTTTATATTTCACTACTTACATACTTATTGATTTCATAAGATACGAAAAGAATATCAAAGTAGTTAAGTTTTTATAATATACCCAATTCACCCCCCTCTTGGGTGTCAGCCTGTTCTAACAACCTCATGTATATATGATAAAAAAATTATATACATTTTAAAGTATGATTTTATTGATTTTTACATGTTATTTCATTATGATAAAATATTTTAATATGCTTTTGATAAATCCCATTTTTTTGTAGATTTGAGATATTTTTAAATATATTTAGGAATTCATCAATACTAAAATAAATAGATTTATTGAAAATCTTGATAAGATATAAATTTGGTGTATTATTTAAGGGATTTAATTGCAAATATCTTAGTTTTAAATTTAAATTAGATATAGTTAAATAGGTGAATTAATAAATAAATAATTATAGTTTAATGTTAAAAAAAAGAAAAGAAAAGAAAAGAAAAGAGAGTTTTAGCTGTGATCATCATCATCAGAAGGCTTGGTTTACACATGTTGACTGATGTAGTCGGAAGAGAGCTTGCTGCAAAATAGTGGCCGGACAAGGACTGGGAAACACACATTGACTTGCTGAACTTTTAGCAAATATGTTAGGATAAGTTTTTTATGCTTTTCTTTCAAAACAGGAAGAAAAAAAAAGAGTGTGCTGCTAGGAGGAAGAGGGGTAAAAAGTGTTTAAACCAGGGGCAAGCTTACAATATTTTAGTCAAGTTGTGACACAATATATCTCTCCCCTAAAAAAAACCCTAATTTTGGAGGGTAGAGAGAGGAGGTGAGGGGAGCATAAAAGGACAAAATTTTTAACCTCTCACCTGTCGTTTCCTCCTTCCAATCAAACACCTTTATATCCCTTGTCACCCTCACCTAATCTAACCTCCCCTCCAAAAACCTCCAACCAAACAAACACTTAGGCTTTCACCCCAAAATACACATTTGATTAAATCTAATTTAAACAACAATATAAATCAATTAAACATGAAATCTAACTCATATTAACATAACTCAATCATAAAAATTCCTTTTCCAATATCACATTATCATAACTTAGCCAAAAGCTCACTCTAGAGTCCAACCCTATATCAAAAATCCACATAACCTCAAATCCATCAAAATTAAACTGATTAAACTCTTTATCTTACCTAAGTAACTCATTTAAACTCAAGGATTAATATAATCTTTGGTCCCTTAAATTTGCCTTCATTTTGATTTTGGTCCCTCAAGTTTCAAACAAGAGATTTACGTTCAAGTTTTATTCCGTTGAAAACATTGGTCACTATAATTAAATACACTTGTTGAGATGAACAACATAGAGAATTTGTTCTCTGCAAAATGCTCACTCTCCTCTACAAATGACACATTCGCCGAAGTGAACATCTTGAAAAATTGTTTTCTAAATCAAATTCAAGCCTAATCCTCAACTCAAATACCTCAAATCAACAATAATCTTTATCAATCACTTAATACTTCAACTTTTCATCATTAACTAAGCTTAATTAAATAAAAACCCCAAGCTTACATTCCAGGATGTTACATGGAGAGACCCCACACAAATATTTTATTATCTTATGTATTTTTTTTTATAATAAACAACATATTTAGTGTTCTGAATGTTAAATATTATATTTAAACAAAAAAATAAAAAAGAATAACATTTGTTCGTGACAAAAAATCGATTAGAAAAAGGATCAGTTGGATAAGCCTGTAGACAAGGATGTGCTTGATTCTAAGAATTGAAAGGAGGTGTGCATGGCAATGACAATGATAAAATGATTGTTTAACCTTATGTAAAAAATATATAATTACTATAAAATTATTTGTTTAAGTAGGAAGCCCTATAGGACATGAGGTGTTTTCTTTTAATCTAACGTGGCAATTTCTCTTAAAAAAGGTAATATTGAGTTAACGACAAGGGTCAATAATAATAATAATAATAATAATAATAATAATAATAATAAGTTAAGAGGTTAAATTTAAACTTTGAAATATCAGGGGTTATACACAACTGCCTCAAAGTTGAGGGGATTTTGTACAATTTAATCTAAAATTAAATTATTGTTTATACTCCCTCTAGTTCATTTGGTAAGACATATCTAATGAATTCATACGTATCAATAATAACCATTAAAGACAATAAATTTATCATAAAATTCATTTGATTTAATATATTACCTTTATTAACCACACTAAATTTTAATATCATGTTAATTTATATTTTCTTACTACCCTCATTAAATATAGGTATATATAAAAAAAATTTAATACTTATTAAAATGATTAAAACCTCTTATAAAATAAGGACAAAAAAAGCCCGATAAGGGTATGGTTCGAATTGTCCGTTGAGGGCAATTAGCATAAAAAGGACAAAAAAAGAGGGACAAAAAAACTATCACCAAAAACAAAAAGACCAAAAATACCATATAGAAAGACTTCTTATGAAATGGATTGGAGGGAGTATATAGTGCTAATGCGATGCGAGGGAACGGGTCTTATGAGCATTATATATTTATATGCCTAATTTTATATCTATGCATATACGACGTTAATAATTAAATAATAAATCTAAAATAAAAATTTCCTGAAGTACTTTCTCCGGTTCAATCCCCATGCTGAAAATAAAGGAATCGGCCGGGGGTTTTCAAATATTACTTTTCCCCAAAAGACGAGCAAGATGGAGTGAAGTAGGCAAGCTCATGGAAGTGGGTCCCATCCGAACAACCAAGAGGGAATGTCGCCGGCCAGCGAGGGGGCTGTTCACGAGTCAGGAAGCATTGTTTTCTTGCTCAACAATCTTCCATTTGACGCTGATGATAACGCCCCGGGGAAAAATTTCCACCCAGGATTTTAGATTTTACTATTCAGACTTTACTTAATTTTATTTTTCTGAAATGATTTGGGTAAAAGATGTATAAATCATCATATTAAGTGATCGACAATGTATGGATATGAGGGTTCAGAGATCAATGTAGCTACAAAAGAGATTTGCTTCTTTGTACTCTATACAAGTGCAATGAATGAGAAGAAAATCGAATGAATTCGGAGAGACTTTTCATTATTGCGTTGTTATGGTTATAAATTATTATTGCAACGTCATTTGTCATATGAAATCATTATTTATAACTACATCGTGCATATGCAGGCTCAGCCCAACCTACCATATCGTATTCAGAACCTCGCGGCAACTTACACATTGGTTGGTGATTTCAGATCCATGTTCTCTACTCCCTCCATTCTTAATATATGACATATTTACTTAATTTGATTAGATTAATGAAGTTAGTTAATATGAAATGTATTTTATAAAACACCTTAGTTATTTTCCTTAATTCCCTCCTCCTTGATCTTTGATTATGGTTGAAGGAGCATCAATAGAGGTAAATTAGGAAAAGATTGATAAATAGAAAAATCATGGTTTATATTTAGGATTAAGATCAACTCTCCAAATATATCTTATATTAAAGACCAAAGGAAGCACATCAATCTCGATATTGTAGTTCTCCGGGAAATGTGATAAACTATCCTCAATGAAAATTTCCCTTATATTACACTCATTTTGTAATGTTAAAGCTGTGTGTTAATTTGTGGTATGGTGTTGCTGACAATCAATTAGTAAGATGCAAGATGATTTGCTTGACTATTCACCGCGCTTGGCTGCGTCCAATCTCACACAAAACTAGGGTTTTTTTTCCCTTTCTAAGTTAACTATGCTTGTTATGTTTTCAGCCTCTGGAACAAGTTTTATCAAGCCAACTCTGCTCTGCTGGATATGTACGTTTTGTCTTTGTCAATTTTGGACCTATGGGTTACTTCGAGGTCAAACCCAACTGGAAGCCTGTAACTCGACCGGCACAATTTGAAGCTCTGTTACGTGAGTAGCAATGAAGGCAATATTGTCCTGCTATTTAATGCTAGTATGAGTTCATACTATGTTAAGTACTGTAGCAAAAATAAATAGAGTATGGACTAGCATACCGGGGCGAATCTATATTCAGATCCGGGTCAAGGTTCCAATACTCTATAACAGTGCTCACACAATTATTAGACTACTAGAGCCTAATTAGGATTGGCACAATATATCACCAAAACAAGAAAGATGGTAGGAGAAAAGAGAGATTGCCAGATAGCTCAATGGCAGGGTTGAGGAATAACTGAAGGAGGTACCTCCTATTTATAGGGGCTTAGGGTGGCCACTAATTAGGAAATGATGTCCACCCT
Organism: Inga leiocalycina; assembly: GCA_963242795.1. Classification (NCBI taxonomy): domain Eukaryota; kingdom Viridiplantae; phylum Streptophyta; class Magnoliopsida; order Fabales; family Fabaceae; genus Inga; species Inga leiocalycina. Next base: position 65,617,576 of record OY725323.1, on the reverse strand, counting down.
TCTTGCCTTCCAAGTTAGTAATCAGGAGAGTTAATTTTCAATTAATTTCTAGAATTATGATGACTTATTTCTCAATTAACAATATCATAATTAATACTAAATTATTCTCCAATTCACAATTAGTGCTGATTTGATTCTTATTTGATTAGGCTACTTGTATCCTAATCAAATAGTCCGGCCCATCAAAGGCGGACTTGGACCCAAAGTCCAACATCTCCCACTCGCAATTGATGGGCCTCCCATCTTGCGCTCGTTACTCTTTCCTGTTTCATACTTGGCGTCAGCCGTGACCACGTGGGCAAAAGCGTCTTCAAGATTTGGTGCTTGTGATACTAGAAATCCCTCATATTGGATCAGCATCCAAGGACACCCTTTATACTCAGTTGCCCCAGATTCTCCCATACATATTACTCATGACATATCTAATCCCTGTCGAGTTTATATATTGATTAACTCAGATTGTCTAGCTTGCACATAGTATCCGCACTTACAAGTTACACATAGAACTAGTAAGGGGTCGACCACAGACACTAGCACATCTTATGTATCTAGGGATAAATCTTCCTTTTTGACTAAATATTAGTCCATCTTAACTTGGTCACTTTCCTAGTTTTCACTCGTTTGATCGAATTGTGTGTGATCATAGTGCTTCAGTTAAAGTAGTTGTCACCAAAACAAGCTTTCATGATGCTGCCTAATGTAACCCCCTTCGATAATCAGGCCGGGATTAGCGTTTAAGCACATTTAATTATCGAATAAGAAATCCGGGATAATTAAAAGCTTTTTGAAACACCTGTACAAATGGATCTCCATTCATTTCATTCATTAAAACAAATGGCCTGTTTGGTCTGTTACATATACAATATCAGAGTAAGCACAATTCCCGACGTTCACCCGGGATAATAACATTAATCCAAAGGTTTATACAAGGCATCATTGCCTATCTCAATATCCATACTGGGGATTACACAAAACTATACCAATACAATTCTATTCCATAAGTATACATTTATCCAAAATGATAACCAGTTCAATATAAAACCAAAATATATAGCTAAGACTACCGCTGGCAGTCCTAATCGTCCTTTGCCACTTGCTTGCTTTTCGATCCACTTGCCCTGTCTAAAAATGTTATTTGGAAAGAATGAGATTCTAGAGAATCCCAGTAGCAACAGTTTATTTATTGATGCATATATACAAAGCAATTCACATATATCACAATGCAACAATCAATATTCAAGACCAGGCTTTCGCTTCGTTCCCTTCACTATATACGAGGTCGGGCTTACGCCACGCCCCCTTCACTTTCACTATAATCGAGTCCGGGTTTTCGCCACGTCCCATTCACTTTCACTGTAATCGAGTCCGGGCTTTCGCCACGTCCTCTTCACTTTCACTGTATTCAATGACTAATGCAAACAAGCAATGCAATACACATGATATAGGATAAAGTGTTACTACCTTTGTCTTTCCGTTCTTGCTCAGGCGTATGCCTTTTATACTCCGGGTAGATATCAAATCCTAAAGTCATTAAGGACGATAGGTTAATACTTATTCCAATACTCAAATGACTTCAAAACACTTAATTTTGGTTATCAATAATGTCCCTTAAGTAGCTATGAAAGTCTCTAACAATCGCCTAAAAGGATTGGGAAACACCGGGTTGGAAACCACTTTTCAAAATCCCAAGGCGCTGAAAACAAGGGGTTGGTTGCAGCCAAGAAACCTCTGGCTGTGGCCAAAACACTCACAGAAGGTTTCTGGCTGCAGCTAAGAATTTCTGGCTGCGGCCAAAACACGCACAGAAACTTTTGTCCTGCAGCCAAGGCAACTTTGAAAATTCATAACTAATTCTAGAAAAACTTAAATAAGGTGATCCCAAAGCCCATTGAAAGCTATTTTAGTCCTCTTCATAGGAAAAATATGAACAAATACTGGAAATCACCATACAAATCCCAGAATTTCACAAAACGCATCACTGTCCCAAAACAGAGTTCTGTTTCAATCCCAAAATTTGGACAACCATAACTCCTAGAATACTAAATGAAATGACACAAAATATATATCCATGTTGAAGCTTGGGATGTGAAATTTAAGACTGGAAAGTTTCACAATTTTCTGAAATCATTTGGTCATTCAAAACGCCAATACAAACAGATTGCCCAGAATAGACTTTCAATGGCAGCATTTCCAATTTTCTACCAAAGTGACCAATGGCTCCAAAATCAACAATCAAGCCTATTCCTTACACTAAAACACTCAAGGAATCCAATAAAACCATTTAAACAACCTAATTTCCACTACATTAGCATGCTTTGGTCCATGGCCACACTAAACACTAACTTTCCAAACTTTCCAATCTCACTCATTTCTTTCCCAATCAATCCTATCTATCCATACACATTCCAAATATACTATTTCTATACCTTTAACATGCCAAATGACCAATGACACTCATTTTCGAAAATGGCCAATAAATCCCAGAAATTCAAAGCTACCTCAAATGGCACAAAACTTAGATGGGTAGATAGGTTTCACTTACCTCTTTAACTTTCTCAAAGTGACTTTTCAATTCTCCAACTTTCACAATCCCTTGAGGTCACAAACTAACACCAATGAACACATTACAACCATCACAATGAAGCTCTTCATTCAAGGATCAATATTAGAGAAGGAAGTTTGAGCAATGGAGGGCATTTCCCCCTACCTTTTTGAAGCTTTTCCTTCTCCTAGCTTCTTCAAAAAATGGCGCAAAAATGGAGTAAAGAGAGAGATGAGATGAGTGTGTGAGGAAGAAGAAATGATGATTCCTTCTCCAAGCCCATGCTTCATCCAACGAAAAGGAGGGAGGGAGAGAGAAAAAACATTAAACAATTGGGGGGTTTTGACTTTTCTCTACCTCTCTCTTACTCTCATCTTGACACATGTCAATTCTTCATTGGCTCCCATAAAGGTAAACCACCAATTAGCTACTTTAATCCCTCCATTAGCCATTTAATCACCCTTCTCATTTCTCTCTTAGCTAGTAATTAATTTTCTCTATTAATCATTAACTAATTGCCCAACTATTTCATTCTTTGAATCTCCACTAATTATGGCATATTAATTAATATAGCCACCAAACCCATAATTATTTCACTTTAATCCGATAATTATCCTCAATAATTATCATTAGGCCTTAATCGAAAATTGGGGCGTTACACCTAAGTCTTAAGGGCATCGTGGAAGGATTCTTCCTTCCTAGGACTTACACTGTAGTGAACTAGGGATCTTTCACCTACATCCCATGTTGCAGTCCAACTCTCAAGCACATGCAGTATGAATTGCATGCTACGGTGAACGGTTTGTGATGTACGTCGATTTCTTTTTCTTTCACCTTACAGACATTAGTTCCAAAATATACTTAACATCCAAACCAAAACTTTTTTTCACAATATCTCTTTTACAACCTCATTTATGAAAAGAGTTCTTTGCCTGGCTACAGGTTTGTATTCATGCTTCGATCCATTTTCTGTATACATACATATGGATCTCATCTCAGTTTAACTAAGGCGACTCAAACGCAAAGATTCTTCTTAACCATCTCATGGTGATCATTTGCTCATCTTACCCTCCCATGCCCTTGCAAACCATAGGAAAATGGTTGTTCGTATGAGTGAACCAACCTATTCAGACCTGTACGACATACAAAATTTTATACCTTATATGTATTTACTCATAACATACATACTATTTCTTTTATCTTCATATAAAAGAAGTTCACAGCCTTATATTTTATTTGCACCCCAAGATCTCCACTGACTTAATGAATATCAAGCTACGAGCTTAGTAAGGGGATCTACCAACATTCCGTTAGTAGAAGGTCATTGAATTGTTACTTTCCCTCTCTGAAAGCATAGCTTTCATAGAGATATATCAAATGTATGTTTCGCCTTGCTGTGATACTTATGATCCACATCATAAGATGTTATTGTTTGGATCCTTCTATCCACCATTCATTCCCAATTACTCATAGGAACTCCTTGAGCCATATGGCACCTTAAATAATGGTAGAACACATTGTGTGTTCTAATTCCATGGATAAGAAAAATACATTGTATTTTTCTTTACTCCATTATCATTTATCTAGGCCTTGTATTGGAGTATTCTTTCAAAAGTAAGTTGTTGCCTTGACAACTCAATCCACGGTAATTCTCATAATATATTTACAGCAGGACTAAAAATAGCTTCCATGTTTGACCAAAAACATTTGGTCATATATACACCAACGTATACATTCATATTACCAACCATATTTTCACTATGGAACTCTATCCATTTTTTCTATGTTGGATTTCTCGTAGGACATGTAACCTCTCTAGGTTTGTGTCCTTGACTTCAAGGGTGTCTATAGGTTTAGAGTTTGGCATCCTAAGATGCCTAAGGATCACATTGTACATGTCTTAAGCGGCAAAGACTGTATCTTCCTTGTGCAATTGATACGAGTTCAGATGATCAATTAAATAGTGCAAGTATACACTGTCTTAATCAAGTAATATAGAAATAAGTAGAGTATCGTTCCCACGAGGATTGAGCACTAAGTACCAAAATGAGTAATTTTAATTCTATTCAGTCGATCGATTAATTGGTGATTGAAAGCACAAAATAAAAGAAAGACAATTAAATATGAATGCAAATGATATGAAAACAAATATGAGAAAAAGTCCTAGGGATTAGATTTCACTTAACAAATTCCGGATTGAATCACTTATCTATTCTAGCCCAATTTATTCCACATGATTGATAGTCGAGTTTCCCTAATTTAATTACCAGCCTCTTCCAAGGTCAAGCAATTCTATAATCAATTGCTAATCCAATATATTCCTATATGAATTTAAGCAATTAATTATGCATTAAGATTTATGGAACTCAGTAAGACTACACAACTCATATGAATATATTCCTATTTCATATGCAAGTCATGGTTTTAATTATAGAATCTACACACATGTATCTCCTTCCGGTCTCAACCTGCATATTGAAATCATTCAAAAGATGGCCAGTCAATCAAAAGCATTAAGAATAATAATTAAAACTCAATCATAAAGAAGAAATTAAAACTAGATTCAATAAGTTAAGATTCAATCCGTCATTAGTAAGCTACGTCATCACCCTAGGAAAATGAAAATTTAGCACATGATGAAATTAAAAACAAAACCAAAATAAATTGACATTATATAAAACTAGAATGAAATCCTCAGAAATACTGAATAAACTTGAATATTAAATTCTCAAACATAAATATACAACCAAAAGATGAATGAAAGATGAAGAAATCTAGCCGTCCATTGAGGAGGTAAAACCTTCCATGTAGGCGGCATGCAATATGCAATATAATCCTAAGCCTTCCAAGATGGAGGCATGCAAGAAGTAATAAAATCCTAAGCCTTCCAAGATGGAGGCATGCAAGAAGTAATAAAATCCTAAGCCTTCCAAGATGGAGGCATGCAACAATTGATACAATGAAATTAAATCTAGAAAGTAACACACTCTTTTTTCAGAACTATCAGAGAAAGGATCTCTTTCTTGTCAGAGAAGAGCCTCTAATTGTCAGAGAAGGACCTCTGATTCTCTTCCTCTCTTCTTCTCTTTGAGCTTGGAATTGATCTCTATTTATAGGGGAAAAAACGTGTGCTACAGTACTTTTACTATTCCCCTGGCGGCTGCTACAGTGTTCTGGAAGCTTCAACAGTGTTCTGTCAGCATCTACAGTGTTCTTGAAGTTTCTGCTACAGTACCCCCGCGGCTGCTACAGTGAAGTTGACTGCTATAGTTCCTGTTGACTGCTACAGTGCCTGGCAACTGCTACAGTACTTTTTATTTTTTATTTATTTATTTATTATTTATTTTTATTATTTTTTTAAATGCTATTTATTCCAAAAAACAATATTTATTTATCAATCACACCCAAATTTATTATATTAAATGCAAATATCGTCCATAAAATCATCATATAAGGGAAAATAAATATGCAAATATTTTACTTATCAGCAATCTCTGTTTACCTTGTCATTCAAGATATTATCCGTTCAACCCATGATTTTTCAACTCAGAATTTAAGGATTCTCTTATCCTTTATTCATTTAACTCTCTTGACACTTGTTTCAGCTAAACATATGTCATTTGACAAATGATGACTTCACAAAGAATCATCTTAAGACCGTTTAGCACTTATGTAGTGTTCTTTGATTATCTCAAAGTTGGTGAGGCTTTCAACCTTATGAAACCTCATATACTACTACCTAGGTGATAGTTTCTATGAAGCCCTAAAGTTGCTTCATGTAGAGTTCATCATCCAATTTCCAAATTGGAAAGCGGTATTCACATCATCTTGATGTAATTTCAAGACTAAACTTGTTGTCATAGTCAAAGTTCAGAATTAAAACACACAACGAACACCCTTCCATTGTAGTACCCCTTAGCCACTAAGTGTTTTAAGTTTTACATGTCCCCAATAGATTTGAGAACCTACTTGTTCCCAATCGCCTCTTAGCTAGGTGACAATTGCCCAAACATGTACTTGGCTAGTTTAAAAAAGAATCCATATCCTCTTGCATGACACTTTGCAATTCTTTTTAGCAGGTCCTTCAAGTGTCTTTCAGACACTTATAGGTAGTCATTATCACCTTCTAAATGATGAAAAGAGCATTCAATTCATTAGGGAATTTATCCCCTATAGTCATTTACTGAAAGACAATTTACTCTGAGGTGGGTTTCATAGGATTCTTTTCCTATGTATGGGTGAGGTAATCCTCTTGTAACTTACCTCTTACCTTTTTCATTGTGAAAATGGTCTCAACCCTCTCACTCGGATCAGTAAACTTAGGAACACTTGGTTATTCCTTGTTACTGTGAACCACTTAGAGAGATTCAGTATGATTAATGCTCATTTCCTGCTAGGACATTTGAGTTTTATGAACGTTGTGTCCCTCAGTTTTCTCTCAGTCACTAAGCTGCCATCATTTTCACTAATGAATACGTGTCTTGTCAAATTCTTAGGTCATCTCACAAAAAGATACCTTGTATACCTTGGCTCTAATATTCCTTACTTATAGAAATAATTATGGATATGAAGTTGCTGACCCTTATGGTCTTAATGAGCTTGGGCCTGTTCTAAGGCCTATCCATGATTCACAGGGTAAGGTCATGACTGACTTAGAGGGCATTTGGTTAAGTGTGAAGACAATAGTTATGAGTTTACATGCCAACATATGGTTGATCGTTTCACTTATGCAATTATTTATTCAACCATGTTAAGGAGAGGTCAATCTCTCTATTTCAACAACTCTATTATGTTTAAGGGTTCTAGGTATTGATAGTTGCTTAACAATTCTTTTCTTATACACAAAGCAGCTTGAACTAATCACGTGAGTGTCCTTAACCATTGTTAGTTCAAAAGGTCTTATCCTTTTAGTTTAACTGATTCTTGACTAGTTCAGTCATTATCTAACAGCTTTACACTTACCTAAAATGAAATATAACCGTATTTCAAGTAAACATTCATGATGTTAATGAAACATCAAGCTCTGTGTTTTGCCCTGATGATCATTGGTTCATAAACGTCATAGTTTGCCAATTGTAGAGAATATATTCTCAAAATGTTTCCTTGTCTTTCTTGCCAGTTAGACTAAGTTTTCAACTACTCAAAAGTATATTAACCCTTTAGCATACATTATTTAACAAAATCTCTTTTGCTAGTTTGATCATTTCTTTTGATCAGTGTGTGCATATGGTAAGAAATGGAATTATTATCCCTAAAAGGAAACATCAAATCCAACAAAGGATTTGAGAGTCGCAGTCTCATCAATCTTTAACTAAAGAGATAACAAAGATGTGATTTTGTCGGTTGTAATTGCATGGAGTGAGTCAGGGTGGTTATCTTTGCTAAGTTAACGTGCAAGTTCCAATTCTTGGATTCTTTCTCTTTCTTGCTTTGCATCCGACATGAAGTCATATGCTTCTGTGAAACATCCATTGCTCATGTGGATTGTTTTTTTTACAACCCTTAAAGGATGATCGATATTGCCTTTCATCTTTATAGAAACCATTTACCTCCTCTAAATCAAGTTTACCTCAAAGGTTTCTTGCCCTTAGGCTTTAGAGGATGAATCCTCCCATTCCTTAGCTAAGTTCATCTGATTGATGGATCTTGGATCCCTTAGTCTTTCATACTCAAGTTCAATGTGGCGAATCACATTGCCAAAGGTCAAAATATGCATATCAGGAGCAGTATTTTCTTTCATATATGCCCACTCACTGGAAAACGTGGCTTGCTCCCACTCACTAGGAGACATAGCTTACTCCCACTCATTGGGAGATGTCTTGTCACAACATACACTTGTTGTTTGTTAGAAAGAACTTGACATTTTATTTGTCTCAACTCTTAAGTATGACATTTGCCTCAAGTGTTGCCTAAACGACATGTTAGGATATAGTACACTATGTTAAAACTTAACTTAGTTTTAACTTTATGGACGAAGATAATCAATTCCACTATCTTCCAACACTATCCATACGGCTTGGATAATATTATGTTGCTCGTATCATCATAAATCTGAGCAATCTTGTTCTTTCTATACTTGATAGCATAAACTTTCTGTATCATTCAGTTGCTTCAGCCTTTAAATGTTGAAGACTAGTTGGTAGGATGTCTCTGACATCTCATTCTTCCTAAATGCAAGAGATTTGAGAGTTTCTAACTCCATAGATATTTCTATTGAGCTTGTCTTTATAAGCTCAATTAAAAAAAACTTGGTCATAATTGGTCACTTAAACGATTATGGTATACAAGTCATATCTGTTCAAATAAGACAAAGGATAATTAGATAAGAAGTTCACTAGTTTTATGTTCAGGAGACAACTATGTTGACTCCCATCTTAATCATGTTAGTTTGCTTATCATCATTTTAAACATGGCCTTTATTGAACACATTCTCCTTTGAATTTCTACATACATTCTAGAAACTTCCACTAAATCAAAATAGTTATAATAACAAGATAATAACATAATATCATCTATATAACAACATAAATGTTCATGAAAAGAAGAGAATATGCTTAATTCAATTCTAAAAGCCAAAAATTTTAATCATAAATTCAATGAAGAATAATATTCAAAATTTGTAAGAACTTTGCCTCATATTGTTGTCTCTTAACTAGGTTCTTCCTCTCATAGGCCCTTCTGACCATATGAACTCATGTAGCATCTAGCTACAATGTCAAGCTCCTCTTAGCCATGTTTACATCCACTCACTTGGATATACATGTAGCATGCCTCCCACTTGATGAGATGATTTCTACATCTCTATCTGTCTTGTCCTTTGTCACAATACTTGTAAAAAATGGTTGATTTAGAAGTCACTGCTTCAATCCCAATTGAATCAATGTAGTTAGAAGCATGGGAAGACTTATTATTATTCAATAATATCAAGTTGCTGCAATTTTCAAGTTTTTTCTCTAAGATTTTGAGTCAAGATTAAATAGGGTCTTATGTTCAAAACTTATTTGAACAATTCCTTATTTTGAAAAATCTTTCAACATTAACCTTATGTTGCAGCAGAAATACTCTTAATAAGTAAACCAACTTAACCCAAAAACAATAGAATCAACATAGACTAAATTTCAACGTTTTTGGAAATCTCAAGTGCATATAAGCACCTTTTTGACTCAAATCAGATCCAAACGTACTTCAAATATATGCAAATTATATATCAAATTGAAGCTCTTGAATTTAGAGATTTTCAGGAACAAATCGCGTCACAATCGGAGGTCCCACATGCCTATACGCATCCCTAGAAGGTGTCTAGATCATAAAATCATGAAAAATTAGAAAATTCTAGTAAAGCCCACTCTCAGAGCCCTACAGACATCAGTCGGCGACACACACCGACTCACCTGATTCTACTTGTTGTCCTCTCTTCGACGGTGCCTGCCACGTGTTAAATAGTGGCCCTTATGGGCCCCACGCACTACTTGCCAATTTCTGGGAATTTTTTTATGGTCAACGATTGACTGTTGACCCCGCTGACATGTCTTAGTCAACGGATGATGTGGCCTTGATGACGCGTCAAGAGGATCTGACGTGGCACTCTCTCACTGTGCCACATGGCGTGTTGACTGCCATATCATCATCTTTAACCTCCAGCCGGGTTATCTTTACCTGGTTGGAGCTCCGGCAGGTCATTGTGACCCGCAAACTTCGGAATGTCATATCTTCCTCGTTTTAGCTCCGTTTTTCGTGTTCTTGGTGTTGTTAGAATCGTAGTTGAATAAACTATAAATCCATGGCTTTTATTTGATCTAAAAATATCTTTTTCATTGGTCAAATCGTGACTCAAATGGCAGGGGCGACAAGCGACCTACCAACTTCTTTTCTTCATTTCTTCCTCATCTGAACTCCGTTTGAAACGTTCTAAGTGTTGTTGGAATCGTCTCTTCGAGCTCTACACATCTAAGTCTTACCTTGGGCAAAAAAACACTCAGTTTTGAACACCCAATTTTTCACGACGTCAACGGCGCTCCGTAACGTGACTTGGATGTGTGTCCTCTATATTTCAAAAACTTTTATACCTTTTAAGGGTTAAAGTCTCTTGTTTTTGGTTCCACATAGGTTCCAAAAAACTCAACTTAGCTTTAATCATATGGAAGGAGTGAGGAGAAGAGGAGAGAATGAAGTTTTGTACACACAAAAAAAAACTTTAAACTCAGGAGCCCAATATCATTCATGCATAAATGAACCACAGAACACAGATTATATAATCTTATTTATATATAAAAGTACTGAGAGGCAATAAACTGGCATACACGTACATGCACATACACTATGAGATACAGTTTTAATCTATTGCAAAATGAAAGAAAAAATCTCTATACGGCATGCTTGGATGACCGTGCATGTAAATGGGGAAAGAATGAATACATGTATGTGAATTCAAGAGCATGAGCCAACATGTGTGTTTATTTATATGCATGCGAAGGTGCGGGAGATGTAAAAAGAACATATATATTAATATCATATATGAAATCATGCTTTGGGACATAGCATATAAAATTATCATCATATAATATATGATAGCACAGCGAAAATAAAAAAATGTGATGGAGATATGAAGACATTATATCATTTAGTTATTCACAAAGAATAAATCGCAGCCACAGGATCAACATGTTCTGATGCCATTGTTGGAAAAATAAATAGAGGCTGTACTAGCATACCTAGACGAATCCATTTTCGGATTCGGGTCAAGACTCAAATGCTCCATAATAGTGCCCACACAATTATTAGACTACTAGAGCCTAATTAGGATTGGCACAACAGATCACCAAAATAAGAAAGATTGTAAGAGAGAAGAGAGATTGTCAGATAGCTCAATGGCAGGGGTGAGGAATAACTGAAAGAGGCACCTCCTATTTATAGTGGTTTAGGGTGGGTACTAATTAGGAAATGATGTCCACCCTTCTTGCCTTCCAAGTTAGTAATAAGGAGAATTAACTCTCAATTAATTTCCTGAATTATGATGATTTATTTCTCAATTAACTATATCATAATTAATACTAAATTATTCCCCAATCCACAATTAATGCTGATTTGATTCTTATTTGATTAGGCTACTTATATCCTAATCAAATAGTTCGACTATCAAGGGTGGACTTGGACCCAAAGTTCAACAAGTACAAATATAACTTTATCCCTGTAGGTGATTTGTTTCAAAATGGAATGAAAAGGGATCCTATGACCGATGAAGTCCTTTGGCATAAAATCACTGACTTGCCAAGTTTATTGGCTAATTTACCTTCAAACTCAAGGAAAATAGGTAAACAGAGATGGTCTTGGCCATTTTTATTATTTTGAGTTCTTAAGTAACTAATAATGACCAAGTTCAGGCTGCTTGCATGGAGCTACTGCACAAGGTTCAGCTTCAATGAACTTTCGGGACTACGTTAAGAATTCTTCTCTTTAGCAATGTTTCGTTTTTGTGGTGTGTAGAATTGAATCTTTCTTTTCTTATTCTGTCATACCATTTTGCGTTGCCACAAGCATGATTTGAAAATTAATGCGTTCAGGTGGGCCAAATTGCCAATCAGGAGATTGAGGAATTCATCGATGATTTTGTGAAAGGTATGATTATATATTCTGTACCCAACTATCCTTTCTTTTTCTTCTATATCCATGATTTTCAATCACAGTTGAGAATTGCTTGCTTCCTTTCTGAACAACTTCCACATTCAGCAATGGCATCACATAAGCACGAACACATGTTCCTTTAAGTATGGCTGGCAGTTTCTTGATACAATTGTTGTAACACCAAACCAGCTATTGCATGCGAGATTTCTGATTTCAATTTAATATAGGAAGCTCTGATTGAAACTTGTATATTAACATAAGCTGAACTTGGAACCCAATAAGGATTGTAGAATTTGCAAGACTGAGCTGCGAGGAGTATGAAAAAGTACTGAATTAAAATGTTGTTAGTAGCCATATTAACTGATGGATCTGATTTCCCTGATTCATCATTTTTATTTGCTTGCAGTCTCTAACTATGAGCTGGTTCCAACTTATTGCTTGTCTCAAGTCATCGAGGCGGTGGGGGACAAATTGGGCATCTGAATAAGCCATTTTCCTCCAAACTGTGGCATATTTTCTAGTAGATTAGCTGGTGGAAAAATTAACAATACAATTGGACTATCCGACCATTCTCTACTACAACAAAATGAGTTCATATGTGGTTGGTATTCCCACTAGGCCATAGTCCTTTCATGGAGAATATTTGCTTTGATTTAGTTGCCAATGCTACTGTTAAAGTAAAATGTTTACTGTTGTTATTGTCTCTGAGCTAAATAAATGAATTGTCCTAGGTATGCTTTTGAGACGCATCTCACCTCAAATTCTCCCAGATCTTTGAAAATTCTAATAAAAGTTAATCAGAGCCAATCTATACCTAAAATGGAATGAAAATTATCAAAAATGATGAAACTAATTTTATAATTTTACAATTTCTTTTTTAAAAGCCTAGATGACTTTTCCCAAAAATCAAAAGTTACCTAACTTTAACTTCTATCTTTTTTAAAAAAAAAAAAAGAAAAACCTTTTTCATTCATCTAAATATTGATTGTCTGTTAAATAACATATTTTAAATAAAAAAACCCATTTCAAAAAAAATATAAATATTGTTTAAAAATAATTTAGGTTGTCAAAAATAGTTATACTTACATTATTTGTCATTTTTTTAAAATTTTAAGTAATTTAAAAGTATTTAATTACTATATTTTTAAGTATAAAAACTTAATAATTTTAGAATGTAATATAATAAATAATAAATTACTCAATGTAATTTATGGTTATTTTTATTGAAATTTTATTAATCTTAGTATAATACTTTTTAAAAGCATTCATTTAGAATTTACTATACTTAATTATTTAGTAATTCCTTAAATTGAAAAAAAGAGGGTAAAAAATTAAATTATAAAAAATTAAAGAGAAGTCTTAAATAAATAAAAATTAATTATTAATATATCTTAAAATTGAGTTGTTAATAATCCAAGAACCTGTGCAAGAAACATTCATGAATAGTTTATAAATTTTTCATGTTCACTCATAAAAATTGGAGGAATTGCAAATCACCACATGATAAAAAATTTTTGCACGAATCCTTCTTCAATATTTGTGAATCAAATTGAAAAATTTACATCCGTCCAAAAAAATTGAAAAATTTACAATTTAGCCGAATGTGTTTTTTGCACAAATTTTTCAAGGGACCTATTTACAATAACTCAGTTTCAAGGAGCATCTTAGTAAATATATTCTTGCTTGGGACTTTTTCAAATTTTTTTCATAGAATGAGGGCAAATTAAATCATTTTAAAATTTTAACATTATTACAACTAATACAGACCTTGTGATATGCGCATGGTGTGAAAATTATTTTTCATAATATAAAATTACAAATGATTATTGATATACGAGATAACAAAGTTCAACAATTCTTAAGGAAGATCAACATGTAGAAAATGTTAGTATATTTATCTTATATTTAATGAGATAGTAAGATAATTATGATGCATGCAAGTATAATAACACAAAAAATAATACACATTAATTCAGATGAGAAAGACATGAGATGATATACTTTTTGCCCACAATTCAATATAACAACCATCAAGTGCCCATCACACCCATCAATATTTCCAACATGCGTAGGTAGACATAAAAGTGTCTATCAAAAGTAGAAGAAATTTTGAATTAGAATCTAGAATGAATAAAAACTACAACATATATAATTAATTTCTCCTTTAACATAATGCAACCAGATATTTTTCTAGCTGCATTAAAAAATTCAATCACAGAATTTGCATTTTGTTTTTCTGAGGTTTGAAAATCTTGAAGGACATTTGCAAGGTGTAAAAACCTTCACGCCCCTGTTGCTATTCCATGCCTTAGAAGAACACCACAAAGAACCCTGGAGCTGACATGAAAACAAAAATCAATCTTCTTTAAAATTATGAGCTTAAGAGCTCATGTTTTTCATTGATATCAAAACTAGATTTACAAACATGTATTTATAGAGTTACATAATGAGAAATGACACGGGAATGAAATAGAGACAGTGGAGAGATTGAAGGAAAATGGAAGAGAGATTTCGGTGCAAGTCAAAAATGTCAGGCTTGCGCTGAAATCCCTTCTGACTTCTAACACTCCCCCTCAAGCTGAAGAATATATATCGATCATTCCCAGCTTGCACCTAAATCCTTCAAACTTGGCTCTGCTTAGTGGTTTTGTCATAATATCTGCAATTTGGTCATCAGATCGTATGTGGGACAATCTCATGATACCTGCTTCAATCTTTTCTTTAATGAAATGTCTGTTTATCTCAACATGTTTTGTCCTATCATGATAGAATGGGTTTTTTACCATTTCAATGCTGGCTTTGTTGTCACACCACACTTGCATTGGTCCCTCATGTGGAATTCATAATTCCTTTAGTAATCTGATAATCCAAAGTCCTTCACGTACTCCATTGTTAACAGCTCTCTGTTCTGCTTCTGCACTGCTTGTTGACACCACAGTCTGTTTCTTGCTTCTCCACGTAACCAGATTTCCCCACACATATGTGTAATATCCTGAGACTGACCTTCTAGTTTCCCTGTCTCTGGCATGATCTGCATCAGTGTAGATTTCAATATCTCTGATAGTGCCTTTCTTGAAGAAGATCCCTCTTCCAGGATTAAGCTTTAAATAGCTTAGGATTCTGTACAAAGCTGCCATGTGTTCTTCCTATGGTTGATGCATGAATTGACTTGCTATTCCAACTGCATGACTAATATCTGGACATGTGTGAGTCAAGTATATGAGTTTCCCAACAAGTCTTCTATATCGTTCTGGATTGACTGGAGCACCATTTGGTTTGATTCTGAGGTGAAACCTTTCTTCCATTGGTGTTCCTACAGGTTCTGCTCCTAACATTCCTGTTTCATGCAACAAATCTAGGGTATACTTCCGCTGAGATACATTGATGCCCTTTTGAGTTCTTGCCACTTCCATGCCCAAAAAATACCTCATTTGTCCAAGATCTTTCACCTAGAATTCAGTTGACAAATCTTGTTTTAGTTTAGCAATGGATCCTTCGTCGTTTCCTGTAATGACTATGTCATCCACATAGACAATCAAGATAGTGACTTTGTCATTATCACGTTTAATGAACAAAGTGTCATCTGCTTGTCCCTGAGTGTACCCAAGTCTTTTCATAGTTTTAGTAAACCTGCCAAACCACGCCCTAGGTGATTGTTTGAGCCCGTACAGTGATTTGTTGAGTTTACACACATAATTGTTAGGAGCTGAAATTCCATCTGGAATCTCCATATATACTTCTTCCTCTAAGTTGCCATTCAGAAATGTATTTTTCACGTCCAGTTGATGCAATGACCAATCCAAGTTAGCTGCAATTGATAGTAGTACTTGGATGGTATTAAGTTTCACTACTGGAGCAAATGTCTCCTGATTATGTCTGGGTATATCCTTTGGCACAAGTCTAGCCTTGTATTTGTTGATTGTGTCGTTAGGATTGAATTTAGGAGTAAATATCCACCTGCATCCTATTGGTTTCTTTCCTTTAGGAAGAGTTGTAATCTCCCATGTTTTATTTTCCTTAAGTGCTCTTAATTCTTCTTCTGCAGCTTGTTTCCAATTCTGATCAGTCATAGCTTGTTGAAACGTGTCTGGAATTTTCATCTGTGCACTGTTTGCAACAAAGCTTTGCATTTTTGCAGAAAGATTACCGTATGAAACAAAACATTGAATTGGATGTTGAGTACACGATCTTACCTCTTTTCTTAATGCAATAGGCCAACCCAGTTCTTCAGGATTTAATACCGGATTAGAGTCATGGTTATTCCTTCGAATAAGAGAGATAGTTCTACCAGTGTTTGATTCATCTTGTAGTCTGGATTCTTCCTCTTGTCCTGATTTTGCATCCATCCCTGAATTGATTTCAATATTTGTTTCCAGTTCATTCAATAAGGGAGGTTGAGATGAACTTTGTTCGGTTTCAGGATTATGTTAGGTAGGACTATGTTGGTTTGTGAGAGGTAAGGGTTCAATGACAGGTATGAGATTAGGTTGTGATGGTGATGGTTGTTCTGCATCCAAGATTAGCCATTCATTGTCAGTATACTCCCCCTGAATGGGTAATTTTGGATAATATGCTTCTTCTTCTGAGAAGATTGTATCCCTGGAGATAATAAGCTTCTTGGAAGTAGGGCAATAGCATTTGTACCCTTTTTGAGTAGGGGAGTAGCCAAGAAATAGACATTTGTCAGCTTGAGTACCAATCTTGTTGCCATCATTTTTGTGGACAAAGACAACATAACCAAATACCTTAGGAGGCAATGAGTTAATGATGGAGCAAGTGGGAAAGTGTTCTAGGAGTGTTTGGATATGGGTGTTGTATTTGAGTACTTTAGAAGGCAAGCGGCTGATGAGATAGGTAGCTGTGAGCACGACATCACCCCAGAAGATGGTAGGAACATTTCGTTCCATTAGTAAGGTTCGGGTTACTTCCAACAGGTGTCGGTTCTTTCGCTCAGCTACTCCATTTTGTTGAGGAGTGTACGGGCAAGAGGTTTGGTGATGAATTCCTTGTTGGTCAAGAAATTCTTTAAAGGTGTTGCTCATGTATTCTTGGCATTATCACTTCGTAGTACCTTAATGGAAATATTAAATTGAGTGCGCACAAAGGTGTAGAAGTTTTGAAAGATTTTGGCTACTTCAGATTTATCTTTCATTAAATAAACCCATGTGGTTCTGGTATGGTCATCTATGAAAGTAACAAACCATATGGCATTGGTGAGTGTTTTTATTCGTGCAGGTCCCCAAATATCACTATGGACTAGTGCGAATGGTGAGAAGGTTTGTAGGGTTGTTTGGGATAAGAAGCTCTGGTTTGTTTTGCAATTTGGCAAGTTTCACAATGAAAAGGAATAGAATTGTTATTGAATAAATTTGGAAACAAATGCTTCATATAATCAAAACTAGGGTGGCCTGAGCGATAGTGCCACAAGTGTACATCATGATTTTGTGAGTTAGAGCTAACCAGTGCTCTTCTTGCCTTTCTTGCATCTCCTGATTTCATATTTGAATCTTCAAGGTAGAACAATCCATCCCATTCTTTAGAAGTTCCAATCTTCTTCCTCGATTTTAAATCCTGAACAGTACAGACATCGTTATGAAAAATGACTCAACACAGTTGGCCTTTAGTTAATTGACTCACAAATATAAGATTGACAGTGAGTGCAGGCACAAATAGAACATTATGAATTTTCAGGGTATTAGAGAGTATGACTGTGCCAATTCCTTCAACTTTAGTGTATAGGCCATTAGCAACTTTAACTCGAAGATTCTCATGAATCAAATTAAGAGTTGTAAACAATGTGCGATTACCGATCATGTGATCAGTTGCTCCTGAATCAATAATCCAAGCATTCTCACTAGCTCATGCAGTATTTAGAGCTAAAATAGAGTTACCTGATTGTACAAGGTTGGTGTTGGGCGTAGAATTAGTCTTATTCTGTCTGTCTAGCATTCTACAAAACATCCGCAGTTCCTCTTTAGTTAAGGAATTGTTATCCTCAGTTTCTGGCTCAGTAGCAGAGATATGGCTTTGTTTGTTACCTCCTGGTTTTCCATGAAGCTTCCAGTATTCTTCTTTGGTGTGGCCCTTCATCTTGCAATAACTACACCATTTGTTTCTTCGTTCGTCTTGTGGTCATTTTGCCTCCAAAGTTGACCTTTCAATTGAGTTGGAACTACCTTGGTTTGTTGCCAGTGCTGACCTTTCAATTGGGCTTAAGCTACCTTGATTCAAGAGCTTTCTGCTTTCTTCAAATTGCATATGGTTGACTACTTCAAACAGATGTGGCAATGGTTTAAGGCCCATGATACGGCCTCTTATTTCTTCAAACGAGTCATTGAGTCCCAGAAGGAAGTCATATACTCGTCCTTCTTCCACTGTCTTCTTATATAATTGGGCGTCTTTGGTAGTCTCCCATGGAAGTGATTCAAAGAGATCTTGTTGTTGCCATAGTTTATGCAACATTTTATAATAATCAGTAACTGTTGAGTTACCTTGTCTCAGATCTCTAAGTTGTCGTTTAAGGTGGATTAAAGCAGTAGTATTATCAAGTGATGAGTAAGTTTGTTTTACCTCATCCCAGATTTCTTTTGCAGCAGTTGTGAGGAGATATCCTTCACTGATGTCATCAGTCATGGAATTGCACAACCAACTCATAACTTGATTGTTCTCAGCAAACCATGTATCAAAATGAGTATTATCAGGGGCAGGCTGAGGTGCTGCTCCATTGATATACTTCTCTTTTCGCTTTCCATGAAGATACCTTAGCACAGTTTGAGACCATTGGAGGTAGTTTCTCCCATTGAACATGTGGTTAATAGCCATAATCTGACTATCGGAGAGTTCTGGAGCCATCACCATTTTGCTAGCAGTGGAGGAATGAGAAGAAGATGAGTCTTGGGTCTCAGAAGTTGTACCTTACATGAGTTCCATTGGTATAGCACTAGTTATGGATGAATTTTCAGGAAAAGAACCAAATTTGGAAGAATCCATAAGACAATGGTGGCCGGAAACACTGCAGATTGGTTTCTAGAAAAATGGTGGTCGGAAAGCTCTTTGGACGACGACGCGTGGGGGTCACGCGCCGATGAACAGTATGGCGTGTGAGGAGCACGCGCTGCTCAGATCGACCCCGCACTCTGGGATTACGCCGATCGGCGTTGTCTGAACGCTTCTGAGGTGGCGGTGTGCTTCAACGTGCCGGTATGGCTGAGATCGAAGCACATCGTCACCTCCTCTGTTTTCGATCTACAGCGGGTATATCTTTCTCGCTTCACCATTTTTGGTCGCCGGACACTCTATGCCCAAGCTCTAATACCATATGAGCTTAAGAGCTCATGTTTTTCATTGATATCAAAACTAGATTTACAAACATGAATTTATAGAGTTACATAATGAGAAATGACGTGGGAATGAAACAGAGACAGCGGAGAGATTGAAGGAAAATGGAAGAGAGATTTAGGTGCAAGTCAAAAATGTCAGGCTTGCACCGAAATCCCTTCTGACTTCTAACAAAAGTCAATCTCTTCAAATCTCTAGAACTGACAGAACACCATTAAGAACTCTGTTAGCGTTCATGTCATGAATAATGTAGATAACACAGGTTAAGTCAAAAGAAACATACTCCTCCGATCCTTAATATAAGACATAATTACCTAATTTAATAAGATTAAGGAAGTTGGTAAAGTTAGTATGACATGTATGTTTTTTTTAAAAAAAAACCTAGTCACCCTCCCTAATTCCTTCATTCCATCTCCTCTTTGATTATTGTTGAGGAGGAGAATCAATAGGGGTAAATTAGAAAAATATTGACAAATATGAAAACTCTGTCTTACATTTAGGACCAAGATCAACTCCTCAAATATGTCTTATACTAAGAACTGGAGGGAGTATTACATTCTTAAGGATCCTATTTAGCCAAGTTAGTATGACATGTAATAGAAATAAGCGCAATGGATGATGAAATGATACTCCAGTATGATTTTAGAGAAGCAAAAACATGTGCCAATTTCTTAGCAAATGTTCATGATTTAGTTTTAGGTTTCTGCCTGTATGATCAACCATCAACCATGGTAATGAAACCCACTTCAAACATATGTGAATGTGACTCGAGTAAGGATTAAAAAGAACCAAAGCCAATCATTAGTAACATCACAGGGAAATAATAAAAGGACCTTGGTTAAAGAACTCAAGGTACTGAAAACCGGACCGGACATTGAACCGGTCGAGGTACTGGGTCAAGAGTTAGTAGTTCATACCGGGGTTAACCCGGGGGTCAGACCGGAGTCAATTAAAATATATATATATATATATAATTTAAATGTTCATGTATACCATTTAAAAAACTACATAAGAGGTTTTTTTCCAACCAGTAGTCCAATATAACCTTCTGAACCTAATACCCACAAAAGTAACATTAAGTACATAAGGATTTTTCTCTAATCAATGCAAAACAGCAAAAGTATTCCACAATCCTTTTAAAACTCCTTGCAAATCAAAAAAATTCAAAGAAATAATTTTAAAAAAAGCTATAATGACGTCATTTGGGGTATAAAAAAGTAAAAAAAAAACAGAGGCGAACCGTGACCAGCCAATTCACCCCGGGTTGCACTGGATCAGACGGTTCGCTGCAGTGTATTCACTGACCTCCAACTAGACCGGTTCACCGGTTTCCAGTCTGAACCGACCGGTCCAGTCTAGTTTTACATACATTGAAAGAACTTGAATATCATTCCATAACTGAGGTTCCTTAGAACCTGAAACTTCCAACTGATGAAATTTTTTCACTTCTTTTGCAATTTTAGCAACCAACTTTCGCTCCCCCATGTCTGCCATCAAAATAATGCATTAATGGCATTAAACATGTAGCCGAACAGGTAGAGTTAGAAAGTGCATATATTTATGTCCTAAGCTTGCATTCCAATTCATTTAATTAGCGCATAAAAAAGGCAGTGTGGGGTGAGGTAAAAATTTAAATTCAATTCAAAGGTAAGTCCAAAGCTCAACCAATTCAAAGTCTTTATTTCTTGGCAAGTATAGGATAATAAAGTCAACCTACTATCAAATCAGCTGCAAATTCAAGGTTATCCAGTAAGAATTCTTCCCATAGATGATACCTTCAGCCAAGAAAACAATCCCAATATCTGCTACAGGGCAATTTATATAATTTAAAAGAAGTTTTACTGTTCATAAGCCATAAATAATACAACTTATTTCGCAAACACCATGCAATACATATGCCCACATCTAGTTCAAATTTACATTATTTGCTGGGGGAATCTATTTACGCATGTTTCAAGTTTCAGTAAAAAATATACAAAGAACCATGAACGCCCACATATAATGATTTAAATATTATATTGACTCTACACTCACCAAACCAAGTCACTGCGTGCCTTTGCAGCAATTTATCAAATATGTGCACCTGACAGACATAGAGTATGTGTACTGACATTTGGCACCAAATCCTGCAGCTGAGATGTATTTGGTGGCCTAAACACAAGAGTTGGCTAACCATTACAAAGTAGGCTATGCAAGTAAAAATAATGGAGTATATATGCAGAAAAGCACGAGATTTTTGGGCATTTCTATGGAAAGGAGCCAAGTTTTGTATTCTGACATGGATCATCAATCTAGAAGAAGATCAAGTATATAAAGAATTTAAAAAAAACAAAACATTGTTCAATTGTTTGTAGACGCCCTGATTTAAACTCTTGCATTTTTAACGCTAAAACAGGACAAGAAAATAGTGGTATGAATTGGATATCATGCTACAAGAGACTGAAATTCTGATTCCCAAAAACTGAAAACAACTTAAATATCACAGAAAACTATAGGGACTTATATTCAGCTATTTCAGTACTATATTCTTATTCCCTTCATATAAAAGCAGAACAAGAAGAAAATAATAGAAGGAATTCACTGAACCAAATTTGCTGAAGTTTTATTAATGGCAAGTCAATATACAGAACAGGTGCATTCTACTAATTTTCAAGAAAAATATATATTAATGGCAAGTCAATATACAGAACAGGTGCATTCTACTAATTTTCAAGAAAAATATATATTAATGAATGAGCCAAGCCAAGAAAAATATATATTAAGAAAACAAAAGGACAGTGGGGAAAATAAAGGAAAGACACTTCAGCAGCTTGGGATCAAGTTGACTGACATATCCACAGAAACCCATTGTTTCCACCAGTCTTTTGCAGAAAAATCTTCTTGTCAAGTAAATGACCCCCAACTCAAAGAACCTTTTCACAAACTTGAAATAGAAATGAGATTATATATAAAGGCATTGATGGAAAGGGATATTTTCATCGCTGACTCATTTTCATTAGAATACTCTTGCTTGACAATGATATCATCTCATCCCTGTCCAGCCAAACAAAAGATGAACTACCTTCTGTAGTAAGGACCACAAAATTTTGACGGGTGCATCACTAACAGTAGTTAAAGAATAAAGAAAATCATTCATGATAATAATATTCAAAACAGAGCAAGAATATCATGCCAATTCAGGCTTATCACACTAATAACACCTCATGCAGATAAACATGAAATGAGCTACACGGCAAGAAACATATTTATTGATTTTTAAATCCTTATTGTTAGGAAACAATGTAAATATCCCACTTAATTAGGGATTGTTAGTATCCCATATAATTAGGGATTATGATTAGTATCATTCACCTTAATTAGTTATAATGGGTCATTAATGTTGAGGCTCCTACTTTGCATATAAATACCCACTGTATACATGAATAATATACGACTTCTTGAGTGAATATTCTGATTACATGGTATCAGAGAAAGGTTGCTCTCTGCCGTTTGAATTTTATTCCTAGGTTGTTACTGTTTCTGTATTGCCTCTGTCAGTCCCGTTCCCTCATACCAGAGGCTTCGTCCGTCAACGGTTTTTTGCCAACACGCGCCGCAGGGTTGGTCTCGCCGTCCGCCGATCGGCGCCTACCCAAAGTTTCGCCTTCATCCGAGCTACGCGTGAGCGTCACGCGCCGCCTACAGTTCCGCCAAAATCACACGTACCGGCGCGTGAAGGAGTTTTTCGGCAACTTTTTCGCCGGTGTTTGCTGCATTGGATTCGACTCCTTACCGTCATTCTATCCCTGGAGGTTTCGTGTCGTGGGTACGCCTCATTTGCATTTTTAGTTGGTGATCTATCCCTTTGCTCCTAGTGCAGCGTGTCCGTACCATTGGGTCTGGTGTGTTTCTGTTCTGTTTCGTTTATTTGGTTAGTACCTCTGTGGTATTTGGCTCTGCTAGCTTGTTTTGGGATTGTTTGGTTGTTGTGGGTGGACATTTTGGTTGGTTCTCTATTTGGTGTGTGCTTGTTTGGAGTATATATACCTTGTATTTGTTTTCTGGGGCCTCGCCATTTGCATTGATGGCTGATTCCAAGGCTAGTGTCACTACTGAAATTGTGCCTGTGACTAACAAAATCACTGAGCACAAATTGACCTGGACAAATTATATGGATTGGAGCAAAACAGTTCGCATGTACTTACTTAGTATTGAGAAGGAGGGCCATTTGACTGATACGCCTCCTACGGATGACCTTAAGATGTCTTGGGCCCGTGCTGATGCCCGTTTGTTCTTGCAAATCCAGAATTCTATTGGCAGCGAAATCCTTCCCTCGGTTAGTCACTGTAATACTGTTAAGGAACTTATGGGTTGCTTGGAATTTCTATACTCTGGAAAAGGCAATATTACTCGCATTCATGATGTCTACAAGGGATTCTATCATGCTGAACAGCAGGGCCGTTCTTTGAAGACTTTTTATGTGGAGTTTAAGAAAATGTATGAAGAGTTAAAGATGTTAATGCCTCCTACCACTGACCTTAAGGTCCAGGTTGATAATATGGAAAAACTGGCGATTATCAGCTTACTTACTGCCCTTGATCCAGCCTATGAGACAGTTCGCTCCCAGGTCCTGTCTAGTTGTGAACTTCCTTCGCTTCAGGATGTGTACTCTCATGTGCTACATGCAGATAGTCTCTTACACCCGACTCCTACTCCTAATGCTAGTGTGTTAGCTGGCCGTGGTCCCACTGATAACCGTCACCAGAGTTTCGTGCAATCTGGAAATAGTACACCGTCTTCAGCCTCTGCTGATTTGCGGAACCAAGGTCCTCCTCGCTCAGGCAACAATACCCCGACCCCTGGTCCTATTGTTTGCTTCTATTATAAAGAACCTGGTCATACCAAACATTACTGTCGTAAGTTGCAAAACAAGCTGCAACGTACTGGAGCTGCTCATATGGCACAATCCTCATATCAGTTGGCCAATGTTCCATCTACTCCGAGTGCACTTGCTACAGGTAACGGTGACTCATGCCTTGCTACTTCTTCCTCGAAGTGGATCGTCGATTCCGGTGCCACTGACCACATGACAGGTAACCATCATTTGTTCTCTACGTATGCACCTTATGCCAACCCCCCATCCATCACTATTGCCAATGGTTCTGCTTCTCGTGTCCTTGGATCTGGCACTGTTACACCTACATCCTCTGTTTCTTTATCGTCTGTCATTAATGTTCCTGACCTTGCCTTTAACCTTTTGTCTCCTAGTAAACTTACTCGTCAGTTGAACTGTTTTATCTCACTTTTTCCTTACCATTGTGTGATTCAGGATCTTACGATGAAGCAGATTATTGGTAGGGGATATGAATCTGGCGGTCATTACTTTCTTGACGATCGGGTGCCGCGTTCAGTTGCTTACTCTGGTGGTTCCTCTCCGTTTGACGTTCATTGTCGTTTAGGTCATGTGTCATTGTCATCCTTGAAGAGGTTATATCCTCAGTTTCATCATTTGTCATCTTTAGAGTATGAGTCGTGTCAGTTTGCCAAACACCACCGTGTTCACCTGGCACCTCGCGTCAATAAACGGGCTGCGTCCCCCTTTGACTTGGTTCATTCTGATGTTTGGGGTCCTTGTCCTGTCGTGTCCATGTCCGGTTTTAAGTACTTTGTTACTTTCGTTGATGATTTTTCTCGAACCACCTGGCTTTATTTAATGAAAAATCGTTCTGAGTTATTTTCTCACTTTTGCAATTTTTGTGCTGAGATCAAAACTCAATTTGGTGTCTCTGTGAAAACCTTACGCAGTGATAATGCTAAAGAGTATTGCGCTACCCAATTTCACGACTATATGCTTACACATAGCATGGTCCATCAGTCCTCCTGTGCAGATACACCTGCTTAGAATGGTGTAGCTGAAAGAAAAAACCGACACTTATTAGAAGTTGCCCGCACTCTAATGTTTCAAATGCATGTTCCTAAATCCTTTTGGGCTGATGCTGTATCCACCGCCTGCTTCCTTATTAATCGTATGCCATCTCCTGCTATCAGTGGTGACATTCCATACACAACTTTGTTTCCTTCCAAACCCTTGTTTCCTATTGATCCTAAAATCTTTGGTTGTGTCTGTTTTGTCCGAGATATTCGTCCTTGTGTCACTAAACTTGATCTCAAATCTCTTAAGTGTGTCTTCCTTGGCTATTCTAGGGTTCAGAAGGGTTATCGGTGCTATTCTACTGATCTTCGGCGCTATCTTGTGTCTACAGATGTTACTTTTCATGAGTCCACTTCGTTCTTCCCTGTCCCTGCTCTACCTCCATCTTCTACCCCTGACCCTGATCTTGATCACCTCTTAGTGTATGAGGTTCATTCCCCACCAGTGCAAGCGTCTGTACCGGCCCCTGCTCCACCTCCGATCCACCATGTTTATCAGAGACGTCCTAAGGAAAGTAATGCCGCTGCTCATCTTTCTGACCTACCAATACCCGCCTCGGCGCCTGATCCGCACTTAGCCCCTTCGCCTTCTCCTGTCTCTGACCCTATACCAGTGCCGGATACTCTAGATCCTACTGCTCCTTCTATTGACCTGCCCATTGCCCTCCGCAAAGGTAAACGCACTTGTACGTACCCGATTTCCTCGTTTGTTTCCTATAATCACCTGACACCCACATCCTGTTCCTTCATAGCATCCTTAGACTCTCTTGCCATTCCCACCAATCTTTCCCAAGCCTTGGCCCATCTCGGTTGGCGTGCTGCGATGGAAGAGGAAATGATGGCCCTTGATAAGGCTGGTACCTGGACTTTTGTTGATTTACCTCATGGAAAGAAGGCTATTGGGTGTAAGTGGGTGTTTGCCATTAAGACGAAAGCTGATGGCACCTTGGAACGATTGAAAGCTCGATTGGTTGCTAAGGGTTATGCTCAGACGTATGGTGTTGACTACTCCGAAACTTTCTCCCCTGTGGCCAAGTTATCCTCTGTTCGTCTGTTTATCTTTATGGCAGCTACTCATGGGTGGAATCTTCATCAAATGGATGTTAAAAATGCTTTTTTAAATGGTGATCTTCTTGAGGAAGTATACATGGAGCAACCGCCTGGCTTTGTTGCTCAGGGGGAGCATGGCAAGGTATGCCACTTTCAGAAGTCTTTATATGGTCTGAAACAGAGCCCTCGTGCTTGGTTTGATAGATTCAGTTCTGTGGTTAAGAAGTTTGGCCTGAACCAAAGTAAATGTGATCATTCTGTGTTTTATCAACGAACAGAGGCTGGCATGATTCTCTTAGTGGTCTATGTCGATGACATTGTTATTACAAGTAGTGATACGTCAGGGATCTCATCACTCAAGGCCTTTCTTAATTCTCATTTCCAAACAAAGGATTTGGGTCAGTTAAAGTACTTTCTTGGGATCGAAGTTATGAGAAGCAAGAAAGGCATTCTCCTAACCCAGCGGAAGTATGTCCTTGATCTACTAAAAGAAACTGGGAAACTTGGGGCAACACCTAGTAGCTGTCCCATGATTCCTAATCCCTTTTTGGACATTGATGATAGTGTGCCGTTTGATGAACTACCCGAGGATGTGAGAAAAAGGGTTGATCCTGAGAAGATTAAATCGTTTGCCTACCTTGAGCGATACCGAAGGCTAATTGGAAAATTAAACTACTTCACGGTAACTCACCCTGATGTAACCTTTCCTGTCAGTAGACTTAGCCAATTCATGGTAGCACCGACCGTTGCTCAGTGGGAAGCCTTGGAACATGTCCTGCATTATTTGAAGGGGTCTCCTGGTCGTGGTATACTCTATACAAATCATGGTCACACAAAGATTGAGTGTTTCTGTGATGCAGATCATGCGGGGTCAAAGATGACTAAGAGGTCTACTACAGGCTATTGTGTTCTTGTTGGTGGAAACTTGGTATCTTGGAGGAGCAAGAAGTAGGACGTGGTGGCAAAGTCTAGTGCAGAAGCAGACTATCGAGCCATGTCTTAGTCCGTACAGGAGATTGTGTGGATTCACCAGTTAATGAAGGAGGTTAGTCTTGCCACGTCATTGCCTGCGAAGTTGTGGTGTGATAATAAAGCTGCCTTACACATAGCCTCCAACTCTGTGTTCCATGAATGTACGAAACACATTGAGATTGATTGTCACTTTGTACGTGATAAGATCAAAGAGAACTTTATCTCTACAGGACATATACCGTCTGGTGATCAGTTGGGTGATTTTTTGACTAAGGCCTTGGATGGCACTCGGGTTGACTATCTTTGTAACAAGTTAGGCCTGATTAACATCTATGCTCCAATTTGAGGGGGAGTGTTAGGAAACAATGTAAATATCCCACTTAATTAGGGATTGTTAGTATCCCACATAATTAGGGATTATGATTAGTATCATTCACCTTAATTAGTTATAATGGGCCATTAATGCTGAGGCTCCTACTTTGTATATAAATACCCACTATATACATGAATAATATACAACTTCTTGAGTGAATATTCTGATTACACTTATTAATAATTCTATAAGCAATTCATTTCTGAAAGAAAATGAAGACATCAAGGAAATATAGAACAAAGACAATAAAATTGTAAAGTAACACCTTGTCAATAATTTCATTTAGATTTACCTAATCTTCTACCATTTAAATAAGGTTATATACTATGTTTTTTGTTATGATTTCATATAATATGGACCTAATATTTTGACCCAAAAAAAATTAGAGTTGTCATATTTGCCCACTACCTTGTAAATGAATTCACACAAAATTGTTAATGGATGCCTTTGCAATTGTTAGTGCATTCCCCTGCACTTGTCAATCACATGCTAATAGAAAATTTGATAATAACCAATCATATACATTCATTTTGATGAACTAGTTCAAGTACACATGAATCAAGTCTCAAAAGCTTCAGTAACCACTGAAATTATGTCAATACAATGATGTCACTAAGTTGATAATCAATTAAGTTACAGAATACATTATATGAATATTCAGATGTTTATTTCTTCCTAGTTATAATGAAACTAGGTTGCCTAAGTTTTCCTCTCCCTTTGACGATTCCTGTGTACCAAAGACAGCATTTGATCACCATGTAAGCTGTTCAATGAGCAACAAGCCACCGCAATCATCCAACCTTCAACTTCAAAAAAATAGACCAATTTCATCACATTACAAAACTTATAATGCATTTATCTAGTCATTTACATCTATCTATTTGCAGCAACTGTACTACATCAAAGCCTAAAACAAGCTGTACTAAAAAATGATGTGAAGCAAGAAGACATGGAGTCACTCTTTGGTCAACCTCCCGATGTTATAACAACATCTGATCTAGATTACTTAGATATGCTCTTTAGCGTTAAAACATACTTCTTCTGCTTATCATGATTTCTATTGCATCATGTGGGCTAGCTAGCATGCAAAATGAGCATAATAAAGTTTATTAAATTCCTTATCAAGTTTATTGCTATTGTTGTTTTCGTTACTGCTGCTATTATTGTAAGACACTAATCTCTACTTCATGACCCAAAAACAACTCTGAATAAATATTGGAAAGAGATTACAATTAAGCCTATAGAGATTACAATTTCTTGTAAGATGCCAAACACTATTTCATGACCCAAAAATAACTCTGAATAAATATTGGGAAGAGCACAATCAAATATATTTCTTATATCTTACAGCACAAGAATGTGTTCATCTTAATTATTGGAATCACCATTCAATAGTCTCTATTTCTGCAAAATAGAATATGTTACATAATACAGTTGTCATTAATAAGTTTACTAGCCCTATTAACAAGTCTTCACACACTGGGTGTTCCAACCACAAAACTTTCACCCCATGTTGATTCATTCCCACTTTTAATTTAGAAACAGAGCACAATATACGCAAAAACATAGCACAAATTTGAAACTCTACCTTAATGAAACCACAATTAAAATGATTAAAACAACATATGACCTAAGTGCACAATACAATTGTCATTAACAAGTTCATCACCCATATTAACAATTATTGCTGCACCTATCAACAACACATTTTGTCTTCGCACATAAGGAGTTTCAACCACAAAACTTCCACTCCAAGTTGATTCATTCTCACTTATAATGCAGAAAAAGAGTGCACTATACCCAAAAACAAAGCACAAATTATAAACCCTACCCAAATACAATGAAACCACAACTCAACAAATGTTTTGCATTTAACTAGGTCAGCCTTAATAGTTTTCAAAAAAAAAAAGAGAAGGATATCCTAAATACCCAACCTCAATCAACATTCAAACCAGTGACGAGGCAAAGCTTCAATGAGATGCACAACAAAGAGCTTCAGGTGACGGGGACGGACAAGCGATGGTGATTGCTCTTTATCCAATAATGACAGTCACAATGAAGAGCTTCAGCCGATGGGGGAGAGAGACACTGAAGATTAAAAGGGATTTAGGGTTCATGGGGGATTTTTTTTTTTGGACTGAACATATGGGAGTTTGAATCGGGTGAATTTTGGTTTGTGATACTAAGGGTAGATGTGTCTTTTCACAATTCAATTATATTACCCTAAAGTCCCACAGGACTTGCTAGCATAATGGAGATTTTAAGGGACCTCGAAGTAGTATTTTTTTTCTTGCTTAAGACCTCGTTGCAAATTTCCCTTGGGAAAATTCCAAAAAAATACATTGGAAATAGCAAAAAGACAATTCAGTACATCGAAATTACAAAAGGACAGATCAGGCTGTGTCAGACGGGCAGAGGAATCTAGCATTTTGAAATTTCGGCTAAATGACGAAAATGCCCTTCAGCCCTCAGTAGGAATAACAACTTAGGAGTTGTTAATGGCGAATCCGGAGTTGTTAATGGCGAGATCGATGGTGTTATTGGCCCTGAAATTTGTTAAGTGCGAAAGAAGAAAATGGAGTTGTTAATATCGAATCCGGAGTTGTTAATGGCGAGATCGGTGGTATTATTGGCCTTGAAACTTGTGAATTGTAAAAGAAGAATTGAAGTTGTTAATAACAAATCCGGAGGTGTTAATTTCGAATATCATGTTGTTATTCTGAAGTGTGCATGAAGTGCTGAAGGGCATTTTCGTAATTTGGCCGAAATTTCAAAAGGACAGATTCCTCCTTTTTCTGACACCCGCCTGATTCGTCTTTTTTGAATTTCGATGTACTAATTTGTCCTTTTTATATTTTGAGTGTAGTTTTTGGAATTTTCCCATTTCCCTTTTGATTTTGAGTTTCTAGTATGTTATTCTTACAGCATATAGTACACTCCCTTTCTTTGTGGATTTTTTTTTATAAAAGGCAAAATGATATTAATAGCAAACATTAGAGTACATCATAAAGACAATATCAAAGGAAACAAGGAAGAAAGGCCAGCAAATATATATGAAGAAGGATTAACTATTGCTACATCTAATCATGTAAATAAAGAGAGAAATGACATAACACCCTCCAAGACTATTTCCTTTTCCTTGCACATGGCTAGCCACTTAAGCAAATTGCTTGATTGATGCTAAAAGTTGTAATGATGAAATCCCTTGAGAGAACAAAGGAGATTTAATAATTCAGGAAAGAGCGGATCGAAGAGACTTATAATTAAACAAATGGTCCTCCCTTTGTCTTCAAACCTTGCTTTGTTAATTATGTTGAGTGCATTGACAAATTTTTTGGTTGTTGTGGAAAAAATAAGTTTCAATGTTCTATTAATGTTTTTTTTTTGGGTCTCATTAGTTTTCTTGCTATCTAGATTTCATTAAGAGGATTTTTTAACCCTTGTCTTTTTTTTAATTGAAAATTTTAATAGAAATGTTTATATATTATCTATAAAATGTGGAAAGCTATCCTTTTTCTTGATCAGTTTGCAATGTATATTGAATCCAGGCTCTCCTTCAAATTATGAGTAGTGGCTTCGCATGGCTGGTAGGTTACATGCTCTATTTATCTGAACCAATTAAGGAATTCTCATTAAAGTTTCACCACATGCCAACATACCAACAACTTTGGCAGTTTTTTGTAACATGATGGATAAGTTTTTCTACTATGAAATGTGTTGTTACATCCTCATTCTCAGTTACCCCAATCATATTCAGGCCATTATTTCTAATTTTTTCCCCGCAATACATGTAGTGGAGTTATTGCTGAAGTTCCGTATAGCAACACTATTTTGTATAATTTAAAATTCTGTCACCGAACATTTACCTATGAACTCCCACAAAATATATGAGTGCTGACAAAAGCTTGATGATATTTGAAATATGAATTTTAAACTCTTATTCCACTAATGGATTGGGGCAAAAAACTATTATTCAGGTTGGTGGAATGGCTCATGGAAAAATTGAAGCTGACTATGTGAATGATCTAATACAGGTAAACATGAGGTTATGTCAGTTTTTCTTGTAGAGAGATTAAACTTGCCTTTCTTACTGCAATTTGCTACTAAAGCTTTAAAGTTCTCCTACAATGGCATCAATATGGATAACGAATGCATTTCAGCTTTGGTTGCTTACAATTTGTTTCTGCTTGGATTTGGTGGGGTCAGTATATCGTGGTTTGTCATTTTGTTTTGCCAGGTAGCTGAAAGAGGCTCTCTTGGGCAAAAATCGTAGTTTGCAGTAATAAATGTGGACACTTAATTGCAATTGTGTCCAACTATTTGCAAGTATTGTTTCTTTCTTTGTGCCAACGCCCACTTAATGAGTGACACTTGGGCTTCGGCTTCTGCTAAAGTGTTAGCCTCCTGTCTTTAATGTAAATATTAATCTAATTCAGTTATTAATTAGTTAAGTAAGTTAATATGACATATGTTATCCTAATCATCTTCTTTAATTTCTTCAATCTCTCTCTTCTTTAATTATTGTTGAAGCATTAATAAAGATAAATTAAGATAAGATTGATAAATATAAAAACTATATCTTATATTTAGAACAATCAACTCCCCTTAGATTGTATGCCCTCTAGTTAAGAGAAAAATTAATCATAGAACAAACTGAAAAGCCTCAAGGGCAATTTTATAATTACAATATTAAATGCTAGTCATTTCATCCTTAACCAATAAATTAGGACATAAAACATTGAGTTTAGAATTGGTCAAAATAGTCTGAGGGTTAATTCTTAGCAATTCTTTTTCCTCCTAAAAAATGAACCAAGTTACACGTATAAAACTTCAAGGAGCCACGGAAACAAGCAAACCATCAATAAAGTACTAGAGTTTAAAATTAGTCTAAAAGAACATATTATGAGATGCACGAGTCATTCCAAATGCAACTGATTTGGCTAATTCTAAACCAAAAAGTTTTACATAAATAAGAATAAATTCTTATAATTGTTTATGTATTTACTTTGTGTCCTATTCACTGACGAACTAATGGAATGTACTCAAAAGATATTCCATTTTTGCTCCAATGCCTCGCATATCATTCCTACGCAGTATTTGGCAGAAAGTGGATAACCAGAAACTAGAACAAGAACAAAAGACATTAGAACAACTTACCTGAAATATGAGGAATCCCATGAATCAGAATATGAAATGAAGAAAAGCAGAGCTTTAAATTTAAGGGAAAAAAGGAAGGTGAACTTTACCTGAGATATAATCCTGCATATAGTCCTTCTTCACACTCCCATTAACCATTGCACCCACCTGAAAATATATAGAATCTATCACAATGATTGAAACCTAAACATCACAATTAAACAGCGTCGTTAATACAATTGGTACATACCACATATACAGGACAAACATCATCACTCATAACTGACACATGATCCTCTATGTCAACTAGCTTGTCTGAGTTATAAGAGAGACCTGCATCTCCTCAAAACATGATCACATCAAAATCACCAGCTGCCAAAGTAGAAAGACAGTCAAAAACTTAAAGCACCAAACAGTAAAGTAACCCACCTACTGTGTGAGAATTAACTGGTAAATGGCGCGTCACAGGTTCTTCAAGAACACGAAGGAGTACTTCATTTGTATCTTTTGCACGCACACGGGAATTTTGAAGCAAGTCCACTACAGTATTGTATTGCAAAAGACCAAAGTAAAATTTAGAAAACAAGTTTCATTATTCATAAGATATAAAATTAACATCAATTGCCCCATGGAAGAAAAGAGAATGAAGGAAGAAAGAAAGTCATATGGAAGAATACTTACAAATGACACCACAAAATCGCTTACATGTTCGTGGAAGTCGAACATGTGGTTTGACTTCAAAAAGAACTCCTTTATCAATTTTGACATATATAGATGCTACCATGCCAGCTTTGTTAAGCGGGCTGTCTAAAATGGAGCGAAAAGCCTGTAGAATTCCAAAGATGACTGGTTATTTTGAGCAATATGTAGGTATTTTGCAATTCAACATTTATAGTAGACAACCTATTTTCTATAATGTGACTGATTAAGCGCAGAATGTGTACACAAATCCTGTCCAAGTAGCCCATAATCCTATGTTCTTCAATGGTGTACATATATTTTTATGCAACAAAAGCTTTTGCACAGACAGCATTAATCTTCATCTATTCATGTTCATTCTACTTCAAGAAAATTGATTAATTTACCCCACAAATATTGGAAGAGTTTGTCCAGGAAATAAGTACCAACCTCATGAACTATATCGGGCCGATAATCCTATGTTCTTCAATGGTGTACATATATTTTTATGCAACAAAAGCTTTTGCACAGATAGCATTAGTCTTCATCTATTCATGTTCATTCTACTTCAAGAAAATTGATTAATTTACCCTACAAATATTTGAAGATTTTGTCCAGGAAATAAGTACCAACCTCATGAACTATATCGGGCCAATAATCATTAAGATTCTTCTTCTAATTCAGCAAAAGTTGGGCATCATCATCTGAATTCAGAATTTTCCACTTCTGAACCAAACATAAGAAAACCACTAAATAAATAAGGAAATCTACAACTAAAGTCAACAAATTTTAACAATTTCGTCATAGCTAGAAAATCAGCAAAGCTAACCAACAAACAATCAAGCCCCATAAACAAGGTGTGCGCACTAAAAATTATTAATTGGCCTACAAGTACCTTTCTAACAAGGGCCTTTTGCAGAGAAGTATTGTCAAGGACAAATATGGCTTTAGACCTCACATTCTGTGAAAAGCGAAACAAAGGGGTATCTGTCTGCCCAATGTTCATGGAAACTTCTCCCCTTTCCAATGTTGCTCCAGTGGATGTTTGGTTCACTTGTTGCTCTTCTTCATTTAAGGTCACATCATAAGTATGCTTCTCCACCCTCTTCCGCTTTAGCCCATGATTTCTAACAGGATTATCCATGACTCTTGATTCCACTGGAACTGATATCACTCCTGTGAATAATGCTTGAGTTTGACAATTGATTTTACTTTACTCTAAGAATAGTCACTCAAACTCTATAACTTTTGGGGTCAAGGATATTCATAGACAACACAATGATATTAGTAAGGCACCTTTCTTCTCCTCTCGTGAGAGTCCGTCAGACACCTTGTGTGTCAATTCGGCCGGTGTTATTCGAACGCTGACCAGCTCTTCATCTTTCCTTTTTCCTAGTGAGTTTTTTTAGTGGGTGTGTGTTCTAGTGGAGTGTTTGGAGGTGGGTCAAAGTAGTGGTTCTAAGAAGCCAAAGCAAGTAGTTCTGAAATTGGATCGGAAGGCCAAAAAGCAGGGGTATCTTAGTTGGGAAGATATTAACTAGTAAAAACATGAATGCTCCCACATTCTATGATCAAGAAAGGGTGACAGTTGGATGAAGAGGTAGAGGTGCACGATCTTGATCGGAGTCAACTA
This sequence comes from Inga leiocalycina, assembly GCA_963242795.1. NCBI lineage: Eukaryota > Viridiplantae > Streptophyta > Magnoliopsida > Fabales > Fabaceae > Inga > Inga leiocalycina. Next base: position 65,582,323 of record OY725323.1, on the reverse strand, counting down.
ATTTTTCTTTTCAGGTTTAATAATACTGATGACTATGCTCGTATTCTCAAAGGCAAGCCATGGTCCATACAAGATCAGCTTTTAAATCTTCAAATCTGGGAAGACTATATGGTTCTTAAAGATGTAAACTTTAGTACCGCACCTTTTTGGATACAATTTCATCGTCTTCCATTGAAGGCATTTAAGAATTCTAATGCGAAGACCCTTGGAGATGTAGTAGGGGCGACTGTATTGTATGAAAGGCCGGTGGTAGATAGAAAATTAGTAAGAAGTTTAATTCGAGTTAGGACTCTCATTCTTCTTGATGAACCCCTGACTACAAGTTTTTGGGTTCCGCGCAAGGAGAAGGATCTTGCCTGGGTCAATGTTAGATATGAGAGGTTGCAGAATTTTTGCTAAAAATGTGGTTGCATTTGTCAAGAGGGATGGGGTTGTAAGGATCCAAATATCTCAAGAGGAAATGACTAGACAGAGTATGAATTTGGTACCTGGCTTAATGCAACCCCCGTGTGTACCTTTGAGGATGTGTTGGAGGTCTGCAAGGAGGATTGGATTGAAGTAAAGTTCATAGACAAGAAAGATGCGTCACATAGGTTTCACCGGAATAGATTTGCCTAAGCAGCAAGGTTGCTAAAAGTGAAGTTGCAAATCCTTGGCGTGATTCTAGTCAAAAGAGTGAAGATTGCAGAAGTAACATAATGTCTAATAATGGGGGAAGCATGATTCAAAATAGTATTCATGAATGCTTAGGTCCCACGCCAATGTTTTGAATATGCCATGAAGACAAATAATTGTCAAGATGCTAAAAGTCAGCCACGTGATATGCAACCTTCTATTTCTAATGGCCAAGACAATCATGAGGTGAGTAGGCCCTAACTTAAAGGTGTGGATATTAATTCTTCACTGCAACAAGCCAAGACTACATGCCCATTAGTGTATGGTGAAAGATTAGCCTACCGAATTGAGCAGGTGGAATACAATGTAGAGTTCCCAAGTGAGGATGAGTCAAACCAAAAAGCAATTGTTCCACACAATGGGCTATCCCCGATGTCAACTATATCTATTAGGCTTAACGGGGTCCACATCAAGAGACCATATGAGGAGGATATTGACCCAGATATGACTAAGAGGCGACGTAAACTTTTCATGGATGATGGTGAAGCTTCAGTCAAGCAAAAAGGAACAGTGGTTCAATCCCAGAAGGGGCGACGATAGGTTCCTTTTTGGCTCCTTCTGGGACTGAACCACTGTTCCTTTTTGCTTGACTGAAGCTTCACTATCATCAAAGAAGAGTTTACGTCGCCTCTTAGTCGTATCTGGGTCAATATCCTCCTCATATGATCTCTTGATGTGGACCCCATTAAGCCTAATAGATATAGCTGAAACCAAAGATTGTGTGGAACAATTATTTTTTAGTTTGGTTCACCCTCACTTGGGAACTCTACATTGTATTCCACCTGCTCAATTCATTTAGCTAATCTTTCACCATACACTAATGAGCACGTAGTCTTGGCTTGCTGCAATGAAGAATTAATATCCACACCTTTAAGTTGGGGCCCACTCACCATATGATTGTCTTGGCCATGAGAAATAGAAGGTTGCATATCATGTAACTGACTTTTAGCATCTTGACAATTAATTGTCTTTATGGCATATTCAAACATTGGCGTAGGACCCGAGCATTCATGAGTACTATTTTGAATCATGCTTCCCCTATTATTAGACATTATGTTACTTCCACAATCTCCGCTCTTTTGACTAGAATCACGCCAAGGATTTGCAACTCCACTTTTAGCAACCTCGCTGCCTAGCAATCTATTTCGGTGAAACCTGTGTGACGCAACTTTCTTGTCTATGAACTTGGCTTCAATCCAATCCTCCTAGCAAACCTCCAACACATCCTCAAAGGTACGCGCTAGGGTTGCATTAAGCCAGCTGCCATATTCACACTCTGTCTCATGATTTCCTCTTGAGATATTGGGATCCTTACAACCCCATCCCTCGTGACCAATGCGTCCAGATTTGTAGCAAAAATTCTGCAACCTCTCATCTAACAGTGACCCAGGCAGGATCCTTCTCCTTACGCGGAACCCAAAAAACTGTAGTCAGGGGTTCATCAAGAAGAATGAGAGTTTTAACTCAAATAAAACTTCTTACTAATTTTCCATCCATCACCGGCCTTTCATACAACATAGTCTCCCCTACTGCATCTCCAAGGGTCTTCGCATTAGAACTCTCAAATGCCTCCAATGGAAGACGATGAAATTGTATCCAAAAAGGCGCGGTACTAAAGTTTACATCTTTAAGAACCATATAGTCTTCCCAGATTTGAAGATTTAAAAGCTGACCTTGTATAGACCATGGCTTGCCTTTGAGAATACGACCATAGTCGTCAGTATTATTAAACCTGAAAAGAAAAATTAGTTGACCCCGATCAAGATCGTGCACCTCTACCTCTTTATCCAACTGCCACCCTTTCTTGATCATTGAAAGTGGGAGCATTCATGTTTTTACTAGTTAATATCTTCCCAACTAAGGTACCCCCTGCTTTTCGGCCTTCCGATCCAATTTCAGAACTACTTGCTTTGGCTTCTTAGAACCACTACTTTGACCCACCTCCATACCTCCAAACACTCCACTAGAACACACACACTGATATGATGTTGTAATATAAATAAATTGAAATGTTAGTTAGGTTAGTTAGTAATTAGAAGAGTGGGACTAACCATTAGTGGCATTAGTTGTTTAAGAGCAACATTAGCCAAACATGGTCTTATCCATGTCTAATTACTAATAGGTCCTTAGTTAGTGAATCCCTCACCCCTGCTGCTGTATTATTATCTTTTCCGTGTTTCTATTATGAGGCCTATAAATATCGATATTGTACTGATATGAGGTAGATTTTGCAAGTAATGAAAGTCAGAAGTATTATTCAGAATTCCTCTGTTCTCTATCTCTTCTTCTAATTCCTCTAATTCTTTCCTTCAACCCTCTAATTTCTTCTTCTCCACCCTAATCCCTAATTCCTAAAGACATTCATATTACAATCTGTTATCACACACACACTCAGAAAACTCACTAGGAAAAAGGAAACATGAAGAGCTGAAAACCTGGTCGGCGTTCGAATAACATTGGCCGAACTGACACACAAGGTGCCTTACGGACTCTCACAAGAGGAGAGGAAAGGGGCCCTCACGAGAGGAGGGAGGCTCCTCCCACTTGATTCTACTTTACTACTGATTACTGACTTCTGTTCAGGAAAAGGGCTACTTTGATGCTTTTTTGTTGTTGATATTAGTAATCATTAGATCTTAGTCGAAGAGGTAAAATGTATTTTCAACAACACAATTTAGATTAATGAGAAAGTGATTGGTGTAAGGCATAAATATCATAGAGGCGTGAAACTACAAAACTCCAATTTAAATCCCTCTAACTATGACATTGACGCTGAACAAAATGATACATTGACAATAGAACTAAGTATAATAAAAAATTAAGAATTATGTGATAAATGTAGCACCTCAGTAAAGCATAGCACAAGGCAGCTGACAAACTAAAACAGTTTTTTCAAACACAATCAAAACGTCTTAAAAAAAAAGGCATGAGAACATGTTGTGCAGCCATTTAAATCTGAAAATTCTAAATATATCAGGCTAGGAGGCAGCGGCACTGGGCACCATAAATATCAAAAGATCATCATTACAAATTACAATGAATGAGGCAACTTATGTTTTAAAAAAATGCGAATATGTTGAGGAAAAAAACGTAAAGATGTCAATTATTTTGAGTAGGAGACGACGGCACAGGGCACCATAAACATACCGTAACAACCGCGAAGCACAGCATCAATAGACCAAATAAATCAACGATTAATTTTTACTCCTTCAAATATATTAAAGGAAAAAGCACACCCGCACAAACGCGGGAAAAGAAAAAGGTAGAGTAACAACACAGGAGAGTGAAGATGTTCCTAAGTCGGTGAAGGAAGCGACCAAATGAGGAAAGCAGAAGGGAGGAAAGAGGAAATGTACCAGAGAAAGCGAACGCCGACTGGGACGGACGGAGACCAGCAGTGAAGCCGAGTGAGCGACGATATTGTCCTAGGACTTGATTCAGGGTTATGGGGAAAAAAAATAGGAAAAATTGAAACGAATTGCCTAACAAAAATAATATTGATTAGAAAGGATATTGTACTTGCTTGAAGGGTCATCAGAATCTTTAAAAACTAATTTTTAATAATAATTTAATGATATATAAAATAAAGGGTTAAGGTGCAAAAATACACATGTGATTGTCCTCAAAGTCACCTAACACCAAATATTTTTTTTAGGTGCAACAGTGACTATGTGGTTACAAAATAGGTGCAAAAATATCCTTTGACCGTTAGTTTGACTGTTTAACCATTAGTTTGGCTTTTTTATCCTAAAAGTGATGACGTGTACGATGACATGGACGTTGGAGTGACATTCTGAAAAAAAAAACTTGCTGAAAATAAAATTTTCCTAATAATCATATAATTTAATAAAAATTAGTAATATAATATATGTATTATAATGATTTTAATTTAATAATATTGGGAATCTAGGGTTGGGAAAAAATTGAGCAATCAGTATGTTTTTTAGGGCAACAACTTTGCTGAGTGAGTTGAGCACTCTGCACTCAGATTTGAATCTACTTCAGCGAATGTGGTACTAAAATAGTGAAATGTGAGTAATATTAATTGCAATGCTTTACCAGTCAGCAAGTTTTTTTTTTCCAAAATGTTACTCTAGCATCCATGTCATCGTATACGTCATCACTTTCAAGGTCAAAAAGTCAAACTAACGGTCAAAGGGTATTTTTGCACCTATTTGTAACCACATAGTCACTGTTGCACCTAAAAAAAGCATTTGGTGTTTGGTGCACTTCGAGGACAATCACATGTGTATTTTTGCACATTAACCCTAAAATAAATACATGTGAGAAGTGTTATCTCGATTTGTAGGCATAAATAATTTTAAAAACGCCAATCATAATTCTAATCACATTTATTATTGAAATATCAAAATAGAGTAAATTTCCTTAAAATATCATTGAAATTTAAGGATTCAAATTTCAATTAGGGAAAATTTAGAAAAAAACCTGAAAATATAAATTTAATTTTAAATTGCTTTTAACTTGACCTCTGGCTCCTGCATGATTTCTCGTATTCAAAATTAAGAAATAATTAAAATTAAAATAGCCCTACAAGCCCAAAAAATTCTAAAATAGCCCCTCGTTCACACGTAAGGTATCCGAATTATACCATTAAACTCTTTTTTTAAAAAATAAAAAACTAAATTCATTACATATCTTTTGAGAATATAATATATAAATCGGGCTTATTTTAATTTATTAAAATTACATGAACTATTTTAAACTGCGTAAATTTCTTCTGAAATAAAAATAAACCGCATAGAATTTTGTGAGAATTTTTGTTTAATTTTTTTAGATAAATTGATCTTTTCATTAACTATATAATAAATTATAAAAAAATCTTGAGTTTTATAAAAATTGATATAATTTTTTTTTTATTTTAAAAATAAAATTATACGTTTTATAAAATTGAATATGTGTGAATTTTTTTTCCATAGATATCTCTACAAGTTGTAAAAATTGAGAAACAATTTTTTTTTTATTTAGTGACATGTAAAATCAATTATACTTTGTATTAGTTTTGAAAAAGACAATATTTATATCAAATTCCTTATATTCATTATGTCAAGTTCTCCTATTACATATAGTCATGTATTCAATTAATAAAATATTACCCTTTCCGTTTCTTTTGTTTAACCAAATCTCATAATTTTTACTCCTTCAAATATATTAAAGGAAAAGGCACACCCGCACAAACGCGGGAAAAGAAAAAGGTAGAGTAACAATACAGTAGAGTGAAGATGTTTCTAAGTCGGTGAAGGAAGCGACCAAATGAGGAAAGCAGAAGGGAGAAAAGAGGAAACGTACCAGAAAAAGCGAACGCCAACTGGGACGGACAGAGACTAGCAGTGAAGCCGAGTGAGCGACGATATTGTCTAGGACTTGATTCAGGGTTACGGAAAAAAAAATAGGAAAAATTGAACCGAATTGCCTAACAAAAATAATATTGATTAGAAAGGATATTGTACTTGCTTGAAGGGTCATCAGAATTTTTAAAAAATAATTTTTTAATCATAATTTAATGATATATAAAATGAATAAGTGTGATGAGTGTTATCTCGATTGGTGGGTATAAATAATTTTAAAAACTCCAATTATAATTCCAATCACGTTTATTATTGAAATATCAAAATCGAGTAAATTTCCTTAAAATATCATTGAAATTTAAGGATTTAAATTTCAATCAGGGAATATTAAAAAAAAAACCTGAAAAAAATAAATATTTGTTGCAAATGACCATATATATTTAGAAAAATCAAATATTAAAATATAAATTTAATTTTAAATTGCTTTTTAACTTGACCTCTGGCTCCTACATGATTTCTCGTATTCAAAATTAAGAAATAATTAAAATTAAAACGAAAATAGCCCTACTAGCCCAAAAAAACCTAAAGTAGCCCCTCGTTCACGTTCACACGTAAGTTATCCGAATTATATCATTAAACTCTTTTTTAAAAAAATAAAAAACTAAATTCATTACATATCTCTCTAGAATATGATATATAAATTGGATTTTTTAAATTTATTAAAATTACTTGAATTATTTTAAACTACGTAAATTTCTTCTGAAATAAAACTAAACCGTATGAAATTTTGTGTGAATTTTAGTTTAATTTTTTTAGATAAATTGAACTTTTCATTAACTGCATAATAAATTATAAAAAAAATCTTGAGTTTTATAAAAATTGATATAATTTTTATTTTTAATTAAAATTTTTTTATTTTAAAAATACAATTATACTTTTTATAAAATTGAATATGTGTGAACTTTTTTCCATAGATATCTCTACAAGTTGTAAAAATTGAGAAAAAATTTTGTTTTATTTAGTGACATTTAAAATCAATTATACTTTGTATTAGTTTTGAAAAAGATATTTACGTCAAATTCTTTATATTCATTATATCACGTTCTCGTATCATATATAGTCATGTATCCAATTAATAAATTATTGCTCTTTCCGTTTCTTTTTAACGTTTAACCAAATCTCATAATTTGAAGTTGGGAGGGAGTATTTAATAAGACACATAACCATATATGATTGTAGAACTTAACATAATAGATATAAATAAATTAAACTAAGTTTCGTCATTTTAAAAATAGAATGTGGGCTGGGAGAGAATATATATAGGAGGGAATGTAGAAGATTTTGTTAGGGAAAATTTATTATTCTTAATTTTATTATTTTTATATTTTTCCTTATAAATAATTATAATTTTATGATCCTTCCTATAGATATAGTTTAAAATATACATTTTATTTTTTATATTTACATCAAGTTTCACCTTAATCCCTTGAGTTTAAAAAGAGCATTTTTAGTCCTCCAAGTTTAACCACATTAATGCCATTAACCAAAAATGTTGACTCAACAAAGTCACTTTATTTTAATCTTAGTTGGCTACCACGTCAAGTCAACTTTTTTAACAAATTTACATTTTAATTAAAATAATAGTATTTTAATATTTTTTCATCTCCTCCCAACTCATATGAAACTCTTCTTTGGCCGTCTAATATTAGTTTTTAGAAAATAAATTTTACGATTTAGGCTTATGAAAAAGGCTCATAAAATCATGGTTTTATTATTTCCCAACTCACTGTCCGCTGTTTAAGAATATCCAAAAGAACAGGACGATGATCCAGTGTCTCAATCTGCTTTCTTGAGTTCTCTTCAATTAGCACCCATTTGGTCTTGGGAAAAAATACAATGCAAATTAAATTACTTATTCACATTTCTGTAACATTGCTTTCCGCGAATTGTATTTACTCACACGTGTTGTTTCTTCTTCGTTTTGTACAACTCTCTTGGTCGTAGTGTGCAATTAACATCTTATTTTCTTCGATTTCTCTTCAGACCCACAGACGCGTCACTTAGAATTATTTCTAGTAGCAACCAAAGCAAATGGGGACCTTTGAATCTTAGAAACATTGCCTAGGAGGCAGCGGCACTGGGCACCATAAACATCAAAAGATCATCATTACAAATTACAATGAATGAGGCAACTTATGTTTTAAAAAAATGCGAATATGTTGAGGAAAAAAAATGTAAAGATGTCAATTATTTTGAGTAGGAGATGACGGCACAGGGCACCATAAACATACCGTAACAACCGCGAAGCACAGCATCAATAGACCAAATAAATCAACGATTAATTTTTACTCCTTCAAATATATTAAAGGAAAAAGCACACCCGCACAAACGCGGGAAAAGAAAAAGGTAGAGTAACAACACAGGAGAGTGAAGATGTTCCTAAGTCGGTGAAGGAAGCGACCAAATGAGGAAAGCAGAAGGGAGGAAAGAGGAAATGTACCAGAGAAAGCGAACGCCGACTGGGACGGACGGAGACCAGCAGTGAAGCCGAGTGAGTGACGATATTGTCCTAGGACTTGATTCAGGGTTATGGAAAAAAAAAAGGAAAAATTGAAACGAATTGCCTAACAAAAATAATATTGATTAGAAAGGATATTGTACTTGCTTGAAGGGTCATCAGAATCTTTAAAAACTAAATTTTTAATAATAATTTAATGATATATAAAATAAATACATGTGAGGAGTGTTATCTCGATTTGTAGGCATAAATAATTTTAAAAACGCCAATCATAATTCTAATCACATTTATTATTGAAATATCAAAATAGAGTAAATTTCCTTAAAATATCATTGAAATTTAAGGATTCAAATTTCAATTAGGGAGAATTTAGAAAAAAAACCTGAAAATATAAATTTAATTTTAAATTGCTTTTAACTTGACCTCTGGCTCCTGCATGATTTCTCGTATTCAAAATTAAGAAATAATTAAAATTAAAATAGCCCTACAAGCCCAAAAAATTCTAAAATAGCCCCTCGTTCACACGTAAGGTATCCGAATTATACCATTAAACTCTTTTTTTAAAAAATAAAAAACTAAATTCATTACATATCTTTTGAGAATATAATATATAAATCGGACTTATTTTAATTTATTAAAATTACATGAACTATTTTAAACTGCGTAAATTTCTTCTGAAATAAAAATAAACCGCATAGAATTTTGTGAGAATTTTTGTTTAATTTTTTTAGATAAATTGATCTTTTCATTAACTATATAATAAATTATAAAAAAATCTTGAGTTTTATAAAAATTGATATAATTTTTGTTTTTATTTTAAAAATAAAATTATACGTTTTATAAAATTGAATATGTGTGAATTTGTTTTCCATAGATATCTCTACAAGTTGTAAAAATTGAGAAACAATTTTTTTTTATTTAGTGACATTTAAAATCAATTATACTTTGTATTAGTTTTGAAAAAGACAATATTTATATCAAATTCCTTATATTCATTATGTCAAGTTCTCCTATTACATATAGTCATGTATTCAATTAATAAAATATTACCCTTTCCGTTTCTTTTGTTTAACCAAATCTCATAATTTTTACTCCTTCAAATATATTAAAGGAAAAGGCACACCCGCACAAACGCGGGAAAAGAAAAAGGTAGAGTAACAACACAATAGAGTGAAGATGTTTCTAAGTCGGTGAAGGAAGCGACCAAATGAGGAAAGCAGAAGGGAGAAAAGAGGAAACGTACCAGAAAAAGCGAACGCCAACTGGGACGGACAGAGACCAGCAGTGAAGCCGAGTGAGCGACGATATTGTCCTAGGACTTGATTCAGGGTTACGGAAAAAAAAATAGGAAAAATTGAAACGAATTGCCTAACAAAAATAATATTGATTAGAAAGGATATTGTACTTGCTTGAAGGGTCATCAGAATTTTTAAAAAATAATTTTTTAATCATAATTTAATGATATATAAAATGAATAAGTGTGATGAGTGTTATCTCGATTTGTGAGTATAAATAATTTTAAAAACTCCAATCATAATTCCAATCACGTTTATTATTGAAATATCAAAATCGAGTAAATTTACTTAAAATATCATTGAAATTTAAGGATTTAAATTTCAATCAGGGAAAATTAAAAAAAAACCTGAAAAAATAAATATTTGTTGCAAATGACCAAATATATTTAGAAAAATCAAATATTAAAATATAAATTTAATTTTAGATTGCTTTTAACTTGACCTCTGGCTCCTACGTGATTTCTCGTATTCAAAATTAAGAAATAATTACAATTAAAACGAAAATAGCCCTACTAGCCCAAAAAAACCTAAAGTAGCTCCTCGTTCACGTTCACTCGTAAGTTATCCGAATTATATCATTAAACTCTTTTTTAAAAAAATAAAAAACTAAATTCATTACATACCTCTCTAGAATATGATATATAAATTGGATTTTTTAAATTTATTAAAATTACTTGAATTATTTTAAACTACGTAAATTTCTTCTGAAATAAAACTAAACCGTATGAAATTTTGTGTGAATTTTAGTTTAATTTTTTTTGATAAATTGAACTTTTTATTAACTGCATAATAAATTATAAAAAAAATCTTGAGTTTTATAAAAATTGATATAATTTTTATTTTTAATTAATTTTTTTTATTTTAAAAATAAAATTATACTTTTTATAAAATTGAATATGTGTGAACTTTTTTCCCTAGATATCTCTACAAGTTGTAAAAATTGAGAAAAAATTTTGTTTTATTTAGTGACATTTAAAATCAATTATACTTTGTATTAGTTTTGAAAAAGACATTTACGTCAAATTCTTTATATTCATTATATCACGTTCTCGTATCATATATAGTCATGTATCCAATTAATAAATTATTGCTCTTTCCGTTTCTTTTTAACGTTTAACCAAATCTCATAATTTGAAGTTGGGAGGGAGTATTTAATAAGACACATAACCATATATGATTGTAAAACTTAACATAATAGATATAAATAAATTAAACTAAGTTTCGTCATTTTAAAAATAGAATGTGGGCTGGGAGAGAATATATATAGGAGGGAATGTAGAAGATTTTGTTAGGGAAAATTTATTATTCTTAATTTTATTATTTTTATATTTTTCCTTATAAATAATTATAATTTTATGATCCTTCCTATAAATATAGTTTAAAATATACATTTAATTTTTTATATTTACATCAAGTTTCACCTTAATCCCTTAAGTTTAAAAAGAGCATTTTTAGTCCTCCAAGTTTAACCACATTAATGCCATTAACCAAAAATGTTGACTCAACAAAGTCACTTTATTTTAATCTTAGTTGGCTACCACATCAAGTCCACTTTTTTAACAAATTTACATTTTAATTAAAATAATAGTATTTTAATATTTTTTCATCTCCTCCCAACTCATATGAAACTCTTCTTTGGCCGTCTAATATTAGTTTTTAGAAAATAAATTTTACGATTTAGGCTTATGAAAAAGGCTCATAAAATCATGGTTTTATTATTTCCCAACTCACTGTCCGCTGTTTAAGAATATCCAAAAGAACAGGACGATGATCCAGTGTCTCAATCTGCTTTCTTGAGTTCTCTTCAATTAGCACCCATTTGGTCTTGGGAAAAAATACAATGCAAATTAAATTACTTATTCACATTTCTGTAACATTGCTTTCCGCGAATTGTATTTACTCACACGTGTTGTTTCTTCTTTGTTTTGTACAACTCTCTTGGTCGTAGTGTGCAATTAACATCTTATTTTCTTCAATTTCTCTTCAGACCCACAGACGCGTCACTTAGAATTATTTCTAGTAGCAACCAAAGCAAATGGGGACCTTTGAATCTTAGAAACATTGCAGATTCATGGGATTAGAAGAAAGGCCTTGGCGGCAAGAAGGGTTTCCAATTGAGGAAGGGAGGAGATAAAAAAGTTTATTGAAAACCAAGAATTTTTTCCATTATTATTATTATTAGGCTAAAGTATACTTTAGTTCTTTAAGTTTATATGAATTATACTTTTAGTCCTTTAACTTTATAAAGTATATTGTTGATCCTATAATTCTAACGCCATTAATAATGCTAATGGAAAATGAGTGATGATCGTGTAATTAAATACAATTAATATTAAATTTAAAATATATGTAAATTAAAAAATATCTAAAATCCTAATAAAATAATCAATATCAAAACCCTGATTGTATTAAGAAATTTTAGTTTAATAATCTAAATATCAAAACATTGATTTCATTTGCAGCGATTTGTCAGTTTTTTTAGTTTAATGATCTAAATATATTATATTAAAAAATTAAAACTTAAATATGTTTGTCAGCTTCAAAACCATCACTTAAGTTCGCTACGTCAACATTTTCCCTTAACAATATTAATCATGCTAGAAATATAGGACAAAAAATATACTTTATAAAGTCAAGAGATCAAAAGTATACCTCATGTAAAACTTAAAGTACTAAAAGTATACTTTAGTCTTATTGATTAAGATAATGTGAATTTGATATGTCTGCAGTTTCCCTTAGATGGTACTAAGGTGTTAAATTTAAAGAATTAAAAATACACTTTATAAACTTAACAGATTAAAACGAAACTTGATGCAGATTTTCCTCTAGGTCCTTCACTCTAATTTTCTTTTTCAATAATCTTATATCAGTCTTTGAAATTTTAAAATGCTTAAAAGACAACAATGCCCCTTATTTTTATTTTTTTTAATGCCACGTATTATTAAAATAGCCAAAATATACGTTTAGTCCATTTTAAGTTTACAAGGGTTTCGTTTTGATTCCTTAAGTTCAAAAAGTATTCTTTGAGTCATAAAATTTTAACACAGGTTACCCAACAACTTAAGTGATAAATGTGCAGCTGACAAGCCTAAATTTTAATTTCCATATAATATTATTTTAATTTTAGAAACTATTGTGCAATTAATTTCTTTGTTAGACATAAGATATTTATTTTGTCAAAATTAAAACAAAGATATTGATAATATCATCAAAATAAGATAAAATTAAAACAAAGATATTGATAATATCATCAAAACAAGATATTGATCTCAATTTACATAGTAGACCTAAGATTTCTGTTTCTCCACTCACCTTCGATTTTCCCTCTTGTTCTTCAATTTCTCCATGTTGTCACAGTTCGCAAGGTCCACGGTGAAGGATTTGGCATTTTTGGTCTTCCTCTAGTCCTTAATATAAGATATATTTGGGGAGTTGATCTTGATCCTAAATATAAGACATATTTTTTACATTTGTCAATCTTTTTTTAATTTACCCCTATTGATAGTCCCTTAACAATAATTAAGATGGAGTGGAAGGAGGGAATGAAAGAGATGACTAAAGTGTTCTAGAAATACATTTCATATAAACTAATTTAATTAACTTCCTTTTTTTACCATGAATTAACTAACTTTCTTAATCTAATCAAATTTGGTAAATATGCCTGATATTAAAGATTGGATGAAGTACTAAAGATGATGGAGCCGATGTATCAGAATCAATGGTGATGATGGCCTCGTACGCTCTGCATTCTTTTGTCTGCTTCAACAGATAGTGTAATATCCCAATTTTTGATTAGGGGTTAAGGACTCCAAAATTGGATGTGATTATTAATAAATGAACACTTTTTGAGAATGTGATGTGAAATGTGATTCAAATGCGTTATGAGCTGTGATTCGAATGTGTTACAATCAGTGCCCAAACCTTGCATTTAAACTTAATTGTGTGTCAAAGCTTAAAATGGATTGAGGGAAAAGGGGAGGGCGCATGATTGGTGAAAGGAAAAGAGAAAATGTGTTTGGTGGTGATTCAGTAAAAATTACCATAATCAGGGGCAAAACAGAAAGTTACCGGCCAATTGATCAGTTGCCGAAGAGGAAGCTCATTGGTAACTCAAAGATCAATGGTTGTGATTTATTGTTATAAGATTAAAAGGGTGGAATCCCATGTGTTTGAGCTCATGTGAACTCATGGAAGAGGAAACAAGATTGTGACAAGTGTCACAATGTGAGCCCTTGATTTTGGTCAAATGTTCAAACTCTTTTTCTCTCTTTCTTAGGTCGGCCAAGCATAGGGATGGAAATTAAAATATGATTTTCCTTCATCTTCATCATCATGTTATCTCTCTCTTCCAAGCCTCCATTTTCATCCAAAGTAAGGGAGGAAAGAGAAAGTGAAAGGTGAGGATTTAGCTTGCTTAATGTCTTCTTTAGCTCAAATGATCTTCAATAATGTTGTTCATAGTGATAAGAGCTTCATCTCTATGGTTTTAGATTTGTGAAAGAATGTGTTTGAGAGCTTAAAGAATTTGGAAAGAAGAGGAATCAAGAAACTAGCTTGAGGAAGAGGAAGAGGTTAGTATTTGATGCCTTTTGATATAAGTTTTGTGACTTTTGGTTGGGTTTTGTGATTTGTGAAATTTTTACCCTGATTTTGTGTAATTTCGAAATGGTGGAATTAGATGGTGTAAGGTGGTGCAATTGGTGTTATGTTGTGGAATTTGGTTATTGGAATTGATTTGGAACTTTGATTGGAAAGGATTGTAATGTTGAGTGTTAGGTTGTGACATGTTGTGATTATTGTGTAACATGTCAATGTGAGTTGAATTTGGTTGATTTGGGGTTTCCAATGGATTCCTTGTGAAATTTTGTGTGAGAATGGTGTTTGATGTGAAATTGGAACCATTGGAAGCCATTGTGCAAAAATTGAAATTCTGTCCATTAAAACTCTGTGCTGGACAGTTTGTTTGTGTGGACATTTTGAATCAGCAAATGATGTCTAAAAATTCTGAAACCTTTAAAATTTTAAATTTCACTTGCCAAGCTTCAAAATGGACACATAGTTCATGTCATTTTGTTTTCTGAGCTGGGAGTTATGATTTTCCAAAGATTGGGATTAAAACTGGAATCTATTTTAGAGCAGTGTTGAGTTTTGTGTGATTTTGTAATTGTGTGGTGATTTGTGGTAATGGTTCATATTTTTCCATGAAGAGGAGTTAAATATTTTTCATTTGGTTTTGGAATCACCTCATTTGGATTTTCCTGGAATTAGTTATGATTTTTGGAAGTTCAACCAAAAAACAGGATTTTCTTGGCCGCGGCCCAAATATTTCTGACCTATTTTTTTGCCACGGCTAATGGATTTGTGGGCCGCAACCAACCCCCAAAAATCAGTATTTTACACTTTTGAAAGGTGGGTTTTAGTATAATATTTCCTAACCCTTTAGACATGTGTTTAGGCTTTGAGTAGCCACCTAAAGATCGTAGATGATAACCAACTTTAAGTGTTATGAAAGTAAGGATTTGGAGTAGAAATTAACCCTACATCCTTGATTTGATTATAGGGTTTGATATTCGCCTTGATCGTGAGTAGCTGGTGCTGGAGCACACGTCGAAAGAACAAGTGTAGGGAACTTACCTCTTCTGCATGTATTTGATATTTGTGTTAGTGTATTGATGTATGTTATTGCTTTGCTTGATTATGTGAAACATATATGAATGATTGAAGCTCTATTTCAATTTATGCTATGGCCATAAGTATGTTGTTCGAAACATTGAGCTTGCATATTTGTCATTGTGTGAGCATGAGTTATGTAATGCAAGCATGTCATGTGTCACACTCTTATCTTGTTTTAACCTTTTTTCCAGAGTATTCACGGAAAACGATATGCGGTTCTATGGGCAACACATGAATAACATGAATATACTGATAATAAGTGCATGATTACATAAATTACCCATAAGGGTTCGTACATGATCATTACCATCAATGTAGTCATACAGGGATACTTAGGTATCTAAACCCATCCCAGTGAAACAGAGACATCTTTTCGTCTTTGTTCCACCACTGCAATCCTCTCATATGGTTCTTTGCATTGTTCTCAGCATATCGTCTGTCTTCTCCTATCTAAATTGTTGGTAGGGGAAGGTGAGATTCGAGAGAATCTCAGTAGGAAAAAAATACCAATATGCATGTACGATAAATGTTTAATGCATGACATGCTTGCATCACATAACTCATGCTCACACAATTACAAATCTGCAAGCTAAATGCTTCGAACAATATACTTATAGCCATAGTATAAATTGAAACATAGCTTTAAATCATTTATACATGTTTCACATAATCAAGCAAAGCAATAACATGTATCAACACAATAACACAAATATCATATATATGCAGGAGAGGTAAGTTCCCTACCTTAACCCTTTTCCGCCTCGAAATGTGTGCCTCATAAAGCTTGACAACAGCTCGGGCTCCATATTTGATCCTATAATTCCAAATCTACCATTTAAACACTTCCATGATGTTTGTGGGGGTTATATGAGTCTATTATGAAAATTTACAAAAATGCCCCCGGGGACCCGGGTCGACCCCGCCGTACCCGGTCTAGTTGTACTTTTCTCGAAATTCTATCCTAGGCTATCCTGACATATTTTGGTCAAAGGAATCCATTTTCGGATTCAGAATTATCAAATTTATTGTCAAATTATAAATTTACCCTTGGCAACCCCACTTTAAGAGTTTTAGGGGCGTTTTCGTAATTATGCTTTTTCGGCCTTTTCCGAAAAAGTGACTAATTATAACCCACCTAAGTATCGATTCTGAACTTAATGGAACCATAAAATCATTGAAAATCCATCTCTAACCCCTCAAAACTAGCCTTGGACAAAATTCTCAATTCCTTGGGAAAAATTGGGGTTTTTCAGTTTCGACTCCGCAGACGTGTTTATTTCTACTCGTAATCACTTTATTAACCATTACATTAGGTTACAACTAACACTAAGACCCAATTTGGGCAGCATAATCCCTAGGCCATATCATTTCCAAACTTTAAAACCAATGGCGATCCAGCGAAATTTCACCAATTAAATTGTCTACAACGGCCATAATAGTCAATATACAAGAGTTTGGAAGTTACCTCAAAGCTCCCACTAGCTTTTACTCAATATGGCTGAACCCTAGCCCCTTTTAAACAGAAAAATTAAGCTTCAAGTACCTTAATCCATATAGAAGAGAAGCTTAGAGGAAGGATTACGCAGGTTATGGGCTAAGTCAATGGAGAAATCAAGCTTACCTTTGAGTTCTTGCTCCTTCTCTCTCTAGACTTTCAAAACACTCTCTCCCTCTCTTCTTTGTGTCAAACCTTCGGAAATGGCTGAAGAAGAAATGGAAAGTGGTTTCTAATATCATGCTGATGTCACCTTACAATATGATGATGTCATAATTTTTAATTTCCTATTTTCGGATTTTTCAGCAATTCTAGCAGATTTTCTGCCATAACTTTAAAAAATCATAAATAATTCTAGAAAAATAGAAATGAGGTGATTCTAAAGCCAAATGAAATTTATTTAAGTCCTCTTCATAGAAAAATATGGACCATTACCAGAAATCACCACACAATTCTAGAATTACACAAAATTCACTACTGCCCCAAAACAGAATCCACTTTCGACATCAAACTTTGGACAACCAGAACTCCCAACTCACAAAACAAAATGACACAATTTATATGTCTAGTTTAAAGCTTGGAATGTGAACTTTAAGAAAGTTTCAGAATTTTTAAACATCATTTGCCTATTCAAAACATCAGCACAAACAGACTGCCTAGCAAGAAGTTTCAATGGACAGAATTTCCCAACTTTCCATTTAATGTTCCAAACCAATTCCAATGACCAAATAACACAACATGACATCAATTGCACCACATTACACCATCCAATTCCACCATTTTCAAATTACACAAAATCAAGGTAAAATTCACAATTCTCATCATCTTCTCCAGAAGTGTTCATTTATCACTAATCACATACACTTTTGGAGTCATTTACCCTTAACTGAAATTTGGAATCCGGCTAAACTGGGGCTTAGCAGTCCACTCCTTTCAGGCTTATTCTCTAGTCTCAAATCTCAAAATTTGGGGTATTACATCATGCATTAAACATTTATCTTGCATGCATATTGGTATTCTTTTCCTACTGAGATTCTCTCAAATCTCACCCTCCCCTACCAACATTTTAGACAGGGTAGGTGGATCGAGAATGGAGCAAGCAACCAAGGGCGGCGAGGATTTCCTCGGGTTGTAATTTTGGTAGTTGGTTATCATTGTAGTTGGGATAAATGTTTGTTTTGTTGTGGATGTATAGGTGGTTATGTATTTGAAAGGTATTGTGTAATATGTATTTGTCACATCCCCCTTCAGCAAACCGGCCTACCTGCCACTAGGCCTCCCACCCAGGGCATGGCAAGGATGCTGGACTCACCCACCGGTGCAGTCCATTGGGCTTACGGGCCCAAGACTCACAAGAGTCCCTCGCTCCCCAAGCGAGGTTTCTCGCCTCCGTGGGGATCGAAGCCGCTACCTGGGGGTAAGTAGCGGCTTAATGCATCCCCACTACCACTTGAGCTAGCACTTATCAATCATTAAGCTACCCCAAACTCAAAGGATTAAGGTCAACTAAGGAGCTATCCTAGCAAATCCTCACCTTGCTAGGAACTACAGCTCTGATACCACAAATGTAACCCCCTTCGCACCTTAAGGCCGAGATTTAGTTCATAAACACGTAATTGATGTAGAATTAGAGACCTTAGATGATTTTTGGACTTAAACAAAATCAAACTTCCCAAAATTATGGCTTATAAAAACTTTTACAAAACATGTTCATGACGGTCTCATATTCACATTTCACTACTAAATGGCCTGTACATGTTGATTTCATTCATAAATATCAAAGTATAATGCAAATTCCTGACACACTTGGGTTCTATTCATTAATAAGGGTTTTACACAAAGCCTACAATTCATTACCCTTAATTTGGAGATTACACAAAACTATACCTACAATCCCAATATATACAATGGTTTCCCAAAAACATTTAAATGATTTACATGATAACTAATAACCAAAGTATACTCCTAAACCAGAGCTCTAACTACTCTTTGTCACCCGCTTTCCCTTCGATCCTTCTGCCCTGTCTAAAACATGGTTTTTGGGAGAGTGAGATTCTAAGGAATCCCCGTAGTGTCAAACCAATCATAATATGTACAACAATAAGGCATGAAATCAAATCATTATCCACATAAAGCAACTACAACGGAAGTTACAATGTCAATGGTTAGTATGACACATGTCATCCCTTATGATTGCTCATGTTGAATTGCTCATACTGCATTGCATCACAACAATCCACATAATATATTTTACCACAGCTGGGATTCATATAAAGCATTTCATAACACAAGCCATACAGGCAAGATCAATACACAGCCCACGGCTGGATTCACAAACACCGCCCCACTGGTTGGATGCACAAAAATCCATGTCGATTACAATGGCAATTCAACGGCCGACCTAGAGATGACCAGCGTCAATCCCTATACGGCTCACACTGAAGTGCTCACACCATAATAGACCATGGCACACAGTTCACAAAGTTTAATGATAAGTTATGCATACCAAAACATTATACACAATATGAGAGAAGAGTCACTACCTTGGTCCTTCCGGGCGTGTCCTAGTGCTGGTCTCTCCCGAGTAGAGCAAATGTCAAATCCTGGAATCATAATTAAGGACAAATAATTATACTCTATTCCAAGACTTAATTTACTTCATAACACTTAAATTTGGTTATCATAATTGACCCTTAAGAGGCCACAAATGCCCCTAATAAAAGCCCTAAAAGGCTGGGAA
Source organism: Inga leiocalycina (assembly GCA_963242795.1). Taxonomy (NCBI): domain Eukaryota; kingdom Viridiplantae; phylum Streptophyta; class Magnoliopsida; order Fabales; family Fabaceae; genus Inga; species Inga leiocalycina. Next base: position 65,562,621 of record OY725323.1, on the reverse strand, counting down.
ACAATAGGTTAGAGATCTCCTTTTGAAAACTCAAAGTGCTTGAACACAGGGGTTGGTCGCGGCCAACCCTTCCTTGGGCCACGGCCAAAATATGGTCAAAAGGTCACTGGCCACGGCCAACCACCCATGGGCTGTGGCCAGAATCATGTCAGAAAGGTTTGGGCCGCGGCCAACCACCTTAGACCGTGGCCAAGAAATTCCCTGATTCTTGGCTGAACTTCCAAAATTCATAACTAATTCTATAAAAATTGAAACGAGGTGATTCCAAAGCCAAATGAAAGGTATTTAAGTACTATTTCTAGGAAAAATATGGCTCATTACTTCAAATCATCACAAGAATACAGAATCACCCAAAACTCAACACTACTCCAAAACAGAGTTCTGTTTCTATCCCAAATTTTGGACAATCATATCTCCTAGAATACTAAACGAAATGACACAAAATATATGTCCATTTTGAAGCTTGGGATGTAAAATTTAATAATGGAAAGTTTCATAATTTTACAACACCATTTGGTCATTCAAAACTTTCGTGTAAACTGACTGCCCATAACAGAGTTCACACAAGATAGATTTCCAATTTTCTACCAAAGTGTCCAACGACTCCAAAATCATTAACCAAACCTATTCCCATACACTTTTCCATAAGGAACACAATGGTAATCTCAAAATGACCAAAATCCCATCCTATCACCATGCCCTATTTTGACCAATACACAAAACCAAACACAAAGTTCCCAAACTTCACCTTTAAGCTTCAATTCAATTCTATTCATTCAAAACACTAAACAAGGCACTAATTCCATGACAACAACATGCCAACAACACAATGACCCTCATATTCGAAATTCAAGGCAAAATTTCTAGAAAATCCAAACTCAACCAATGGCCACAAACCCTATATAGAAAGGTTTGTCTTACTCACCTCTATAACTTTCCCCAAATGAGTTCCTTGATTCACCCAAGTCCAAAATTTCATGAGAGCTCAAACAACAATAAATGGATAAACTAAAACCATGAAAATGAAGCTCTCAACACAAGGAACAACTTTATAGAAGAGCATTTTTCCATTAGAGGTCATTTAGAGGGTCAAAAGCTTACCTATTTCACCAAGCTTCTTCTTCCCTTTTCTGCAGAAATGGAGGACGAATTTGAGAGAGAGAAGGTGGTTGAAGATGAAATGATGATAGCACACACACTCCCATACTCTCTTGTCTGCAAAATGGAGGGGAGAAAGAGAGAGAGAAACTGAATATTTTATGGTTAATTGACTTCCCATTACCTCTCTCCTCATCTCTACTTGACACATGTCAGAATTTGGTTTGTTCTCATAAAGTAATCACCCAGTTAATCACTTTAATCCCTCCATTAGCCATTCTAATTACACATCTCATTTCTCTCCTAGTTAGTAATTAATTTCTCCATTAATCACTAACTTATGGCCATTCTTTCAATTTTTCACTAATTATGACATATTAATTAATATTGCTATAAAACACATAATAATTCCAATTAAATGCATAATTATCCATAATAATCATGATTAGCCCATAAGCAAAAATTGGGATATTACAGTATTCGTATTTGGATTTGAGATGTAGATTGTGAAATGAAGTATGGTGTGTAATCCTCGTATGAGAACTTGTATATGGGCGAATGTGACTTTGAAACTCATTGGTGGAAGATATAAAACCCGGGGTTGCTGGGAATTATGTTGCGTACTCTGGTATTTATATGAATGTGATTTATCTTCACGAAATAATTGTATTCGAAATGTGAATGTGAGACTAGGTGTATTAGATTTCGAAAGATATTTGTGAAAACCCTATCATAAAGATGGGATATTAAATGAGTTTTGTTTATTTGTTGGTCTCTAATGCATTTTAATCGTGTATTTCGGATATAATTACGGAGGGGGTTACATATAGAATTGTAACTTTCAACTTTTGAGTGTAAAAAACAACACCAAAGATTTCAAAGGCCCTGCCATTTTCACAGTGTACTGTCGTCCTTATCTTCATGTTCATCCTTATCTTCCTCATCCTCATCTTCATCATTAGAAGAGAGAGAAATAGTTCATGGTTATCCATTAAGAGCCATAAAGTATTTTTTTTCCAGTATACTTAACATTTCTAAGTTAATATTGTGGTTGATTATGCAATTACAATAGACACCAATCAATTAAAAAAATTGTCAAATACATAACGGTTATGAAGAATTAACTATTGCCATTTATAAAATATCATCTTTAATACTAAAAAATGCAATGGCTCAATAATCCACAAAACCTTCTCTATATAATTGTCTGAAAATTGAACTCCACTTCTCTACTATTCTTCCATTTCAACTTCTCTTAGTCAACTTATGATTCAATAAAGCATTATGAATAGACGCAAGAGAACTTCTGATTTATCATCTAGCAAAAAACCAAAAGATGAAATCCCTCCGCCAACAAGCATTGAAGGTCTCATCCATGCAACCTACGAGCTCCATCATATGGTTTAGGTTTACTTGAGAGAGAAAGGACGTATGGACCGATGATTGAAGGAACTTACCTTTATCGTTCACTCTTTGAATAAGAAGGTGGACAAGTTACTAGAGAATGAAGAATCTGATGAAACATCATATTCTTAAAATATCTCCATAATTTTTTATTTTTAGTTTGTTTATTTACTTTGTTTCCTTTTTTTTTTGTAAAAAGATGGCTTCATAATTAACCACCAAAATTCAAATAAAGGTATATACATTATTGTTATTAAGTAAAATGATCACCTATTAGAAAACCATGCAAATATATAATGATTATACTTTGTAACTGTCATAATAGTCTCATGAGAATGACGGTTCTTATAGTAACACCGTCATGAAATATTAGAAAAGCAACATAATGGTTTCTCTTAAATAACTGTTAACTATGTTAGTGCAAGCGTTTCACACAAGAGGGGGGTGAATTGGGTGATACTAAAATTTCATTGCAAATATAAAAACCTTGACAGTGAATATAAAGCAATAAAGAGTAAGGAGAAATATCACCGAAGTGTACACCGGGAGTTATACTGGTTCGGTCACAACCACTTTGACCTACGTCCAGTCCTCAGAGCTTCTCTGAGAGTTTCACTATAACTTCCAAGATTCAGTGGGTTCTTGGCACCTCAGTACAAGCAAGTTCCTTCTCCTGGACACTCGCTCCCCCTTACAAGTTGTAATCCAATCCCAACTCAAGGTTCCACAACCTTAAGTTATCTCAATATCAAATATTGAGTTTGAATGAAATATCTCTCTTACAGAGTGAATAAGAATCACTGAAGCATATAATCACAAATATATTGCAAAACAGAGTAATGAACTTGTTCGTATGTGTGTTCTTGTGTATTGTCTCTCTTCTCTGTTTGGAAGTTCCCATTTTTATAGATGCGTTGGTAATGATTGCTGGAACGTTTTTTCTTCATGTCCGTTGGAGCGTGCTCAGCCATTATTGACATTTCCAGCTTTTGAAAAACATACGTTGTGGTAGGTAACGGTCGGTGACATTTAAGCGTTGCTTTTGACTTACCTTATTTGGTAAGGTCTCTTCAATGTTTATCTGTTGAAATGCTAAGAATACTAGTATAATAACATGTTAATCAAATAGGAAACAAAACAATGATCGTTGGAATGATTTTTGAATTTCTGGGTTTGCTTACTCGAGTAGCTACTCGAGTATCCCTTGAAGTTTACTTGAGTATCATCGTGAAAGCTTTGTTCAACTGCAAGTCAACAGACAAATATAAGATTACTCGGGTAGTGCATGGAATAAACAATTTTCAAACCTTTGGAAATATCTATTTACTCGGGTACATACTCGAGTAATGCACTCACAACTTTATGAATTACTCGGGTACCAACTCGAGTAAACATTCAGAAAAACTTTTGGTTACTCGATGCTTTACTCCAGTAATGTTGGCAGGATTTCAATGCCGAGAACACTTACCTTGTTACTCGAGTACATACTCGAGTAAACTGACTTTTTGTGCAACACTTACTCGGGTAGTGACTTGAGGTTTTCCTTCAAGATATCTCTTCATACTCGAGTACATACTCGAGTAATCCACTTATCATAATACATCCATACTAGAGTTATTATTCGAGGAAAAATGAGATAACATAAGATCAAGTTATCCGAGTACTACCTTGAAGTTTTTCACTTACCTTAGTGTGTTACTCGAGTACCGCCTCGAGTAACATTGGCAGTGGTACAAAGGGCCGAGAGCTCCATATTTTCTCAAACAGAGTTACTCGAGTACGTACTCGAGTATCATTGGCAGGCCGAGAGCAACTCAAAAACTTTTACCTGGGTACTCGAGTACCTACTCGAGTATCATTGGCAGGCCGAGAGCAACTCCAAGTTTTTTACCTGGTTACTCGAGTGACTACTCGAGTAACGTTGGCAGGCCGAGAGCAACTTGAAAATACTTACACTATTACTCGAGTACTTACTCGAGTATCGTTGGCAGGTTACTGGAAGTTGTATCTGGTTACTCCAAGTTTTGTCACATTACTCGAGTACCGCCTCGAGTAATGCCTTAGAAAACTTGCTTCTGATCAAGTTTCTCAGCATTCTCTCTTTCCCTTTCTTCATTATTCCAATGCTTACTTCAAGTGATGTTTTTCCCTGTCTTACTTATTTATTGATACCATTCTTTTGTTATCATCAAAACATGAGATCTAACATTCTCCCCCTTTTTGATGATGACAAAACTTGGTGATTTTGAAATATGGTTTTTCAAATTGGATTCTCAATTAAATATGTCTTATTAAGTTTGAATTCATAGCTTACACCTTGCATACACAATAACTTCATTAGTCCAAACATGTATCATAATTTAAAGCTTAAATGAACTTAAAATGAAATCATAACTTAAACACATTTGTATTAAACTTTAAAATTGAATTACAATATTCAAAAGATAGATTCAAAAGACTCCCTAAAAATCCCATGTACACCCATATACCCCTAAAGCAAACATAGTCTTTCCACAAAATCACTCCAAGCTCTTCTCCCCCTTTTTGTCTTCATCAATCAAGTGGAGGGCTAGGAGGCTTAACCATGGAGATAGGTGTCACAGGATAAATCATATCTTCATCTGAACTAGTGGAATCAAATGAGCTGGAGGAAATTGGTTCAGGAAGATTTACAGGAGGGATATGGATATCATCAATAGGAGGAATATGAGAAGGTTGAAAGACAATCATAGTAGTAGTTTCTCCTTCTGGAGTGGTCTGAATCTCAGGATTGGTCTCAGCCTCTAGAATAAGATGTTCAGAAGAGGATGAGGAAGGAGAGATTTCCTCTGTGGGGGCAGGTAATGGAATAGGTTTGGGAGTGATGTCTGGCTGAGGTTTTGGAGGAGAATCATCAATGATAATGTGAATAGTCTCATTGGTATCTGGGTTGTCCACTATATACAGAATGTCTTTGGCTTTAGTCTCAGGTGGACTAGATACCAGAGGGGTAGATGGTTCATCCTCAGGGATAGGAGTGTCAGAAGAAGGGTTTTCAGGAGGTGGTGGTGGTGCAGATGAAGATGGACCAGTAGAAGGTCCAGGACCCAAAGAGTCCAATCGTGCCAGAATCAGTCTCAATGTCTCTCCCTGGGCACGTTGCTCTGCAAGCAATTCCTCATGCCTTCGATCCATTTTCTCTACCAACTCCTCATGCCTTTTATCTATTCTCTCAACCATCTCTCCCATCTTGAAGTTCGTGTTGGTAATTAGCTCAGCATTTGTGTTGGCTATGTCCACATGGAAACCTCTGAGTATGTTCTCCATGAAGTGCTGGAGAGTGGCATTGAGGAAGGATGGCGAAGATGTGGTAGCGGCAGGGGCCGATGACTGAGTGTCATCCAACTTGCTGGTCTCTGCCTCAGTGGCCTTCCGCTTCTTCTTGGACCCAGACTCCAATGGCCCTTTGAGAGGGATGTCAATATTCAACTTTCCAATTTGGTTTCTCCCCACTGGGGTCATCCTCTCAATTGGCTCCTTACTATCCAAGTACCATATTTTGTTCTCTTTTAGGATAAGAGACATAATTTGAGGATTGTAATATATGTAACCATTATGTAAAGTCTTTGGCACGGCAACCCAAAAACCCTACCATTCCTCTTCTATTTAAGCATCTGAAACAGAACACACTTGACACTTAGTCTGTTTAAACAAAACCCTCCAATATCATAATACTAGTACTCCTATTGTCTTTTCTGGCCTTCGAGAGTCATTTTTAGTTGAGCTATACCATAAAAAGCCTTCATCTTACTCTCAGTGACAGTCGCGCTAGTCAATACCTTCACACTTGTCTCAGCGGTTGCTGAGCATGTTGCTTTCGCTTGCCCTAACTCACATTTTCATTGTTCATAAGCCCTAGTTAGGTCATATTCCTTTAGTGCTCTGTTCTCCTTTTTTGATAAAGCATTCAAGGTGATATTAACTTGCTTTTATCGAGTTATGTTGTTTTGGAAAACCTATTATTGCTTTGATTTAGGGTTCTTACTTTGTTACAGTTGCTTCAAATTACTCTAGACATATGATCCCTAAGGAAAATACATATCCTATTTTGGAAGCATCTATATCTCTGGAAATTACTTTAAAAAGTTTAATAGGTGTGATGAATCAACTGGTTCATATGTGTATTGATGATAGTCATACATGAACAAGCTCTGTGAATAAACGAATTCAAATGTACTGAGAGTCATAAAAAAATCGTGATACATGGCGATTATTAATTGCCATGCATCATAGTTTCGAACCAACATATATGCTGGCGCTATAAAATATTGACGCACATACATTATGGTTCCAAACAATTATATATTTTGGATATATTATAATGGTTATAATATAGCACCTGTTATTTATTGAAGTTTGGGGTCAAGATCTACCCATTGCTGTGATAATACTTAATGGGCATAAGTAAACAACTGTCATAATATATGGTAATGCTTGCATGATACATAACGGTTTCATGTTACGACTGTTATTTATTTAGTAACATAGATAATAGTTTGCATATAAGAACCATGACTTTTAAGAAACTTAATAACGGTTTCACATATACAACCATAATGAAATAAGTACATAAATAACTGTTTCTAAAAAAGAGCCTAAACATATATAATACATTATGGTTTTTATATAATAACTATGATGCATGGATATAAGAGCCTTCAAGTGAGAGTTTTAAATCTTGTTGAACTCCTCTATATATGTAATAGAATAGTAGTACCTTTGACACCTTGTGGCTGTGCAATTTGGCATGGATCAAGACATTCCTGGCATTGTGGGAAGAAAGTGATAATTTAAGAATTGATATATATATATATTATTTTTCCTCTTTACATAAGTTAAACCCTAGAAAGCAAAGGACTCTTGGAAAAATATATACCCCTATCAAAAAAGGCAGAGGGGTATGCAAACTATAACACCTCAAACCAAACAATCAAGTATTTTGTAATGCCCCAAATTTGAATTAAGGGCTAAAATTGATGATTGAGAATGTAATTGTGAATTAGAGTGGATTATTATGTGTTTTATGACCATTTTAGTTAATATGCCAAAAATAAAGGAGAAATTAAAAGAATGAAATTATTGGCTTTAAGTTGGTGATTAATGGAAAAGTAATTACTAACTAAGAGAAAAAGGAGAAGTGCGATTAAATGGTTAATTGAGGGATTAGAGTAGGTAATTAGGTGTTTACTTTATTAAGACCAATGACCATGAGACACTTGGCAAGCTCACATGTGGGGAAAGTATCAAGAAAAGTCAAATGCAATTAAAAATAATTTCTCTCTCCTCTCTTCCCTCTTTGTGCGCTGAAACTGGTATGTGGAAGGGAGTGTAATCATTTTCCTTCTTCTCTAAGCTCATCTCTCTCATTTTTGTGCTACAATTGTTGGCTAAGGAGAGAAGAAGAAAAGATGCACTTTAAAGTAAGAAGAATACCTCAAATGCTCAAGCTTCCTTCTCTAAAGTTGTTTCTTGAATAAAGAGCTTCAAGTTGATGTAGTGTCCATTGGTATTGGTTTGTGATTTCAAGAGATTGTGAAAGTTGGAGGATCAAGAAGTCCTTTTGGAAAAGTTGAAGAGGTAAGTGAAACCAATCTATCTATCTAAGTTTTGTGCCAAATGGATTAGTATTGAATTTCTAGGAATTTATTGCCTATTTTCGAAAATAAGGGTCATTGAGCATTTGACATGTTATTGGTATGGAAATGGTATATTTGGAATGTATATGGATAGATAGGATTGATTGGGGATTGAATGATTGAGTTTAGTGATTTTGAAAATTTAGTGTTTAATGTTGCCCAAGACTAAAGCATGATAATGGAGTAGGAATTTGGTTGTTTCAATGGTTCTACTGGATTCCTTAAGTGATTTTGTGTGGGGATAGCTTTGGTTGAAGTTTTAGGTTATTGGAAACTCTTGGGAAAATTCTAGTGAATGCTGTCATTATTTCTGCGTTTTCTAGGTTCTGATGCATATCACTCGAGTGAGGGGGTGTCACTCGAGTGAGTCAGTGTAATTCTTCCTTTTAGCTTTAGTTTCTACAGTGCACTTCAATAAAAAGTGCAAGAGTGTTGCCTTACTTGAGAGTGAAGTGAATCATCACTCGAGTGAGGGTGTATTTGACACCCTAAACTTGCCTCTTGGGTTGTCACTCACAAGTAAAGTGCAAGAGTGTGTCTCAACACTCGTGAGAATTCAATATCTACCCAAGTGAGAAGTCTCATGCTCGAGTGCTCCTTTCCTTTGAAATTTCCATCTGCTCTCAGGTTCTCACTTCCTGTTCTTCACTCTTTAGTGCTCGAGTGAAGCATTTGGCTATCACTCGAGTGAGGTCTTGTATGCTCGAGTGTCTCTGCCTCTAGAAAAGTTCTTGTGCTCTCGGGTGCTCACTCACTATCCTTCACTCTCAGATACCCGAGTGAGGCCGTCTTCACTCGAGTAAGACAGTGAAAAATGTCAGTGTTTGTGCTTCCAAAAGGGGATCCTTAGGGTAGTTCTCCCAACCCTTTAGGGATTTTATTAAAAGCATATATGAGTACTTGAGAGACAATAATGATAACCAATATAAGTATTGTGAAGGTATTGAGTAATGGTCTAAGTGATAATGCATCGTCCTTAATTATGAATTTAGGATTCGATATCTTCCCGGAGTGTAGAAGGCGTGTGCCTGCTCAAGTACGGAAAGACTAAGGTAGTGACACTTTATCCTATATCATGTATATTTCATTGCTTGTTTACATTAGTCATTGAATACAGATATAGTAAGGGAACGTGGCGTAAGCCCGATCTCGAATACAAATATAGTTGAGAGAACGTGGCGTAAGCTCGACCTTGTATACAGTGAAGGGGATATGGCAGTGTGCCTGGCCTCGAATATTGATTGCTACATTATGATGTATGCTTACTTGCTTTATTTAATTATTCATCATATACGTAAACTGTTGCTACTGGGATTCTTTTGAATCTCACTCTTTCCAAATAACATTTTTAGACAGGGCAAGTAGATCAAGAACCAAGCAAGTGGATAAGGACGATCAGGACTATCGGCGGTAGTCTTAGTTAGATATTTAGGTTTTATGCTGAACTGGTTATCATTTTGGATAAATGTATATGGAATAAATCATATGAGTATTGTTTTTTGTAATCCCCAGTACGGATGCTGAGATGGGCAATGATGCCCTGTATAAACTTTTGGATTAATGTTATTATCCTGGGTGAACATCAGGAATTGTGCTTATACTATGTTATTATACATGTGACAAACCGAATAGGCCTATTGATTTTATGAATGAATGAACGGAGATCTATTTGTACAAGTGTTTTAAAAAGTTTGAAATTGTTCTGGATCTCTTATTCGATTATAAAATGTGTTTAAATGCTAATCATAACCTTGATTCAGTGCAGGGGTTACATATTTAACCAAAGTATTTTAGATATCGCAAATAAGGATGCTCAACATCCAAATCATCAAAATACAAAATTAGTTCAACTAAAACCCACATCACAATGTCAAATTAAATCCCTAAAATTTTCAGTAAACAAAATGAAATGTAGAAGTCTTAGGGTTATGGCAAATAAAAAATGACATAAATATGAGCTCTATGAGCACAAAAGAGCCCTTAAGCCTCATTCTATAGATACCTTCCCTTGTTCCTTACTAGAACAATCACCTGAAAAATGTTAATATAAGGGATGAGATTCCACGTCTGAGTAACTATTAAAAGTTTCTACCCTACACAAGCAAACTACATATGATAAAATGAAATAAATGATTACATATATGTTTATATGTACCATAATCCTCATACAAAACAATTACAAATTCAATCATCATGATGCCAATTTATATTTTCATCACAACATGTAATATACAATTATGCAATATACAAGATGCAACTTCCCTTATATCACCATCCATCCTTATACCACTGATTAGAGCCATAGGCTAACACATAGCCCAACATAAATCTACCCTTTTGACTGGATTGTCCCAAGCTCACCAGTTCTTATGATACACCCGGCCAAAAGTGTAGAGCTTAAGCCTGCATTATGGCTTTCTTCCTTAAAAAAGCACAACTAAGGAGGAGTCATATGTCTTACAGCTCCAATACAATCCCAGCCAACGGAAAACATGGAAGAAGGGGCCCTGACAAGTACTATCCATTATGAACCAAGTGATGGCATACCACATGGTTAAAAATCTCATCATACAAATTCCTACTTGCTCCAACCCATCACAAATGCATCCGTCATGACAAGTATATTCAATCACCAAAATATATAATTATCATTAAAAGACAAGGTACAATAAATCATGCTTCCATTCGTAGCAAATATCATCACATATTTAAAGAAATGCCAAAAAGGAAGCAAAAATCCAACAATACATTAATTATAATTAAATTATTAACTAGCACAAATATCACCACATATTTAAAGAAATGCCAAAAAGTAGCTAATGAATACAATAGGCACAGTTGGGTAGAAAAGTTATATAAGTATATATATGTAAAAAGAGAGAAAGATATATGATGAGTATGATGCTGAAAAGGTAAGACCTGCTATCATAATGAGTGAAGAAAAAGACAATAGATGTGAAAAGGTTTATGAATCAAGGATATATAGACGTGGCACAAACATACATACATACATACATACATACATACATACATACATACATACATACATACAATATTGCATTATTGATTAAGGGAAAAAATGTGGGAAGCTAAGGAAACTCAAACATGAAAGCTGAGAAAGGAACAAGAAAAAAAAAGAAGAAAAATAAAAATTGGGTAGTATATTCACCATATATAAACACCAATAACAGGAAGGCAAGTAGGGTCTTTAAGGGGGGGTGCGCGCACGTATATCTACACAATCTCACAACAACTGTGATAGTTGAAAAGGGTGTAGGTCCTTATTGATGGAAGAAGAATGAATAAATTAATAATGTAAAATACAAAATACAAGGATGAGAGGAAAATTGTGGATCTAGAGAAAACTAATACACACACACACCCACGTTTACAAACACTCACAATTGATAGAAATATAGACATATATATTTATATATATACATACTCACACACGCAGAAATGGGGTAAGTCAGGAAGTAGAGATATGTATTTATATAAACTAACACACCCACCAACAGTAAAAGAGAAGGGAATGGGTATGAAAACTAAACATAATAAGCATACACGCACAGAAAAATAGTGGATAAAGAGAGGGTTGGTTGACAAGACAATCATTATTAAAATAATGGTGAAGGAAGAACAAGGATATTGATTGAAAAGACTTTTAATCTAGTAGAGAAAGCAGAGCATGGAGGGAAAATGGAAAGCAGAAGAAAGAAGAAACATAACATGAAAGTGCGACGCCTAAGGTTGCTGAAAGATTAAGAAAATAGAGTATATATAGGAGAGAGAATTAGGGTTAGGGTTTGTTTTTCGCTAGAATAATAGTTTTTTTTAAGAAGATAATTTTTTTTGTTCTTTATTACTTCTAAATGGTAAGACAAGTTTAGACACAGATACTCATATATTAGAATGAAAAATAATTATTTTAAGGAAGTATTTTATTTGTATTTTTTATAGATTTTTTTTACTTGATGTTTCTCTTAAATTATTAATTTACTTTATATTGTTTTGGCTAACTAAACTATGAACCACAACCACTCTAAGTTAAAAATAGAAGATGTTACAATTCTTTCCTCGTAAAAAGAATTTTGCCCTAAAAATTTGATACACAATTCTTATTATAGGATGTTACAATTCTTATTCCATAATTGTTTGTCTATCACATCCACAATCCACTCTGGCTCAGCTTTATATGTCATATTATCTCTAAGTTCTATCTCCTCCACTTCAATAACATGGGAAGGATCTAGTTGGTACTTCTTTAATTGTGACACATCAAAAACATCATGAAGTTTTGCAAGCTGTGGAGGTAATGCAATTCTATAAGCAACTAGTCTTACTCTCTCCAAAATTTCATAGGGACTCATGAAATAAGGTAAAAGCTTCTTTGCTTGAATTGCTCTACAAATGCCTATCATCGATATGACTCTTAGAAATACATGTTCGCCTACCATGAACTCCAATGGTTGCCTTCTCCTATCGGCATAGCTCTTCTTTTTACTCTGGGCTGTGAGAAGTTTATGCTAAATCACCTTAATCTTCTGAGTAGTTTCGTCCACCAAATCCGGACCTAGTAAACTTCGCTCATTCAATTATATCCAACAAATAGGAGATATGCACTTTCTTTTGTACAATGCCTCATAAGGTGCCATCTCAATGCTTGAGTGATAACTATTATTGTATGCAAACTCTACCAGATAAAGGTGACTGTCCCAACTTTTTTCCAGCTCAATTGCGCATGCTCGTAATATGTCTTTTAGAGTCTGTATAGTCCTCTCAGTCTGCCTATCAGTTTGAGAATGGTAAGCAGTACTTAACCTCAAACGAGTCCCTATAACATCCTACAATGCTCTCCAAAATTGTGAAGTAAATCGTGGATCACGATCAGATATGATACTTTTTCGTACTCCATGCAACCTGACAATCTCCTTCATATAGATCTTGGCTAATTTTTCAAGAGAGTACTCTACTGCGATAGCCAAAAAATGAGCAGACTTAGTTACTTTATCAACAGTTACCCAAATGGCATTATGTCTAGACATAGTTGGAGGAAGTCCAATGATGAATTCCATATAGATGCTGTTCCATTTCCATTATAGGATCTTTAAATTCTGCAACAACTCAAAGGCTTCTGGTGTTCAATCTTGACTTTCTGACAAGTCAAACAATGAGCAACGAACTCAATCATATCTTTCTTCATGGCTTACCACCACCAATTCCGCTTGAGATCATGATACATCTTGGTTGCTCCAGGGCGAACAATGTATTTGCTCCTATGAGCTTCCTTAAGCATGAGCTTCCTTAATTCTCCATCATTAGATAGACACATTCTTCCTTTATACCTTAATATCTCATCTTCACCCATCTCAAATTCTAACTCTCTTCTTTCATCAATTTCTTCCTTAACACCTAATAAATACTCATCCTCAAGCTGAGTGAATTTAATTTAGGGTTAAGGAGAAAATTTATCAACAAAGTTTTAAGGAAGGAGCGTCTAGCACAACTATGTTTTAAATGTGGTAAAAATATGCACAAGGAATTAAAAGTGGAGCATCCAGTATAAAACCATTAAATTTGACCAAACACCATTTGGGGCTTTCTTTTCTTATAATTTAACACCGTTTGGTCAAATTTAATGGTTTTGTGTTGGATGCTCCACTTTTAATTCCTTATGTATATTTGTACCCCCTTTAAAACATAATTGTGCTAGACGTTCATTTCTTAAAACTTTGTTGGTAAATCTGCTCCTTAACCCCTTAATTTATTTCCAGGTTGTACTTTCAATGGTTAATGCTTCCATGGTAGCAATGAATCCTAGCATTACGTCAATTGTTATACTCTACACATCCTCTAGCAATTTATGTTCCCTGACTATCAACTGGGCTAAATGGATTGACTTTCTGCTTAGGTATCTGCTACAGCATTTGCCTTTCCTGGATGATACTTCAACTCATAGTCATAATCCTTAAGAAACACCATCCACCTCCTCTGACATATGTTAAGCATTTTTTTGGTCAAATAGATGCTTCAGACTCTTATGGTCACTAAGGACCTCAAATTGTGAACTATAGAGATGGTGCCTCCAAATCTTCAAAGTAAATACAAATGCAGCCAACTCTAAGTCATGAGTGGGATAATTCTCTTCATGTGGCCTCAATTGTCAGGAAGTATAAGCAATTACCCTGTCATTTTGCATTAGCACACACCCAAGACCTTTTTTGGAAGCATCGGTATACAAAGTGAAAGTCTAAGTAGGATCTGGAATTACAAGTACCGGTGCCGGAGTCAACTTAGTCTTCAAATCCTAAAAAGCTGCATCACTCTTCTCATTCCATACATACGATTGGTCCTTTCTAGTTAACATAGCCAAGGGCATGGTTACCTGTGATAAGCCTTGAATAAATCTCCTGTAATAACCTACTAATCCCAGAAAACTTCTAATCTTAGTAACACTCTACGGCCATTCCCAATTCAACACTACATCAATCTTGCTAGTGTCCACTGACACTCCTTCTGCTGATACAACATGGCCTAGGAATTTTACATCCTTTAACCAAAATTCACACTTAGATAACTTCACATAAAGCTTATGTTCTCTCAACACCTATAACACAACTCTGAGATACTCTTTATGCTCTTCTTTATCCTTAGAGTAGATAAAGATGTCATCAATGAACACCACTATAAACTTATTCAAATAGAGTATTGGTTAGCCCAAATGGCATAACAAGAAATTCATAGTGGCCATAACTAGTTTTGAATGCAGTTTTTGGAATATCTTCAGCTCTGACCCTTAACTAGTAGTAGCCTGATCTCATATCAATCTTGGAAAATATGGATGCTCTGGTAAACTATTCAATTATATCATCGATCTTAGGCAAAGGATATTCATTCTCTATGGTTGCCTTATTCAATTGGCGGTAGCTGTAACCCCCTCACCGTAATTACATCCGGATTACAAAATTTAAGTGAAATAGAGACCAATAAGATAAAACCATAATTTTATAATCCCACATCCAAGAGATGGGGTATTTCGAAAATCAGTTCAAAACGTAAATACTCTTGGTCTCACATTCACGTACGGATATAACTACTTGAGAAATCAGAGTACATAATAAATATCAAAGTGCGGAAACCAAAATCTCGGCAAACCCCGGGTTAATACATATAACTTGGGTTTAATATTTCCCAACAACGGGGATTACATATCCAAATATTCACATTTACATCTATATACATTCGGTAATACCGAAACCAAAATAAGGATAACCAACTACCACTAAGTTCTCGGAGTAAACCTAACTACTCCTGGTTGTCCGCTTCCCTTTCGAACCACTCGCCCTGTCTGAAAAGATTAATCATTTGGGAGGGTGAGATTCTAAAGAATCCCCGTAGTAACAACTTTTTCATACCACATGCAATCACAGAATATGCATACAATTCATCTCATACAGCAACACAAGTCACTCCACCATCATCCCCTTTTACCGCCGGGAAGGCATACGACCTTCACCCGAACCGTTGTTAGCGACTCAGGGACTATTGGCGTGGCAGTGCATACAAATAGCCACACGGCTTACATATAGCCTTTCGGCTTTCACAAATGGCCCGTCGGCCTTCACAAATAGCCTTTCGGCTCACAATTAGCCTTTTGGCCCACATATACACATACATCGCACCCTAACCTCATCCCCTTTTACCGCCGGGAAGGCATACGACCTTCACCCGAACCGTTATTAGCGACTCAGGGACTATTGGTATAGCGGTGCTTCCACAGTTTTCACAAAACTTGCAGCATACGATATTCATTTCAAAACAATGACATAATATACATACAATGTATCACACAAGGTATAAAGAAAGAGTCACTACCTGTATCTTTCCTGACTGGCTCCGGCACCATGGCCACGCGAGGGCGACAAATGTCAAATCCTATATCAATTAGGGACAACCAATCAATCTCTTTTCCAAATGTATATTTTGATAATACTCTAAGTTGGTTATCATTTAGGACTCTTTAGGTGGCTAAAATAGGCCTAAACATATGCCTAAAGGGTTGGAAGAAGCTACCCAAAAGACCCCTTACTCGAAGGCAAAACACTCATTTTTGGTCTTCTCACTCGAGCACAAATGCTCTCACTCGAGCACGAGTACGGACATCACTCGAGCACAACAGAAAGTGAGACTGCGAGTGAGCACCCGAGAGCACACACACAGCTCTCCAAGCACTGGATCACTCGAGCACAGCCAGGTGTGCTCGAGCACACACCCCTTACCCGCGAGTGAGAAAGTACACTCGTGCAACTTTCCCGCGAGCATCAACCCGAGAGCACCAACTCACACCAGAAGCACAAGCTCACTCGAGCATGACCCCCAGTGCTCGAGTGAAACGGCTATGCTCGCGAGTGTCAAAGCACACTCTTGGCATCACCCAGCGAGTGAGGACCCGAAAGCAACCTCAACTCCGGACTCGCACCGTCACTCGAGCAGAACCATGCTCACTCGAGCATGTTCTTCGCTCACTCGAACACAAGGCGATGCTCGCGAGCACAACCCATAAAACCCAGATAACTCGAAGCACAACAGGGAAAAACTTGCATATCACTCGAGCACGTTCTTCCTCTGCTCGAGTGATGTGTATCAGAGACCAAAACGCAGCCAAAAACCAGAAACACCAGATGATCAAATTCACTCCCAAAGGTTCCCCAAACTCTTCCCAATGCTCATACACACTAAGCACTAACTAGGGAACATATTGGCCACTTCAAAAACACCTCAAAAACCAATTTGACCACAATCAATCACTAAGGTCTCAATGACACACCATATCCAAATTCCCTTAACATATCTCCAACATTCCAGATCTTATCCAACAATCAAATAACTCTACAATAACTCATTTTTAACATCAAACACCATGAAACTCCTAAAATCCATATTTGGTGCAATTTAGGTCAAATTTCCAGATTTGACTAAACTTAGCCAAAAATCATAAACAATATATCAAAATGCTCTAAATGCCTACCTCTTCTCTTTGCCCAATTCAGAACCTTGATTCCTCAACTTCCAATTTCGAATCAATGTCCCAATCAACACTATTCAAGACTCTACAATCATCACAATGTAGCTCTCATTGAGATGAACAATATTAGAGAAGAGGATTGGAGCAAAGGAGAATCACAACTTACCAAGATTCAAGCTTTTCTTCTTCCTCTTCTTGCTTGTCCAGCGAAACAATGGAGGAATAGGAGAGAGAAAAGAGAGAGAAAATGAAGTGGAGGAGATGATGATGATGATGGAGATGTCACTCTTTCTCCCTACACACACACAACCGCACAAGAGAGAGAAGGAAGAGAAAAAAGTGGTATTTTGTCTTCTAGTGCCACATCCAATGGCCACCCTCTTGCCACATGTCATCATCCACTCACTCCCTTATGAGCTCACCAAAATCACAACACATAGGATTCCGACCCATAAGAAATGCATCTCAACCCTTGATCTTAAATACCACATGTATTTATTCCAAGATTTACATTACATTAATCATAATAGTGCTTAATTACACCAATTACAATGATTATCATAATCATTTGCCCTAATCACAAATCGGGATATTACAGTAGTCAATACATAACCTCATAATCCCATCTTTCTTCTTTACAAAAAGCACAAGCGATCCCCAAGGAGATACACTGGGCCTGATGAAACCCTTTTCCATCAACTCCTTAATCTGCTTTTTCAATTTTGCTAGTTCTGACCAAGACATTCGATAAGGAGCTTTAGAGATAGGCCCCGTCCTGGGTGCAAGATCAATAGGGAACTCTACTTCTCTCTCTAGGGGTAATCATGTCATCTCTTTTGGAAATACTTCCAGAAATTCATTTACCACTTCAATGTCTTCTACCCCTTCTTCCACTTGAATAGAGAAAAACACTATGTATGCAAGACAACCCTTACAAATAGACTTTCAACTTGTACTGTAAATAACAGTTGTGGTCTACTAGGACTCAAATAGTTAATAGGGAGAGATATAGTCTTCCTCTTACAACCAAGGATGGCATCATTTGCCAACAACCAATCCATTCCTACTATCACATTAATAACCTTCATGGATCAATCAATTCCCCCACACATAAACATTTGTACTCCTGAACAAAGGCAATGAAGTACAAATTTCTAAATTTAAATCACTAATGCATTTGAAAGATGAGCAATTTCATAATTGGAAAGCAATGTATCAATTAATCAAATTCCTTAAGTCAACACTAATCATAGTCAAGAGATGCAAAGAAATTAGCTAACCACACAATCCAAAATATTATAATGAAGCACAAGAGAACTCTCAAGAAAATAGTGTTTAACTCATCTCTCCTCATTGTGGTCATTTCACTCTAATTCACTTAATCAATACCTTTACCATAGGCTTGTAACAACTCTAACTTCTCCACAACTAATAGCACTTAATGCAATGAATCAAGAGGGCTTTAAAGGCTTGTAATGATGGATGAATGTTAGATGAAATGAATTAAACAGAAAAAGGAAATATTGATATGCAAGTCTAAGTTAATGAATAAATTCATAGCATCTAAATAATTTGATAATCTTTTGCCAATTCTTTTTCTAAATCATGAACAAATGACTTCTTAATATTTCTTTTGCTTTTCTTTCTCTCTTTCTCTTTTTTTTTCTTTTCTTTCTTCTTTTTTTTTTCTTTGTTTTTTAACTATATACAATTTTTTTTATTTTTAAACTAAACTCTCTCCTTCTTTTCTTTCTTTCTCTTTTTTTTTCTCTTTTTTTTGGTATATACATGGCATTTCAATATACACATTGTTCAACTTTCTATTGGCAAATCACTTTGATTTTAGAATACTATGAACACTATGAATAAAATAACATGCATACAACATAGGAATGACTCAAAGGGGTAAACAAATGGTGATGAATGAGGGCTTGTGTTTGGGTGAAAGGGTTTAGAATTGAATGCCTCTTTCATTTCCATTACACTAATGTAAATGCCACTTCGAAAAAAAAAGTAGAAACAAGTTCTAGAAGGTGAAAAACCAAGTGAACATGCACACATGGAAAGAATTCAAGGCTCAATTAACCTTCCAACAAGGTTTCTCTCTAATGCTCACTCTAACACAATCAATTGCATAAGAAGCTAACCACAATGCATTCACTTAACTAATTTGAATGCTAACCTTACAAACACAATTAATCAAAACATTGCAATCAATTATAAGAATGCTCAACTCTTAAAAGCATTAATGATGTGGAAACTTTCTTTATCAAAACAAGGAGTTAACAAACTCCAAAATGTGGGTTCATTTCTCTTCCTATTCACTTGAAAAGCAAAATATGGTTTTAAAAAGTTGCCAAAATACTAGATCTCATAAAAGCTCAAAGAATTACCCACAAAACACATTTCTAAAGTGGCAAATACGACCCTTTACCACTTAGGACATGTATCAAAGTAGTTATTCTTGAAAAAAAAAATTTGCAAAATTTTCTAGTTAATGCCATTTCTCATTTAAAAACAACCAAATAGTAGGATTTGAAATGTATTCCCTCCCCCACACTTAATCAACACATTGTCCTCAATGTGTAAAGCAATTAAGCAACTCTAAAAAGAATGCTTAGCAAGTTAAATTTAAGGCACAATGGTAATTAAGTAGGGTAATGGCCACAAATGTAAAGCATACAAAGGGAGTTCTTATTAAGCCTACTAAACTAAGCGACTTCTACCTTTTTCTACTGGATTGTGTCCCTCCCCCACACTTATCTTCCTCACACAACAATTAAACCCAAAGAAACATAAGAATCAGGAAGAAAACAAGTGAGGAAAGAGACAATCTGTGTTAAAGAATCTTGAGTCGTTGAAGGAGAAGTTCTCATCCCTAATGAGAATCATGCATTTGTCTTTAAAAACAACTTCTCCCACATTGGATTTCCTTGGTGGAGGTGGCTCAGGATCAATCGGAAGAGGTCCAAGGATGTACTGTGGATGTTGGTTCGTCCGACGACCTTTCCAAGGATGTGCCTGCAAAGGATCCAAGCAAACAGCAGTATCCCATCCAAAAATAGAAACATGGAGAGATTTCAAATGAAGTAAAGGCATATTAAGTTCCAAACTCTCTAAGTAACTATCACATCCAAGAAAATCAATGGTACTCCCATCAGTAGGAGTCAACAAACAATTAAATTCTCTTGTGTTTTGTAAAGTGGAAGGTGTGAAATCCAACTTAATGTTGGGGTACACCACATCATCATTGCAATCACAAGAGATGGAAGGGAAAAGAGTGGAAGAAGAAGGAGAATTTTTCAAATCATTACCACCCAAAACTTTTGAACTTTCAAAAGAATCATTTTCCTTTTCTATATCGGGCTGCAAATCACAAGAAAGAAGCATATGGAAAGATTCATTTTCATGTGTAAAATCATCAATTAAAGCATTTGAATCTTTTCGTATGAAGCTATCATGTAATTCATTAGAATCAAGAGAAAGATCCTTTGCTAGGCTATGGTCTTTACCACTCACATCAACCACAGTGGCATTCATACAAGATTCAACATTTTCACAAGTGTCATGCTTAAAAACATCAATAGTACAAGGAGATGCATCAAGATGAATGGTAGAATCAACCACTTCATTAAATGCTTTCTTTCAAAACTCAACAAGTAAGTGGCATTTGTCATGATAGCAATCAACACATATTTGATCTACCACACAAGAACATGAAGATATATCATTCAATTGACTACAAGCATCCCTAGTACTATGAAGAGAAGCATTTTCAACAATAGAAGCATCACACAAAGAAGTAGAAGCACAGTCATCAACAAGTACAATCGAATCACTACTACTTAAACTAATGGGTGGAGCAATTACATTTTCAAACAATTGAGGGGATTCAACAATGATTTCCTCATCCACCTCATCATCACTCAAATCATGAATTGCTTCACTAGTTAAAGTAGTAGAAGAGTCTACTTCTATAAGGATAGGATCATTACCGAATAGTAAGGAAGACTCTTCAATACTATTTTGAACTTGCTCTACTTCATATGTTTGTGTGGGAATAGGCACCGGAGGTTTGAAGTCTTCCACTTGTGAAGTGGCATTTGACCCTTGAGCTTGGACTCCTTGTGCCTCTTCTTGTCGGTCATGGGGCCAAGGGGTTCCATCTTCACCTCTTGTTTTTACCTATAGCATATGAGCAAAGTATGCTTTGAAAAACCCATCAATGTCTTTTAATTGCTCTTCTATCTTCCTAGAGCTTCCAATTGTGCCTTGATGGAAGAGTAACTGAAGGTATGGCTCTTGGAGTGCTTCATACTTCCTGGTCAATGCACTTGTTAGGGAATCTATGTTGTGGGATGAGAAGAGGGCATCCAATCCACTAGGTTGAGGGGTAGGAGATGGTGGTGGAGGTTCATAGAATGATGGAGAAGGTGGTTCATAGGGAGTTCTACATTGGATGGAAGTAGGGGAAAATGGGGGAAGATGAAATGGATATGATGGTTCTTGATAGAATGGAGTGGGTGATTCTTGATGGAATGGGTAAGGAAAGGTGGGTTCATGGTATGATCTATAGGGTGGGTGTTGTGGGTAATGAGATTGGAATGAAGGTTGTTGGTATGGTTTATGATATGGAGAGTGGAATGGACCATTATATTCTTCACCAATTGGACTATCTTGACATCTCATCTTGGCTTGAAGAAGCTGCAATGTTTGTTGAATAGCATGGATGCTTTCAGAGATGGACTCTTTCCTTTCAGTCGAATCTGCTACAGAAGAGTGAGAGTGAACGGATAAACCTTGATTACCATTAAACCAAGCCATGAAATCCAATCACAATAAATTCCAATGAATCACAAAGAGGATTATCTAACAAAAAACTATAAAAACTAAGGGGGGAAAATCTAAGAGAACACAAATGCAAATGAAAAAGGGGAAAATGATTTCAAAATGACAAAAGATGCAATATGCTTTGAAAAACATGCAAAACTATCTAAACTAACTAAAATGCAACCTAAAGGCTTAAGGTACCAATTAATCAAAGATTGACACTTAGCTACTAAGGAACCAATTACTTGGCTCCCCGGCAACGGCGCCACTTGAAGAAACAGGCTTTGTCGGCTTTGTGCCTTAGTAACCTCTTCAAAAATAACCAAGGATTGCAATATAGGGTGCAATCCCGGATCGTCTCTCGAAGAGCCTTTTATTAATTACCTAGAAATTAAGTGTGATGATTAATATAAACCAATTTAAAAATGATTTTTTGCTTTTTAAATATCAAATAGGTTGCATGAAAATGTAAATGCCTACACTACAATATTTTTTGGTATTTTTGGATATAAAATGATAGTGGAATGAAATGGATGAAGTGAATCTCTTGAAAATGGTTTGCAAGGGCAATCATAGTTCATCTAAAGATAATGGGAGTTCAATTTACTAGCTTAGTCAAAAATGCCCAAAAGACCCTTTGAGCTAGCTTAAGTTAGATTGATTAAACACTTCCACACCGGGCAAGGTTTAACCCCTCTAACCAAAACTCAATACAAAACACTAGCAATTGCAACCAAAGTCCCTCAAAATAATAAACCTCAAACACCATTAAGTCTAGTGCATTAATCAATGATTATTCCTAAACCTAGAAAATAATCACTTCTTAAAACACTATTAAAAACCACTTTGTATGCAATTTATGAAATCACTAAGTTTTCTAAAATACCAAACCCCATCAACCGATGAGTCTAGCACCAAAAGAGAGGAACCCCTACTCTAGAGGTGCTATTAAGCACTCTTAGGTGTGATTTAAATTAATTAATGTAATTGGTTTAATGCAACTCCAAAATCAACTCAATATCTCAACAATACCATGCAAGATAATAGAGAATCAAAAGAATTACACTTAAACATATATGTAACCACATATATTGATGAGCACAAAGTTCAACATCAACTAATTTAAATCACAAATTAATCCAAACTAAGTACTTAACCAAGTCGCAAAGGTCTAGCAATATAAATACAATCTCCAAGACAGAAAATCATAATTACAAAGCTAAACAAATGGATTAAAATATAAAACTCCCCTTTGTAGTACTTAGAACTCAAGCCCTTAGCTTCCATCTTCAAGAGTTGGGAAATTTAGCCATTGCCAACCATCAACAAGGCATCTCCAAACAATTTCAAAGCCTCAGCCATGAGAACACCAATTAAACTTGACAAATTAACAATGGGTATAGATAAATCAATGATCTCAAATGGGACAACTAACAGAACAGAGAAACCAAGTTATGACAGTATGAAACCAGAGAGAAGAAATGAAATCTGCTTGCGGTTGAATTGAGTGAAGACAGTCAGTGAAGGGATTAGGTGGTGTGGTGGTTAATTGATGGTAGCTCTTCCTTCAGATCCCTAACGACAGCTCAAAACTCATGGCACTTTGTTTCTCTGCTATTCCCTCGCTGCAGCTCGAACTTGACAGTGACAAGATGCCGACGATGGTGCTGAGATGAAGCAAAGATGGTGCTGAGCGTGAAGATCACCGCTCACGCCTCTGGTTCAGCTCCCATGCTCCTACTCTAAATTGCAGCCCCCTCTCTCTGAATCCTGACCATTTCCAGCTCCTCCAATCCAGTTCTGAGATGCTTCTCTGCCGCGGCTATAGTTCAGGATGATGCTCGCCAGCGGCTGTAGTGGTGGTGGACGGTGCCGCCGGCGAGAGAGGAAGAAGAAAGTGAAGGGAATGAGAGGTTGTGTTGTGGCTCTGTGATTTCGCGTCTGCCTCCCTTTGTATATATCCTCAGCTCACTCTCGGGTCCCCTATATCTAGATCTCCATGTCCACAACCAAGTCGGGTATGTTGCTCAACGTCTCTATTTCGGATCCCTTTTCTACAGAAAGTTAGCCCTGGTCAAAACGCAAGTTTTCTGTTTTGACCAGGGACTAAAGTGAGGATTTGGAAAGTTCTTTAAGGGACTCAATTGCATATTTCAAAAATATTTCTGGGCTCAACTACGAATTTCAAAGCTTTTGGGCCCTTTTCTCTAATTTTCTTAGTCCTCTTTTCTTCATTAACTGTAATTTCCACAAAAATATGGGGGCCCTTTCTGTGATTTTTCTCAATCTTTAAAATATTAATTTGTCCTCCAAAATTTCCAATTTTCTTCCAAACCACCTACAATGCATGAATTAATGCTTAATAATGCAATAATGTCCCAGAAAATACATTAAAACCCCAAATTAATCATGAAAAATTCATATAAAAATATGGTTCAATCAATAGACGAACAAGATCTATAGTTGAGGTCCTACCATCAAAATCAATTGTACAATTTAAGCAAGCCTTAGAAGTTCTCATCGAGGCTCCCGCCGGTGTAAAAACAATTATGTCAAAAGGCAATTAACATATATATAAATTCAATCGAGTCACACAAGCATAAGATATAAAAGAGTGTGTAGCACTAGAATCAAATAAAGCTTCAATTTCAAGGCCTTAGAGTTTGAGAATACCTTTAATCAAATTTGGTAAAGCACTTGCCTCTTGATGTGATAGTGCAAACATTCTGCTTGGAACTGCAACTCTAGCATCATTGGCTCCTCAAGAGCCTTCCTCACATAACCTGAAGACGTGGCCTAGCTTCCTACAATTATAACATATCAGACAATTTTCCTAGTGCATTCTTCCACACTTGGCACTCTTTTGACTATTAACATGCTAGCGACAAAAGCTCTGGAGCCTCTATAAGAGTTGTCCCTTAGTAAACTGACTCCTCTAAGGACCACTGACATAACTTCTTGAAGGTCTACCAAAATGATTCCTTAAGGGCTGACTAAACCACTTCTTCACACCACTGAAGCTATGATTGTGCTTCTCAGTGATTCCCCCTATAGGTCTCATGGGAGGTATAGATCTAGCTTGGAATCCTTTCATTCTCTCAGCTTCTTCTCCTTGCTTGCTTTTAGCAATGGTGTGTAGCTTGTCACATATCTTTTCAAAATCCTTTATCTCACCAAGGAATGGTGACAAAGACGTTTTCAATTCCAGCCTAACTTTCTCCATTAATCGATCACACATCCATTTAGAGTTGTTTTGTAAATACTTGCAAAACTTAGATAACTCCGGAAAATTCTTTTTCATGTAAATTTTCTTTCTTGAATGTAAGGAATTCAGTCTCTTTTGCTACTCTGATAGAAGTAGGGAAATGATACTTTTCAAACTTTTCCCTAAACTCTTCCCAAGTCATCTCAGCCTCAACATCAATTTTGGTGCGTTCCTACCATTCTTAGGCTACTTTCTACATCAATTGCTAATAAACTAGGAATTGATCTCAATAACCTTGAAAATCTTTTCCAGACACTTCAATCATTCTAGCACTTCAACTTGGTCAAGCTTCCCCTCAAACATTGGAGGAGCAGACTTCCTAAAGTTTTCCCAAACTTCAGTGATGAATGGGGTGTTGTACAGAGGATAGGAATTGCTATCGCCTCTTGATTTGGTACCTATACGACTGTCACCTCTAGAATGATATTCATTAGGATTATCTTCATTAATGAGACTCTTCTCCTTATCATGATCACCACCTTGGCCTCTTCTTACTGCCAGTTCATCTTCATGTATGCTCACTTTCTCTCTGACATCCAGGACTGTATCCTGTAAGTCCAACAAGATGGCACTGTTATCCAAGGAGGAGGACCATTTTGACAAGGAGCGAGGTTGAATAAGTCTTTTGAGTCCTCACCATCCTCCCTTCCTATAAAGAACACCACAAGGATACTAGGTAAGAAACAAATAACCAAACAAATTCTAAATCTAAATAAAAGGAAGTGCACATGCTATGGTATTTAATTTGCCACGACCTATAAAAAGTTTAAAGAAAATAGTTAGAAAATCAACAACATAGCCATGGAACGTTTGGGCTCTGATACAAAAAATGTAACACCTTAAACCAAACAACCAAGTACTTAACCAAAGTATTTTAAATATCACCAATAAAGATGCTCAATATCCGAATCATCAAAATACAAAATTAGTTCAACTAAAACCCACATCACAATGTCAAATTAAATCCCTAAAATTTTTCAATAAACAAAATGAAATGTGGAAGTCTTAGGGTTACAACAAATAAAAAAATGACATAACATGAGCTCTTGGAGCACAAAAGAGCCTTCAAGGCTCACTCCATAGGTGCCTTCCCTCGCTCCCTACTAGAACAAACACTTGAAAAATGTTAATATAAGGGATGAAATTCCACATCTCATTAACTACTGAAAGTTTCTACCGTAGACAAGTAAACTACATATGATAAAATGAAATAAATGATTACATATATATTTGTATATACCATAATACTCATACAAAACAATTACAAATTCAATTATTATGATGTCAATCTATATTTTCATTACAACATGCAATATACAATTATGTAATATATAAGATGCAACCTCCATTATATCACCATCAATCCCCATTTGATATGATGGAAGAGTTTTTGTTATAGAAGTGGATTTTAAAGTTTGTTTGGTATGCCTATCAAATTCTTTTATTATTTTTAATTTATATGCATTTATAGTATAAAACCAACAAAACACCCACAATTGAGAAAACTATCCTCTTTTGTAGTAGTGATATTTCACTTCCAAAAATTGAACATCCACCATCAATAAAAACAATAACCCATCAACTAGGAATTAATTAGAAATCAAGTGCTGATAACAATTAATCTCATTAAAATAAACTCAAAATAAATATTAAAAACAAAATTGTCTTCCTTTCTTTCCATTTATATTGTTAATGAATAGACCCACCAACACACAGCCCTTAAAATTTCACAGACAGAGAAGAATGAAGGAAAAAGCATGGAGAGAAAATTTCATAAACCCAAAAGGAGAGGGCAGAGAGAAACTGACATGTAATAACCTGAGAAGCTTCACGTGAGTATTAATCATAAGAACGACCACTAGAGAAACAAGCAAAGAAGAAAAGAAAGGACGTGACCCAAAAGAAGACCAGAAACAACGACATGAACATTAGAACAAGAGAAAAGCTTTGAACAACATAACTCAGACCATGATATTACAAGATAAGAGGCAAAAACACGAGTAGAGGGTGAGGTGGCCACATGCAAAGTAAACACAAAGCGACTTGTGTTTTAAAAACTACAGAAAATGAAAAATTGACTTGGGGCCCTTTTGGTTCGATCCCATTACACCCTGCAGTGCAGTGCAATGCAATGGTAATGCAATGCAATATTAATTACAGGGGTAGTGTTTGGTTTGATTTTTAAATAAGGTGCAATGAGTTAATATTTTAATAATTATTTAAAATTAATATATTGCACAAAGTCTATTTTACCCTTAATATAATCTTTGTAAAAAAGAAGTTAAGAGTTAGCGGCGGCAAAGATGGAGGAGGAAGAGGTAGTGGCGGCGGCAATGATAGGGGTGGCGGTAGAGGAGGAGCTAGTGGTGGTGGCAGTGGGTGGGTGATGGCGGCGACGGAGGAGGAGGAGGTGGTGGCGAGGTGTGGGCCTGTAATGGTGGCGGCGACAAAGGAGGTGGCGGCGGGTGGGTAGCGGCCGTTGCGGAGGGGAGGTGGTGGTGGCGGTGGCGAGCCTGCGACGGCGGCTGTTGCGGCGGAGGAGGTGGCGGTGGCGGCGGCGGGTGGGTGGCGGCCGTTGCGGAGAAGGAGGTGGTGGTGAAGGTGGCAGCGGCGACCATGGTAGTGAAGGAGGAAGAGGAGGTGGTGGTGGTGGTGGTGGCTGTGGGTTGGTGGTTGCAGTGGCAGAGGAGGAGGTGGTGGTAGTAGCAGTGGCGGAGGAAAAGGTGGTGGTGGTGGCAGCGACAGCGATGGCTGAGGAGGAAGAGGTGGCGGTGGCGGTGGGCAAGTAGAAGGGGCGGATGAGGTAGTGGTGGAGGCGGCGGCGGCGGCGGTGATGGCAGAGGAGGAGGTAGTGGCGGTGGCGGTGGGCTTGTGACAGTGGCGGTTGTAATATCCCAATCTGTGATTAAGGGCTAATGATTTCGAGATTGATTGTAATTAGTGTAATTAAACACTTTTAGAGAAATATGATGTAAGTTTGATAAAAATGTTCATTAGTGATTTGAGATCAAGGGTTGAGATCTATTGACCATGGGTCGGAATCCCATGCTTTATAGCTATGTGAGCTTATGCAAGAGTATGTAGGATGATGAGATGTGGCATAATGTGAACCATGGAATATGGCACAAAAGGACAAAAGCCCACTTTTCTCTCTCATTTTCGGTGGAGTATGGCCAAGGGAAAAGATCACCACTTCTTCATCATCTTTCTCATCACCTTACCATCTCTCTCTCTCTCTTTCTTCTTTCTTCATTTCCGGTGGACAAGCAAGGGAAGGGAAAAGAGAAAGCTTGAATCTTTGGTGAGCAATGATCCTCTTATGCCCTAAACCTCTTCTCTAATGTTGTGCATCTCATTGAGAGCTTCATTGTGGTGATTTCAGAATCTTAAATAGTGTTTATTTGAGTTTTGGACGAAATTAGAAGTTTGAGAATCAAGAATCTGACTTTGGCAGAGTGAACAGGTAGGCATTTGATGCACTTTGATATATTATTTGTGATTTTTGGATAAGTTTGAGAAATTCTGGAAAATTTGCCCTAATTTATGGTTATTTGGAATGAATGAAATTCATAGTGGATGATGTTGAAATTAGCCTATTGTGGAGTTATTTGATTGTTGGAGTTGATTTGGAAAGTTTGAATTGAGTTGAATGAAATTTAGACATTGGGTGTATCATAGAGACCTAAGTGTTGATTGTGGTTTGAATGGTATTTGGGTGTTTTGGAAGTTGCCAATGTGTTCCTTAGGCATGAGTAAGTGTATATGAGCTTTGTGAGAAGTTTGGAAACCATCGGCATTAGTTTTAGCCATCTGAGAATTTTCTGTCATGTGCTGCGATCTGGGTATTCTGATAGCCTTACTCAAGTAAGGGAAGATCATGCTCGAGTGCTGCGTCTATTTTCCCTTTTTTACTTCGAGTTTTGCTTGGGTTCTATGAGTGGAGCTCGAGTGCGCTTCTGTAACCGCGAGTGAAGTTGGTGGTCACTCGAGTGATGGTGAGTCCAAAGTTAGGGCTCCGTCTCGAGTCCTCACTTGCTGGTTATTTGTCAAGAGTGTGCTCTGACACTTGCAAGCATTGTCGTCTCACCCGAGTGCTAGGGGTCATGCTCGAGTGAGCTTTTCCCACTGGTGTGGTATGTGCTCTTAGGTTGTCACTCTTTGTGTTGCACTTTTGGGTACTCGAGCAGATTTGGAGTCTTCACCCAAGTGCAAGTTTTATGCTCGAGTAATGTGAGCACTTTCGGGTTAGGGTAGTTGCTCACTGTCAAACACTCGCGAGTGAGAGCCGTTCTCACTTGGGCACGAGTCGCTCATCACTTGAGTGAGGTCATCTTCACTCGACTGATTCCTTCTAAAATCACTGTTTTGCCTTTCAAAAAAGGGGTTTTTAGGGTAGTTCTTCCAACCCTTTAGGCATATGTTTAGGCCTCTATTAGCCACCTAAAGAGTCCTAAATGATAACCAACTTAAAGTATTATGGAAATATACATTTGGAAAAGAAATTGATTGGTTGTCTCTAATTTGGCATAGGATGTGATATTTGTCGCCCTCGTGAGTCTGTGGAGCCAAAGAAAGTCAGGAAAGATTCAGGTAGTGACTTTTCCTTTATATCTTATGTGATGTATTGTATGTGTGTTATATCATTGGTTCGTGATGGATTCATAAGCTGCAATATTTGTGAAATTGTGTAAGCGCCGCTATACCAATAGTCCCTGAGTCGCTAACAACAGTTCGGGTAAGGGCTGTGTTCCTTCCCGGCGGTAAAAGGGGATGAGGTTAGGGTGTAACATTTGTGATTATGTGAGCTGAAAGGCTATTTGTGGGCTGAAAGGCTATATGTGAGCCGTAAGGCTATTCGTATGCACTGCCATACCAATAGTCCCTGAGTCGCTAACAACGGTTTGGGTTAGGACAGTGTGCCTTCCTGACGGTAAAAGGGGATGAGGGTGGAGTGTGATTTGTGTTGTTGTTGTTATGTGATAATTTGCTTACATGCTATGTGATTATGTGTGGTATGAATAATTTATTACTACTGGGATTCTTTAGAATCTCACTCTTTCCAAATGACTAACATTTTCAGACAAGGCGAGTGGTTCCAAGGATAAGCGGCCAACCAAGAGTGGTTACGGCTAGTAAGGACATACTAGAGTTCGGACCGTTGGTTATCCATTTTGGATTTTGGATTTTGGGATTACTGTGTATATGAGATGTAAATATGAATCTTTGGTTATGTAATCCCCATTTTGGGAAACCTTTAAACCCATTATATATATATATATATAATTAATTCGTGGTTGCCAGGATTTTGGTTACGCACTCTGATATTTATTATATGATATAACTGCACAGGTAATTGTATTCGAAAGTGAATGTGAGACCAGATGAATTCTGTTTTAAACGTTTGGTTTGTTAACCCCATCTCTTAGAGATGAGTGATTATAAAAATGATTTTTGTCTTATTGGTCTCTATTTCACTTAAATTTTGTAGTCCGGATATAATTACCGTGAGGGGGTTACAGCGGTGGTGGTGAAGGAGGAGGAGGAGGTAGTGGCGGTGGCGGTTGTGGCATGATACGGTAAGTGAAATGAGATAAGTAAAATAAAGACGCTGGAAACTTAAGGGTAAATTGGACTTTTTAAACCATGCAATGGGATGGTAATGAGGATTCACAGGGGGGAGGTATGAATGAGGATTACCAATTTTTTAGTAATCATCATTACCATGGTAAACCTTATTACTATGCTAAAGAGCAACCAAACACTCTTATCTTGATAATGCAATCATGATTACCATTGCAAGCATGCAATGGGGTTGAATCAAACGGGCTCTTGGGTGTTTGTTATCTCATTGGGCATTCGGAAGAAAACTAAGCTTCATGTTAAATTCATAATCTATTTAATAGTGTTTTTATGAATCAGGTCGCCAAGTTACATATCCTCGTTTAGTCAACTGAATTATATATGTCAAGTTTGATTTAACTTGCTTGTGAAGTTTTGTCCAAAGATATTTGTTCACTATTGTAAAAATTTCAGATGTACTTGCAATCCGACTAATTCGTTGAAGTACCCATATGAAACCGAAACACCAATATGGATCCCGATTACGTTACATGGTAAATACACCATAAAGAAGAAGAGAAGAGAATATTCACATGAGAGAGAAGAGAAAGTTAAAGTTGGTGTTATATATTGTTCATATTATTTTTTTCCATCAGTCTCACATCCTTTATATAATATCCGTACGTTTATATAAGAATATATATAACTCTTTAACGTACGGTTAAATGGAAATAAACATAAATCTTAAACCATAAAGGAAATACTCCTTTTTTAACCCATATTTCTTCATATTTATACAATAGCCCCAATTTGCATCGGGCTTGAGTCATAATCCACCAAGGGTGGATTAGGTGTGTTCGGATGACTATCAATGAATTATGAAAGCTCCCAGCTTGTCCTTTATGCCTTACTGTTTCTTCTAGAGAAGATCTCCATTACATGAGTGTGGTTGCAATTATTCCATATGAGAATGCCCAATCCGTTGCCTAAAAATAGACTTCATATGATTATATTTTATTAGAGGAACTTCTTTATAAATTTTTAGAAAAAGACATGATTTTAATAGCATAAAAGTGTTAAGATCATGATATTTTGAGAGCTCAATTTTGCAAATGTTTGATAATCTTACAATTCCATCCGTTAATGAGTCAAAGTGAACCCTGCTGATGTGCCAAATATTACCTCAGTGGCATCCTTATTAGTAGCATATACGTAGGATTATGATTGGACATTTTTTTTAAAAAAAAATTACTCCATGTCTAAAAAAGAAAGATCTTCCTGAACTAGTTGTCCAAATCTACCTGGCTCTGGAAAAAAATCTCTCTCCTTTATGTTCTTTATTTGCCATTCATGGGGTCATCTTGCTTACTCACTTTCCTTCCCTCCTTTTATCTCTCTCTATACATATACAGTGTGTGTGTGTGTGTATAAATGTACGCCTTTCTAATCGTCTTCAACCCCGACGCCTCAATCTTTGGGGGATTGGAATGATATCAGGGTAAAACTATACTTATATTGTATATGCATGGAGGACTAAACTGAACTTATTGTGAGGATTGGACTTAATGGTTTGGGCAATGGAATAAAATTTAATAATTCTCAACTAAACACTTCCTTTAGTGTAGTGGATTCGGATTCCCATTCCATAGTTAGCAATGATGACGATTTGAGCAAGAGAGAATAATTGAGAGAAAGAGAAAGATGGAGAGTTTATTGATAAGTTAATTTTTTATAACAAAAAAATTGACAAGTCAATTTTAGCCTTGTTAGTTTCATCTATGTCATCTAATATACAATACTGACTCCTCAAATTTAACAAACGATTTTACTATTAAATAAAATTTAAAAATGCACTTTATATACTTTAATGGTCAAAATAAAATTTGATGCAAATATATAAAGAACTGAAACTATACTTTAGCCATATAAAAATTATTTAATTTTTAAAATTTAACATAATATTTTAAAAAATATTTCTTCAAATATTTCTTTTGTTATTATTTAAAATTATTTTCACAAGGATGTGATGTAACAAATGGTAGGATCACTGTCAATAATTCAAGGCGCATTTGCTTTGCATATATTTTTAGTAAAGAGAATTGGGATAAGAATGAGAATGAGTTTCGATAGAATTAAATAATTTTATTTATTTTATCAATAAAAAAATAAATATCGTGTCCCGAATTTGAGTTTGGTTTGATGAAAACAATATAGAAATTTACAATAGAAAGATGATCATAAATTCAAAATATCTTCAATCGATTCATGGAATAACTTTTGTGAGAATAAAAATATGAACGAGTTTTAATGAGTTTCTTTCGTTAGTAGAAAATATTCTTTATATAAAAAAAAGAATGAGAATAAAAAAGGTTAAAGTGCATAAGTATTTTTTCAGGTATATCCAATGTCCTAAAATATTTTATAGTGCATCCAATACCCTAAAATATTTTTTTATGCGTGTCCATCAACCTAAAGTACTTTTTTTGTTCAATTTTATATATACTTTAATGGTCAAAATAAAATTTGATGCAAATATATAAAGAACTGAAACTATACTTTAGCCATATAAAAATTATTTAATTTTTAAAATTTAACATAATATTTAAAAAAATCATTCTTCAAATATTTATTTTGTTATTATTTAAAATTATTTTCACAAGGATGTGAAGAAACAAATGGTAGGATCCCTGTCAATAATTCAAGGCGCATTTGCTTTGCATATATTTTTAGTAAAGAGAATTGGGATAAGAATGAGAATGAGTTTCGATAGAATTAAATAATTTTATTTATTTTATCAATAAAAAATAAATATTGTGTCCCGATTTTGAGTTTGTTTTGATGAAAACAATATAGAAATTTACAATAGAAAAATGATCATAAATTCAAAATATCTTCAATTGATTCATGGAATAACTTTTGTGAGAATAAAAATATGAACGATTTTTTATGAGTTTCTTTTATTAGTAGAAAATATTCTTTATATAAAAAAGAGAATGAGAATAAAAAAGGTTAAAATGTATAAGTATTTTTTTCAGGTACATCCAGTGTCCTAAAATATTTTATAGTGCATCCAATACCCTGAAATATTTTTTTAAGCGTATCTATCACCCTAAAGTACTTTTTTTGTTCAATTTTACACTAACAATTACGGTAATATATAGGGTGTTGTATACATATGAAAAAACACTTCAAGGCGTTTGATGCACTAAAAAATATTTAGGGTTCTAGAAGCACTTGACAAAATAGTTCAGACTACTGAGTGTTCCATAGAATAATTTAAGACACCGGATACTCTTAAAAAAATATTTCATGTCAACGGATACACCGTAATAAACTTAATTAGGAAGTGGGAAGCCCTACCGCAAGAAACAGTAAAAAGTTATTTTTATTTTTATTATAGAAGAATCCGTGAATGCCACTACTATTATGTTTTATTCTCTTTTTGTCTTGTCTTCCATTAATATTTTATAACGTTCTATTTTTAATTACATTTTTTAGGATCATTTAATGCGCAAAATAAAATAAGATTGATGAGAAAATAACTAATTTTCTACATGAGAAATAGCAAAAATATTTTTAAATAAAATTATAAAGAAAATCATGAGCAGTAGAGATAAAGAAGAATAAGATATTTTGTCTTGTCTATGTCTTGTAAAAGATCTTTTACATCATTGATGGGGTAATTAATCAAAAGTATTTCAGTTTTTCCTTCAGGATAAGGACACTTATTTTTATACTCCCTCCGGTCCTAATTATAAGATAAAATTGATTATTTTGGAGAAATTAAGGAAGCCAATTAAATCACTTTAGAGTATTTATATTTTTAATATCTTTATATTATATATCAGTTTATTAGTCAAATTAAATAGTTTGAAGAAAAAAATAAAAATAAAATAATCTAAAGTGATTTAATTGGCTTCCTTAATTTCTCCAAAAAAATCAACTTTATCTTATAATTAGGACAGGAGGGAGTAATTACTTCTTACGAATGATTGTTTCCCTTATAAATAGCCCACTTTCACACATCATTTGCAGCCAAAAAAACAATCACAAATTAGCACACATCCTCAGTTCTTGCGCCTCTCTCTCTCTCTCCGTCTCAACAGCGCAGCGGCGCCGTCATTACTAGTGGCGGCGTCAAAGATGGTGAAGACCATATATGAGGTTGTGGATGGGTTGAAACCAACCATACTAATGGTGGCAGTTCAACTGCTTTACGTTGGCGTCAACATTCTTTACAAGCTCGCCTTTTATGATGGCATGAACTTGCGAGTTATGATCGTTTATCGTTTTGTTTTTGCCACTGCTTTTATGGCTCCTCTTGCTTTCATATTTGAAAGGTATAATTTAAATTGATTTATTCATTTTTATTTTTCCTCTCTGGTATGTGTCAAGCATAATAGATGTGAACTCTCTCATTAAGCTTAGTGTTGAAATTTAGGTAGCTAGCTTTTTGTTTTTGGGATTAGTTGTTATGAGTATAATATATATTGCTACCCATATGAGAAACTTACTGGGGGACACTACAAAAAAAAAAGGCTTTTAGCGGCGACAAAAGTCGTCACTGAAAGTTTTCAGCGGCGACTTTTTGTCGCCGCCAGGTTGTTGGCATTGCGACCGTGGCTGAAGTATAGGTGACGACTTTTTAGAGTCGCTGCTGAATGTTCACTCTCAGCGATGATATTTTGTTGCCGCTGAAGGTGACTTTCAGTGGTGACTTTTATGTCGCCGCTGATTGTAGCTTTCAATAAAGACTTTTGTCGCTGCTAAAAGTGTCAAATTTTTTTTTTTAAAAATTCAAAAAATAGTTTTTTAAAAAAAATTCGAATTTGAAAAAAAAAATACATTTACAAATACCACGTGTTTACATTTACAAAAATTCCTCCAAGTGACACTCTTCCCGTTCAAACTTGCGAACTTAGGGAGCAGACGCCTTCACGCGCGAGTCTTTGTCAATTGTGCCGAAATGAATCTATATCATATTATTACATATTATTATATATATAATAATATAATAATATCATATATATAAACATACACACATATAATTAATTAATTAATTAATTATATACATATAATTAATTATTAATTAAATATAATATTATTAAAAATAATGAAAAATTAAATAAAAAAGAAAAAAATATTTATATATTTAAATTAAATAATTTTTTAATTAAAATTACTTAATAAATAATAATTTAATATTATAAATATTATTTTTAATATAAAATTATAAATATAATATTAATAACATATATATTATTTTTAAATAAAATAAAATAATAACTAATATAATAATAATATCATAAATATTATTTTAGTCGAAAATATTAATATAATATTAATAAATAATAATATAATTTTAATAATTAAGGTTAAATAGAATTATTTAATAATTAATATTTTAATTTTATAAGTATTATTTTTTAAAAAAAATTAATAACAAAAAATTAATAACAAAAGGCTAAAACTCACACTTTCAGCGGCGACAATTAAGTCGCCACTGAAAGTGCTATTCTCAATGGCGACACAAAATGTCGCCGCTGAAAGTCAATTTTTTTATAGTGGGAGTGATCTGTAAGCGCTCTTTAAGTCTATAACATACCCTAATCTGATGAATTTTTGAGACCCCACTCAACAAACTTCTGATATGCGAAAATAATATTACGTGGACTTTGAAAAGTATGTCAGCACGCTGATTATGACTCATAAATGGTGTAAGCTTAATAAAGTTGTTAATTTTGCATGGAATATGGATTAATAACGCGTTGAATTGATAGATATTCTTGTGTATTTGTTTGCAGGAAGAAGAGGCCGAAGATGACTTGGACTATACTGTTTCAGGGGCTTATATGTGGCTTATTTGGGTAGTATTGAATTACGACATCAATATATATACTTTTAGTTTTAAGTTATAGACTTGGAATTTTTTTTTAAAAAAAATCACACTGTTTATAATTTATGTATATCAGAGGAACATTGGCACAAACATTATACTTGGAGACGCTGACCTTAACAACAGTGACGTTTGCATCAGCAATGAGCAATCTTCTTTCAACAGCTACCTTTATTATGGCCCTTTTCTTCCGGTAATTAATTCACTACTTTTTGGAGTTTATTTTAATTTTGAATCAATTCCATATGATTTATTTTGTTTGCATTGGGTTTTTACAGTTTGCTCAGTTATAGAGAGAGATATATATATATATATATATATTATTGAATGTAAAAAACCACTAATCTTTATTTATAAGATAGTATGGATTCCATGGAATTTCTTTCATTTCATTTAACTCGGTTGCTGCAATTTTATATAAAGGTTATAAATTAAATTTATCGGATTAAAATATCAAATAACAAGAGCCCAACTCAAACAAAACTCAACATAGAAACCTAATTAAAAATCGAGACAATTTTTTTTTTATTTTTTTTAATCAGTAGTTTTACTACTCTTTAGTTACATTTACAGTAAACTTTATCCCCCCCCCCCCCCCTTGCTACTTGTTTGTTTTCATCATCACTTCAAGTCTTCAATATACTCATTTAATTTAAGAGAAATTTAGAGAGATTTTAAAAATAACACAAATAAACATTTTCATGGAGATTTCCTACTTAGCTTCCCCTCGAGTTTCAATCTCGTTTTCTTGGAAGACAAGTAGACATTTTATGGTAAAGGACTAAAGATACCCTTTAACTTTTTTAAGAAGAGTTACTCGCACCATAACCTAGTTGCCTTATCAATTTTCACACATCCCCTTTTGTATTTGCCACTGTCGGGCAAGAGATCCCACCCCGTGAGAATCACATGGTCGAGATACACCAGCAAGATCTACACTCCATCTAATGACAATGTCTTCCACCAACCTTTATCTTCAACCAATTTTCACGCCGCCCTATGGCTTCAACGCCGCCACCGGCAAGAAGCACACCCCTACCTAATAGTAGTGACGACGTTGAGTGTACCAGAGCAACGATGGCATCGTCCACATCCAGCCATAATTTCAGAACACAAATGACTTTCTTTTTCTCTGTTTCGTCTAGGGGTGTACATGGGCAGGGCGAAGCCCTTGCCTGATGTCCTGCCCGAAAATCATTGGGCTGCATTTTACAGCCCAATGCCCAACCCTGCCCATAGAAGCCCAAACATTTTTGGGCTGGGCGTGAGCGGGCTGGGCGAGGGTGGGCTTCGCCCTGTCCAACATTTATCAACCCAACTTTGAAGTTGCTCTTCAAGGAAGCACAAACAGGTTCACAACCAAAAATACCCTACGCACACCTTATGTGGGAAAAAAAATAGCTTCAATGACAATAATCAATATGGAGAGCTCAGAAAAAAAAAAACCTCTTCAATCACCATTAGCCAACCATACCCATTACATTCTTCCTTCTCCAACTGTTGAAAACAAAACCCTCGACCTTAATAGAACCAAGCTCAGGAAAAAAAAAGAAAATCATATGGAGAGAAATCACAAGCTTTACACAACAAATAAATGCTGAAAACAAAACATTCGATCTTCTGTTGTCCAGAAAAAAAAAAAAAACAGAACCAAGCTCAGGAAAAAAAGAAGAAGAAAAGAAAACGAGCACTAAGTTCTAAAACTACCCCATATAGAACCCTCGAACCCTAAGGATCTAGACTAAGCCGAGAAAGAAAGGATTTAGACAAAGAAAGAAAAACAAAACCATAAATAATATATAATACCAAAGGAGCCTAATAAAACAAAACATATAATATAATATAATTATATAAAGTTATAAACTGTTATACAAAAAAATATTTACATCACATATTTTAATATATATAATTATATACCTACTGGGCATGGCCAAATGGGCAGGGCGACATACCCTGCCCGATGCCCGGCCCTGCCCGCTAAAATGCCCAGCTCGATTGTGCCCAATTTTTTCGGGCTACTTTTTTTTGGGCTAGGCAGGGCAATTTTTTATTGGGCCAGGGTGGGCGTACCGGGCTCTGGGCTTCATGAACACCCCTAGTTTCGTCCACCAATGATGCACTAAACTTTCATTACCATTAGGTTAAAAATGGGAGAGGTCTACATCATACAGTCAAAATAACTAGGGTGGAGTGCAACTGGACAAATAGTGGGGCCCACAAGTCAAAATAAACAATAGTGTGACAAATTTAACAGTAAGAACATTTTAGGGCTCTTTTAATCTTTAAAGATATTTTTGCACCCAAAATTTGTTTATGGTGCTTGTGGCTCTTTTTGGAAAAGGTAAAGGGTATTTTTACTCTTTTACCCTCACTTTTTTGATCAAAAATTTGACCAAACCGTCAATGTAGAGGAATTTAACTGAAGTGATATTTTAGAGCCAATTTATAATCATAATAAGTACTTTTTTATCCAAAATTGTTTATGGTGCCGGTAGATCTTCTTGAAAAACATAAAGGATATGGTTTCTCTTTTACGCAACATTTTTAATTATAAAAAATTTAGGGTTAAGATGTAAAAATACCCGTGCACTTTTTCCATATATGCATATGGCACCATATACATTATGTGGGAACAAAAATACCCATCTAAATGGGGTAAAGATGTTAACTCCGTTAATCAAGTCAAACATTAGTTAACTTTTGATTTTGTGGGTCCTATATTAATTACTTTTAAAGGTTAAACTACAAAGGTGCTCATATACATTTTTCAAATATGTATCTGGCACTATATACATTTTTTGGATGTAAAAATGCACACCATCTGCTTCAAACAGAGCAAAAATATGCCATAAAAATATGTCATATCGAAGGTGACCAACTCTAACCACTGTACATGCATGTTAACACTAATTGTTCCATTTTCCCATTCGTTAATTGAGGGAAGAAACAAGGAAGATATATTTAGCCTGTTAACACTATAAGAAACCCATATAATGTCTATTCTAGTTAATTTCTTTTTTCAAAATATTCGAAGGTAACCAACTGTAACCACTGTACATGCCTAGATCATTACAATCAACTTGTATTAAAGCTTCTAAATTCTCACTCAAAGTCAATATCACCTTCAAACCGTGTTTTGATTTTAGAGCCTAGTGAGCTAGATGGTCTGCTACAATGTTGGCTTAAATAATGGAAATCTCATTTTCGGCTTAGGAGATCCCTAGTTTCTAAGATTATTAACTTATCTGTGTGAAAAGAGATGTCCTCCTCATTTACCAATGAAATCGCATCATATGAAAGAAAGGGCAATTAGAGAGAGGAAGGGTGAGTGAGAGGAGAATTGACATAGATGAGAGAACATGGAAGAAGAAAGGAATAACACAGAGATAAGTATTTGTGTGTATTTTTACTCCTAAGAAATGTATATAATGTCATATGCGTATTTGATAAAAGTACATAAGTATTTTTGCATCATATTGGATTGACACATGTACAACAATGTGGGGCCCACCACTAAAACATAACAATTGTTAGCTCAAACAAATGGAGTTGACATTTTTTTTAACTTTTTGTAGCCTTCATAGGTATTTTTGCATCTAAGAAATATATATAGTGACAAGTGCATATTTGGAAAAAGTGCATGGGCATTTTTAACCCTTAACCCAAAAATTTAATTCAAATCATATAAAAAATCATCATTCAAGACTTCAAATTTAAACTTTTAGCCAGAGTCTTTGAATGTAATTTTCTTTTGTTAATCCTCTCACATCTCAATATAAATACGTTTCTATATACTATATAGTTTCACTAAATTCTTAATTTCGTCCTTATGATATATAAAATTTAGAATCAGATATTATTTTTTAAATAATTTTAGGTTCATTATTTCTATTATATTTTTGTTAATATTTCATCATATATGTGAGATAATTCTATTTCATTATCTGTAGCATTTATTATTATTATTATTATTATTATTATTATTATTATTATTATTATTATTATTATTATTGTGACAAATAAATCAGGTTCAAACCATCACTGATTAAAAATAGTATGAAGGTACCGGGCAAAAAAAAAATAGTATGAAGGTAATATATAATTTGCATAATTAATGAAATTTTAAAAATATTCAAAAATTTTATTGATAACGACTAAGCAAAAAATGATGTTAAAATAATAAGATGTCATATATAAATTATAAATATCAAATTTTAATTTAATGAAATTATAAATAATTTTAAAATAACTTCTAGTATGTTTAATTTTTTTTATAGCCACAGTGTATCCTCCAAAGGCAACCATGTTCGAAATATTGTCGAGCATTAAATATGGGTTAATTTTTATGGTTAAAGGATAAATCTACTCATAAACTTTCTTTTGATGCAAAAATACGTATAATAAAGTTTTTAAAATTGTGCAAAAATGACATGGTCATTAAGTCAACTGATGTTGACCATTTAGAAAATGGTTCAACGTATGAAGTTTCCAAAATGAAGCAAAAAATGCCACTGCAACTAAAAACTTCATCTGTAATTTTGCATAATTTTGAAGACTTCATATATATTTTTACACCATTTTCTTAGTTGACTTAAGGGTCATGACATTTTTAAACCATTTAAAAAATTTTATGTGTATTTTTGTACCAAGAGAAAATTTCACTAATACAGAATTATGATATAACCACCCCAATGGATGTCCCAATTTTAAAATTGGGTGGTTAAAAAGGAAGGCGGTGGCATTTTCGTAATTATGTGTACGTAGAGAAACCTTTAGACGTCCCAAATTTAAATTTGGGACGTCTAAAGTAGAGTTTATACTTCCCAAATTTTATTTGGGACATCTAAAGATTTCCACTGGAGCAAAAAAAATAAATTAAAAAAATTTAACTTACTTTAAACTCCCAAATGGGATTTGGGACTCCTAAAGTAAGACTTTAGGCATCCCAAATCCCATTTGGGACACCTAAAGTCTTACTTTAGGAGTAGGACTTTAGACGTCCCAAATCTCAATTTGGGACGCCTAAAGTCCTCCACGAGGGGACTATAGACGTCCCAAATTGAGAATTGGGACGTCTAAAGTCCCTCCGTGGAGGACTTTAGATGTCCTAAATTGAGATTTGGGACGTCTAAAGTCCCTGACTTTAGACGTCCAAATTCTTAATTTGGGAAGTCTAAAGTCTCACTTTAGACGTCCCATTTTTTTTGGACGTCTTTTCTTAAAACATATTACGCCCCCTACATAGACGTCCCCCAGTTTTTGGACGTTAAAAGTGCTAAAATATGGACGTTAAAACCTTTTTTTGTAATAGTGTTTATAGTGTCTGTTGCCCCTGGTGGGATTTTCATGAGTAGATTTACACCTTAACCTTAATTTTTAATTCTAAATTGTAATAATTTCTTGCCTGCCCAAAACCTTTGCCTCAATAGGACTCACGTTCCTCTTAAATGGGGGAGGTGGAATCAAACTTCAAGTCGGTATGTAATAAGTGTGTGCTAGGGTCCAAGTCTCCCTTTCCTTATGGAAAATGGCTAGACTAGAGGTAAAAAAAAATTTTAAAAAAAATTGTAATTTCTTTTAAGAACAAAGATTAAAAATTTACAATTAAAATGTGGTTTATGTTTTTAATGATAAAAACCACAAATAAGTGTCTTACACAGTTACGCACACATGGGTGATACTCATGAAAATCAATTTCGAGGGCAAATCCTGATTTTCTAAAATTTTGTTCAATCACTGAGACCCTCTTATATTTTGATTTTAATCAATTATAAGACCTTTTTTTTTTTGGTCAAACAATTATAAGACCTTTAACCATATTTTTCATGAAGCAACCTCCAGATATCTCGAGTAAAACAGAGCTCAAAAAATTAATATATGAGTATAAAAAATTTTAAAATAGGATGTTTGAATAAATATTTATAAATTTATAATTGAAAAGTAAGGAATAGTAAGTGATGAGATAGATGACTATGATTTTGCTTGCATTTAACATTATGGTTATTAGCTTGGAAAAATTGAATTGGAAAGCAGCAGCTGGGAAAGCCAAGATCATTGGAACCATTACCGGAACTATTGGGGCCATGTTGCTAATATTCTACAAAGGTGCACGAATACCCACACCCTCCTTCCACGTCACCCTTCTGCATCCACGCAACAGCCACGTGGCATCATCCCACTCTTCCTCCGGTGGTAATACCCTCTTAGGTGCACTCTGTGGCCTGGGTTTCATCTCGTCTCTTTCTCTGTGGCTCATCATTCAGGTCCCTTATTGCTATTCATCTAGTAATTGGCATTTTAACAAGGGAGAAAGACTGAAAATAAATTTTAAATTTGCAAAATTCTAAATAAGGCATTTCCGAAAAAATAAGTTATAAATTGCTTATCAAGTGTCGTCATTCCCTTATCAACTCTTGATAACATACTTGATTTAGATTTTTACAATTTTAAAATTCTTTTTCTATCTTTTTACCTTTTAATAATTTTTGACATTGTTGTTTACTAAAAATTAATCATTCTATACTGGGGTTAAATCTAATCCCCCAGTTTTTGTTTATGAGCTGTGAGTGCGGGGAAAGTTATTTTTGGATTGGTTTGGCGTTGGAAATTAAATATTAAAAATATATCAATGGTCCTCCTAACCATTAAAAATTAAAAATATTTACAGTAAACGTTAGTTTTTGTAACAGTTTGGACGATTTTGCTACATTTTTAATATTCTCGAAATAAAAGTATCCAAAAAAAAAAAAACTTCCAGATAGCTACAGATCTTACACGAAAAACTTTTCTGAACAAAAGTGAACATTAACCCTTTTATATTGTGTAGCGGACGATGAGTGAGAAATATCCATGTCATTACTCAAGCACGACATTGATGAGTTTGGCAGCTTCGGTGTTTTCTATTGCCTTTGCTCTCTGCACTGTAAGGGATTGGAGTCAATGGAAATTGGCTTGGAATATAAGGCTCTTCACAGTGGCTTATGCGGTATGTGATTTGGAAAGTCTAATTATTTTTTTAATAAATGTAATATTTATAATGGTAAAGATAAAAATACTTTTTTTTTAATTTAATTTT
Organism: Inga leiocalycina; assembly: GCA_963242795.1. Taxonomy (NCBI): domain Eukaryota; kingdom Viridiplantae; phylum Streptophyta; class Magnoliopsida; order Fabales; family Fabaceae; genus Inga; species Inga leiocalycina. The sequence continues at coordinate 65,518,794 of OY725323.1, read as the reverse complement.
GTTTTACAATTTTAAGGGCAAGTGTGTTACTATATACTCCCTCCAGTCCTAATTATAGGACAACATTTAAGAGTTGATTTTGGTCCTAATTATAGGACAAAGTTTTAATTTTTATCAATTTCTTCCTAAAATACCCCCCATTGATACTTTCTCAATAATAATGAAACACAATAACAATTTTATAATACATCTATGTATTCTATAAAATGAGTAATACTTGCAACTTATTAATGTCACATACACCTCAATTCTACTATTTCTTTTATTTCTTTTAATAAAATAATTTTGAAATCCTGAGAAACTTTAAGTTAACGCCTTTTGATAGTCTTTTAATTTATATAGAGTGTATTATGCTTGGAGGCTTTGAATTAAAATAGAGAGTAATACACGTTGTTTGTGGTTTTTTCTTGGCTCTCAGGCGCACTAACTAGAGAAATTAATTCTCAATATTTGTAATGGATGGATCAAATATTACTTTGTTCATCAAACAATGAGTTTTGAGGTCCTTAACTACAATCTCCTCAAATACAAGAAATGCTCCAATTAATACTCCAAAGTTAGGGCATTTTTGGAAAATAAATAAGATTAACTAATTTAACTACTCTTCTTAATTTCTCCAAAGTTAGGTAAATATGTCCTATAATTAGGACCGGAGAGAGTATATAATAAATACTGGAGAACCTGCAAGTCCGTTTCAACTGGTTTTCAATTAAGTCGTTGTAGTATTTTTTTCCTTTTATTGTTAGGTTCTTATAGTTTCACTTGTTTATAATCAAGTCCAAGTTTTTTTTTAATCAAGTTCTCATAGTTTTACTTAATTTTTAATCAAATCTCTATGTGTGTGTGTGTGTGTGTTTTTTTTATCAATCACATATGTAGTACCTAATTAAAAATGAGATGAAATTATAAGGACATGATAAAAATTATAAGACCATAATTAAAAATAGGTAGAGAAAACTATAAAAACCTAATTAAAAATCAGTTTAAACTTTAAACTATAATGACTAACAAATTAATTTTTTCCTTTTTCTGGTGCAGGGACTAGCGGCAGCAGGGTTGTGTACGGTGATGATAGCATGGTGTGTACACAAGAGAGGGCCTGTATTCGTATCAGCATTTAATCCTCTCCAGCTTTTGTTTTTGGCCTTCGTTGGATCTTTCTTTATGGGTGAGATGCTTCATCTTGGAAGGTAATATATATCTCTGCCCCTTCAATTTTTTTTTATTTGATTTGATTTTTTAGGTAAATGAAATTTTGAGACAATATAAATAAGAAGGATATTTATAATTTGAGAGTCAAAAAATAGTTTTAGGTAGACGACATGTACGTAGAGAATTTAAGTTGCCACCATCATATGCTATATTACGTTGTATGGAAAACCCATTTGAATGTATCTATATTTTTGTTTAATTTTTAATTTGTTCCATGTATATTTTTCTTCTAATTAAGTGCTTTAATTTGGTCTTATTAGTATGTCGACTCCTGCATAAGAGCTAAAAGTGCTAATAGAACAAATTTGCATAAGCTAACGGTGTTAACAGAACAAAATTAATTATTTTATTAGGAGAGAAAAACACACAGATATCAAATTAAAAATTGAACAAAAGTAGGGTACCTACAAATGGGTTTTCCCTTAGGGCCTGTTTGGTTTAAAGGGAGGGGATGGAATGGGAGGGGATGGATGGGAGGGGATGGGAGGGGAGGATGGAGGATCACCTTGTTTGGTTTGGTTGAAGGGGGAGGAAGGGAAAGGTTTTTTAATGATCATTTGTTTGGTTTAAGAGGGGAGGGGAGGGGAGATAAAATCTAATTTACCATTTTACCCTTAAACATTAGTTTATATATTTTTCCTAATATAAATGATTTAAATTAGTTTACACCTAAATATAAATTATATAATTTATATAAAAAAATGAAGATATAAAATGGAAATAGTTTTCAATTCCCCCAACTTAATTTCTCGTTATATGAATATTCTAACAATTATCATGTTAAATTAAATGAAAAATTCCTTCTATTGAAAAAAACATGTAGAGGACTTGAAAAAATAAAATCCGTAGAAAAACTTTAAAAACCTGTTTATAATTTGAAGGAGGCGGTGTGCTTTGTTGGTTTTGTTTTTCACATCTACTGGCCTCAAGAAAGTGTATGTCAGTTGATTGTGTGTCCACTGAAGGAAAAAAAACATGCTTTTCAACTAAGAATTATTTGCTCATGAATTTTTAAGACCATACAGCATACTAACAACATGGAGAATTACCAATTGACTATAGCGGATATCCGTATGAGCGACTTCATAATAATAGTAGGAAATAGTTACTAAAAACAATAATATTAAATGACATAATAACAGATTGTCGTCATAATTAAACCAATAGAGGTTACCCAAGAATAATTGTTGGATTAGTGGAATTTCAAATTCTGAATTGACTCTGGTCTTGAAAATCTATAAATAAGGCCTCTGAAGCCACGGTAACCCCACAAATTCTAAATAAGTGATATATTTAGGACTTATGGTATAATTAGAATTATGAAAAGACCATAGGGTAAAATGGTCCCAAATTTTTGGCTCCCTCCAAAACCCCCCAATTTGGAGGGAACCAATTTGAGGGAGTGGGAGGGATTTGAGGCCCCTTTTCTTGGCCCCCTCCCCTCCTACTTTTTATACCAAACAAGGGGAGGGGGTCATTTTTCATCCCCTCCCATCCCCTCCCCTCCAACCAAACAAGGCCTTAAGTTCTAATAACTCGTGGTTTTTGTGTTGTTAAAAATAAGAAAAATTAATGCCCATGTCCCTATAATTTTATATTCTATTTTTAATTAGATTTCTATGGATTTTTTTTGGGGTTAAAGTGTAAAAATACCTACCAACTTTATACCAAAAATGCACCCAACACCATAAACTCTTCTCAGGTGCAAAATTACCCACAAACATTCAAAATCAAAGCAAAAATGACACATCTGTTAAAATGGGCTAATGTCTGTTACTTTTTGTAGTGAGGTCTACTCTATTTTTTGAAAGTACCAAAATGCCCTGGTTCAAAAATGATAAAGGTTCAAAATCATCCATAAATTTTTATCCAAAGTGCGTTAAATATCATATGTTTTTTAAAGGTGTAAAATAACCATGAATATTCAAAATAGACCTAGAAGTACCAAAATACCCCCAAGTAAAAAAAAAAAACACACACACACACACAATAAATATATTTTATGAAAATTATTTATATATATCTGTTGGGTAGTATGGTCAAATTTGGAGTTTGCATCTAGTTCTTTGTTTCTCTTTTGTTTGCTCTAAGGATTTTGAATCGAGCTTAGTTTAATGCTTTAATTCATTTTTTAATTAAGTCAATTTTATATGCAGGCAACTTTAAGCTTTTTGACATACAATAATATGCTCCCCCATAATTACTTTTTTATGGTTTTATATTTTACACCTTAAATTTAATTCTTAAAAAGTTTATAAAAAATGAAATGGAACATTTAAGTGTGTTAATTGTAAGTTAATTTCTAAAGAAAATTTAGAAAAAAAATCGAAATAAAATATTAATAGCATGTACTCCATGTGACAGAATATGCATTATCATGTCCAATTACTAAGTTTTCACATCCAATTACTTGGGATTGACTGTATATCAATTAGAGATAAAATTGGAAAGCTATTAAGTTTAAAGATAAAATTAACGAAGTTTAAGATTTTTCTTAGTTTTCATAAAATAGGTTAAAAGTGACTTATAAATAGGAGTAGATTAGTATATATTAGTAATTTGCTTGTTAATTTAAAGTTGATGTATAAAATTTCATGTTATGTTCATAAAAATATCATAGAATTTGCATAGTTGATAAATAAGGTTTTTTAATAAGATGGGATATTTTAGTACTTTCATGTCCATTTTGAATGTTCACAAGTATTTTTGCACCTCTAAAAAATATATGGTGTTTGATGTACTTTGGGTAAAGTTTATGGGTATTTTTATACCTTTATCATTTTTAAGCCGAGGAATTTTGGTACTTTTAGCAAAATAGTGTGGGCCCCACTATAAAAAGTAACGTACATTAGCTTATTTTAACAAACATGTCATTTTTGTTCTGATTTTGAATGTTTGTGGGCACTTTTGCTCCAAAGAAGAGTTTATGGTGTTAGGTGCACTTTTGATATAAGTTGACTGATATTTTTGCACTTTAACCCTTTTATTATTTTTATTAAATTTTTATAGTTTTGTATTATTTTAAATAGTCCTTGTAATTTGTTTAATTAAATCTTCATAATTTCACCTGATTTTTAATTAGATGTCCTTGTAACTTCATGTGACTAATAAAAAAAATTAAGGGACCTGATTAAAAATTAGGACATAATAAAAAAAAATAAAGACTTGGTTAAAATCATGTGAGACTATAAGGACATGACAAAAATAAAAATAACTATATGGACATGGTTAAGAACCATGTAAGACTATAAAAAAAAATCAAGAAATAAGTTATTACATCATATTGCAACTTATTAGAGTTTTTATATCATGAAAAGTGTAATAAATTGATTTCGCTTAATAATATATAGATGTGAATCCATTGTATGCAGTATCATTGGAGGAGTGATGATAGTATGCGGATTATACATGGTTTTATGGGGCAAAGGCCAAGAGATGAAGAAAATGAATCTTTTGGTAGCATCACAAACCATCCACGTGTCAACATCCCCTTCAGTTGAAATCGTCGTCAAATCTTCTATTAATGATGACAAAAGCAGGCACAACAATAGTATTAGCACTTCTTCAAACCTTGATAGGAATCTTCACCAAGATTCATCAGAAAATGGAAATCAAGCAATACAAGATTGAAAAAAGTACTATTAATATCTTGAAATTTCTCAGACACTCAAAAAGATAGTAAGTGGTTGGATGATACAAATTCGCAACCTCTTAATTTCTTGTTGGATTGTTCTATTTGACCTCATGTTAGGAGAAGCTAACCATTTTGATGGTTCTCTCATCTTTACATGTCATTATTAAATGGATGTTGATATTATCATTATAAATATTTCTCCTATGAAATACAAAATCTCATTTTTGTCAATATAATTTTTGGTTCCTTAAATATGCCCTTATTTTGGTTTTGATCCATCAAATGTCAAATTATAAGTTTTAATTCTTCAAATTTTATTGTTTTGTATTCCATTTTGCCTCATAAAGGACTAAAACCTGTGGTTTGAAACTTTAGTAATCAAAACCAAAATGAAAGCACACATGAAAAACTAAAGATCGTATTAACCTTTTTTTTTTTTTGGGATTTCAATCTTTTATTAGCTAACTAGTCTCATTTTCACACAGCCTTTTATTCCAAAAAATAGTACTCCCTCCGGTCATAAATATAAGATAAAATTGACTTTTTTTTTTTTGCAGAGACTAAGGAAGCAAATTAAATTATTTTAGAGTATTTTTATTTTTTTTCCTCCAAACTAATTAGTTTGACTAATAAGCTGATATATAATCTAAGAATATACAACATATATTGTTATTAAGTAACTTATTTAACTTCCTTAATTTCTCCAAAAAAGATTAACTTTATCTTATATTTAGGACTGGATAGAGTAATTAATTTTTGGCATTATGAGCATTAGATTTTAGTGGGGCATTGGAAAGTGATTGGTTAGCTTGCCATCAATGTATGTTGTGAAAAAAAACTAATAAAATTGATTTCTTCAAGTTGTTGAATATTTTATTTTTGATAATAAGAAAGCTTTGCTAAGAAAAGAAAGAGAACAAGAAAATTTAGATAACTTGGCTCTTGAAAAATTACCAAATTGAGACAGGCCTAAAAAATATATATGGGAAAAAGACAAAAAGAACTTCGAAATTACAAAATCTTAAATTTAATTTGTTATCAATAATTGATAAGAAAATGACAAAACTTAATAAACAATTCCCAACTCATTTTTTGGGAAATACTTTGTATAGAATTTTGCAATTTCAAAATTCTTTTTCTATTTTTTGCCCAAAATATATCCTCAAATCCTCAATCATATATTAAATTATTGGATTAAATATTCCCCTTTAACAAGGCAAAGGGCCCAATTAATTGTTAGACTTGCAATATTTACATATCTATATATTACTAAGATCAAAAATTTGATCAAATTCCTTAATAATCATTAAGTCGAGTTCTCCCATAACGCTTCTATATTTTAAATATCATTTAACAGCAAATTCCCCATCAAGCCACCGTTACCTTTTCCAACAATAACCCTACTCCTATATCTTTCAAAATCAAAAAAATATTTGAAGCAAGGCAGAAAAATATCCCAAAACAGAATGCGTCCTCACTATGGGGAAAGAAATCTTAAGTGCAGGCCTCAGCATTAATACATATATAATGCCCTTTGAACCTATCATCCATATTTGAACTCATCATCCATCTGATTTTTAATTAAAAATAACCCCAAGCTCCCTGTCAAAACAAATTATATATATATATATATATATATATATATATATATATATATATATATATATATATATATATTTCCCTCTTTTTACACCCATTAATAAAGAACTTGAAAAACCCGTGGTATTAAAAATTGGACCGGCTACGTTGGCTCAGAAACTTGCAACCTGGCCACTTGTCTAACCTGGAGAAGATTTGACATCTATTTCTTGAGGCTTCTTTAGCTAAAAAATAAATAAAATAAAGGGTGAAGGCACAAAAAGACCTATAAATCTTTATCAAACATGCGTTCAGCACCATATATATTTTGAAGGTGCAAAAATACCCATGAACATTAAAAATAAGAGGAAAAATGATAGGACCATTAAATTTGACATAACACTGTTATTTTTTGTAGCGGGACTCTCTTTTTTGCACATGCATATGTAACAATGTTAGATCAACTTTAACAGTGTTGACATTTTTGCACCTATTTTGAATGTTCATAGGTAAAAATTCATGGGTATTCTTACTACTTAACCCTAAAATAAAATAAAGAAGCAAGTTTGAAACTTCAGGACTATATCAATTTGGATAAGGTCTGACCTGTCACTTATGTACACGAGGGAGGCCAGAAAATCTTCTGAGGGTAACTCCAAAGTTGAACTTTGGATGGCAATTTGCTTTGATCTCACAACCCTCAACCCCAGTAACTGTGTTATATCATAAACTACACTTTGGCTATACATATATAACACTTTTACAAACAAAAAAAATAAAAAAATAAAAACAACATTATGCACAGCTAATATACTATTCCTTCTTCATGCCTATGGACTGTAGTTCTGCCAAAAGTCGTTTATACTCATGTTTTGTTTCTTGTATTTTACTTCTAAGTTGTGTCACCTGCAAAACAAACATGACATAACTGTGAAATCGCATGCAAACATTGGAGCCACCAGGTCAAGCTTCAATATAAAATAAACCAAAACTAAATTACATAAGTACACAATCATTAGGACATACAAGTTAAACTTCAAAAAAAGCACAGCGAACTATGATTTTCTGATATATAATCCTTCAATGATATATAAAGGATTGTATTTTATATAAAATGAAATATAAAAAAATAATACAAAGAATAATATTTTTATTGTGATAACTTAGCTATTGAGCTTAGCAAGCAAAGATCAAACTTTCAAATTCAACTCATTTACTTGACAAGCTAAATAAGTTGGTCAAGCTTGTTCATTTGATAAAGATAGCATATCCAAATTCTAGCTTCAACCAAGTCCATGCAAAAGAGGCCATAACGAATACAAATAGTTCAAAAACAACTTGATTAGTTCCTAATCACAAGGGTATAAGTATAAAAAAACTGCAATCAAGTACAACAAAAATGAACAGCTTTTACTTTAAAAGCTTAACGCAAAAAATAATGGAAAAAAAACTTGAAGCGACATTTATTATATCTTTACCACCAGGTTCTTATATAAAGATATGCCGTGTTGAATCCTTTGAAAGAAACAACACAATGCTGAGCTGTAAAAATAAAATTCTGATGGCAAAATTATGGAAAATCTAAATATTCTAGTTCATAAGGCACTGAACCATTTTAGTTCATAACAAATTACCTTTAGATTAAGTTCTTGATCCTCCTTTTCAAATTGCAAGCAACTGCCAATGTAATTCATGATTCAAGACAACTGTTAGTTTTTATAAGTTGACAAAGCCAAATAACTAAACAGCGAGGGAAAAATAAACAAATCAAGTTATATGCTAAAAAAAGAGAAGCTGACCAACAATGTTGTAATGAAATAATACATATAATTACGGTATGCTCACTTTGCATGGAGCTTCTTGTTCTGTTCCATCAAATTTATAGTATCTTGGTCCACCACTTGATTTGCAGATGCTGACACAGTCTACATAGAGATTAGGAAACGTCAGTGAATTTAGAGATAATGTACCATGAAATGGTTTCAATCAAGAAAATTAATACAATGAATTGGTATTTCAATCAAAGACACTACTTTAAAATATGAGGAAAATAGTCTCTTTTTTTCCCCTGTAACATGTAATGATTGCAATGACCGTTAGCTGGGGCAAATTTGCTCCAAATTTGATACTTCCGGGGCAAAATTGCACCTTAACCCAATGATCATTAGTCGGGCGCATTGAACACCACGCGACGTGCTGTGCTCTTCCAGCCATTGGACTCTACCTCCAGCTGAGCCAGGGTGGGCAAACCGTTAAACAGAAAAGAGAACTCTTCCCGAGGCCCCTGCTGACGTCTCCGGCCTCACTAACGTTACTGTCAGCTGCCACATCCCGGTTCAGGAATTTTGGCCCAATTCCCTTTTGAAGTATGCGTGCTGCACGCTATCAGACGGGCTTCCCCTGTCTCTTGGGATCGACTAACTCATGTGCAAGCACCGTTCACATAGAACATTTCCTCTCTTCGGCCTTCAAAGTTCTCACTTAAATATTTGCTACTACCACCAAGATCTGCATTGACGGCTGCTCCACTTGGACTCGCGCCTCGGGTTTTGCAGCGATCGCCACGCCCTCCTACTCATCAAGGCCTAGCACTTGCCCCGACAGCTGATCTGCCTGGGCTCACACCCTAGGTTTTGCAGCGACCGCTGCACCTTTCTACTCATTAGGGCCTAACACTTGCCTCGACGGCCGGGTATAGGTCGCGCACTTCAACGCTCGGGCGGAGCGGCCGTCAATGGAGATCTTGGTGGTAGTAGCAAATATTCAAATAAGAGCTTGGAAGATCGAAGAGGGAAAAATATTCTATGTGAACGGTACTTGCACATAAGTTAGTTGATCCTAAGAGACAGGGGAAGCCCACTTGATAGCATGCAGCATGCGTATTTTGAAAGGGAATTGGGTCAAAATTCCTGAACTGGAACGTGGCAGCTGACAACAACGTTAGTGAGTCTGGCTCAACCGGAGGTAGGGTCTAGCAGCTGGAACAGCACAGAACGTCGTGCGGTGTTCGATGTGCCCGACTAACGGTCATTAGGTTAAGATGCGATTTTGCTCGAGAAGTGTCCAATTTGGAGCAAATCAGGAAGAGTTCTCTCTTCTGTTTAACAGCCTGCCCACCCTGGCTCAACCAGAGGTAAGGTCCAGTAGCTGGAAGAGCACAACACGTCGTAGGGTGTTCGATGCGCCTGACTAACGGACATTAGGTTAAGGTGCGATTTTGCCCTGAAAGTGTCAAATTTGGAGCAAATTTGCCCCAGCTAACGGTCAACTAACGCAAGGGCAAAATTGCTCCAAATTTGAAACTTCTGGGGCAAAATTGGCCCTAAGCGAATACTTCCGGGGTAAAACTGACCTTTAATCCTACTTTAAATTAGAATGTATGAAGATAACTAGCATGGTTCGTTTCAACAAAAAAGTTGTATACAAGTTGCCAATACAGACCTGTATATTACCATGACCGCACGCAACACCATTTATTTCATTCTCTTTCCTCCCATGCTTTTTCATATCTTGAACATCTATAAATTCATGTGCCTTTCTCTTCGCATGAGACCCTAAAGCACCTTTAAGAAATCATACTGTCAATAAAAATAAGTCAATGCAGTGATGTGATACTACCTCCGGTCTTAAATATAAGATCTAGTTGAATTTTTTGAAAAGATTGAGGAAGCTAAATAAATTATTTTAAAGCACTTATATCTATCGTTGTTTTCCCAAACTAGTTAGTCTAACTTATAAATTGATATATATAATCTAATGACAAACAACATATACTGTGATTAAGTAATATATTTAGCTTCCTTAACCTTTCCAAAAAAAGTTAATTGGGTCTTATATTTAAGACTGGAGGGAATATCTTGTTTCATGCTCAAGCACTTAGTTACCTTGCTGAGATCCGCTTTGCAATGCAGCTTTTTCATTCAGAACAGGTAAAAACTTTCCATCCACTGTGAGTGGCTTTTCTATACCAGGAGGGTGGCTAATAAATGGTTCCCGTTGCAGAGCTGGAGACTTCTTTTTTACTTGTTGATATCCAATTAGTCCACAATGATAACCCCTGCCAAAGTTTAACTAGGGTCATGGAAATGTCATATACCAATTCCTTTAACAAAATTCTTTTGAAAAAATACTACTCCCTCCGATCCTTATTATAAGACATATTTATCTAATATGATTAGATCAAGAAAGTTGGTTAAGTTAGTTAATATAACATGTATTTTCTAAAACACCCTAGTTATCTTCTTTGATTCCTTCATTCCCTCTCCTTATTGATTATGGTTAAGGGAGCATCAATATGGGTAAATTAGGAAAAAGTTAACAAATATGAAAACCATGTTTTATATTTAAGACCAAAATTAACTCCCTAAATATGTCTTATATTAAGGACCAAAAGAGTATCATGTATATAAAAAAATAAGTAGATAAATTAAATTTAAACACATTTTGATATATGTTTGTATATGATTTGTTATTTATTTGTTACTTTGTCCTGTCCTTAATATAATACATATTTATTTAATTTGACTAGATTAAATAAGTTAGTTAATATGATATGTATTTTCTAAAACACTCTAGTCATCTTCCTTAATTTCTTCATTCCCTCTCTCCTTTGATTATTGTTGAGGGAGCACAAATAGAGGTAAATTAGAAAAAGATTGACAAATATGAGAACTATGTCTAGCAAGATCAACTCTTCAAATATGTCTTATATTAAGAATCGGAGGAGTACATATAAATTTCTTGGAACAAAATATAATTATGCAAGCTTTCCATCAAGTAGTATCCATGAAAGCCAAATCTCTACTAAATACAGTTGTCATATACAGAACAACAAGAGAGAAGAATGGAAGATAGTATATATATACCAGTATTCCCACGTCATTTCCTTCAAGCGAATTTCAAGTTTCTGGAACAAGGAAGTTCTCTCAAAATCTTGCTTATTATGAATAGGCTCAATAAAATTGGCTTGCAAGATACCTGAAATGAGATTAAACAGTAAGGTATTTGCTATCTAGAGGTGCAGGATATCTCTAACCTCAGGCCAAAACATTGAGTTCCTGCTTACCAACCACTCCTCTACACCTGCTATCAAGATAGTTCACAACCCCCCAAAATGGCTGCAAAACACACAAGCATCAAGGTGGTAAATTAGTGTTAAGGGAACCGCAAATAAATATACATATCACTTGAAATGTTGTAGCCGGTATAGTGTGATACATGCACATTCCAAAAGGTGAAAACATAACTAGTTCATTCACCAAACTATTTCATCCACATCCAACAACTGCTCAGTTATATCATAACACAGTTGCCTCTAACTAGACAACATTTTTTGTGATAATTACCAATATCAGCCGATTTTTGTGATATACAACGAAGCCATGGATGTTAACATGTGGGGCCTCTTTAACAAATCCTATGGTAGTCACAACAGTTCCCTGCACAGATTGTTTATTAAAAAAATAAAATAAAGAGTGTAATTCGGGGGAAAAAAGTAAACTGAAGAGTGAATTAATGTTTAAAGAATCCCTTCAATTCAATTATCCTTCAAGATATAATACCCAAATTACTCATATCAACATAGCCGCAAGCATGCAATTAACACGCTTTCAACAAAGTTGGAGACAGTGCATTAATACTGAAAAAGCTTTCATAAGAAGAAAATAACCTCTTTACATCCACCACTACTTGGTTGATATAAGATATATTCAGGAAATTTAAGATCATCAGCAATGTTATGGGGCTTCACAACTTGCCCTCGCAGCATAATTCTAAAATTTTCAGGCACTTGTAGGTACAATATAGACAAGTAAGCCTACAGAACATAACAAAAAATTAGACTAAAAAAAGGGTTAAGATTCAATTTTGCCACAGAAGTTTATTTGGAAGTTTTGTTTTTTTGGATCAATATCACTTCGGTAGTGTTAAAAAATGAACAAAGTCGCTATCACCGTTAAATAGCAAATGTTGACCACTAGAAAAACTAACGTTGACTGTTCACATTTTAATGGCCAAAGGCCAAATTGCTCTTTTTTTAACACTTCTGAGGCAATATTGATCCAAAAAATTCCTAATTCAACCAAAATTAGACCTTAACCCAAAACAAATCATTGTACACATCCGGTGAATAAAAAATATCATAATCAAGCATACCCGTAAAGAATATTTGTACCGATTAGCAATGTGTTGCTCATTTACTGTCCTACCAACCTTTTTAATATCACCGGCAATACAAATGTCCTACAGCCAACAAATATCAAAAGAAATTCATATAAAATGGAATAAGGCAAAAATAGGAAAACCAACAAACCACAAATCCCACCTCAAGGTCCTTATCAAAATCAAGCTCCAGATTGCCATCCCCATTGAACCATAAATTGTAAATAATGACTTTAGTACCACGAGGTCCAATATCTTCAAACTGCCAGAGAATGTGGAGTAGTTGGAGTAAATCTGAATCCTAAAATGATAATGCTCTTAATCTATGATATAAAATTGTAATTGAAATCCCTAATTCCTAAATTGTGATCCCTAATTCTATGTATTAGGTAAGTTAGTTAAGGGAGGAGCAATGTAGTGAGAGTGGCACTAGCTATTTTTAGAATAGCACTAGCCAAATGCACCCTATTTGTATCCCTTAGCTGATTAGAATAGGATTAGTGATGATAATAATGATAGGACAGATCTGCCCCTGGGCCCTTAGCTCTCTATATAAGAGCTATTTCCCTCTCATTGTAAACTAGTTGTTGTTGACTGCCAATTAATAAGAGAATATTCAGATTCAGCAATTCTTGTGTTTCTCTCTCTCTCTCTCTCTCCAAGATTTCTCTCTCTACTCTTTTCTGTCTAAACTCTCTTCTCTCTTTCTACCTATCCTTTCAATCCTGTCAAGAAATTATTGAATTGCATCAACGGTATCAGAGACTTAATCCTCTGCCACATGATCTTCTAGCTGCTGCATGGTTGACACAAGGCTTCAAGAAAAATCAAGAATGGCAGAAGAAAGGTCCAGGCTATTGAACAAAGATTACAGACATTCGACACTACTCTCCAGGGGTTATTGACTGGATTCAATATTGGAATTGCAACTCTGAGGCAAGAAATTCAAGCAATACGTGCAGCTGGCCAGAATGGTGCAAGAAATCATGATCGGTACCAAGAAAGACAACAAGAACGCCTTCAAGAACGTCGACCAGGGCAAGACCACTACCAAAAACCAACACAATTCACCAAATTGGAATTTCCTAGATACACCAGAGATGATATTCTGACTTGGCTGCTTAAGTGTGAGCGATTTTTTGAATTAGACGATTCACCAGAAGAAAGTAAGGTAAAAATGGCTTCACTTAATCTTGATGATAAAACATTCTAGTGGCATCGTGCACTTGAAAGAAGGTTGCAAGGTCGACTGCCTTCTTGGGATGAATATGTCGTGATCTTGTAAGACAATTTTGGGCCAGCATTTGAAAATCCCATGAGCAAACTGACTCACCTACGACAGACAGGAACGATGGCAGATTATAACGCTGAATTCGACCTCATTGCTGCCAAATTAGATCTTGCCAAAGACTATTTTGTAGGTGCACATGTTTCAGCCCTCAAAGCAGAGCTCTCAGGTCTAGTCCAAATGTTTAAGCCTAGAACATTAACAGAGGCTCGGAAATTGGCATAAATGCAAGAGATAATATTGGACAATTTAAATTCCAAGATTATCTCTGAACAAACTGGACGGCAATCTGCTGCAACAGCACAAACATCTTCAGCACGTTACTCTAACAATTCAGCCACAGCTCCATATTGCTCAGCATTAATGGCTAGTAAACCTTCTCTGCCTGAAAAAAAATTCTGGTACACCTCCAAGACTCTATCTTTAATGCCCAAGAACCCAAACAAGACCTACAAACCTCTTACCCCTGAAGAAGAATTAGAACACAGAATAAAAAATCTCTGTTTCTACTGCCATGCTCCTTTTTCTCTTGATCATAAGTGTCCTCAAAGACAAAAATTGCAGCTACACTATATTGGGCAAGATTTGGATTCAGATGACAGCATTGAGGACATTATTGAGGACCAATCCGTGGAAGAACACCCAAGTATCTCTCTATATGCCATTGAGGGTGTTGATAGTGCAACATCTATGCGAATTTTCAAGGTCAAGTAGGGAAGCATACTGTCCAAGTTCTGTTAGATAGCGGTAGTACACATGACTTCTTGGATCTGAATCTGGCACGAAAGTTGCGATGGAAAGGTGATGGTTCTGTTTTTCTTCAGTTGAGGTTGCTGGTGGTAGAAAACTCAAGATTCATGGGGTATGGAAAGGTTTTAAATGGCGTATGCAAGGCATGGATTTTATTTTTGATTTTAGAATAATGGAGCTGAATACATATGATCTTGTGCTGGGGTTGAAGTGTTGAGAAATATTAAAAATGCTTATTGGGATTATGAATCCCTCACTATGTACTTTTGGTATAATGGTTCCATTAGAAAGCTACAAGCTAATTCCCCTAATTCCTGGCAGCTTATGCATTCAGACAAGACAAAAGTTCGTTCTCCCCATCAAGACCAACTTTACCTCCTTCAAATGGTGAAGACAACTGAAAACACCCACCAATGTGTAGCTATTACAGACGCTGCCAGCAGTGTTCCAGCAGAAGTCCAGTGGGTTTTGCACAAGTTTCAGGATGTTTTTGAAGAGCCTAAGAGCCTCCCTCCCTTTAGGGAAGGTCACAACCATCCTATTGTGCTTAAAGGAGGCACCAATCCTATAAGTTTGAAGCCCTATCGCTACCCGGCAGCTCAAAGGGATACTATTGAGAAACTAATTGAAGAATTACTGCAAGCTGGGGTGATCCAACCAAGTTCTTCCCCCTTTTCAGCTCCAATTGTGCTAATTAAGAAAGATGGCACATGGAGGATATGCATTGATTTTCGTGCACTAAACAAGGCTACAATCAAAAATCAGCATCCCATCCCACTTGTAGAAGAGCTGTTCAAAGAATTAGGAGCTGCTAGGTGGTTTACTAAGCTGGATTTAACGACTGGATACCACCAAATAAGGATGGAACCCGCAAATGTGCACAAAATAACATTTAAGTCTCACTCAGGGTATTATGAGTGGTTGGTTATGCCATTTAGCTTGACCAATGCACCAGCCACATTCTAGGGGGCTATGAATGACCTATTTCGATTGTATTTACGTAAGTTTGTGTAGAAAGTATTTAAATAAATTATTCTTATTTAATAATTAGTCTATTAGAGTTAGTTAGAGAGGATTTATCGGATAACAAATATGAGAGATATTTGGATTATTTGTAAATAAGTTAGATCAGATTTAATTCTATTGTAACCTCCCTAGAAACGTGGCCTCTTAGCTGCTGGCCCTAATGTGTATATATTCAACCATTTGATCAATGAAATTACCATCGGGTGAATTACAATTCCTATTAACAGCCATATATCCTATATGGTATCAGAGCAATTATAGAAGGAAAAAATAGATTCACTGGCTGATTCACTCGGTTCAGATTTGGGGTCGAACCTTCGGTTGGAGACGCATCCGTCTTCGGCAACGGGAGGTTCCCTTGTAAATGGCGCACAGCGCCTTACCACTGCTGGACTCGAGGGTTCAGTAGTGTTAATTGTCCCAGAAAAGCTCTCCAGCGACGGTTGGAATTATCGGCAATGGGCGCAATCAATACGCTTCGCTGTTGATGGCAGAGCACATCTTGGGCATCTCACCGGCGCCACTGCTGCTCCTCCACAGACCTACTAGAAGGCTTACCAAACTTGGCAATCTGAGAACTCCATGGTGTCCTCATGGTTGGTCAACGCAATGGCATAGGGAATTCGAAAAGGCTTCATGTTTCTTCCATCTGCACATGACATCTGGGAAGTTGTCAAAGAAGCATATGGAGATGGAGCCATCGTACCACTAATCTTTGATTTACAACAACAGGTTTGGGATCTGAAACAAAATTCCCTCTCTTTAAGTGAATATTACTTGGCAAAAACTGCACTTTGGCAGGAAATTGATCTCATAAACAATGAACATGAGTGTTGTGCTTCTCATACCGCCAGCCACCTGAAACGGATTGAAAGAGCACGTCTATTTGAACTACTTGCTGGCCTCAATCCTTCTTATGATGATGTTAGAGGCAGAATCTTATCCCAGGAACCTACTCTATCAGTCCGTGCTGCATTTGCAATACTCCGAGATGAATTCACTCAGAAAAAGGTTATGCTCAGGGGAACACGGGTACCAACAGAATCTTCTGCACTTGCAGCCAGATCATCTGATCAGCGTAATGCAAAGCCCCGACCATCATGTGACCACTGCCAGAAAATTGGCTACACAAAGTACACCTGCTGGGAAATTCACGGCAAACCAGCTGATTGGAAACCGAAACGGGGAAAAGGTCGTGGATATGTGGCTGAAACCTCTGCAAATGCTAACACTGAGTCTGTAACTCTCTCTTCTGATGGTACTCTACATCTGATTCTTGAGAAACTTGCTGCATTAGATGGTAATCATCAAACTCATGAGCAACCAAGTGCCACCGTAGTCCACCGAGGTAATTTTTCTAAGGCATTAGCTACTATTCAAGGTATGACTTCTAAAAAGTGTTGGATCATTGACTTAGGCGCATCTGATCACATGTCCACAGCTCCTTATTCTTTAATTATGCTCCCACAAAAAAGATGCTTATCGTAAAAATAGCTGATGCCTCTCATTCACTAGTTGCTGGTATTGGAAGTATAAGAGTTTCAAATACATTGAATCTACATGATGTTTTACATGTCCCAAACTTAAAATGTAATCTGCTATCTGTCAGCCAGTTGGCAAGAGATAGGTGCTGCCATGCTAACTTTGCCTCTTATTTTGTATTCTAGGATGTGTTGACGGGGATGACAATTGGAACTGCTAAGGAGTTTGATGGATGACTGTGCTAATAAAGGTGTTCGTCATTGCACTAATGTGTCTCTCCCTAGGTCTAGTGATTTTGAATTGTGGCACAAACGTTTAGGACACCCGAATTTTCATTATATGACCAAATTGTTCCCTTCCATTTATTCTAATAAAATTTCTGTTGAATTCCATTGTGATTCATTTGAGCGCGCTAAACATCACAGAACTACTTTTCCTAGTATTCCATACAAAGCGTCTAAACCATTCACAACGATTCATAGTGATTTATAGGGACCATCTCGGGTTTCAAACCGGTCACAAACCAAGTAGTTTATCAGCTTCATTGATGATCACACTGGAGTGAGCTGGGTATATCTACTAAAAGAAAAAACGGACGTTTATCAAACCTTCATTGATTTCTACACTATGATCAAAAATCCGTTCAAAACCACAATTCAAATCCTTCATACAGACAATGGCACTGAGTACTTTAACCAATCCCTTTCCCATTTTCTAAAAAGACCATGGCATTCTTCACAAAAGTACATGCCCACATAGCCTCCAACAGAATGGTGTGCTGAAAGAAAAAACAGGCACATCCTTGAAACAGCCAGGGCAATCATGTTCAGCAGTAATACCCCTAAATTCCATTGGGACGATGCTGTCCTCACAGCTACTTGTCTTATAAATCATATGCCAAGTAAACCCTTGTCTTATTCTACCCCTCTCCAAGTCCTTCATGATCACTACAACTTACCCTACCTTGAAAATACCCTACTATTAAAAATCTTTGGCTGCACCTCTTACGTCCACCTTCACCACACCAATAAATTAGACCCAAAAGCTGTTCGGTGCATATTTCTAGGATACTCAGCAACACAAAAGGGCTACAAATGCTATGATCCCAGTCATAAACGCCTATATATTACTTGTGATGTTACCTTTCACGAAGATACCCCTTTTTATCCTCAGGCTGCAATTCAGGGGTAGAATGGGAACGAATTCCACCCTATCACATCCCAATCAGAATCAGAACCTATTCGCTTCATTAAGTATACACCTACATTAACCGAACCTGTAGTAGCTACAACTCCACCCAAATCCGCTGCAACTTCACCTATGAATGACCCTATAGTAGCTACAACTCCATCTATAACCGAACCTACTTCAGTTGAAGTTCCCAACCCTGAAACAATTCCTAGAAATAGTGAAGAAAACACAAGCCGAGGGGGAGACAATTCCAACACCTTAAGAGTTTATACACGGAGACACAAGATAGGTATTGTTCCTCAAACAACTTGCATAGTCCATGAATCTGACCCAGAGACAGATCCACAAGCACAAAGTGACCTTTGACCTTCCAATTGCAGTCAGGAAACCACCCAGAGCATGCACAAGACATCCTATTCAGAAATTTGTGTCATATCAAGCACTTTCTTCTCAATATTGTGCATTTGTATCTCATCTTGACAATATAAGAGTTCCTAACAACATAGATGAAGCACTAGCTATTCCTGAATGGAGACAAGCAGTCATGGAAGAGATGAAAGCTCTAGAAACAAATGGAACATGGGACATAACTGATATACTGAAAGGGAAGAAACCAGTAAGATGCAAGTGAGTCTTCACCCCAAAGTATAAAGCAGATGGAAGCCTTGACAAATACAAGGCAAAGCTGGTTGCAAAAGGGTTCTTACAGGTATATGGCATGAATTTTAATGAAACATTTGCTCCAGTAGCAAAGTTAAGTACCATAAGAATACTACTCTCACTAGCTGTCAATCTAGATTGGTCACTTCATCAAATGGATGTCAAAAACGCCTTTCTCAATGGTGATTCCAAGGAGGAAGTCTATATGAAATTACCTCTAGGATTCCTAGGAAAAAAGGGAAATCAAGTATGTAGATTAAAAAAATCATTGTACGGCTTGAAACAATCTCCAAGAGCCTAGTTTGAAAGATTTACACACGTATTGAAGAAACAGGGTTACACACAGGGACAAAGTGATCACACCCTTTTCTTCAGACGTATAAATAGAGAAATAGTAATCCTAGCAGTTTATGTGGATGACATAGTTATCACATGTGATAATGAAGAGGAAATTGACAGAATCAAGAAGGCTCTAAATAAAGAATTCCAAGTGAAAGACCTTGGTGAGATGAAATATTTCCTTGGAATGGAGGTTGCCCATTCCACTAAAGGAATCTATATCTCACAGAGAAAGTATATCCTTGATCTTCTTAAGGAAACAGGGATGTTAGGATGTAGACCAAGTAACACACCAATCAAATTTGAAAAGATAAGTGATGATGAAGATCTAGGCAAAGAAGTTGATATGGGAAGATACCAACGGATGGTGGGAAATTTGATCTATTTATCACACACCCGTCCTGACATTGCCTTTGCAGTCAGTATGGTCAGTCAACACTCTCATGATCCTAAACAGAAACACCTGAATGAAGTATATAGAATTTTGAGATACCTGAAAGGCTCACCTAGTAGAGGATTGTTGTTTAAAAAATCCAACGAAAGGAATGTAAAAATGTTCACTGATGCTGACTGGGCAGGTGACCAAGAGGATAGAAAGTCCATATCCAGATACTGCACATGGGTTTGGGGAAATCTAGTCACCTGGCGGAGCAAAAAACAGAATGTGTTGGCTAGAAGTAGTGCTGAGGCAGAGTTTCGAGCCATAGCACTCAGAATCTGTGAAGGTATTTGGGTCAAACGGGTACTTGAAGAGCTAAATATGATTGTTAATCTTCCTATAAAAATGTACTCTGATAACATGGCAGCAACCAACATATGTCAAAATCCAATTCAACATGACCGGATGAAGCATGTGGAGATTGACAAACACTTCATACGTGAGAAGATTGATGATGGGATAATAGACCTTTGATATGTGCCTTCTTAAAAACAGACAGCTGACATCCTTATAAAGGGACTCACAAGAGACAAGTTCGAGTTCTTGGTTTACAAGTCAGAGATATTCCCAACTTGAGGGGGAGTGTAGAAAGTATTTAAATAAATTATTCTGATTTAATAATTAGTCTATTAAAGTTAGTTAGAGAGGATTTATCGGATAACAAATAGGAGAGATATTTGGATTATTTGTAAATAAGTTAGATCAGATTTAATTGTGTTGTAACCTCCCTAGAAATGTGGCCTCTTAGCTGCTGGCCCTAATGTGTATATATTCAACCCTTTGATCAATGAAATTACCATCAGGTGAATTACAATTCCTATTAACAGCCATATATCCTATAGTTTGTTTTAGTATTCTTTGATGACATTTTGATTTACCGCTCTTCTCTTGCAGATCATATTGCACATTTGGAGAAGGTGCTGCAAATCTTGAGGGAAAATCAGTTCTACATAAAACAATCAAAGTACGCGTTTGCTACAGCTAATGTGGAGTATTTGAGGCACATTATAGGTGCTGGAATAGTCTCTACAGATCCAAATAAAATCCAAGCAGTTGTTGATTGGCCTCTACCAACCACCATTACGCAACTTAGAGTTTTTTTAGGACTTGCCAACTATTATAGGCGCTTCATTAAAGATTTTGGCACCATAGCAAGGCCTCTCACATCATTACTCAAGAAAAATGGCTTTGTATGGACTCAAGCAGCCACAGATGCTTTTAATAGCCTCAAGAAGGCTCTTACTACAACCCCGGTTCTCTCTCTACCTGACTTTTCTAAACAGTTTTTTGTTGAGGCTAATGCATGTGGTTCAGGCATAGGGGCTGTTCTCATGCAAGAGGGGAAACCTTTAGCCTATTTTAGTAAAGGTTTAGCACCTCAGCTTCAGCACTTGTCAGTTTATGAGAAGGAACTTATGGCTGTAGTTTTGGCGGTGCTGCATTGGCATCAATACTTGGAGAGACAGCCCTTTATTATACGTACTGATCAGTAGAGCCTTAAATATCTCCTTGGACAGCAGCTGAAGACATCATTTCAGATGCTATGGATGGCCAAACCAGCTGGGTTTGACTATGAAATTCAATATAAAAAAGGGCAAGACAATTCGGTGGCTGAAGCTCTCTCTAGGATGCCTAAATTGCAGCTGATGCACATGATCCTAGACACTTCCTCCCCTGAATTGTTGCATCATATTAGACAAATTTGAGAGCAAGATGAATATTTGCAACAACTGCTGCCTAAGGTACAAGCCAATAAGGAACCCCTCTTTCATTTTACTCAGAGTGATCGATTGATAAGGAGAAAGGGTAAACTTGTAGTAGGTAATAATTCTACTCTAAAGAAGAAAATCCTAGATTGGTTGCACTCAAGTCCCCAAGGAGGACACTTGGGTATTCAAGCTACATTCCAAAGAATTAAATCCCTCTTTTGGTGGTGCAAGTTATTTGATGATGTTACTACTTATGTTAAGGCTTGTGACACTTGTGCCTAATGTAAGTATGAAACTGTTGCTTCCCTTAGGCTCTTACAAGCCTTTCCTATTCCTAGTTGTATATGGAAACCAATCACTATGGACTTTATTGAAGGGCTCCCTAAATCTAATGGGAAGGTCACTTGGGTCATAGTTGATAGAATGAGTAGATATGCTCATTTTGTGGCCCTCTCTCATCCTTATTCAACGGCTTCTCTGGCTCAAGTATTCCTAGATCAAATCTACAAGCTACATGGGGCACCAACAGAGATTATTAGTGATAGAGATCCCCTTTGTAAGTAACTCTTGGAAAGAATTTTTGCGTTTTGGGGATCCAACAGAATTTGTCTTCTGCTTATCACCCTCAATCTGATGGGTAAATAAAAGTGCTTGATGGGTGCCTAGAAACATATTTGAGGTGTGTGTTGGGAAAAGCCCAAGGAATGGAGCAAGTGGTTATCACATGCTGAATGGTGGTATAACACCTCTTTTCATACCTCTACAAAGGCATCACTATATGAGCTTTTGTATGGCCAGAAGCCTCCTCTTCATTGCCCCTACTTGCCTCGCAACTCAGTATTGGAGGCGGTAGACCACACATTTGAAGCACAGGAACAAGTCTTGGCGATGCACAAGTATCATTTGCAGCATGCAGCCAACAGAATGAAGCAAAAGACTGATTCACACAGATCTAATCATGAATTTGTTGTGGGTCAGTAAGTTTTTCTGAAGTTACAGCCATATAGACAGATTTCTGCTGCTGTTAGGAGCTCACAAAAGCTTGCTCCTAGGTATTTTGGGCCATATCAAGTGCTGGAAAGAATTGGTTTTGTTGCCTATAAATTGGAATTACCTCCGGAGTCGAAAGTTCATCCTACTTTTCATGTTTCTATGCTGAAATTGTGTCCTAATCCAGCTGTGAAACCTCAACATCCTCCACCAGATTTTCCAAAACCTCCACCCTCTTTAGTTCCTAAGAAAATCCTCAATCGAAGGTTTGTGAAGAGGAGGAAATTCATTACTGAAGTACTTGTTCAATGGACAGGGTTGCTAGAAGAAGAATCCTCATGGATTCCATTACTTCATTTTTGAGAACAATTTCGGGTTTTTTCAAGCTACACATCCTTGAGGGCAAGGATGTTAGAGGGGGGAGGGTATTGATATAAAATTGTAACTGAAATCCCTAATTCCTAAATTGCGATCCCTAATTCTATGTATTAGGTAAGTTAGTTAGGGGAGAAGCAATGTAGACAGAGTGGTACTAGCTATTTTTAGAATAGCTCTAGCCAAACACACCTTAATTGTATCCCTTAGCTGATTAGGATAGGATTAGTGATTATTGTTGGAACCAATTGGGCTTGCCGCCACTTATTGGGCCTAACCCTAGTTTTAATCTAATATTTATTTCTCTTTGTATTATGTTTAGTATCTCCTAGAATCAGGGAATTTAAATTTTAAATTTTTGTTTACCTAGATTCTAGGATCTGTCGAGAATATAGGAACAGAATAGGGAGCCAAGTCTGACCTAATTATCTATATATGTAACATTCTTGCACAATAATAAAAAACAACAAGAGCTGTTACCACAAACTCCTTCATGGTATCAGAGCCTTGGTCTCTTGATCAATGGCATTCAAAGCAGCCCTAACTAATCCGCCACGGGCACTTAATACTGGCGATGGAAGCAGTCGTTCATCGCCGGCTAATGAAGGCTCACACGGGACTGATTCCAGCCCACAAATAGGGAACCGTGGTGAGAATAACATGTCGCACCATGGGATGCCTATTATAGCATCGGATTTGCTCTCAAATAGGCACATTATTCACCAACTTCATGGTAAAAATTATCTCCAATGGTCCAGAAGTATCCTGATGTTTGTTCGAGAAAAGGACAAGGAAAAGTACTTGACTGGGTCACCTCCACCACCTGATCCTACAATGCTCAATATGCTGTCTGGAGTGCTGAAAACAACATGCTAATGACTTGGCTCATACACTCAATGTCAGCAGATATAAGTGAAGGGTACTTACTCTTACGAACAACCAAGGAGATTTGGGATTCCCTAAAATTAATCTACTCGGTCAGAGACAATACAGCTGCGGTTATATAGGTAAAACACCTTCTTTGAAACTTGGTTCAAGGAGAAAAATCTGTCACTCAATATTATGCTGCACTAATCAAACTATGGCAGCAAATTGACTTTCATGAAACCCACGATTGGTCATGTGCCCAAGATGGTATACGTTTTAAGTCGTTTGTTGACAGAGAATGATGCCATGATTTCCTTCTTGGTCTAAATGATGTATATGAGGATATACGTGGCCGTATTATGGGAACGAAGCTGTTTCCCTCCTTAGAAGACACGTTTAATATGATCCAATGTGATGAAAGTCAAAAGATGTTGACCCGAAACACAACTAAAGCTCAAATTGAGATGTCTGCACTAGCTGTCAAAGGAGATCAGGCTGATACAAGGGGAAAGAGAGCAGAAAAATGGTGTGACCATTGCAATAAAAGTGGACATACCAAAGATGTTTGCTGGAAGCTCCATGGTAAGCCTACCAACACCAAGCAGAGAAGGAAAGGGTTGATGATAGGTGCTGCAGATGTTGAAGAAGAATCTCTTAGTAATGAAGAACTTCAAACCTTAAGGAGGATCCTAGACAAACATTCTGCCTCTACAAAGTTGTGTGAGAAAAACAATCCCTCAGTCACTTTGGCACATGCAAGTACAATTCTCACTCGTGCCTTTAATGTTTTGGTAAAACCAAGAAACATGTAGGTGGTCGATTCTGGAGCAACTTATCACATTTCAGGTTTTAGAGAATTATTTTCAAGTTTTTCTGAATTCTCTAAACATGAATCTGTTGAAGTAGCTAATGGTGAACATGCTAAAGTAATGGGATCTGGAACTGTTGTTATCTCAGAAAATATAGTGATAAGAGATGTATTATTTGTTCCTACCATTAAGTGCAATATGTTATCTGTAAAATGGGTTGCATCTCAAATAAATTGCCTTGTAACTTTTGACAAACATGGCTGTAATTTTCAGGACTTGACCTCGGGGAAGATGATTGGTCATGCTAAGGTGTGGAATGGGCTCTACTATCTGCAAGGATCATCAACAAAACCGCAGGCTGCTCTTTCTATTTTGACAAATGAAGACATTATGTTATGGAATTCTAGGTTAGGCCACCCTAGTCCTCATTCTATGCAAGTTTTGTTTCCAAATATTGACAATAAAGCAATTTCTGATTTCCATTGTGAAACTTGTCACTTAGCTAAACAAACTCGTAGTTCTTATGTTCCTCATTCCTATAAAGCCACTCACCCTTTTTCTCTCATACATAGTGATGTTTGGGGTCCATCAAAGTTTGCAACAAACTCTAAAGGTAGATGGTTTGTAACCTTTATTGATGACCATACTCGATTAACTTGGATTTTCCTAATGTGTCACAAATCAGAAGTCTTTGATATTTTCAAAATATTTCATAATTTTTTTCAAAATCAATTTCAAAACCTCAATCAAGGTTCTTCGAACTGATAATGGCAAAGAGTATTTAAATTCACCTTTCAAAACCTTTTTGGAAGAACATGGCATTCACCATCAAACTTCTTGTGTTCAAACACCTCAATAGAATGGTATATCCAAAAGGAAAAATAGGCATTTACTTGAGGTTGCAAGAGCTATTATGTTTGAAACACATGTGCCGAATCATTTTTTGGGGGATGCAATTTTCACTTTTGCATATTTAATAAACTGAATGCCATCAAAGGTTTTAAATTTCTTGACTTTACTTCAAAAATTGTAGGAAGTTTTTCCTAATTCACCCCTCATTAATTCCATTCCTCAAAGGGTTTTTGGATGTACAGCTTATGTTTTTAATGAACATGGAGGAAAGTTTGATCCTAGATCCATTAAAACTGTTTTTGGGTTATTCTTCAAATAAAAAGGGGTATAAATATTTTTGTCCGATCACAAATAAGGTGTTTGTTACAATGAATGTCAAATTCAATGAATTTCAACCTTATTTTGTCAAACCACCCATTCAGGGGGAGAAGCATATGAGAGAATGGCTTGTTTGTGACTCTGGGAATAATCCTTGCATTACTGAAACTGAACCTAAATCTAGCCAGCAAACAGATGAATCTCAAACATCACTTGATTCCGTTGCTATTCCCACTGTTATACCTATTGCCTCACTTCCAGAAAACTCAGACCAACATACATATGAAAGTACCATTGAAATTCATCCAGAAATCACCAAAAATACTCCAATCAGATCTAAATTTCAGGACACAAACCCCTTTGAGCCTCTCTCTAGTCCTGATTTGCTCGAGGATAGGGAGGAAGAACCTAGAATGCCACTAGAATTGTAACAAGCACAGCTGGATGGAAACTCAACTACATATAGTAAAGAACCTACTCCAACTCCAAGGCAAGGCCATGAATCTGCACCTAAAGCAAGTCTGGAAGATTTATATTGGCCAATAGCTTTAAGGAAGGGAAAAAGGAGCTGCACACAACATCCAATTGCTAGGTATGTATCTTATGAAAAACTGTCTTCAAATCTAAAGACATTTGTTGTAAATGTGGAAAAGGAGGCCATCCCAAAGAACTTTAAAGAAGCAATTGTTCATCTTAAGTGGAAACAAGCTATAAAAGAGGAGCTGAGGGCCTTACACAAAAATAAGACCTGGAAAGTTGTTGATTTACCTAAAGGCAAATCTGTTGTAAGCAGCAAGTGGGTCTTCACTATAAAATATAATCCAGATGGAAGTGTGAACAAGTACAAGGCTAGATTAGTGGCTCGAGGTTTCACTCAAACCTATGGCATAGATTACCAAGAAACTTTTGCTCCTGTTGCCAAACTCAATACTATCAAGGTACTACTCTCATTGGCTGCTAACCTAGATTGGCCTCTTCATCAATTAGATGTGAAAAATGCCTTCCTAAATGGTGATCTTGAAGAGGAAGTGTATATGGAGGTCCCCTTGGGACTGAGAACCTTTGCAAACTCACATAAAGTGTGTAGACTCTACAAATCTCTATATGGCCTAAAGCAATCACCTAGAGCATGGTTTGAGCACTTTACTAACGCCATTAAAGCATGGGGATATAGTCAGTGTCAAGAAGATCACACCCTATTTGTAAAGCATTATAGAGACAAAATAACTATTCTTATTGTTTATGTTGATGATATAGTGCTAACAGGGAATGATGTAGAAGAGATTACTAGACTAAAAGGAAAATTGGCAACTGAATTTGAAATAAAAGATCTTGGTCCCTTACGATATTTTCGGGGAATGGAAGTGGCACGCACTACTCAAGGCATTAGTGTATCTCATCGAAAGTACACTATTGATCTACTAAAGGAAACAGGAATGTTAGGAGCAAGCCCTGCCAATACTCCAATGGAGCTCAATCAGAAGTTAACCATCAGACTTGATGGTACAGCAGTAAATAGGGAAAGATATCAGAAATTAGTGGGGAAACTGATTTATTTGTCCCACACTAGACCTGATATATGTTATGCAGTTAATGTTGTAAGTCAATTCTCGAGTAATCCTCAGAATGAACATCTGACCGTTCTCTATAGGATTCTCATATATCTGAAGAAGACTCCTGGGCAAGGTTTATTCTTTGCTAAGAATGACACTAGAAACATTGAAATGTTCACTGATGCAGATTGGGGAGGTTCTACATCAGATAGAAGATCTACTACAGGGTATTGCTCTTACATTTGGGGAAATCTTGTCACTTAGAGAAGTAAAAAACAACCAGTGGTGTCTCGAAGTTCTGCTGAATCAGAATATAGAGCATTGGCTCTAGGAATTTGTGAAGGGATGTGGTTGGTACGATTATTGAAGGAACTCCAGATTTATAATGATGAACCAATTAAAGTATGGTGTGATAACATGTCAGCTATTAAAATAGCAAACAACCTTGTTCACCATGATCGCACAAAGCATGTGAAGATTGATCGCCACTTCATTAAGGAAAAACTAGAGGCAAAGGTGATTGATCCATCATATATTCCTTTAGGAAGACAGACTGCAGATGTCATGACCAAATCACTTACTCAAGAGAAATTTGAAGGCTTTGTCAACAAGCTGGGAATGATCAACATCTATTCGCCAGCTTGAGGGGGAGTGTTGGAACCAATTGGGCTTGCCGCCACTTATTGGGCCTAACCCTAGTTTTAACCTAATATTTATTTCTCTTTGTATTATGTTTAGTATCTCCTAGAATCAAGGAATTTGAATTTTAAATTTCTGTTTACCGAGATTCTAGGATCTATCGAGAATATAGGAACAGAATAGGGAGCCAAGTCTGACCTAATTATCTATATATGTAACATTCTTGCACAATAATAAAAAACAACAAGAGCTGTTACCACAAACTCTTTCAATTATAATAATGATAGGACAGATCTGCCCCTGGGCCCTTAGCTCTCTATATAAGAGCCATTTCCCTCTCATTGCAAACTAGTTGCTGTTGACTGCCAATAAATAAGAGAATATTCAGATTCAGCAACTCATGTTTCTCTCTCTCTCTCTCCAAGATTTCTCTCTCTACTCTTTTCTGTCTAAACTCTCTTCTCTCTTTCTACCTATCCTCTCAATCCAATTATGTCAAGAAATTACAGAATTGCATCAATCTACCAAAACAGCAATAGACATTTTAAAAAATTTACGTGTTACACTAATTATTTCACTAGATATTTTTAGCCAATGCTCAAATTCTTCAAATAAGAATATAGTGTATATGAGGTCAAATGGATTAACCCTGTAGACTGTTCCATTTTAGCCAGAATGCAGTGACAGATCATTCAGTGCACAAATTGTAATAGAATGGGAAAAAAATTTTAAATAGAAAGTGATTTTGTGAACAGGAAATGATCAGCATACCTATACTATCTAAAAGTAATACAAAAAGACCAACATTGTCAAATAAAGATGACAAGGGCATAAGACATTACATAAAAAAAGTGAAAAATTCATTTTTAATGGATTATATTCCTTTTCCATTTCTATGCCAAACAAGTCTTAGTATCGTCACAAGTTATTTTATTTTATTTGTTAACTTAGATGTTGAATCAGTTAAGTAAAGTAATCAGCAAGATTTCAACAGAATAGCAAACCACAATAGAGCCATCATAACACAAATTTTCTTTTCAAATGGCACAACCGTAGCAACCACCTATCGGAAGAGTAATAAGGTAACGAAGACCCATAATCATCCAAGAGTTTTTGCAAGGAATAATAAAATATAGAAGTTCATCATGATAGATATTCCATTTGAAATTAAATATAAAATTGACAGTGGAATTTATAAATTATTTGATTAATTTCATAGCGGTCTAACATTATAGACTCCAAAATGTGCAACCTACATGAATATAGCATACGTGAAGCAACAATTAGAGCCCCCTTCTTCACTGTATCACTAATCTCATTGGATCCTAACTTCCAAACAAAACATTGAAGCCACAAGATGTAGCTGATCATCCAAACAAGGAGTGCAACATTGAAGCCTAAGAATATCAATATATTTAAAGAAAATCACAGTATTCACAAACCATAATATCAAAACAATACAATGCAAATGTGCCACTTTAGTTTATCATAAATAACAAAAATAAAACTCAGAAGAACATAAACTATATATCTAAGCTAAAAGTATGCATTATTTAGAACAAGAAAAAGACCAGGACAACAGCAAAGAAAAACTGAACAATATAATGGAAACTATTCAACATTATCTCAAAAGTATTATTGAATGAAGGAGAGTTTCAGAAATTACTTGTTTCAGAAGTTCTGCTTCTGACGAATACGGAGACCACGTTAACAGCGTGGATAAATTGGACATAAAATGTTCTCTACCTTTTAACATATCTAGTGTATTGGTTGACATATTAAACTCATAGCTAACCTGAAATTGACATGAACAGTCCACGGCATAAACATCCAAGGGAATAGAGCACGAATGTTGAAAATGACAGATTTTGTACAATAAGCATTCTGCAAGTTATTATTTCACCTTCCAGTTCCTCCAAAATTACTCTACCCAATCTCTCTCTTTAAATGTGCACACAGACATGTAAAAACACATGCTTGTGCCTTCTATTATTTAGAATATAAGACAATAGGAAAGGCTGCACGATTCAAATAGCTTTTTCAAGAAGATTCCCTAATGAGTTTCCATTTGTACCTTTTGTGACTGTTGATATACACTGTATATAAACTTGTGGTTCACAATCTTGGGCTAGCGTGACTGCAGGAGTTGCATTACGACTACCCAGCAGAATGATTCAAAGTTTCAAACAACCAAAATGATTGACAGATAGGAAGACCAATAAATTAGGTCATATAACAAGTGCC
Organism: Inga leiocalycina; assembly: GCA_963242795.1. Taxonomy (NCBI): domain Eukaryota; kingdom Viridiplantae; phylum Streptophyta; class Magnoliopsida; order Fabales; family Fabaceae; genus Inga; species Inga leiocalycina. Next base: position 65,488,680 of record OY725323.1, on the reverse strand, counting down.
CAAAACAAACCATTCAAGTTAACTGTCAACTCAAGCAGTCAAAATTCAGTTACACTTTAGCCAAGTAATTTTACACAGATCATCAACAAAGTCCCATCATACCTGTCAAAATTCTACATTCCTCAAGTTGCAAATGAACATGAAGGGAAGAAATAGTATTCTTGGTTAATGTACTTCCAAAACTACAACAACAAAGTAGAGAACTTGAGAAATACCACGCACCATGGGTACCACAATTCTGTCAAGCCTTGTTTGCATAAAAAATGTAAAAGACAAAAGTCCAATGCTCTGAGTCAAAACCCTGATCAATATCAAACAGTGAGTTTATAAATTGTATATAATCTTTTACAATAATTTCAACATTTGTTCAACCTGCCCACACTGATACAAGAACACAATTTTTGTGAGTAAGTGAGGAATGGAGAACAATACCAAGAGAAAAGGAGAGAAGGCCAACAAGATTTTTATCATATATGTACATGGATGCAAAGGTTTAAGGCAACAGACTTGAGAAACATGCTCGAATTCTTGTTTGCAAAGTAGATAATTTCAATGTTCTGAAACACGATATACTATTAACCTACCTTCACAAGGCTTAATTATATAAAAATTGAAGGGGTGATTAATTGTATTTTCCAATCAGAACTAGAATTAACTCGAATAAAAGAAAAGAGAATCTCGCTGATATGCACTGCAAAAGTACATCTAAATCTAATATAATCATTCAAGCCTATTTAATAAATAGTCATATTTCCCACAAAATGATAGAATGGCTAACCATGAAGCAGGAAGCCCATCAACATACCAAAGCATATCATAAGGTCATATGAATTTTTCAATTATAAACTCTTACCCCTTATCCAGGTGACGGCTAAAGACAATGACATCTGCACCAAGTCTCATACTACTAGTTTTGAATCCATTTCCATCTGGAAGGCCAGAATTGACAAATAAATATGACAGGAAAACCACAATATTCACATAAAAAAATGTCAACATACATACACTTCCCAATTGCAAATTCTGACTTCTTATCTGAAAAGCCAAAGCTCATACAACATCGCATAGCTTCTGGATCCATCCCACCACCATCATCTGCTAATTAAGAATCAGTATATAATCACAATAATAAGGACAAAATATATACCCAAATCACCACATCCAATGTTAAGGATGTTTCACTGCCAAAATCAAGACTTGAATTCTGTTAGGACACAATGTCCCACAGAATGAGGGAATCATGGATATGTTAGGTGGTATGTTAGGTGGTATGTTAGGTGGAATGTTAGGTGAAATGTTAGGTGATAATGTCCCACCTAAAATGAGGAATTATGATGTTTGCCTTGTATATAAATAGCATAATGTATACATGAAGAATGTGAAGTTAAGTGAATACATTTACATGGTACCAGAGCCTTGGTGCTCTCTGTTTTTTTTCGTTTTTCCTTTGCTGTTCTGGTTCTGGTTTTTTGCTTCTGTGCGCACTGTTCATTGTTCACTGTGCTCCGGTGGCCGGCAGATTTAGTCCACACGCGCACCACCACTAGATCCGCCGTCGCCCGACCGGTTCGTCACCGGAGTATCGCCGCCATCTGACCTGCGCGTGGCCTTCACGCGCCACCTCCTTTCTCGCCGGAATTTCACGCGCCGGCGCGTGACTGCGTTTTCCGGCGACTTTGCCGCCGCCGTTTGCTGCATTCTGATCGACTAAGTGGTGCAGTCCTTCCCCAATTGGTTTCGTGCAGTGGGTACTCACCGTTTGCGGGTTGGTTGTTGATTTATTCCCTTGCTCCTGTTTCTGTGCTGCGTTTCTTTGCTGCATTTCTGTGCTTCTGGTTCTGGTTTGCTGTGTTTCTGTGCTACCATTTTGTGTTCGTGGTTATTGCCTTTGTGGTACTGCCTGTGCTAGCTCTTTGTTTTGGGGGGAGTTGTTTGGTTGTTTATCAACTCCATTTGGTTATTTTCTGCTTGAATTGATGGGTGACTCAAAGGCTAGTGTTACTGAAATTATTCCTGTGACTAATAAAATCACTGAGCACAAATTAACCTGGAAAAATTATATGGATTGGAGTAAAACCGTCCGAATGTACTTGCTTAGTATTGAGAAGGAGGGCCATTTGACTGATACGCCTCCTGCAGATGACCCTAAGATGGCTTGGGCCCGAGCGGATGCCCGTTTATTCTTACAAATCCAGAATTCTATTGACAGTGAAATCCTTCCCTCAGTTAGTCACTGTAATACGGTTAAGGAACTTATGAGCTGTTTGGAATTTCTGTACTCTGGGAAAGGAAATATTACTCGTATTCATGATGTCTGCAAGGGATTCTATCGTGCTGAACAGCAGGGGCGCTCGTTGAAAAACTTTTATGTAGAGTTCAAGAAAATGTATGAAGAGTTGAAGATGTTAATGCCGCCTACCACTGACCTTAAGGTGCAAGCTGATAATATGGAGAAACTAGCAATTCTCAGCTTTCTTACTGCCTTGGATCCTGCCTATGAGACTGTTCGTTCCCAGGTTCTGTCTAGTTCTGAACTTCCTTCACTTCTGGATGTGTACTCTCGTGTGCTCCGTGCAGATAGTCTCTTACACCCGACTCCTACTCCGAATGCTAGTGCATTAGCTGGCCGTGGTCCCAATGATAACCGCCACCAGAATTTCTTTAACTCTGGAAATAGTACACCATCCTCGACTTCTGCTGATTCGCGAAACCAAGGTCCCCAACGCTTCGGCAACAATCCTTCGACTACTGGTACTATTGTCTGTTACTATTGTAAGGAAGCTGGTCATACCAAACGTTACTGTCGTAAGTTGCAAAATAAGCTGCAACGTACTGGAGCTGCTCATATGGTCCAATCCACAGATCAAATTGCCAATGTTCCATCCACTTCGAGTGCGCTTGCTACAGGTAACGGTGACTCATGCCTTGCTACTTCTTCCTCGAGGTGGATCATCGATTCCGGTGCCACTGACCACATGACAGGTAACCATCATTTATTCTCTACATATACACCTTATGACAAACCCTCTACCATAACTATTGCCAATGGTTCTGCTTCTCGTGTCCTTGGATCTGGCACTGTTACACCTACATCCTCTGTTTCTCTATCGTCGGTCCTTAATGTTCCTGACCTTGCTTTTAACCTTCTGTCTCCCAGCAAGCTTATTCGTCAATTGAACTGTTTTATCTCATTTTTCCCTGACCATTGTGTGATTCAGGATCTTACGACGAAGCGGATTATTGGTAGGGGATATGAATCTGGCGGCCATTACTTTCTTGACGATCAGGTGCCACGTTCCGTTGCTTGCTCTGGTGGTTTCTCTCCTTTTGATGTTCATTGTCGTTTGGGTCATTTGTCATTATCATCCTTGCAGAGGTTGTATCCTCAATTTCATTATTTGTCGTCCTTAGAGTGTGAATCGTGTCAGTTTGCCAAACACCACCGTGTTCACCTGTCACCTCGCATCAATAAACGGGCTAAGTCCCCCTTTGATTTAGTTCATTCTGATGTTTGGGGTCCTTGTCCTGTCATGTCCACGTCTGGTTTTAAGTACTTTGTTACTTTCGTTGATGATTTTTCTCGAACCACCTGGCTTTATTTAATGAAAAGTCGTTCCGAGTTATTCTCTCACTTTTGCAATTTCTGTGTTGAGATCAAAACTCAATTTGGTGTCTCTGTGAAAACCTTGCGCAGTGATAATGCTAAAGAGTATTTTTCTACCCAGTTTCACGACTATATGCTTACATATGGCATGCTTCATCAATCCTCGTGTGCAGATACACCTGCTCAGAATGGTGTTGCCGAAAGAAAAAATCGGCACTTATTAGAAGTTGCCCGTGCTCTAATGTTTCAAATGCATGTTCCCAAATCTTTTTGGGCTGATGCTGTGTCCACCGCCTGCTTTCTTATTAATCGTATGCCCTCTCCTGTTCTTAGTGGTGACATTCCATACCTCACTTTGTTTCCTTCCAAATCCTTGTTTCCAATTGATCCGAAAATTTTTGGGTGTGTCTGTTTTGTTCGAGACATTCGTCCAAGTGTCACTAAACTTGATCCAAAATCTCTCAAGTGTGTCTTCCTTGGCTATTCTAGGGTTCAGAAGGGTTATAGGTGCTACTCTCCTGATCTTCGGCGTTATTTTGTGTCTATAGATGTCACTTTCCATGAGTCCACTTCGTTCTTCTCTGTCTCTGCTCTGCCTTCTTCTTCTGTCGTTAACCCAGATCTTGATCATCTTTTAGTGTATGAGGTTTATTCCCCACCAGTGCAAGCATCTGTGCCGGCCGCTGCTCTGCCTCCTATCCATCATGTTTATCAAAGACGTCCAAAGGAAAGTAATGCTGCTGCTCGTCTCTCTGACCTACCAATGTCCGCCTCGGCACCTGATCCGCACTTAGCCCCCTCCCCGTCCCTTGAATCTGACCCTGAACTGGTGCCTGGACCAGAGCCTGAACCAGTGTCTGAACACGTCCCTACTAATATAGATCCTACTGTCACTTCTGCTGACCTGCCAATTGCCCTCCGAAAAGGTAAACGCACTTGTACGTACCCTATTTCCTCGTTTGTTTCATATCATCACCTGTCGCCCATTTCCTGTTCCTTCCTTGCCTCCTTAGATTCTCTCACCATTCCCACTAACCTCTCCCAAGCTTTGACCCACCCCGGTTGGCGTGCTGCGATGCACGATGAAATGATGGCCCTTGATAAGGCTGGTACCTGGACTCTCGTTGATTTACCTCCTGGAAAGAAGGCTATTGGATGTAAGTGGGTGTTTGCCATTAAAACCAAATCTGATGGCACCTTGGAACGATTGAAAGCTCGATTGGTAGCTAAGGGTTACGCTCAGACGTATGGTGTTGACTATTCAGAAACTTTCTCTCCTGTGGCAAAGTTGTCCTCTGTTCGTCTCTTCATCTCTATGGCAGCTACCCACGGTTGGGATCTTCATCAGCTGGATATTAAGAACGCATTTTTAAATGGTGATCTTCTTGAGGAGGTTTACATGGAGCAACCGCCTGGTTTTGTTGCTCAGGGGGAGCATGGCAAGGTATGCCACCTCCAGAAATCTTTATATGGTTTGAAACAGAGTCCTCGTGCTTGGTTTGACCGATTCAGTTCTGTGGTTAAGAAGTTTGGTCTGAATCAAAGTAAATGTGATCATTCTGTGTTTTATCAATGGACGGATGCTGGCATGATTCTCTTGGTAGTCTATGTAGATGACATTGTTATTACAGGCAGTGATACGTCAGGGATCTCATCACTCAAGGTCTTTCTGAATTCTCATTTTCAAACAAAGGATTTGGGTTCGTTAAAGTACTTTCTTGGGATTGAAGTTATGAGAAGCAAGAAAGGCACTCTCCTAACCCAGCGGAAATATGTCCTTGATCTACTGGAAGAAACCGGGAAACTTGGAGCAACACCCAGTAGTTGTCCCATGATTCCCAATCCTTTCTTGGACATTGATGATAGTGTGCCGTTTGATGAGCTACCCGAGGATGTGAAAAAACGGATTGATCCTGAGAAGATTAAACCATTTGCCTACCCTGAGCGATACCGAAGGCTGATTGGAAAATTGAACTATCTTACTGTAACTCGTCCTGATGTAACCTTTCCGGTCAGTAGGCTTAGCCAATTCATGGTATCACCAACTGTTGCTCAGTGGGAAGCTTTGGAACATGTCCTACATTATTTGAAGGGCTCACCTGGTCGTGGCATACTCTATATGAATCATGGTCACACAAAGATTGAGTGTTTCTGTGATGCAGATCATGCAGGGTCAAAGACAACTAGAAGGTCCACTACAGGCTATTGCGTTCTTGTAGGTGGAAACTTGGTATCTTGGAGGAGCAAGAAGCAAGATGTGGTAGCAAAGTCTAGTGCAGAGGCTGAGTATCGAGCCATGTCTCAGTCCGTACAAGAGATTGTGTGGATCCACCAATTAATGAAGGAGGTTGGTCTGACCACGTCATTACCTGCTAAACTGTGGTGTGATAATAAAGCTGCCCTACACATAGCCTCCAACTCAGTGTTCCATGAACGTACGAAACATATTGAGATTGATTGTCACTTTGTACGTGATAAGATCAAGGAGAATTTTATCTCTACAGGACATGTATCATCTAGTGATCAGTTAGGTGATTTCTTGACTAAGGCCTTGGATGGCACTCGGGTTGACTATCTTTGTAACAAGTTGGGCTTGATTAACATCTATGCTCCAACTTGAGGGGGAGTGTTAGGACACAATGTCCCACAGAATGAGGGAATCATGGATATGTTAGGTGGTATGTTAGGTGGTATGTTAGGTGGAATGTTAGGTGAAATGTTAGGTGATAATGTCCCACCTAAAATGAGGAATTATGATGTTTGCCTTGTATATAAATAGCATAATGTATACATGAAGAATGTGAAGTTAAGTGAATACATTTACAAATTCAAAACTGGATAATCAATGAACTTTACTGTACCTTGAATTAACAATGCAGGGCTTCCATCCTTTGGATTTGATATTTTATCGACAATGACAAAAGTGGCCCCATTTTGGATCTATCCTAAGAACAAAAGCCAACAATGCAATAAAACATATGAACAAAAATAAAATGAAAAGTTGATAAAGGCACCATACGTGGAAAAAACACATAACAGTAACACTAACAAGATAATAGCAAAAGACAATAAGCTTTTCCATTAACCAATGCAACAACCATTTAAGAGAAATACAATACGATAAACACTTTTAAAACATATTAATTACAATCAATATGTAAACTCTGATAATCCCTTAAAGTGTGCTTGCATTAGTATTGTTATGATTTCATAAAATAACTCTCACAATAACAAATAATTCATGCATTTAAACATAGGTAGGAGTAATAAAAGACATCTTTAGAAATTAAATGACTGCAGAAACGTTTTCCTTTTGTTTTTGGACCCCGGAGGGACTAAAAACTAGGACAAAAAAAAGGAAACATTTCTAGAATGCGAGGATCTCACAATGCAATTTTTTTCACTCTAATGGCTAACTTAATATATAGCTGAAGGTAGACTAGTATAACAAGTGATTCAAATGTCAACAAAAATCACCTCATCAAATGCGTTATCGACAAGCTCAGCTATGGCTGTAGACAAGAACAAGGAAAAAAGTAGTTAAGAAAAAGGGTCACATAGGTGGTCTAATAAGAGAATTATAAAGAAAATAAGCCTATTAAGAGAACTGTAAAGATGAAAATAAGGTGGTTAAATTACACTGAGTCTCCTTAAAAATACACATCTGATCAATTTAATGCCTAAAAAAATAAATCGCTTAAATCTGGTCTTTACAAAAGAATAATTTGAATAGGACCCTAGTCAAACATTAATGCCAAGGGTACAAATAGCAGTTAGCTGCTGATGTCACGCCCGACAATTTGTTAATATGAAAGTAAATTTTCCTTCAGCAACTTGACAGTTATGAATCATGAGTGATTTCTAACTTATTTGAAAAACTAAGGAAAGAAAACCAATCATTTTGTTCTTTTGTGACTCAAAGTATAATTAAACTAAACAAGTTTATATCAATAAAAAAATAACATACCCCCAAATGCCCATTTATGTGAAGTTGCATTCGAATGGAGGAACAGGGGGTGAACATGTAGATAATGGTTCGCATCTGCAATCCCAAGTTTATATCAATAATGAATCCAGATTGAAAAATAATCCAGCACTTACAAACCTAGATTGAAGCATGTAATATCTAAAATTTATGATCCAGATTAAAGTCAAGTGAGTGAAAATTACTGTAAATCAGCTAAAAAATATTGCATAATGCAAGCACATTCCTCACCAAGTAAAGTACTAATATATATGATAAGTGCTATTATATTACTTTGAACAGGGATTTTAGAGCCAAGCCCATCATCATAATTCCCAGCTTTCCAGAACTGCCTACAAAGGGGTGCTGCAGTGATTGGTGATGTATAAGATGGGTATAAGTTATCGACTGGTGACAGCCCTTGCTCCAACACACTGGAGCTACTATGACCAGTACTTTGTGTTGAACCACTTGAGTTCTTATTCTCTTCAGAATCTTGTTCTCCATGCACTACAAAATCTGACTCCAGCTTAACAGCCTTTAAAACAACATCGCATTCATCATCACTAGATAAATCAATAATTTCTGTAGGCCCCTTCATTATCCCTGCCACCCAAGTCAATCATGTATACAATTAAGTGGAATGATGAACCAAAAAGACTGCAAAGAGGAGCCACGACCAATAATACAATTCCTTATAATACATGGCCAAACAACATCAGGCATAGAATGATGTTAAACAGGAAATCTACCACAAATAACACACCCTATTAATACATGGCCAAATAACTTCAGGCCCAACTTGATTTTAAACAAGAAATTGTGTCATTGAGAGAAGAAGGAAAACATAACCAACAGGGGTTAGGTCTAGCAGAAGGGATTAGTCCCTCACAACGTGGCGAACCAAGTTTCAAATCTCCGTTGGAGAGGTGCATGCATTTAGTGACTTACAGTACCTCGAATAGGATTGCCTCCAATAGGAAAATATCTGTGCCTATAAAAAAAACAAAGAAAAAGAAAAACATATAAGTTGCAAGTAGCTTGCCAACATGAATATCTTATTTTTTCCATTGTAAATATTTCCTGATGTATAGCTTTATTAGCGTTTACAAGCCTTTACTCTTGTCTTTCCCTCAATATGTGTGTGCGTGCATGGGCTTTATAGCCTGAAGAATATAGGAAATACAAATTTCCCAAAGATTCAACATGGAATTAGAGCACAAGGTTCAAAATTACAATTACGGTTTTTGGCCATGATTGCATGCATACAGAGGCTCAAGGCATTCACCACGTGATGGGTTAAAGGTGTTCCCTCAATGTATAAATCTATATGTATTTTACAGGTTGAAGAATATAGGAAATATAAATTTCCCAAAGATTCAACATGGTGTTAGAGCACAAGGTTAAAAGTTGCTATTTGAGTTTCTGGGACATGATTGCATGTGGCCTCTAGCATAGAGGCTTGAGGCATTCACCATGTAATGACTTGTAAGGACCATCCAATGTTGCCAATCGTACTAGTAATAAGTGATTAATTGCTTACATTCATAACCATATGGTCCATACCCATCTCTAATAGGTTTATTTATTAAAGGACAAGTCTAAGGTTTCATCTATGTTTCGCAACTGTTATGTTATAATTAAGAATGGGTTAAGGCGCTAACATAACCTTCATCTTTTATCAAAAGTACAATAGTAACTATAAAGTACTTTTTGGAGCACAAGTAACCAAAGACTTTCAAAATTGGGACAAAATCGTTGAACTCAACTAACTTCCATCTATTACAATACGAAAGTACTAAAATACCCCCACTTAATAAAAAACCCTTAGCTGTTGTGCAATCTAACACTTCCTCTAACAGTTGCTTTCACCTTCTGTCTCTCTCTCTCTCTTATATTCTCCACTCTTCATCTTCATCACCACACCACCACCATTTACAATTCCAAAAAATCATCAACAACAATCCATACTAGAAAAGTGAAAACTGGAAAAAGTTAACAAGATCTGGGTCATGCTATTCACCAAAATTTTCTCTCACCGGAATTTTCTCCCCTATGCACATGGTCCTCTACATAAAGCCCCCATCCCCTGCTTCCCAGTGTTGATGATGAGGTAAACCCCTCATACCCCCGGATGATGCAATTCTATAATTGCTTGACAGAATTGGGTTGAAAGAATAGGTAGAAAGAGAGAAGAGAGTTTAGACAGAAAAAGAGTAGAGAGAGATCTTGGAGAAAGAGGGAGAGAGAGAGTAGAGAGATGAGAGAAAGAGAGACATAGGTGAGTTGCTGAATATTCTCTAATTCATGAACAAGCAACAACTAGTTACAAATAAGAGAGGATAGCCCTTATATAGAGAGCTTAAGGGAAATAAGGGGAAGTTAGGTTGCTGCCGCCTTACTCATTAATGAGGGGCAGTTCTATAATTTAATGCTAATCCTATCTAAACCCCTAATTAGCTAAGGAGCTCAACTATTGTTGCTCCTGGCTAATGCAATTCTAAAATAGCTACACCATTCTCAACTAATCATTGATCTCTCCTCAACTAACTAACCTAACAATTGGGAATTAGGGATTACAATTGGGAAATTAGAGATTCTAATTATAATTTCATATCAATATCGTCCCCCCAATTTTGACATCCTTGCCCTCAAGGATGTGCTATAGCAAAATCTAGAAACTACTCTTGGAAACGAAAAAGTGGCAACCAAGAGGCTTCTTCATCTGGCAATCCTTTCCACTGCACAAGAACTTCAGTAATGAGTCTTTTACACCTCTTCACAGACCTTCTAGTAAGTATCTTCTTTAGAAATAGAGAAGGTAGAGGTTCAGGTAAGTCAAGAGGTGGATGCCTAGGCTTCACAGCAGGGTTAGGACCCAACTTAAGCATAGAAACATGAAAAGTAGGATGAACCCATGATTCTGGAGGAAACTCCAATCGATAAGCTACTAGACCTACCTTTTCCACCACCAGATAGGGTCCAAAATACCTTGGAGCTAACTTTTGGGAGCTCCTCACAGCTGCTGAAATCTGTCAGTAAGGTTGCAGCATCAGAACAACCCACTAACCAACCATTAATTCTCAGTCAAATCTGTTCATATCAGTCTTCTGCTTCATCCTATTGGAATGGTGCTTAAGCATAGCCAATACCTGTTCCCTAGCCTCAAATGTGTAATCTACAGCTTCTAGGACAGAATAATAAGGCAAATAAGGGCAATGCAAAGGGGGTTTCTGACCATACAAAAGCTCATAGGGAGAGGCTTTAGTTGATGTATGGAAAGATATCTTGTACCACCATTCAGCTTGACATAACCATTTGCTCCATTCCTTGGGCTTCTCCCAACACATGCACCTCAAATATGTCTCCAAACACCTATTAAGCACTTCAGATTGCCTATTTGTTTGAGGGTGATAAGCTGAAGATAACTTCTGCTGTATCCCCAAAACCCTTAGAAATTCTTTCCATAAATTGCTTATGAAGATAGGGTCCTTGTCACTAATAATTTCAATAGGTGAAATAGGTTCCCTGATATGAATATGTAATGTAAATCCCTAATCCCCAATTATGTTAGTTAGGGATTTAGTTAGAATTAGGGGTTAATTACAAAATCGCCATTAATGAATAAGGCAATAGGCTTATGCGCCTCATTAAGGAATAAGGCGGCATTGGCATGGGCTATCTATAGGTTGCCTATATAAAGCCTAAAGGATACTCATTGTAGTTCAGTTGTGCTTGTGATTAATTCAGATCAGAGAATATTCAAAACTCTTGTGTCTTTCTTCTCTTCTCTCTCTCGGTTCTCTCTCTCTCCCTTCTGTCTAGATTCTCTCCTCTCATCCCTCTTCTTCCCTTCTCTTTCTACCTATATTTCCTATTTCTTCTACACGGTTCTGTCAAGAATTACAAAACCACATCAGTGGTATCAGAGATAAAGATTCTCTGCCATACTCTTCTTGCTGCATGGTAGAGACAAGAAATCAGAAAGAAACAAAAACAGATTGCAAGATCAACGAATTCACACCTTAGAGCAACAAATGGTAGCGGTTACTGCCAGCATTCAAGACCTCACAGCCGGATTCACTGCCTCCATGGAAGGCTTGCGCTGTGATGTTCAAGAAGGAGTCTTGATAAACCAGAATGACCCTAGGAATAGGGAAAGACTGCTTCCTAACCAGAATAATGATAGGAGAGGTGGCAGTCAGCATTATCACAAACCTACTCAGTTCACAAAAATGGACTTCCCTCGATACAATGGTGAGGATATTCTGACTTGGTTGCTGAAATGTGAACGCTACTTTGATTTGGATGAGACCCCGAACGAAAGTAAGGTGAAAATGGCCTCTTTGCACCTTGATGACAAATCATTCCAATGGCATAGAGCCTTGGAGCGCCGGCTGAGGAATCAGTTACCTTCTTAGGATGAGTATGCAGTTTTGCTGCAAGACACATTTGGACCTCCATTTGAAACCCCCATGAGTGATCTGACCTATTTGCGCCAAACAGGTTCTTTATCTGATTTCAATGCTTCTTTCGATTTCCTTTCTGCCAAATTGGATCTGCCTGAAGATTACCTTGTGGACATCTATATTTCAGCATTAAAGAAAGAATTAGTTGGTCCGATAAGAATCTTGAATCCAAGAACCTTGATTGAAGCCAGGAAAATAGCAAGAATGCAAGAATTAGTCTTGCAGTGGGAGAACAAGAAGAATGAGACCCAAGAAGTGTCTCCCTTATAATCAACCAAGACCGTTTTGCTGATAAAGATGCTTCAGTCACTCAAGAAAGTGGTGAGTTTTGTTCGGACTCTACCCAAGAATGCATCAAGGTGCTAGACGCCAAAGAGTTATTAGACATGGCTGATATACACAAGCGGAGGTTCGAAGACACATGGTTGAGCTTCAAGAAGGCATCTTTAAGGAGTGGGTCATCAAGGCTCAACTTCAGAGAAAGTTTTTTGGGTGTGTCGGACAAGACAACTTCATATTTGGTGCTGTCACTAACTGTTTCTTCGTATATGAGCTCTTCACCAGCGAAAAGGGATGAAATGCATGCTTTAAGAATAGTTGAACTGAGTATGGAATGGATGTGGTGGCTATATGTTTCTCCTTTTAAAAAGTCAACAGAACAGCTGGTTACCATTTACTCTATTTTTAGCACTGTTCAACCTGCTGAAAATAAAGGTTTACAGCTGGTTTGCATGGTCTTGGAAGGGTAGAAAACTTTTGAAGATTATGGGCATATGGGCTTTATATTTCAAGAATTAGGCCCAAAGGTATTTCTACAATGCTGTTTTCCTAATAGACCTATGATTTTGTATCACAAGTGGGCTTTTCTCCTTCAATATTCTCCTGAAAGAAGTTTGGTTACCAGTTGGTTCAAGGGAAAATTAGTGAAAATGCTGCAAGACTCTAGTTTAGTGCAAGATTTTGTGTTTAGACCCATTATTTCCATTTAGTTCAGCATCCAACAAGTGAATTGGACATGTAGCAGTATTGAAGACAACGATTCCTACATTGTTTCACAAGAAGTTTTTCAGAATTTCAGGGCCGGTTTTTGGTTTCGGATTTGCGTTTTTGTTGTCAATCATCCTTGAGGGCAAGGATGTTTTTGAGAGGGGGTATTCTTCCCTTAACTAACTAACCTAACATTCTAAAATCAGGGTTCACAAATAGAGATTATGATTAGCTAATTACAGTTCTGCCCCTAATCCCACGGCTCCCTATATAAGAGCTACTGTTCCCATTATTCATTGTTGTTGACTAATTGAATGAAAGAGTATTATTCAGCAGCCACGTTTTTCTCTCTTTCCCTCTCAGAATTTCTGTTTTTTCTCTCCTATGTTCTCTCTCATCTATTCGATATTTCTATTTCTCTTCATCTACTCCATTCTATTCCTCAAGTTCTAGTTTAACTTTACAAAAATATAACATGCCCCATTTAGTTTGTAAATCTGATCTAGGAAAATATGAGCCAAAGATGCTGCTGTATAAGGATGAGAGAGGCCCACAAAATGAGCATATTTACTCAATCTATCAATTATAACCCAAATTACCTCTTTCTGATTAGATTTAGGAAGTCCCTTAATGAAATCCATAGTGATTGATTCCCATATACGGCTAGGGATAGGAAGAGGTTGCAATAAACCAGGGGAGGCAGTAGTCTCATACTTACATCTAGCACAAGTGTCACAATTCTTCACATAGGCTATAATATCATCTAATCTCTTGCGCCACCAAAAGAGAGACTTAATCTTATGATAAGTAGCTTGAAGCCTTGAATACCCGAGTGTCCTCCTTGAGGACTTGAGTGCAACCACTCTAAAATTTTCTTCTTTAGAGCAAAATCATCCCCCACTACAAGCTTACCCTTTCTTCTCAACAATCCATCACTCCAAGTTAAATGAAAAAGGGGTTCCTCGCTAGCTTATATCTTAGGGAGTAGCTGCTGTAAATACTCATCTTTCTCCCAGCTTTGTTTAATATGCTACAATAATTCAGGGGAGGAAGTGTCTAAGATCATTTGCATCAGCTGCAATTTAGGCATCCTAGAGAGTGCATCAGCCACTGAATTATCTTGCCCCTTTTTATACTTAATTTCATAGTCAAACCCAGCTAGTTTAGCTACCCATAACATCTGGAATGAGGTCTTAAGCTGCTGTCCCAATAGGTATTTAAGACTCTACTTATCAGTACATATAATAAAGGGCTGCCTTTCCAAGTATTGATGCCAATGTAGCACTGCCGAAACCACAGTCATAAGTTCCTTCTCATAAACAGACAGCTGCTGGTGTTTAGGAGATAAGCCCTTACTGAAATATGCTAGAGGTTTCCCTTCTTGCATTAGAAGGGCCCCAATGCCTATGCCACATGCATCAGCCTCAACCACAAATTGTTTGGAGAAATCTGGGAGAGACAGAATTGGTGCTGAAGTGAGAGCCCTTTTGAGGTTATTAAAGGCATCAGTAGCTGCTTGAGTCCAAACAAGCCCATTCTTCTTAAGTAGAGATGTAAGGGTCCTTGCTATAGTGCCAAAATCCTTAATGAAACGCCTATAGTAGCTAGCAAGTCCCAAAAAAGCCCTAAGTTGCTTGATGGTAGTAGGTAGAAGCCATTCAGCAATAGCTTGAATTTTAGTGGGGTTGGTAAACACTGTTCCAGCACCAATGATGTGCCCCAAATACTCCACATTTGCTACTGCAAAGGTGCACTTGGACATATTAACATAAAATCGGTTGTTTCTTAAAATATTAAGCACTTCCTCCAAGTATGCAGCGTGTTCTACAAGAGTAGAGCTATAGATTAGAATATCATAAAAAAAGACTAGAACAAACTTACGTAGATGCACCCTGAATAGATCATTCATAGTTCCTTGGAATGTGGCTGGCGCATTTGTCAAGCCAAATGGCATTATTAGCCATTCATAATGCCCAGAATGTGATTTAAAGGCTGTCTTGTGTATATCCTCAAGTTCCATTCTGATTTAGTGGTAGCTAGCCCTCAAATCCAACTTAGTAAACCATCTAGTAGCTTCCAATTCTTCAAATAAATCTTCTATGAGTGGTATGGGGTATTGGTTCTTGACTGTAGCCTTGTTAAGCTCACAAAAATCAATGTACATTTTCCATGTGTCGTCTTTCTTCTTAACTAGAACAACAGGAGCTGAAAAGGGGGAGGAGCTATATTGCATAACCCTAGCTTGCAGCAGCTCCTCAATTAACTTCTCAATAACATCCCTTTGAGCTGCTGGATAACGGTAAGGTTTCAAGCTGATAGGATTTGTGCCTTCTTTAAGCACTATAGGGTGATTATGGCCTTCTATAAATGGTGGAAGACCTCTAGGTTCCTCAAAAATATATTGGAACTTACTCAAAACCCACTGGATGTCTGCTGGTATGCTGCTGGCAGCTTCATAAATAGCATGACAGAGGGTACCTTCAGGTTGCTTGTGTACTGACCGAATGAGAAATAGTTGAACATGTTGAATAGAGTGGATTTCTGGTTTATTGGGGTGTGCTAGCTGCCAAAAATTTGGAGAAACAGCTTGCAATTTCCTAAGATCACCCTTATACCAGAAATATATAGATAAAGAATTATAATCCTATAAGGCATTTTTAATGCTTCATAGCTATTGCAATCCTACCACAATATCATAGATATTCAATTCTAGAATTCTAAGATCAAATTAAAATTTCAGCCTTTGCATCTTCCATTTAAACCCTTTCCAGACCCCATGTACCTTCAATTTTCTGCCCCCAGCTACTTCCATTGAAGGGAGGTCTGAATTATCACCCTTCCAACCTAGTTTCTTCACCAACTTGAAATCTAGGAAGTCATGGGTATTGCCACTGTCAATAAGGAGTTGAATCAGTCATTTCCCCACTTGTCCTTGCACTCTCATAGATGTAACTCTGTCAGCCCCTTCAATAGCGTGTAAAGATATGCTGGGCTGAAATTCCTCTGTCTCTTGATCAGTAAGATAGCCCCCCTTCTGATCTTCTTCACTATCTTGATCAGTATCAATGTAGAGCAACTGACTTTTCTGCCTTTAGGTGCACTTATGATCACGTGAAAAGGGACCATGGCAGTAAAAACATAGGTTCTTTAACCTGTGTTTGATTTTTTTCTTCTAGTGTGAGGGGCCTGAAGGTTTGGTTGGGGTTCTTGAGTACCAAGGCTAGAGCCTTGGAATCATTTTTGGAGGTATAGTCAGGTGTTGAAGATTTATTTGTCAATACTGCAGCACGGTAAGGTGTGATTGCTGCTGTGTTTGTGGAACGGTTGCGGTTTGATACATAAGAAGCAAAACCAGCGTTTCTTGATTCTCTATTGCTGAGGTTCTTAGAAGTATTAATATCAAAAATCTTGGGATTTTGATTTTCGAAAATTATCTCTTGCATTCTTGCTATTTTCCTGCCTTCAATCAAGGTTCTTGGATTCAAGATTCTTAACGGACCCACCAATTTCTTCTTTAATGATGAAACATAGATGTCCACAACGTAATCTTCAGGCAGATCCAATTTGGCTGAAAGAAAATCAAAAGAAGCATTGAAATCAGCCAAAGAACCTGTTTGGCGCAAATGGGTCAGGATCACTCATGGGGGTTTCAAATGGAGGCCTAAATGTATCTTGCAGCAGAACCGCATACTCCTCCCAAGAAGGTAACCGATTCCTCTGTCAACACTCCAAAGCTCTATGCCATTGGAAGGATTTGTCATCAAGGTGCAAAGAGGTCATTTTTACCTTGCTTTCTTCCGGAGTATCATCCAAATCAAAGTAACATTCACATTTCAGCAACCAAGTCAGAATATCCTCACCATTGCATCTAGAAAAGTCCATTTTTGTGAACTAAGTAGGTTTGTGATAATGTTGACTGCCACCTCTTCTGTCATTATTCCGATTAGGTTGCAGTCTTTCTCCACTCCTAGGATCATTCGGGTTCATCAAGATTCCTTCTTGAACATCACGACGCAAGGCTTCCATGGAGGTGGCAATACCGGCGGTTAATTCTTGAATGCTGGTAGTAACCGCTGCCATTTGTTGCTCCAGCATATGAATTCTTTGATCTTGCATTCTGTTTCTTTCTTGGTTTCTTATCTCTATCATGCAGCAAGAAGAGTGTGGCAGAGGATCTTTATCTCTGATACCACTGATGCAATTATGTAATTTCTTAACAAAATTGGATTGAGAGAATAGGTAGAAAGAGAGAAGAGAGTTTAGACAGAAAAAGAGTAGAGAGAGATCTTGGAGAAAGAGGGAGAGAGAAAGTAGAGAGATGAGAGAAAGAGAGACACAGATGAGTTGCTGAATATTCTCTAATTCATGAACAAGCAACAACTAGTTACAAATAAGAAAGGGATAGCCCTTATAGAGAGAGCTTAAGGGAAATAAGGGGAAGTCAAGTTGATGCCGCCTTACTCATTAATGAGAGGCAGTTCTGTAATTTAACACTAATCCTATCTAAACCCCTAATTAGCTAAGGAGCTCAACTATTTGTGGCTAATGCTTCTCTAAAATAGTTACACCATTCTCAGCTAATCATTTATCTCTCCTCAACTAACTAACCTAACAATTGGGAATTAGGGATTCTAATTACAATTTCATATCACCCAAAGTCTATTCTAGCTGTGAGCCTTATTTTCATTTTCATTTTAAATGATTACTATGAACCTGGTGTATTTTTTTCTTGGAATTTATACCATAAATTCTGAATTTTTCTTGGTAATGATACTAATAAGCAGAGTTTGGATTGTTGATGATAGAAATATAACGATTATAACAAACAACTTTTTATTTTTTTTCCAGTTTTTTTACTTTTCTAATATGGATTGTTGATCATGATATTTTGGAATTGTAGATGGTGATGGTGGTGTGGGGATGAAGATAAAAAGTAGAGAATATGAGAGAGAGAGAGAGAGAGAGAGAGAAATAGAAGGTGAAAGCATCTGTTAGAGGAGGGGAGATAAAAAACTATCAGATTGCATAGCATCCACCGTTTTTTATTAAGTGGGGTATCTCAGTACTTTCATATGGTAATAGATGGAAGTTAGTTGAGTTTAACGGTTTTACCCCAATTTTGAAATTTTATGGTTACTGTTGCACTTTTAATAAAAGTTGAAGTTTATTTTAACACCTTAACCTATTAAAAATCAATTCCATCCAATATTCAAGTTTTACGCATCGATAATGGTATTGAATACTTCAATTACTCTCAGAGGATATGTCTTCGAGAACATGGCATCATCTAAAAAAGAACATTATGTTCATACCCCCAACAAAATGGGATCGCTGGGAGAAAAAATAGACATTCTAAAAGTGGCAAAAGCCCCAATGTTCACTTGTAATGTTCTAAAATATTTGTAGGGGTATTGTTCTCACTATGGCATATCACAAAAACCTGATGTTCTAATCAATGAACTTACTGATCTTGATCTTTCCTATTGCTCTAAGGAAAAAAAAAAAATCCTCACTCATGTACTCACCATCCTTTAGACAGATTTGTGCCTAATAAGAATCTTACTCCAAGATTTTGCACTTTCACTACAAATCATGGCACAATAAAAATTTCTAAATACGTCCATGAAGCCAAAGAGAAAGATAGTTATGAAAGAGGTGAAAGCTCTTAAAAAAGAACAAGACCTCGGCATAGGTTGATTTGCCACAATGGGAAAAAAAAAACTTGTTAGATGTAAATGAATCTTTACACCAAAGTATTACAGAGATGATTTCTTAAGCACCAATTTTGATTTCATTATCAACTAGACACTAATGCTTTCCTCAATGGTGCAGCAAAATAAGACTATATAACCCCTCTTAGGTTTGAAAAACTAGGCAAAAGCAACAAGATTTGTAAGTAAAAGATATCACTTTATGGCCTAAAACAATCTTCTACAACTACAGCTTGATTTGTTAGATCCTCAAATATTCTAAAAAAGATCACTTATTTGCTAGATAGAGGAAAGAAAAATGGTTTTATATGAATAATATCACCCTAAATATAAATGAAATTAATATAATTAACGGAGAGATTGAAGAAAGTTTTAGCATATGAATTTGAAATAAAAAAATCTAAGTCAACTAATCTCAAAATATGGATCAATTAAAAAACATATATCTTATAAAAAAAATGTCCTTAATCTCCATAAAGTAAAATGCTTGGCTGCAAGCCAATTGATTAAAAACAAAAAAGAGAGGAAGGCAAAAGTTGTGAAAAGGAGAAAACACATCAATTGACACAAAAAATATTAGGTTTAATAGATAAATTGATATTCTCTTGGATGAAAGATTGGATATTATTTTTATTGTAAACTTTGTATGCCAGCACTAAAAGAAATTCACCTTCAATGGTAAATAACATATTATGCAAAGCCAGAAGAAATCATATAAAATCTCTAATCTTTAGTATGAAAAATGAAAGAATTCTATCAACCTGGAGCTTATTGCCTGAGACTGAGATGCCACTTGCTGGTAGTGAGGAGAGGCGGCGATGGGCAGCTAGGGTTTCAGGACTAGACTTCCACTACACGTGCGCTTGCGGAGAGATGCAGAACCACTTGTGCGAGAGATGCGGAACGGCTTAGGCATCGGTTAAGGGAGAACTAAACTATTATATAAATATACTTTTATATATATATATCCTCCCTCATTATTTTTTTTTATTATATCTCTCATTATATTTAAACGCCAACTTCCTTAAAAATGTTTTAAAAAGATATTTAAATAAATTATATTTACTAACAAACCCTTCATTATTTGAAAAAAAATAAGAAATTATCTTTTCTTTTCTTTAATTTTATTTTTTATTTTTACAAATAGTTTTTCTTTTTTTTACAATAATCAAACAGATGCTTAAATAATTTAAATGATTTAACTGGTAAACGCGGTCCTCTTTATTAACCTGGACATAAAACACTTATTTGAAAATTTGATTAGTTATGTTAATACATATATGTACTAATGTACTCAATTAAATAAGGCAAAAATATATATATATACTCAATTAAATGTGTTTATAAAGGTGATAAAAATATGTTTAAAGTTTTTAAATTAGAAAAACATCATTTATATAACCTTTCAAATTTATATCATCATTTATGATATGACCATTCAAAAGCCAACAACTCATAAAGCTTGTTTGGGATCACGTTTATGAAATCTGAAAGTGTTTATTCATATAAATTGAGACAAAACTCATCTTACATATTTGCTTCGTATACCATAAATCATGATTGAAAAAATGTTTTTAAATGCTTCAATCGCTATTTCAAACAAGCACATAGCCTTTTTAATTTGACGTGGTGCCTTCTAATTATTATATGTGCCTAAAAAAGTTAAAAAAATTAAAATTTTAAAATAAAAAAAGGAGAAAAATGAAACAATGGAGATGTAGAAACTCTATATCTAAGTTTGGCAGTCCTCTTTCTCACTCTCCCAATTTCCCTCTTGAGTTTCATTAGGGAGTCTTTGGTATGAGGGATTGGGAAGAAACAAGAATAGAGGAAAAAAATTTGTGAGTTGAATTGAAAAAAAGGATTAGCAGGGTTACAAATATTTAGTAAAAATAAGATGAAAAATAAAAGAGTAAAAAATATTAATTAAAAAATTTTTAACCATAATTCTTTAATTTTCTTAAATTCAACTCGAAATAATTTTCCCTCATCTCCCCTCAAACCAAACACGCCTTTAAGGCCCGTTTGGTATAAGGAATTTATGATGAAGAAAAGGAAAGGAGGGGAAGTGAATGAAAATGAAGGGAATATTAGGAGAGAACTTAAAAATATGTGTTGTTTGGTAGATATGGGAAGAGAATATAGGTTGAGGGAAAATGAAATATTTGGTCGGATGAAAATGGAAAGATTGGTGTGGAAGATAATATGAAATACCCATTTTACCCTTAAAATTAAGTAATGTTAAAATGAAAATAAAAAGGGAAAATGTCATTTAAATATCATTTGAATTCTCAAAACCCCAAAAAGTCTATTAAGAAATTGAAATGACACAGAGGTGATTGGGATAAATCTGGGATTTTGAAGTTTAATTGTTTTTACTAAAATACCCCATTCATGTAACATAAACCCCATCCTCTTTCTCTCTCCTCTCCCTCTCCTCATCTCTTCTTCTTCCCGTGAAGCCAGCAACTCCTCCCTCTCTACTTTAGATCTTGCCATCTCTAGCCTTCTCCCTCTCTACTACCGATGAAGCCGGCATCATCGGTGACAACCTTGTTGAGAGGGGATATCGCCACTACCTTGTTCGCCACCACACCGTCGTGATTGGAAGCTCATTTATCAAATGTGCTGTCACAGTTGTTTTGTTTTCTCCAAAAGGAATAGTAAAAGGTTTTGCACTTCTTTTTGTTTTTCTCTTTTCCATTTTTTTAGTTATCTTGGAAACTACAAGAACAAAGTATTTGGCATAGGTGTCATTTGACAATGTATATGATAGTTGTTGTCTTGAAGAATCTAGTATTTTGTGAATTCCATTACTGTACTTGTCATTACCATTACTAGTCTTGTTAATGGTCTCAGTTTATTGTAATTAAAGTATACATGAAGGAAAACATTTTTTTGGGTTCAAAACTTATGTGCATCGGTGTAGGTGGAATGAGTAATGTAAACTTGCCATTTTATACATTATATGGTGGTTGCTGTCAACATGAATCTGGCATTTTGTCAATGTCATTACTGTACTTGTCATTACCATTATTAGTCTTGTTAATGGTGACCGTTTATTGCAATTAAAGTATACATGAAGGAATACGTTCTTTTGGGTTCAACACTTATATGCATTGGGTGTAGGTAGAATGAGTAATGTAAACTTGTCATGTTATACATTATGTGGTGGTTGATGTCAACATGAATCTAGTGTTTTGTCAATGTCATTACTGTACTTATAATTACCATTACTAGTCTTGTTAATGGTGACGGTTTATTGCAATTAAAATATACATGAGAAACACATTCTTTTAGATTCATTACTTATATGTATTAGGTGTAGGTGAAATGAGTAATTTAATTTTGTCATTTGACCATTTGTGCAATAGTTGATGTCATGAACATTTGTGGTTTTTGTCAATGTCAAAACAAAACTTGTCATTCCCATTATCGATCTCATGAAAACTATTAAAAACTTCGTCATTATTATTACTGAACTTGTCAGCAGCCAACCCTTTTGAGTCAACACCTAACACATTTGTTTGAGAATAAGTTGTCATTTCCATTATCGATATCATCAAAACCATTAAAAACTTTGTTATTTTCATTACTGAACTTGTCAGCGGCTAACCCTTTTGGGCCAACACTTGACACATTTGTTTCAGAATAAGTTGTCATTTCCATTAACAATGTTGTTAAAACCATTACAAACTTTATCATTCCTATTACTGACAAAATGTATAAAAGGATTGAATAAGAGTTTTGGGTGGTGATCAATTGAGTAATAAGATTGACTAAAATAATAATAGTTTTAACAAAATTAATAATTCCTAACAAAACAATTAGTCACAACCAATTATTTTGGTCAAAATCATTACAAATTTTGTCAAAATCATTACTCTTTTAGTTAATCTCATTACTTAATTGGTCATAACCCAAAACTCTTGTTCAATCCTTTTATACATTTTGTCATTGCTTATTGATTTTGTCAAAATCATATACATTACTTACAATAAATCGTCACCATTAACAAAAGTTGTAATGGTAATAACAAATACAATATTGGAATTTACAAAAAACCAAACTCTGTATGAAAACAACTGCAATACACATGAAATTGTGAAACAGTAATTTTTTATATTCCATCTTCCTCAAAATCTTGAATAAGAGGCACAACAAACCCATTTGCAGCTCCTTTATTTCCTGTTCTTATTAATTTTCTCATCTTATTAACGTCGCAAGGCACAAATCCTCAAACTTGTGGACTTTCTGCTCTAATTTATAGTGAAAGGAAGACAAACCTACAAATGGATTCTTTCTTTTCCTTGAGTCTTGCATATCATCTTCGACTGGATTTTTTGTCTCATTAACATGGTTTGGACCAATGAAATTTCCCTTTTCTTCATCATTATGCTTAAATTTTTCAAAAATCACTTTGTAACGGATACTCTATCTCTTTATCAACTTGCTCGGTGGTCCCAACATTTTTAACTCCGATTAGCAACAATAAAGGAATTTCTTATATGTTCCAGTGATGCACAAACAGAGGAAAGAGAGAGAAAAAGATGGAGGAAGGAGAGGATTGAAAAAAGGGGCAATTTCGTCATTTACCCTAAACATCAAAAACCCTGATTCCTACCCTATCGCTTATCTATCTTTTGCAAGTGTTAATGGTGTTTTGTGGATTTTGAGAATTCAAATGGTATTTTAATGGAATCTTCCCAAATAAAAAACTTTTTTTTAATTAAATCGAAATCACAATATAGTAAACATTGCACGTGAGTGTCAAAGAAAGATGGAAATTGAAGGATTAAATAAAATATAATAAATAATATAGATTATATTATGTTTTACGGTGAGCATGTAAACTAAGCATGTTGAGTAAATGATTAAAAAATTAAATAAAAATAATAAATAATTATATAAATTATAATAGAAGATTATATTGTGTTTTGTTAAGATATTGAATCAAATTTATTCTATTTCAAAACTAGCAGCCCCATAGTGATAATTAACTATAATAAAATGAAATAATTAGCAAAAATTTCTTAATGGATTGTGCGAGTTTTGCGGTTTTCAAAAATATGTCATATTCACGTCACCTGGCAACCGCCACCAGAAGGAGCGGTTCGTCTCGACACAGACGGATCCGTTAATCACCAGGGTCTTGCGACTTGTGGAGGATTGTTACATAATGATCAGGGATACTAGGTTCTAGGATTTCTGTAGAAGCTGGGTTTCGCCCCCTCAACTTCAGCAGAGCTCTCAGCACTCTTAACCGGCCTCCAGATATGCAAGGAACACAATTTTTGCAGGGTTCTAGCTTACACGGATTCTCTTGAACTATACCATATGATCATGAGAGATGTGTGTATGCATCATCCGTTGAGGGCAGAGATAAATGCTGTCAGAGACCTACTGGACTTTGACTGGAATATAGAGATTCACTGGGTGCCAAGAGAAGGTATTCGGTGTGCTGACTTATTGACAAAGGAAGCTCACCAGCTTGATGTCGACTTGGCGATCTTACCAGATCTGCCCCCTCAATGTCTTGTTTATTTGGCTCAAGATTATAATTTTGTGGTCTGATAACTTCCAAGCTATACTTGGCCGTCTTTATTCTTAAAAAAAATGTCATATTCTCTTGCGTCTCCTACATTCTCATAGCTTAAAAATCTAAACCCAGC
The DNA here is from genome assembly GCA_963242795.1 of Inga leiocalycina. Classification (NCBI taxonomy): domain Eukaryota; kingdom Viridiplantae; phylum Streptophyta; class Magnoliopsida; order Fabales; family Fabaceae; genus Inga; species Inga leiocalycina. Next base: position 65,464,273 of record OY725323.1, on the reverse strand, counting down.
TCCTATTGCTTTTCAATATTTCCATTTTTATATTTTTTTTCTATACAAACCTCTTCTTCCTCTTCTGGATTGTTTTGGCCTCTCAGACTGTCCACTTACTGCACGAAGCCTCTTACCTTTCCAATGTCCAAATCAAGGCGTCGCTGGCGAAGCTTTGGTCGGCGATCGGTTTCTCTAGCCAATGCAGAACCTACCTCACTTCATGAAGATCATATTTTCGGGAAACATTCATGCTCAAGACATGGTAAGCTCTTTGCTTTTTTCTGTTCGCTTTAAAACTAAGAAAATGCATAAATGGACACATGGAAGATGGCTGCATGAAGACAAATTCAAAGTCAATGGCGGTAGTGATTCTGTAGCAGGAACAGAAGCATAGCTGAATAATGGAGGACAAACCAAGATTTGCGCTGAAACAGGAGACGATTAAGATGGGTTGGTGCTTTAATTTACGTTTTTTAGGCGTAAATTTGTATTTTGCATTTTTCCTCTTATGAAAGAAGATGAGTTACCACCAATTTTGGTGAAAATTGTTCTTCCCATATTTAAGGAAACTTTAAAGCAGGTGGGAATTTGAGTTATAGGAATATTTGGCGACAAAGCCGAAGGAACTTGCCCATCTTCCCTTCCCACCTTTTCTGTTTACCAAACGGCCTCTTAGACTTTGATGATGCTAGAATCAGTGTCTTGAACAAATTCTGGAATATTGTCGTGAGTGTTCTAATTCATTAGTTCTTGTTCAGGTTTTAATCCCCCAATCTGATACACGAAAATTTAATTTATACCACCATCATTTAAAAACAATGTAATCTCATCCTTAATAGTGCGCACATGCAGGCTCAAAGTAGTTGCCCCAAAGCATATAAAGTTTTTCATCTAAGCATCTTTAGATTAGTGATTCAGTCCAACACTGAAGAAGGCTCCAGCCGTAAGAGATTAAATTCATCTCTGGTCGCTGATTACAGGAGAGTCATCAGGGAGAGGAAGAAGATGAGAATCATCCGGGAGAGGAAGAAGATGAGAATAACTTTGTGAACAAAAAAGAAAAGAAACCATAAATCAGAACTCACCTGCTATAAACTTGCCCAGAGACCTTCTGCCCGTGGAGCTGAATCGATCGGTTAGGGTTATTTTTGTCGAAGTATCTTGCAAGTTCAATCGGATGTGATTTCCCTTTTTTATTTTTTATTTTTTGTTTTTCTTGGCTAAGAGATAGATTTCAGATTACATTACATATTGGTAAGAGTCCTTATAATTAAAAATAGAATTGGCAGAATTAAAATATCTGAGTAATTACCATGTCAGATTAAGTGTCTGTTTGAATTAACGGTGAAGAAGTAGTTTTTTTTTACAACTCGACTTTTGGAAAAGTCAGATAGAAAAAAAGTTAGATTGTAGATACGATTTGTGTTTAGATATGCGGTGGCAGAAGTTGCTTTTTTTTTTCCAACATTAAACCTGTTTGGATTATGGTTTGAAAAGTCTGTTTAGATAAAAAATGACTGAAAAAGGCATGAATCTCATTGAATACTACATATATATTATTTGTATATATTGTGATAATTGAAATGAAAAATATAAATAAAATTTGATGAAATAAAAAAAAGTCCAATTATTATTAAAAAAATACACTAAAATTCAATTATTATTAATGCCCCAACGGTCACAGTTCTATTGTGAGGAGTAGCTTTAATTTTTTTTTTTTGGTCATGATCTCTCATAAGCTACACCTCCTATGCCAAAAAGCAACTTTCAGTAGTTTCTCAAAGAAGCTCCTTTTTTTCTCTGAAGCCCATTCCATCTCAACACCTTCCCAACACATGATTGCCGGTCAACTAGGCTTTTGGGTTCCAATTGAGTTTTTTTTAGCCCCTAACATCTTCCCAAACAGACCCTTAAAAAGATCATGATTTTTTGACTTGTGACCATGCACTCTAGGTTAACACAAATTTCTTGTTTAGAATGAGTTTTTAGTGGGACCGTAAAAAAAGGAAAATTCTAGAAAAATATAATTAAAAAAAGGAAAAAACAAATTGGTACTGCCAATTTATTAAATTCCAAGTTAAAATTAAAGTAAGAATATTAAATTTCTAATTCTGACCAAATGACCAAAATATCTTGAATTGAGAGCATAAGTTTCAGGGGTTAATAACAACATCTGTTTTAATAGTAACGACTTTACTTTCATATTTGACAACTTTATATCTCAAAAACTAGAGATAATTTTGAGGGCACAAGTTTTAGGGGTCAATAACAACATATGTATCTATATTAAAAACATCATATTTTACATTAATGACTTTACTTTCATATTTCACAACTTCATATCCCAAAAACCAAAGATAATTTTGAGGGTACAAGTTTCAGGGGTCAATAACAATATCTGTATCTATATTAACAGTATCAGATTTTACATTAACGACTTTACTTTCATAATTTACAACTTAACTCAAGGCAATTTGGTTATTTCGTCAGAATTGGAAATCTCATATTCCTACTTCAATTCTCACCTTGGATTTTATAAATTCGCAGCACCAATTTGTCTTTTCTCATTTTTAATTGTAAGTTTCTGAAACTTCCCCCCAAAAAAATTTTTTTAGTCATTTTAAAATAAAATTAAATAAATAAGTTTTAATAAATGTTATGAAAAATAAAAATTATAAAATTTTATAACATATTAAAAATAAATAAAGTTTATACCATATAGAAAATTTGAAAATATATGTATTAAAATTATTTTTACGTTTGTATAAAAATTATTTTTCAGTAAATATAAATATTTAAATAATTTTTATGTTAAAAAAAAGGAGGGAGAGAAAATTGCTGAATTGAAAGGATAGCTTCAACTACCATTTTTTCAGTAGTATTATTTCTCTTTTGCAAGTGTCACAAGATTTATAATGAAAGAAATCGGCATTGGACATTCTTTGAAGACCCCATAAAGATATTTAAATGCCAACTTCTTCAAAAACATTTTTAAAATATATTTAAATAAATTATATTTACTAATAAACCCTTCATTATATCAAATCCCAGTTTTTGACTAAAATTAATTTGAAAAAAATTAAGAATGTTTCTTTTCTTGTCTATTTATTTTTTATCATAATCAAACAGAGGATTAAATAATTTAATTAACGTGGACATAAAACACTTATTTAAATTTTTATTAATTCTGTTAATACATATATATTCAATTAAATGAGTTTATTAATGTTTGTGGTGAAAATATGTAAAAAAATATTTAAAATTATAAAAACATCATTTATATAATCTCTCAAATTTATATCATCTATATATAGATGAAAAAATAATGTGTTTGAAATATTTTTTTAGTTATTTTAAAAGAAAAATAAATAAAATTTTTTTAATAAATTTTATAAAAAATTAAAATTATAAAATTTTATAATATAATAAAAACAAATAAACGTTAGATATTTTGAAGATTCATTCTGTAGTTGGTGGATTATTAGAAAAACTTGATATATCTTTTAGTTTTAGATATTTTGAATTATCTTAAGGGATCTTTTGAATTTTTTAGTAGTTTGTCTTTTTTTTTTTTGGACCAAGTGGTGGTTTATCTTATTTTAAGCTAGAATAGATTATTATATGTGTGTGTATATATATAAGCAGGGATGTAATTAGGGTGGAAACATGTCAGACGGCTTGTCAGGGGCCTGAGGTCTAGCCTGTTTCCGGCTTGACTTGTCAGAATAAAAGGTCAGGCTTAGGCCTATTTCAAAGCCTATTTTTCTAAGTAGGCCAATCCTAGATATGATATTAAGCCTTTTAGGTTTATCAGGCCGACTTGTTAAGATTTAAAAAAAAAATTGTGAGGGTAAAAAGGTAATACACCTTCCTCAATTCCTCATAGAGTCAGGAATACCGGCCGGCCCTTCAAGGGCTTGGTCTTAAACGGGCCGGCCCGTTTAGGCTCACTTCCTAAAAAACCCCTAATTTTTAAAGCCCATGGCCCTTCACGGGCTCGGGCCTAAATGAGCCTGAATTCATTTTAATTAAAAAAAATCTTTTTCAAGTTTTACAATATATTTATTATTTTGCTTTAAATTGAGATACATTATTTTTAAAATTTATAAATTTTTAGTTAAAATAATCATCTAATGTCCAAATTAGCCTCTTTTTTAAAGTTTAAATGAATAAACTATTGTAGAAAATAAAATAAATCAAACTATTTAATAAGTGTTTACCTATTACTAATACTCTATTAGGTACATAAGTATTTATCATATTGATAATTTGATATAATGATATTATATATATTAATTTATTTTTAAAAAATATTAAACGAGCCTAAAAGGGCCGGCCCTCCAGGGCCGCGACCCTATAGGGCCGGCCCTTTTAGGTCCACTTCCTGTTTTATCCTCTAAATCATAACCTTGACCCTTAAAAGACTCAGGCCTAAATAGGCCGGTCCGACGGGCTCGACCGAATTCCTGGCTCTAATCCCTCACATGTCTATCACTTCCAAGTGCCATTTCCTCTCTCCCATCTCCACTCTTCCGATCGCTCTACCATATCCAAATCCAATAGCTTGTCAAAGCCGTAACCTGAAAGTTGAACCTCCGACGCCATTCACCGCTCCTCTCGACCTCTCTCTGTCCTCTCCTTCCTAAATCCTAACCTGAACCTCCAACACTAAGTCACCATTCACCGTTCCTCTCTCCGTCCTCTCCTTCCGAGAGTCGACGTCCTCTCCAATCTCTGTTGGACCGTCGGCCATCCTCGGTGGGGAAGCAGTGGCAGGCAGATCTCCATCTCTGGTGAGTCCACTCTTTCAATTTAATAGACGCGTGTGTTTTTCACAAATTTAGAGAAAATTGTGGCAGATCTCCTTATGAGAAAACTGTGTTTTTCCATTTAATAAATGCATGTGAATGGAAGTTAACTGAGTTTTCACGACTTTATTTAGTTCCTTGTATGTCTGTCTGTCTTTTCCCACTAGCTCCTTTCTCATCAGCTTCAAAAAGCAACCATGTTCTTCCCCTGTTCCATTTCAATTCACGCAATTCACCATCTTCATTGGTTACTTAACTTGTCTAATTCAAACTTCTGACCCTCGATTAATTTGGATGATTTTTTTGGGAACGAAAATGGACAAGTGTGATATATTATTGAGTGATATATAAACTTATTGGATAAAAATTTTGTTCATTTTTCTGTACCTTTGAATCTGTAACGTGTGTTTGCCACAGTTGATCTCCATAATTTTGGATCTGTGTTTTTAACCGCATGTGTTTGTATTCCATATCGAGGCAAGTTCACTAGTTCATTATATGTATGTCCAAAATGATGTTATGTATATAGTTAGATTATTAGTTTTCAAACTTATGACTGTTTAATATTTTGGAGAATGAATAGATTGAAGTGATATATTCAAGTATCCTTCAATGATCATACAGAACAAAACAGCTTCCAAGCATATTTAATTTCAATGCTATTAGGTAACACTTTTGAAAAGAATTTCAGACAATTTTAGATATTTGCTGTGTCTTGACAATATAAAGCTACTATAGGAAATTTCAAAGTGTATTTTATAATTTTCATACTTATAATTTTATAGATTACATAAAGCTACTATAGGAAATTTCAAAGTTGTTAAGGTAAAATTTCAATGTTGAGTGAAATTAAGCTACTATAGGTACAACTAATATTAGTTGAACGTAAGCATTTATATTACACAAAGAGAATATAGATTAGAAATCAGATCTTAACTAAGAAAATGAAAGAAGAATTATTGAATGGAGAATAGCATGGTGTCTTTCAATTGATATACAGTAAATTAAATCATCTGGCTTCTCTACAATTAAAACCACAAGGTTAAGAGGGCTTCTAATCCTCCTCAACAAAGAAAATAGAACATACACAAATACCCTCAATACTTTCCAATGACCAACAACAACAATAAAGCCTTTATCCTATTATGTGGGGTCGGTTACATGGATCGCACGATGCCATTATGTTCTGTCAAAAACCATATCTTTAGATATATTATTAATCAAAAGGTCTCTCTCTATGACATTATTAAGCGTTTGCTTCGGCCTTCCGTGATCTCGTTTTACAGGACTCCATACTGCTTGATCAACATTCCTCACCGGTGCATTCAATGCCCTTCGTTGAACATGTCCAAACCACCTCAAATGATTTTCTACCATTTTTCTTTCAATAGAGGCCACTCCAAACCACCTCAAATGACTTTCCAATGACCATGAATTTTAAAATTGGGGGCATTCAAATTGGTTTTACTTATTTCTCTTGTTGACTTTATGTTGCTTTTTTTCACTTAAACTAACACTACTTTACTTTTTATGCTGGAGGTAGAGTTATTGATGAATATCGTTCTAAATTGAATTAAGAATCAATTAAAGCACTTATTTGTGGTAGGGATTGGTTTCGTAACAAGTACGGTTTTAAGAAGAAACAAAAGGTATAAATTTTGCATTGTTAAAATAATATCATTTTCCTATACATATTATTTATCATATTGTGTTATGCTATAATACTATACATTTGATTAATTTTTTTCAAGGTCTTCGAAGGAGAAGAAGAAATTATATTAAATATTTGATGTGAAGGTGAGAAGGTCTAGTGGCTTTTCATTGATTCGGTCTAAATTGGTGACCTTGTAATGAAAATTGTTATGTTGTTGTATCTGGTGTCATATTTTATAATGCATGTTGGATCAATAGTATTAATTTATGTAATTGGGCCTATTTGAAGTAGGCCTATTTTGAGGCCTTTAGCCTGTTAGCCTCTTTTAAAATTTCAGGCCTTTTAACAGGCCACAGGCTAGGCTAGGCCTGTGTGCAAGCTAGGCTTATGCCCAAAAAAAGGCCTCTAATAGGTCACAGGCCAGGCTCAGGCCATCCTGTTACAAAACAAGCATGACCTGTTAAGACAAAAGTCTGGCTTGGCCTGACCTATTTTCACCCCTAGATGTAAGCGATCTAACTATCCTTTTATTTTGTCTAAATTACATAGATCTCCCCCCTCTATTTCAAAAATATACAGTTTAGTCCAATTTGTTGACTCATTTAGGAATATTCTAAAAATATTCTAAAAGCATAATTTTCAATTGAAATTTATATTTAAACAAATTTTATATACTATTTTACCCCTTATTATAATAAATCCCTAAATCTTATTATTATTTTTAGGGTTATATGAATTTCATTAAGGAAAGAAAAAGAAACTAAGAATGAAAGAGAGATTTGAAGAATTAATTAAGGCGGTGCTCGTCGACATAGGTTAGTACAATTGTTAAAGGGCTTGGCGTAAAACCATAAAGCTATGGGTTCAAATGCTACTTATGTGAAGACCTTGTTAGTATGCAATCTGCAAGTACCTTTGTAATTACTCTTTAAGTCTAGAGGTATGTCCTGCCCCTGATGAGCCATGGAATCCAACTCACCTAAACCTTTAAATACCAAAAAAAATTAAGGCGATGCTCTTCTGCAATCTTCCTGATTTTATTTCTGAGATACTTGCATGAAGGTTTTTCAAAAATTTCACACAAACTTATTCCTGCTGAAAATTGCTTCACATGGATTATTTTGTTAGTTCAGGTAGTCCCTACCTTCCTATGTTCCCTTTCAATGGGAACATAGTTGTATGGTTTGTTTTCAAAAATCTCGCACACGCGCACACATCCTCCGTTTTGTTACTACACCTAGAATCTTGAAATATTTTTTCAAGTGCATCCGGTATCTAAAGTAAATTGTGGTGCTTATAACATCCTGAAGTATTTTTTAGATGCGTCTAACACTTTAAAGTATGTTGTGGCACAATTTTTCCCTTAAAATCTGTATTCTTTTTTTTTTAACGAACAATTTAAATATCGTCATGAACTCCTAAAAAGTCCTTTTTTAATATTATTATCTGTTATCCGATTATAGCTGCCCTTTCTAACACAAGTGCCTTTTCTGGGACTCAAACTCGAAACCTAAAGGGATTTAGCGGGGTCTTACACTGCTAGACTAACTATATGTTGGTACTACCCAAAATTCCTTTAAGTAAAGATGTATCCAGCACCTAAAGCATTTTTTAGTAATAACTTTAGAATGTTGGATGCACTTGAAAAAATACTATAGAGTGTTGGAGGAACCACAAAATGCTTTAGGGTGTTAGCCACATTACAAATTACTTTAGGATACTGAATGCATACTTAAGGGTGCTAGCAGCACCATAAATTACTTTAGGATACTGAATGCATACTTAAAGGTGCTGAAACCCAATTTTCAACTGACATGGGTTTTAAATCCCTAAATAGCATAAGTTGAAAATATGGTTAAAGTGCGTCCAGCACCTGTGTAAGTATGCATTCAGTATCCTATATGTGTGTGTGTGTGTGTGTAACCAATCTAGACACGAATAATTGAAATTTATTACATTGTGTTCCTTTTATATTACATCTACTTTAAGTTATTTTAGCCATTCTAGAAGTAGTCTGCATGCGAATATAATTTGTTTTTATTCCATTTAATATTTAATTTAATTTCAAAAATTTCCACGCATTGCAAAATAATATAATTCATGAATATATTATAATGAATTATGTACCGAAAAGGAGGATTATGATGAAAATTAAAATTATAAATTTTATAATATAATCAAAATTAACCATTTTGGTAATATATTGGAAATTTTGAAAATATATATTAGAATTATTTTTGATTGTATAGAAATTTTTTTTGGCAAATATAATTGCTTAAATGTCAGACCCTTATCTTATTTCCCATATTATTAGAGTGCTTGCGCGCAGTTTGGTGAACAACACAAGGATAGCATAAAAAATATATATATATATATATACACATATATAGTATATGATTACATTGAATAACTCCTCTCAGGGTTAGGTAATATTTACAGTTTCTCAAAATATTCAAAAGTAAAGACTATATATAACTACTATCTTCGTCTCGGGAAACGTGCCCTTTAGTTCCCCGTGTCTACATCCTTGCCTTTCGAACTGTTGGTACCCACGGAGACAATTTATTTATAAAAAGGGGTGAGATTCAAAGGAATCTCTGTAGAAACATACTATCAACATATAAAATGCGAGAATTAAATATACAATGCACCGTATTAAGTAAAATGAAAATTCACATCAATCTGTGTGTGTACAAAAAGTTCAAGGCCAACCATCCAATTGAAACCCCTATGTGTACCTCAGCCGAGTCACCGACTACAGCTAGGCAATACCAGTGTACCTTGGTTGAGCACCGAGCCACAACCAGGTAATGTGCCTCTCGCACATGTTCAAATCACAAAATACAATAACACACATCATACAAATAGTCACATAGTATATGAGAGATAGTAGTCCCTACCTGAACCCTTTTCTAGTCTCAAATGGTCTGCTTCGTGAAATGTGCCAACTACAGGCGTCCGACTCAGTCCTAAAACATCAAATGGGTAAGAATAAGGTTATAACCAATCCATATACCATTTTAGAAACTTCCATAGTGTTTATTGTGGTTATATTAGCCTATGGTGAAAATTTACCAAAATGCCCCTTGGACCCCGACTCGTCCTTGCTGTCCTGGTCCGACTATACTTTTTCTGAAATTTTACATAGGCTATTATGACATATTTTTAGCCAAGGAATCCATTTACATACTTGAAATTACCAAATTCACTGCCAAAAGATGAAATTGCCCTTAGCAGCACCCCTTTAAGGGTTTTAGGGGTATTTTCGTAATTATGTTTTTTCGGGCTTTTCAGAAAAAGTGACCAACTGTAACCTTGCCTAATTTTCCCTCCTGAACTCAATGGAACCATCAAATAATTGAAAATCCAACTCTAATCCTTAGATCTTAGCCTGACCAAAATATAGGTATCCTTTAGGAAAACTCAGGGTTTTTCGATTCTAACTCTGCAAATGTGTTCTTTTCTACTCCTAATCACTTTATTAGCTATTACATTAGGTTATACCAACCATTTAATCCAAATTTTGGCAGCATAACACTTCCAATGTCACTTTTCCAAAGTTTACAAACAAAGACAATTCGGCGAAATTTCACCGATTAAATCGTCTACAGCAGCTAGAATAAGCAATATACGAAGGTTTGGAAGTTACCTTTCACTTCCTCTTGGCTTTTCTTAAGGTGGCCGAAACCCTAGCTTGTTGTACTCCCAAAGATGAGCTTCAAAAACCTTAAGAAACATAGAAAAGAAGCTTAGGAGTAGAGTTATACGTGTTAGGAACTAAATCATCAGAGAAATCGGCTTACATTGCTAGTTCTCTTCTCTTTCTCTCTCTAAACTCTTCTCTCTCTAATTTCAGATATGTTATGGTGTCATATGCAGGGCTGAAGAAGAAGGAAATGTGTAATAATCCTTGCTTATGTCATCTTTATACATGCTTATGTCATAATGAGCATTTTCAGATTTTCTGGCATAATTTCTGCCCAAACTTTGAAAAATCATAACTAATTTTGAAGACATTGTATCGGAGTGATTCTAAAGGATATAGAACCTTTAATAAGTCTAGTTTCGATGAAAAATATATAACTTTTACCAGTTAGAAGCACAAAATTCCCAAAATTTTAATCTTTGCATGCTGTTCTAGAAAATAATCAATTTTGTTGGGTAAACTTCAAAAATTCATAACTCTTTGTATATAGTTTTAAATAATTCATATGACCTATCAAATTAAAGCTTAGGATGTCTACTTTTACCTTATAAAATTTCATAATTTTTGAACATCATTTGATCAACAAAATACTTTGCACAACAACACTGCCTCATTGGAAGCAATGAAACGGCAAGCACTTGCAATCTCAACAAATTCCATTTTTGTATACAAATGTCTCATACTCTTTAATTCACTATTTTATTCCCTTTGATACCTCAAATATATAAGAAATGTTAAGGAATAGATTTGAGACATCTGCTAAACCGGGGCTTAGCAGTCCATTTAATTCAGGCTTATTCCTAAGCCTCCGATTCCAAAATTTAGGATATTACATTAAATATTACTTATAGGAAAATACTTAGGTCAAGTTCCTTATATTCATTTCTTCAAGTTATCCAATCATATGTGGTCATGTGTCCTATTTTTGAATTCATACAATTTAATTACAAACCCATATAAAAAAAAGGACATGTGTCATGTGTGATTGAATAACTTGATGTAAGTATGGTCCTTACTTATATTAAAGAGGGGCATTTTGGTCAAGACAAAGCCTGAGCCTGAGCTTGCAACAGAGTTTTAAAGCCTGAGTCTGGGGTTAAGCCCGGGCCTCCAAAAAGCCTGATAAGACTTAAAGTCTGTTTAAAAGTCTACTTAAAATATAGGCCTTTAAATAGCTTTTAAAACCTATGTCTCCAAATTCATATGTAACTCTTCATGCTTATTTGCAATCTTAATTAATGTCTTAAAAGCTAATTATCCATTCTTATCATAATATAAGGGCTTAGTAAGAAAAGAAAAAGAATGTATAGTGACAACAATTGTTCGAGTAAATAGGAATAAGAAAAGCTAATCATCTATTGACTAATGAGATATATTTTTTAAAATCGACCAAGTATGACAAGAAACACGTAAAGCTATATTTTATCTCTTTTACTCATCACACATAAATTAGGACAAACTCATCCTACTAATGTTAAAATATTTGACTTGGCACTAAAATAAACTCATAACAACTGTTATGCTTTAGTGGACGGCGTAAATCAAGGGAGATGATGTTAGATATGAATAGTTTTGATGATGTCAAATATAGATGTCAAATATGAGCAAAAAGTTTGTATAATATACTTATCTTCTACATTGACTAATTACCATATTTAATGTTGTATATCTTGTAGATTAGTCATAAACCCAATGGTGGGTTGATGTTATAATGCCTCATAAATGGAGAACAATCATCAAGAAGAAAATCAAGAGGCAAGGAATTGAAGAAAGAAGAAAGAAAGATGAAGATTGAAGATATTCATCAAGAAGGTTGAAGTTGGGTGATAAAGAATGATCATCAAGTGGCAAAACAAGAAGAAAGAGATTAAAGAAAGAAGAACTTGCAAGATCACATGAGAATATCAAGATCCAAGCTATTAGAAGTGATATAGGAGGTTTCTATGGTCAAACGGAAGTTGGAATGGGTCAATACGAAGCTAAAATGATGTATACAGAAGTTATGGTGCCTCTGGGGATGATTACTCGAGTAATCACTCAAGTAATAGGGTACTACCTCATTTTGGAGGTGATTACTCGAGTAGCTACTCGAGTAATCTGCCGGGTTACTTGATGAATCACTCGAGGCGGCACTTGAAGTAATGGGCACTCTGTTTTCGCGCGGCAGAATAGAGGTTCGGTATTTTGATGATATCTCTCCAACCATATGTCAGATCGAACTTAAATTGGTGGCATATGAAACTAGACTTCCAACACAAACTTTTGACACCAAGATCACATTCAAAGGAGTTCAGATGAGACAGATATAAGCTTTGAAAGTTGACACATGAATCAGAGTCATATTCCTGGACAGCTTTGGTATTTTGAACATAACTCCCAAAATACACATCGGATTGCAACGAAACTAGTGCCATATCAAAGTAGACTCAAAGAGCTTTCCATGGATATATAATTTGTCACATTTGAAGCTATATCCTAAGAGCTATGATTTCTGGAAGTTGGTGCTCGTGATAGCTCGTGAGTTCAGAAATGGTCTAAGAATAGTAGATACTATTTGGATTATAACTTTCAGTATACAACGTGTTTGGAGATGATTCTTGTTGCATTGGAATGTAGATAATGAGGGCTTTCCGATGATATATAATTTGCCATGTTTCGAGTCAAAATCAAGAATTCACTTGAAGGCACCACTCGAGTAACTAGTTGATAACAAAAAACGTTACTCGAGTAGGTACTCGAGTAATCAAATAGAAAACTTCCAGTTGCTCTCGGCCTGCCAACGTTACTCAAGTCAGTACTCGAGTAAAGAGACAGAAACTTGAAGTAACCAGAGTCGACCTGCAAGTAACCTGCCAACGTTACTCGAGTAAGTACTCGAGTAACCAAGAGAAAGACTTGTAGTTGCTCTCGGCATTTCAATCCTGCCAATGTTACTCGAGGAGCTACTCGAGTAACTCACTATGGTAAGCAAAACTTGAAGGTAATACTCGAATAACTTGAAATGCTATTATTACTTCACTCGAAGCACTACCCAAGTATTCAGAGTTATTTAGAAGAGAACTTTAAGTTACTACCCGAGTATGCAGAGTTATTTAGAAGAGAACTTCAAGTTACTACCCGAGTATGCAGAGTTATTTAGAAGAGAACTTCAAGTTACTACCCGAGTAAGCTATGCAGAAAATGGAAGGCCACTCGAGTAGCCACTCGAGTGACCTGTGAAGAAACTTGATGTCCACTCGAGTGAGCACTCGAGTAATGCTTCCCAGGAAAACAGAACAACGTCCCGAAGATTCTAGAAATCAATGGAATGATCATATAACTCATTCTTCTTGCTTCTAATCACTCTAACATTTCATTGTATTAGTGTTTAATGTATTTCTCCAGGAATACAATGAAGATATGATGTGAAGAGTAAAAAGGTGAATTTACGGAAGCGGAACATCAACGTTCTAACGGCTAGTTTTTCAAATGTGAAGAACGACCAAACGAAGCAATAGGACTCAACGGATAGGTTGAAATACTCACAACGGTCATATCCTACTCAACTATAAATACAAGAGATTCAAGCAGACGACAACAACATATAACTGATAAGATTATGAATCATCCACTTCTACCCAAATACTCTCTGTTCTTATCTATTTTCCACATTATGTATATTTGAGAGAGTTTTTGTAGTGTACTTCAATGTTCATCATATATACTCTGTGAGAGAGTTTGTAAACACTTTCAATTGTATTTCTGAATTGATGTCAAGGTAGAGGGACCTTGAGTGGGTTGATTTCCTTACAAGCAAGTGTAGAGAGAATTGCCGGTAAGACTTTCTGCTCGTAAGACTTATAAGGTGCAAGCAGTAGAGAACGTTGCTGCTCATAAGACTTACAGAGGTGTAAGCAGGAGAGAACGTTGCTGCTCGTAAGACTTGCATGGGTAAGCTGGAAGGAAAGATCTTCGGGATTGCTCTGCTCGTAAGACTTGCTGTAAGGGGGAGTATCTTAGTAAGAACTTTGTAAAGGCTTTTCTTGTGCCTGCATTAAACAAGAAAATAGTGGATTTGAAAATCTCAGGAGGAGCCTGGGTGTAACATCCCGATTTTCGATTAAGGACTAATGATAATTATTGAGAATAATTATGTGGGTTATGGCAATAATAGCTAATAAGCCATAATTATTGGAAATTGAAAGAGTGAAATTGTTGGGAATTAGTTAGTGATTAATAGAGAAATTAATTACTAGCTAAGAGAAAATGAGGTGTGTGATTAAAAGATCAATGGCTAGGATTGATTGTGAAGTTGAGCAAGGGGCATAATCAAGTGTATGTGTGTGCATGTGAGCCCATGAGAGTTGGAGTGAGATGGTGACAAGTGGCAAAGTGTGGACCCTTGGATGGGTCATAAGTGTGACACATCATCATCATCTCCATCTCCTCTCTTCTCTCTCTCTCGGTTCCTCTCTCTTCTCTTCCTTCCTCCATTTTCGCTGAATATGCTTGGGAGAGAGAAAGGAGAATTTGGTTTTTGAGGTAAGCAAATGGCCCCTTTAGCTCAAACTCTCTTCTCTAATGTTAATCCTTGAGTTGAGAGCTTCATTGTGGTGGTTGTAGCTTCTCCATTGGTGGTGATTTGAGGATCACGAAAATATGAAGCTTGGAGAATCAAAGAGTGTCTTTGAGAAAGTGGATAAGGTATGTGAAAGCAATCCTTCTATCTATGTTTCATGCCAAATGATTATGTTATGAATTTCGGGAATTATTGCCCTAATTTCGAAAATATGGGTAATGGGTAGTTTGGCATGATATGGCATTGGAAATGGTATATTAGTATGAGTTTTGAATAGATAGAATGGATTTGAGATTGAAATGTGAAAGGTTAATGATTTTGGAAAATGGATGATTATAATGCCCTAGACCAAAGCAAGTTAATGGAATGGGAATTGGGTAATTCTGTTGATTCCATTGAATTCAGTGAGTGATTTGGTGTGGGAGTGGCTTTGGTAGAAGTTTTTGGTCCCTTTGGATCAATTGGGCAAGAGTTAGGAGAATGTGGTATGTTTGCTGCGTTTTCCTGGAATCTGATAGATTCACTCGAGCAGACAGGGGTGTGCTCGAGTGAGGGATGAATGTTGCTCGAGTGAGGAAGAACCTTCTCGAGTGATATGAGAGTTTTCCCTTGCTTTGCTTCGAGTGCACCTGGGTTTTAATGAGCAATGCTCGAGCACATCGCTTTGTGCTCGAGTGAGGGAAGAACATGCTCGAGTGAGCATGGTCTGCTCGAGTGATAGTGGGAGTCCAGAGTGAAGGGTTACTTTCTGGTCTTCACTCGCGGGCAAGGTGTAAGAAGTGTGCCTTCTCACTCGCGGGTGGAGGGCATCTGCTCGAGTGAGCCGTGTGTGCTCGCGGGTGAGAGGTGTGTGCTCGCGGGTGTGCTCGCGGGTGAGAGGTATGTGCTTGAGTGATCCCGGTCTTGGAGAGCGTTGGGTGCTCTCGGGTTCTCACTTCCTGGATTTCTCTCGCGGGTGCTCGAGTGAGGCTATTGGCCTTGTGCTCGAGTGAGGATCTGTGCTCGAGTGAGCTTGTGCTTCTGGAGTGGGTTTGTGCTCTCGGGCAAGTGCTCGCGGTCTCACTTTCTCTTGTGCTCGAGTGATGTCCGTACTTGTGCTCGAGTGAGAGCTTCTGTGCTCGAGTGAGACAGTGAAAAATATCAAGTTTGAGTGTTCAAAAGGGGATCTTTGGGGATAGTCTTCCAACCCTTTAGAGCTATGGATTGAGGTGTTTGAGGGCACTTAAAGGGCAATAATGATAACCAACTTGAGTGTCTAAAAGTAAAGGAATTGGAAAAGGGATTAATCCTATATCCTTGGTTTTGGTTATAGGACTTGATGATTTCCCTGATCGTGAGCAGCCGGAGCTGGAGCTTACGTGGAAAGAGGGTAGGGAACTTACCTCTCCTGCATGTATTGATAATTGTATTTGTGTATTGATGCATGTTATTGCTTTGCGTGATTATGTGAGACATATGAGAATGATTGTAGCTCTGTTCTATTTATACTATGGCCATGAGTATGTTGTGTGAACATTGAGCATGCGGATATATCATTATGTGAACATGTGTTATTGTGATGCAAGCATGTCATGCATTAAATACTTATCTTGCATGCATATTGGTATCTGTTTCCTACTGAGATTGCCCAGAATCTCACCCTCCCCTATCAACATTTTAGACAGGGAAGGAAGATTGAGGATGAAGCAAGCATCCAAGGACGAAGAAGACTCGTTCTGGGTGAGAGCTTAGTAGTTGGTTATCAATACGTAGTTGGGATTATGTATGTGTATGTTTGGACCAGTATTTGGAGTATGTATTCGAAAGAGATTTGTGTAATCCCTATTGAATGAGTTGTATGGGCTATTATGCCTTATGAGAATTGAGCGAAGATATGACCCCGGAATTGTCGGGAATTTATATTGCGTACTCTGATAATTGTATAAATGTAATTTATCTTCGCATAGTAATTATATTCGGAGTGTAAATACGAGACCGGGTTTAAAATGATTTTGAAATGTAATTGTGAAAACCCCGTCTGGTTGATGGGTTTATAAATGATGTTTTATCTTATTGGTCTCTATTTCACCTTAATCGCGTAATCCGGATATTAATTACGGCAGGGGGTTACACTGGGGACTGGACGTAGGCCATTACAGATTGGACCGAACCAGGATAAATCACAGTTTGCATACTCTCTTCCTTAAACTCTTATATTTCCAGCATATATTAACTGTTAATTTATGATTCATTATTTTCATATTTATTGCTTCCTCTAAGATGCAAAAAGATTTTCAAAGTTCTTAAGATTTTTATCTTACACCCAATTCACCCCCCTCTTGGGTGTCAACCGGTTCTAACAGAGGAGAGTGAGTTAGTGTTGCCATCTCGAGCGATTGAAAAGAAATATAGGTGAATAAATGATGCAAAAGTAAGGGTTGTGTGTAATGACGATGAGATATGAAACTTAGGATTAAGGTAAAGTTAGTAAATTTATAAATAATTTATAAAATTATTTGGATGATATTATATATACTTATATAATAGTACAAATTAAAAAAAGGTTAAATAGGTCATGCTTGCAGGCTAGGCCTTATGAAAATAGGTTTGGCATGTTTATCTAAATAGGCTTGGCAATAGGCCTGAGTCTAAGTCTAACCTATTTACTAAATAGGTTAAGTTAGCCTTTATGTAGGTTAGACTGTAGGCTTTTATTTGGGACATAGCCTATTTCCATGCCTTCTCATATTCACCATATGCAGCCCGACCCCTAAAGAGCTTGGCTTTAATATTTTTTGTGCTTATAATCAGGCTAATCAAAACATCTCAACTATAGGGAAAACTCTTTTCTAAACCGAACTTAAAACTTTTTGGGATGGTTGGACTAAGCCTGTAGAGTTTATTTGGAAGTATCGACGCTACCTAAACGTTAATGATGGAATAACAACTGAAATAAATAATAGATAACACTATTGTCTAAATCCTCCTCCTTCTCATGCTTTAAAATTGAAAAAAAAAATTCATTATATTAATTTATAATAATTGTCAAATATTAGTCACATGAAACTTTTTTTTCTGCAATAGATTTATCAATATATTATAAACAGTAAAATAAATTACCGAAATCCTATATAGTGAAAATAATTTATCAATATATAGTATATCGTTAAGATTAATATAATGATATATGCGGATTAACTCCAACTAAAAATGTGATACATATCTTTGTTGGAAATTGTGTCCAAAGGGCCTATTATTGTACTTTGAACATTATTAATTTAATGAAATTTCTCCATTATGTTATCATATTATTCGCATGTTAACTATGATAATTGTATCCTAGGATAAATCATAAAGATTGTCCTAAAATGTTCTTGGTTGGCCATCTATGCGAGAGCAGAGATGAAACACGACTAGTATGACTTTGATAATATATGGAGATACGAATCAAAGTCTTAGGCACTTATAAGAGTACAAGGTGCTACACCAACCCACTATGAGAAAGCTACATGGATCAAGTCATAAGCTTTTCTCATGTATAACCACGTCACAATGCCCTTTGACCTGAGGTCATCATGGATTCCTACATGAGAGTTGCTAAGCTTTGAACTAGTCAAAAGTCACTTTTGACTGGGTAATGATAAAGGCTATGATCGGGCTTGATGGTTTTTCATGTAGAGGAATATGAATGATCAAGATGGAATTTGTCCCTCACATTAGCAGAGAGATATTACTGGGCCCCTCGATGAGTGAGTTTGAGAAATGTATGGCCATACTACAATAGAAAGAAGTTTCCATTTCTATTATTAGATTACTCAGGAATCGAGAAAGTAATGGTCAGGAATAAGAGGATGACATTATCCATGCCTCATCCTTGACCGATATATTGTGTGACAAAAGGGACATGACATGGTTGTATGATATGTTGCATCGTGTTAACGATCCTCATATGAATTAGGTAGTCTTAATGTTTTGCTAGAGGCCGCTTGCGACTTGTGGGTTAGTACATTTATTGGCCCACTGACAACTTCGTATGGGCCTACAAGGTTGTACATAAGAATGACCCAACACGAGATAATGTTTAATCTAGGGTGGATGAATTTTATATTTTTATATATATAATATAAAATTTGGTAATACTATTATATATGTATGTATTTTCAAAATACATATTTTATATATGTGTGTGTATATATATTATATGATATTATTATATTGTGTTAGTTTTAAGTTTAATTTTATTAAGATAAATTATATTTAATAACTAACATGATAGAGATATAATATATCAGATTTAATTTATGAAGATAAATTAAATATAATGGCCTTTATTTTGATTAAATTGGAAAGATTTAATTTAAACTTAATTTATTAGCTCATCAAGATAAATTAAATATAATGGCCTTTATTTCGATTAAATAATTAGCACATCAAGATAATTAATTGTTAATTAATTTTGAAATTAATAAAGATTAAGTTTGAAATTTGAATATAGCCATCATAGGTTATAAACTTAATAGAGTAGATATACTCATATATAGATGAGAATTTAGAGCCACAAAGGAAACCTTAGGAGACATTGGAGGTGCTAGCACATAGTCTGTGTTGGAGAAAATTTGTGTGGATACTGGTAGAGGGAGTGAACCTAACGTGTTTGCTCCTAGAGATTGAAAACCCTGAATTGAAAAAGGTACGAATCTTTCTAACTCAGTTCAAACACCATTGATAGATCCTCCATTAGGATCGGCGAAAATTTTAAAATTCTTCCGCTGTGCCTGCCGATCCTAACAATCTTATCAATAGATAACTTAATTTATAAGGTAAAAATTACCAAAAAAGGGAAAATGACACATAGGTCTGAAGGGCTAAACAAAACAACAAAAAAGTCCCTTTGAAAAGTCAAAGATCAGAAAAGTTCCTAGGGACTTTTCTGTGATTATTTCCCAAAGCTAAATGACAAAGATACCCCTAAGAATTTAAAACACTATTATTTCTCCCCCCTTCATTCTACTCTGCTTCTGCATCTTCCTTGCGTCATCTGTCACTCTTCCAAGTCTCGATCCTCCGCTGCCCAAGCCTCTGTTGTGATGTGGTAGAGGTAAAACAACGAACTGATTTTTTTGTGTGTATGTTGGCTAGATTGAGATTAAGGGATTAGTCAAAAGTTGAAGCTTGGGCTCAATAGTGGACTAAGTGGTAGGAGGTAGATAAGTAATGTTAAGATTTTGCTAAAAATAGATCTTGACCATTAAAGTTAGGATTTTATTGTGGTTGAGTTGTGTGAATATTATAGTGCTTTGTTTTTAGGGAAGGTTACAAAGGGAGTGCTGTGTTTTAATTTAAGTAGGAATGGTTGAATGTGATGGTGGTTATTTGCTGTAAAAACACTGATATAAAAAAAGTGTTGTTAATTTGTACAATTGTAGTTGTTAATACAAAACCTGTATTCTGTTTTTAAGAAATATAATCAAGGAAATGCTATGTTTTTAGGCAAGGTAATAGAGGGATGGCTTTATTTTAAGGGGGAATGATTGAATGTGATTTGTGGTTTCTTGGATTACAACCTGTGTTCTGTTTTTAGGCAATATAATCAGCTAGCGGGACTACCGTGACTACCTGTTCGTAGTACAATATAACCTAATCACGACATTTATTACTTTTCATATTGTATGAACTGTTACTTGTTGCGGTTTATTTTCAAACTTGTTTGGGTATGGTGAACAACATGCCTTTAGATTTTTATAAAGGGTTGTAATATGTAAATATGGCCTGCGTACTATGCCTTCCTCTAAATATTCTCAATGTACATTCTCTTCTCATCTCACTCCCCTCGAATGTTTAAACGAGGTTTCTCTCAATGTATTTCTTTTCTTATTTAGAGAAGTCCTTTCATTGACTTGGGAGAATTTTATGTTAGGTAAGCCATGTTGTGTCACGTTTAAATTATGCTTTTGATTAGATCATTGCATGAATACTTTTTTGTTTATATGTATTTATCTGTATGAGATACGACCGCGATTGCATTCATATAAACAAAACTAATTAATTGAGCTCTCTAAATCAAATCTTAAGTCATAATCCGTCAATTAATGAATACTTGTCAAAACCTAGATCGCTCAATTGTGAAAACCACCAAAGTGGAAAAACTTGAGTTATCTTGATGAGACAAGCATGAGTAATGATGCTGCTTATAATATTCATTATTATTTTAACTTAATTGTGATTAACAAAACGGTTTTGAATCTTAATCCGTTATATGGGATTAAACATGCCAGATCATATGATGATCGAATCCTATAAAGATCTAAGAGTTACATATGATGTAATTGGTAAATAGGTTACGTACCTAAATAACTTGAATTTAAGCGTCTTGCCAAAGCGGACTTAAGTTTAAGCCAAATATGGATCTTAGCCTACTAATTATTAAATTGAGGGTTGCTAATTTAGTGGGGGATAACTAACTAATTTTGTATATTTTAATTGTAGAATCATGTCAACTAGTAATATTGCTATACTATCATTGCGATCGGTCCTTGAGAAGGACAAACTCAATGGGGCAAAATTTCTTAACTGGTTCAGGAACTTGAGAATTATTCTCAAGCAGGAAAGAAAGGCTTATGTCCTAGATCAACCCATTCCTGAGGAGCTTGCAGCCAATGCTCAAAGAGCTCAGAGAGATACTTACACGAAGCATAAGGATGACTCTGTAGATGTAGGTTGCCTGATGCTTGCCACTATGGTTCCAGAGCTCCAAAGAGATCTGAAACTTATGGAGGCTCATGAGATGATTGTCCATCTCAAGGAAATATTCCAGCAACAGCCAAGGCAAAAAAGGTATGAGACCATAAAAGCCTTACATTCCTGCAAGATGACTGAAGGTGCATCAGTTAGTACTCATGTGTTAAAGATGAAAGGCTATATTGTCATGCCCTTATTTTAATTTCACCTTTACTAGAGTATGCGCGGAAAATGATATGTGATTCAATGGGCAACACAAAAATAGCATAATTATACTGATAATATGTGCATGATTATAGAAAATCCCTATAAGGGTTCGTACATGATACTTACAATTAAGGTAGCCGCATAGGGCTACTAGGGTGTCTAAACCCATCCCAGTGAAATGAATACTTCTTCCCGTCTTTGCTCCACCACTGCAACCCTCTCCCATGCAGTTCTCTTATCTGATTTCTGCATACCTTCTATATTTGCCTATCTAAATTATTGGTAAAGGAGGGTGAGGTTCAAGAGAATCTAAGTAGGAAAACAGTATCAATATGCATGCAAGATAAGTGCTTAATGCATGACATACTTGCATTACATAACTCATGCTCACACAATGACATATCTGTGCGCTCAATGTTTCAAACAACATACTTATGGCCATAGCATAAATAGAAACAGAGCTTCAATCATTCATATATGTTTCACATAATTAAGCAAAGCAATAACATGCATCAATACATCAACACAAATATCAAATACACGCAGGAGAGGTAAGTTCCCTACCTTAGACCTTTGCCATCCCGAACCTTGTGCTTCGATTCTTATGCCAGTCCCTCGGGCTTTCAACTTGGTCCTAAAACATCAAATGTACTAGTTTAGACACTTCCATAGTATTTTTGGTGGTTATACGAGTCTATAATAAAAATTTACCAATATGCCCCTGGACTCGGCCCAGCTTGGTCGTACCTGGTCCGACTGCACTTTTCATGAAATTCTGGCATAGGCTATTCATACATATTTTCACCCAAATAATCCATTTCTGGACTCAGAATTATCAAATTCACTGCCAAAAGATGAAATTGCCCTTGGCAGCCCTACTTTAAGGGTTTCAGGGGCATTTTCGTAATTATGCTCTTTCAAGCTTTTCTGAAAAAGTGACCAACTGTAACCCCACCTAATTTTCCCTCCTGAACTCAATAGAACCATCAAATCATTAAAAATCAAACTCTAAGCACATTTTCTAGTACTGACCAAAATCTGAGAAACTCCGGGGAAAATTGGGGTTTTTCAAATCCTACTCCATATACGTGTTCCTTTATACTCCTAACCACTTATTAACTATTTTATTAGGTTTCAACTACCATTTATACGAAATTTTGGCAGCATAACCCCTAGGCCACATCATTTCCAAAATTTACAAATAGAGACAATCGGGTGAAATTTCACTGATTAAATTGTTCATAACAACCAGAATAGTCAATATACGAAGGTTTGGAAGTTACCTCAAGCTTCTTCTGGGTTTTCCCTTTGATGAACAAAACCCTAGCCTTCTCTATACTAAAATTTAAGCTTCCAACACCTTAAATAACATAGAAGAGGAGCTTACGAGAAGAGTTATATGCTTTAGGTGTGAATTCATCGAAGAAATCGACCTACCTTATGAGTTTTCTTTCTCTTCTCTCTCTAAAACTCTCTCTCTCTCTCTCTCTCCATGGTGCTGCACAGTTTTGGCTGATAGAGGAAGTGGATGATTGTTTTATAACATTTAGCTTATGTCATCACAACGCCTTTCTTATGTCATAATTGTTCCCTTATTTTCGGATTTATATAAATTCTGGCAGATTTTTTGTCTTAACTTTGAAAAATCATAACTAATTCTAGAAAAATCAAATTAGAGTGATTCTAAAGGCTATAGAACCCTTATTAAGTCTAGTTTCAAAAAAAAATATGGATTTTAGTCAGTTGGAAGCACAGCATTCCCGAATTTAATTTCTTTGACTGCTGATCCATAAAATAATCAATTTCGCATGGTAAACTTCAAAAATTTATAACTTTTTGTATATAGCTCTAATTGATTCATATGATAGATCAAATTAAAGCTTAGGATGTCTACTTTCACCTATAAAATTTTATAATTTTTTCTCATCATTTGTTCTTCCAAAACCTCATGACAAGCTCACTGCCTCATAGGAAATTTTATTGGAAGCATAATCACTTTCTTCAAAATTCACCATTTTATTTTCTTTAATGCCCCAAAGACATAAGGAATATTAGAAAATAAATTTGAGACATCTACTAAACTTGGGCTTAGTAGTCGTCTTAATTTAGGCTTATTCCTAAGCCTCAAATCCCAAAATTCTGGGTATTACATATATTGATAACCTTGAGAGGCTTGGATTTCCCATAAGCCAGGAGTTAACTACAGATTTGATCCTGAACTCACTCTCGAAGAGTTATGACCAGTTGGTCATAAACTACAACATTGACAACATGGAGAAATCAATTTCTGAGCTGCATGGGATGCTCAAAATTGCTGAGTAAAGCATTAAGAAAAATCCCAATACTGTTTTGATGATTCATAAAGGATAGGGTATGAAAAAGAAAGTGAAGGGCAAATAGAAGGGTAATGGCTCAGGTGGTAAGACCAAAGAGTCAAACAAGCCCAAAACTAAGCCTGCACCCAAGAAGGCAAAGCTTCCAAAAGAAGGAGTATGCTACTTATGCAATGAACCTAGTCATTGGAAGAGGAATTGCAAACTCTACCTCAAAGATCTAAAAAAGAACAAGAAGGATAGATGGGCTATCACTTCAGTTATTTTTGTTATATACATTCATTTTTCTACTTCATCTACATGGGTATTAGATACTACATGTAGTTCTCACATTTGTACAAAAGAGCAGGGTCTAAAAGATAGTAAAAAGCTGAAGAAGGGCGAGGTGGACCTACGAGTTAGAAACAGAGCAAGAGTTGTTGCTTTAACCGTAGACACTTATGAGTCATTTTTGCCCAGTGGGCTTTTGTTAGTTTTAAACAATTGCTATTATGTTCCTGCTTTGAGTAGTAACATTGTTTCTCTTTCTTATTTGGATAAGGAAGGTTATACTTTCATTACTAGGAATGGTAAGTGTTCTATTTATCGTAATAATATTTTCTATGCTAATGGTGATTTGCATGTAGGTCATTATTTATTAAATTTGGAACATCCTAATAATGGCAATATCTATGACGTAACTACTAAAAGGATAAAATCAAACGATTTGAATCTGACCTACTTATGGCATTGTCGTCTAGGCCATATAAATGAGAAACGCATTTCCAAACTCCATCAAGATGGATTTTTTTAACTCATTTGATTTTGAATCATATGATACATGCAAATCTTGCTTATTAGGAAAGATGACAAAGGCACCTTTTACTGGGCAAAGTGAGAGGGCCACTGAATTATTGGGCCTTATACATACAAATATATGTGGACCATTAAATATAGCTTTCAAAGGAGGTTATGTCTACTTAATTACATTTATAGACGACTTTAGTAGATATAACTATATCTATCTAATAAAACATAAATCTGAATCTTTTGAAATGTTCAAAATATTCCAAAATGAAGTACAAAACCAACTTGGCAAAACAATTAAAGCACTTCAATCTGATCTAGGTGGTGAATATTTGAGCCAAGAGTTTATTGACCATCTTAGAAGTTGTGGGATAATCTCACAATTGACTCCTCTAGGAACACCATAATGGAACAACGTTTCTAAATGGAGGAATCGAACACTATTAGATATGGTTAGATCTATTATGAGTCAAATATATCTTCAAATGTCCTTTTGAGGACATGCCCTAGAGACAGCTGCGTTCACACTAAATCGTGTTCCATATAAGGCAATTGAAAAGACACCATATGAGATATGGACTGGAAAGAAACCAAATTTATCTTTTCTCAAGATCTGGGGATGTGAGGTTTATGTTAAGCAATAAGGCTCTGATAAATTGGTGCCGAGATCCTTAAAGTTCCTTTTTGTGGGGTATCCTAAAGAAATGAAAGGGTACTATGTCTACAATCCCACCGATAACAAAGTGTTTGCTATTCGAAATGGTAAGTTTCTAGAAAGAGAGTTTGTCTCTACAATAACCAGTGGAAGCAAGGTACATCTCAAAGAAGTTCGAGAGTCACAAGATAATACAGAACCATTGATGAAAATTAGAGAAGACTCACAACAAGTTACTGAGCCTCCTCAAGTAACACAAGGTCCATGAAGATCTGATTGGACACAACATCAGCCTCAGAGATATGGATATCTGATTACTAAAGGCCGTGATGTGTTGCTCATTGAGCAAAATGAGCCAACTACCTATCAAGAAGCCATAGTGGGACCAAACTCTGAAAAATGGCTAAATGCCATGAAGTTTGAAATGCAATCCATGTAAGACAATCAGGTATGGACCTTAGTCGATCCACCTGAAGGTGTAAAAATCATAGGGTGCAAATGGGTTTTCAAGGAGAGAACTAACATGGATGGCATTGTAAATGTCTTCAAGGCACGATTGATTGCAAGAGAATTCACTCAAACTCATGGTGTAGACTATGATGAAACCTTTTCCCTAATTGTAATGGTCAAATCAATCAGAATCCTTCTTGCCATTACAGTATATTATGACTATGAAAATGACATATGGATGTCAAAACAACCTTCCTTAATGGAAAGTTCCTTGAGGATGTGTACATGACACAACTTGAAGGTTTTGTGCATCTAGAGGACTCTGGTAAAGTTTGCAAGCTTCAAAGATTCATTTATGGATTGAAGCAAGCATCTTAAAGCTGGAATCATCATTTTAATGAAGTAGTCAAAGAGTTTGGATTCATTCAAAATATCGATAAACCTTGTGTTTACAAGAAGGTTAGTAGAAGCACATGTGTATTTCTAGTGCTTTATGTAGATGGCATCCTACTCATTGGGAACGACATTCCTACCTTGTAGAGTGTCAAGTCTTGGTTAGGAAAGTCCTTTTCAATTAAAGACTTAGGTGAAGCCACCTACATCTTAGGGATTAGGATCTACAGAGATAGATCCAAAAGACTAATAGGCCTACGTCAGAGCACATATATAGACAAGATACTGCATAGGTTTAGTATACAGGATTCAAAAAGGGGTTACATGCCTATGTCTCATGGAATCCATTTTATCAAGGATTTGTGTCCTAGTACACCTTATCAGCGAGATCGCATGAGTAAGGTTCCATATGCCTTGGCCATTGGATCCATCATGTATGCCATGTTATGTACTCGACTGGATGTCTCATTTGCCTTAAGTATGACTAGCAGATATCAACAAGATCCTGGTGAGGGTCATTGGACTGTAGTCAAGACTATCCTAAAGTACTTAAGAAGGACTAAGGACTTATTTTTGGTCTATGGTGGATTGGATGATGAGCTTTATGTAACTGGTTATACAGATGTAAGTTTCCAAACTAACTAAGACGACCTTAAATCACAATCTGGATATGTATTCCCCCTAAATAGTGGAGCAGTAAGCTGGAAGATCTCCAAGCAGAGCACTGTAGCAAATTCTGCAAAAGAAGTTGAGTATATAGCAGCATCGGATGTAGCTAAAGAAGTTGTTTAGATCAAAAAGTTCATACTGAACTAGGGGTGGTGCCTACCATCTCAAATCTAATCGATTTGTTCTGTAACAATAGCGGTGCTATTGCATAAGCCAAGGAGCCTAGATCACATCAAATAACCAAGCATATACTCAAGCAATCTCATCTTATTAGAGAAATCAATGATAGATGTGATGTAAAGATATGCAAAGTAGCAGGAGAAGACAATGTTGCTTATCCTCTTACTAAGCTGCTTGCACATGCAAAGCATAAACGTCATGTTAGGATAATAGGAATTAGGCAAATTAATGACTGTATCTAGGGCAAGTGGGAGGATGTTGGAAATTATGCCCAAAGGGCCAATCATTGTACTTTGAAAATTATTAATTTATTGAAATTTCTCCATTCTGTTATCATATTATTTGTATGTTAATTGTGACAATTGTATCCTAGGATAAATCATAAAGATTGTCCTAAAATATCACTGGTCGGTCATCTATCCGGGAGCAGAGATGAAACAAGACCAGTATGACTTTGATAAGATATGGAGATACGAATCAAAGTCTTAAGCACTTGTAAGAGTACAAGGTGCTGGATGACCCAATATGAGAAAGCTACATGGATCAAGTCATAAGCTTTTCTCATGTATAACTACGTCATAATGCCCTTTGACTTGATGTTATCATGGATTCTTACATGAGAGTTGTTAAGCTTTGAACTAGTCAAAAGTCACTTTTGACTGTGTGATGATAAAGGCTACGATCGGGCTTGGTGGTTTTTCATGCAAAGGAATATGAATGATCAAGATGGAATTTGTCCCTCATATTAGTAGAGAGATATTGTAACACCCCAAATTTTGATTAATGGCTAATGTTGATTATTGAGATGGTAATTGTGGATTAAAGTTGAATTAATGTGTATTTGTGACAATATTATCTAATATGTCATAATTGATGGAAAATTGATATAATGGAAATTATTGGCCATAAGTTGGTGATTAATGGGGAAATTAATTACTAACTAAGAAGAAATGAAATGTGTGATTAAATGACTAATGGATGGATTAGAGAAGCTAATTGGAGACTTAGTGTGTGTGAGCCAATGAGGAGTGGACACTTGGCAAGATCACATGTGAAGGGATTGGGAGAAAAGTTAAAATGTATTTTTAAATTAGTTTCTTTCTCCTATCTTCCCTCTCTTCTTGCTGACCAAGTATGGTGGAGGGAGTATGATGATTATTTTCATCCCTTCACTCTTCATTACTCATCTCATCTCTCATCTCTCATCTCTCTCTCGTTCTCTCTCTCCCTGGTTTAGTACCATTGTTGTTGAAAATAGAGCAAGGAAAGCTTGAAAAAGTAAGGGAAAATGATTTCCATTGCTCAAACTCCATTCATTAAAATTTTTCCTTGAGTTGAGAGCTTTATTTTGATGGTTCTAATTTGCCATTTGGTGTTGGTTTTGGACCTCAAGGAATTGTGGAGGTTGGAGAATCAAGAAACTTCTTTGGAAAAGTTATAGAGGTGAGTAAGACAAACCTTTCTATATAGGTTTTGTAGCCATTGGTTAAGTTTGGATTTTCTAGAAATTTTGCTTTGAATTTCAAAATTGAGGGTCATTGTGTTGTTGGCATGTTGTTGTCATGGAATTAGTGCCTTGCTTAGTGTTTTGAATGTGAATTGAATTGAAGCTTAAAGGTGAAGTTTGGGAACTTTGTATTTGGTTTTGTGTATTGGTCAAAATAGGGCATAGTAATAGGTTGGGATTTTGGTCATTTTGAGGTTACCATTGTGTTCCTTATAGAAAATTGTATGGGAATAGGTTTGGTTAATGATTTTGGAGTCATTGGACACTTTGGTAGAAAAGTTGAAAATCTGTCTTGTGTGAACTCTATTCTGGGCAGTCAGTTTGCACGAACGTTTTGAATGACCAAATGGTATTGGAAAATTCTAAAACTTTCCAGTTAAGTTCACATCCCAAGCTTTAAAATGAACTGAGAATTATGCTTTGCCAAAGTTTGGGACAAAAACTGGACTCTGTTTTGGAGTAGTGTTGAGTTTTGGGTAATTTTGGAATTTTGTGGTGATTTCTGGTTATGGTCGATATTTTTCTAGTATAGAGGACTTAAATACCTTTTATTTGGCTTTGGAATCACCTCGTTTTGATTTTTCTAGAATTAGTTATGAATTTTGGAAGTTCAGACAAGAATCAAGGAATTTCTTGGCCGCGGCCCAAACCTTTTTGACCTAATTATGGCCGCGGCCCATGAGTGGCTAGCCGCGGCCAGTGACCTTCTGACCATATTTGGCCGCGGCCCAAGGGAGGGTTGGCCGCGTGTTCCAGCACTTTGAGTTTTTGAAAAGAGATCTTCAACCTATTGTTTCCCAACCTTTTAAGGGTTTTATTAGAGGCATTTGTAGCTTCTTAAGGGTCATTATTGATAACCAAATCTAAGTGTTGAAGAGTCAATTGAGTATTAGAATAGAGAATAATGCTTCGTCCTTAATTATGACTTTAGGATTTGATATTTGCCTAAAGCATAGAAGGCCTGTGCCTGCTCAAGAACGGAAAGACCAAGGTAGTAACACTTTATCCTATATCATGTATATTGCATTGCTTGTTTGCATTAATCATTAAATACAGTGAAGGGAACGTGGGGTAAGCCCGATCTTGAATACAGATAAAGTTGATAGGATATGGCGAAAGCCCGGCCTTGAATACAGATACAGTGAGGGGACATGGCGAAAGCCCGGCCTCGTATATAGTGAAGGGGACGTGGCAATATGCCTAGCCTTGAATATTGATTGCTGCATTGTGATATATGTTTACTTGTTTTGTTTCTATGCATCATATACGTAAACTGTTGCTACTAGGATTCTCTAGAATCTCATTCTTTCTAAATAACATTTTTAGACAGGGTAAGTGGATCAAAGAACGAGCAAGTGAACAAGGATGAACAGGACTGCCGGTGGTAGTCTTAGTTAGATATTTTGGTTTTATACTGAACTGGTTATCATTTTGGATAGATGTACATATTGAATAGACCATAGAAGTATAGTTTTGTGTAATCCTCGATATGGATACTGAGATGGGCATTGATGCCCTGATTATTATTTTAGATAAACGTTATTATCCTGGGTGAATGTCGAGAATTATGATATACTCTGATATTGTACATGTAACAGACCGAACAGACCATTTGTTTTAAGGAACGAAATGAATAGATCTATTTATATAGGTGTTATAAAAGATTTTTTAATTAACCCGAATCTCTCATTCTATTATTAAACATGTTTAAACGCTAATTGTGGTCTTTATCGAGGTGGGGGTTACAGATATTATGGGCCCCTCAATTAGTGAGTCTGAGAAATGTATGACCATACTATAATGGAAAGGAGTTTCCATTTCTATTATCAGACTACTCAGGAATCGAGAAAGTAATGGTTAGGAATAAGACGATGACATTATCCATGCCTTACCTTGACCGATATATCATGTGACAAAAGGGACGTGACATGGTTGTATGACAGGTTGCATCGTGTTAACGATCCTCATATGAAGTAGGTAGTCATAATGTCTTGCTAGAGGCCGCTTGTGACTTGTGGGTTAGTATAGTTATTGACCCACTACCAACTTCGTATGGGCCTACAAGGTCGCACACAAGAATGGCCCAACACGAGATAATGTTTGATCTAGGGTGGATGAATTTTATATTTATATATATATAATATAAAATTCGTTATTAATATTATATATATATGTATTTTTGAAATACATATTTTATATATGTGTGTGTGTATATATATTATATGATATTATTATATTGTGTTAGTTTTAAATTTAATTTTATTAAGATAAATTAGATTTAATAACTAATATGATAGAGATATAGTATCTCATATTTAATTTATAAAGATAAATTAAATCTAATGGTTTTTTATTTGGATTAAATAAATATGTTAAATTAAAACTGTTTGACAGATTTAATTTAAACTTAATTTATTTAATTAGGTCATCAAGATAATTAATTTTTAATTAATTTTGAAAGTTGCTCCTCCGCTGCCCAAGCCTCTGTTGTGATGTGGCAGAGGTAGAACAAGAAACTGGATTTTTTTTTCTGTGTATACGTTGGCTGGATTGAGATTAAGGGGTTAGTCAAAAGTTGAAGCTTGGGCTCAATAGTGGACTAAGTGGTAGGAGGTAGATACGTAATGCTAAGATTTTGCTAAAAATATGATCTTGACCATTAAAGTTGGGGTTTTACTATGGTTGGGTTGTGTGAATGTTATAGTGCTATGTTTTTGGGGAAGGTTACAAAGGGAGTGCTATGTTTTAATTTAAGTAGAAATGGTTGAATGTGATGGTGGTTGTTTGGTGTGAAAACGCTGATATGCAAAAAAAGTGTTGTTAATTCGTGCAGTTGTAGTTGTTAATACAAAATCTGTATTTTATTTTTAGGCAATATAATCAAGAGAATGCTCTGCTTTTAGTCAAGGTAATAGAGGGATGACTTCGTTTTAAGGGGGAATGATTGAATGTGATTGTAGTTTCTTTAATTACAAATGCTGATGTGATATTAAAAAAACTATTGTTAATATGTGTATTTATAGTTGTTAATATTGTTGTGGTAGTTGTTAATACAAAGTTCATATTGCAGATTGTCATGAAAGATGGGAACTGTTTTAGGGAAGAATTTATTTTGTTTCTTTCATGTAGGGGGAAGTTTTTAAATGGTGAAGAAGATAAAATGCAATATGACTCTTACTGTTATAAATATGACTCATACACTTGTAAAATAAGGCAGAAGTTGTTAAAAACCAATTTAGCTGTTGTGACAGCCCTTATGGGAATAACTCACGCAGTTGTGAAAGTTGGAGTTGTGCGACTTGTCATTTCAGTCAAGCATGAAATAGTTGTAAAAATGACTCATGATATTGTAAAAGCAAGCATCACCAGTTGTTAAAAAAGCAATTTGTTGTTGTGAAAGTTAGAGTTTTGAAACTTGTCATTTCAGTCAGATATTAAAAAAAGTTGTAAAAATGATTCAAGATGTTGTAAAAACACGCGTTAGAAGTTGTAAATGAAGCAACTTG
The DNA here is from genome assembly GCA_963242795.1 of Inga leiocalycina. Lineage (NCBI taxonomy): Eukaryota > Viridiplantae > Streptophyta > Magnoliopsida > Fabales > Fabaceae > Inga > Inga leiocalycina. The sequence continues at coordinate 65,432,162 of OY725323.1, read as the reverse complement.
CTATGTTAAACTTGGAGATGTGAACAAAGGTAATTTCATTCACACACAAGAAATATGTTGTAAAAATGACTCTATGTTGTAAAAACACGCTTAACTAGTTGTAAACTGAGGAATTTTCAGTGCTGAAATTGTAGATGTGTAAAAAGGTAGCTTCATTCAGACATGAGATAGAAGTTATTAAAATGACTCAACATATTATGAAAACATAATTAACGAGTTGTAAACTAAACAATTTGCAATGGTGAACAATTGTTAAACAGGTAGTTTCATTGTGACCCGAAAAATATATTGTCAAAAATACTAAACATGTTGTAAACACAAGCATAACTAGTTGTTAAATAAGGCATATGCAGTTGTCATATTTGGAGTTTTTGAAAAGGTCATTTCATTTAAGCAACAAAAAGAATATGTAAAAATCACTCAAGCAGTTATTATAACACGCAATGACAATTGTGAACGAAGAGACTTGGTAAACTTGAAATTAACTCATTATATAAAAACATGTTGTGAAAATGACTGATGAAGTTGTCAACTGTAAAACGTCTGATGAACTAAGGGCAACTTTGTCATTTGTCTTTTGGAAATAATCATAGAAAAGTCCCAAGGGATTTTTCTAATCTTTGACTTTTCAAAAAAACTTTTTTGTTGTTTTGTTTGGTCCTTGGGACTTATGTGTCATTTTCCAAAAAAAAAAAAGACATGTATAGGATTGGGATTGGAATCTCAAGGGTGATCCCGATTCCTGTCCCAGTCCCGGTTCCAATATATCTTAGTCCCAATCTGAGATAGGACAAGAGAATCTGAGATCAAAATGTGCATATTTGAACACCCTAGGTGACCATGTCTCGCAAGGTGAAATTGTTGGCCTTGTGAACGATTTCACCTTTTTACATCAAAAAAATAAAAGTTATAGTTAGTAAGATGATGTGATGGAGGGAGGATTAATAAAAATAAAATTGTTGGCCTTGTGAACGATTTGGATTAGCTTTTGGAGAATAGCTTTTACCATTTACGAGGTAAATATGTAAGAGGAGTTTTGTCTCGATTTACAGAAAAATGTTTTAGAAACTGCGGTTTGGGGCTTTCTCAAACACTACCAAAGTTAGTTCTTACAAAAATACCGAGTTGTTGTTGTTTATTAATTTGAAGTCATTTTAAGTATAGTATCTTTGTAAATTCTTTTTACCATATAGGATTGATTTTGGTAATTTATTTTACTGTTTATAGTATATTGATAAATTTACCTCTTTCCATCTCTCATAAAACCTTCAAACAAAATTATACAAAGAGGTGACAATGTCATCTTGGTTACAAGCATTCAAAATCCCTATTCATCGCAAATAAAAAAAACACTAACAAAACTACTAGAATAAAATAGGTGCCACAAATATTTGTAAAACATATAATACTCAGGCAACCGTAACAGTCGAAAAATTGGATGCAAATCCTCTCAAAATCCTTTTTCTTCTCTTTTTTTTTTCTTAGAATCCCATCTCCATCCTTAGGTTAAAAAATGGATAGTTTATATTTAATATTTTATAAAACTATTATTATCGTATTTTATAAATTATATTTTAAATTTTATCTATGTTGCAATTATAAATTTTGTAGTTCAAATATTAACATTTTAAATTTATTTATTTTTCAAACAATGATTTTATAAAATATTAAATTTAAACCATTCATTTTTTAATATAAGGGTGGATATAAGATTATGAGAAAAACATGAGAAAGAGAAAAATGAGACAAGCTACACCTTTAAAAATTGGCTTACCTAATAAAATGATGTGGAAGTTCAACTAGCTTGTATGTGTATTACCTTTATTACCTTTTATATTCTCATAAGTAGGGATATGCAAAAACTTGGTGGTTTGATACGCAGTCCGACCTAAGCAAACCCGACCCGGTCCAGGTCAAAAAAAAGTGGCAAGTAAGAAAGGACCAACCTAACCAGGCTTGTCTCATTGGGTTGGATTGGACTAGAGACCGAGTCCATACAACACTTGGTCTAGTCTAGTCCAGCTTGAGTTTATTATTTTCTTAATCTTTTTTTTGCCAACATATTTTTTTAATCTAAAACCCCACCCTAACACAGTTGGTTGATTAAGGTTAGGGTTGGAAAAATCTAAACACTTTTGTTATTATCATCTAGGGCTAAGCAAGTCGCCCATAGTCCAGTGAGCCTACCCAGGCCTAGTGAAAATTGTCCATTTTGGCCTGCCCAATGAAGGCCCATAACAAGCGGGCTTGTGCACTAAACAGGATAGGACACAGGCACACCCTCGAGCTGCCCATACCCCCGCGCGCGCGCATGCATGCATGCATACATGTCAACAAACTATTGGTTGAGGTGGTAAGGTGCCTCACCCCTTATGGAGGAGAACGCAAGTTTGAGTCCCTGGAAGCTCACTTGTTGAGAGATGTGAGAACTCTTTGCCCTCTAAGCCTTGAAGGGAAAACCCTTGATTTAATCAATAACTAAGTGCAAATATAAGATATATATTATAATATTATAATTTAGGGAAAGAAGCCCATATTAATTTAATTATATCTCAAATATGTAAGATAAAATATTTATTTAAATATAAATATACTATACTATATATAAGGTGAAGTTAAAGTTATTTTGGAAGAAATTTTTCCTGATACAGTGTGAAGTCAAGTTGAAGCATATTATGAATATCTTGCATCACTTATATGGTGGCCCACATTTTAGACCAGGTGATTTCATACCCGGTCTAAAAAGTGGGCATTTTTTTTAAAAAATGCCCACTTTTTATTTTGTTTCACAAAAGCCTTGTTGAATATTATTTTATCTAAAAGCTATATTATGCAATATAAATTCTATAGACAAAGACAACCCAAAAAACAAAAAAAAATGCAATCAACATAAAAAAATAAATATAACTAATTACCATGAATCTAAAGCCCTATATTATTAGATAATTAGTGAATCTCAATTCTAGCATTTGTTTTTTTCAAGGTTTGCTTTGTTTTTTCTTTGCATTTTCTCCACGTCCAAAAGAGTTAGATAATTTTTTAGTATTGGATTTAGTGAATACAATTGTAGGCTCGTCATCTGCTTGCTATGACGCATGATTTATATTGTGAGCATCCTTACAATTGAATGCGACTTGATGAACCCATGTCGTGTGAGTTCACAAAATAAAACTAGGTTTGAAAATGTAGCGTAGTAGCTCAACCTAATGTGTTCTTGTGAGGAGATTAATTTCCAAGTTTCTAAGTAGTAAAGTGATAAAAATAACCTTAAAGTTGTGAGAAATCATTTGGAGAAATTGCTTTTTAAACTAATGAAGTAATCTAAGCTAAAGCAATATTTTTGTATTTTTAGGTTTTTAAGACAAAGAAGCAAACGAAATCAAAATTAACACTAACAACAAGATTAATTCAATAAACTAGAATAATAATGAAATAGGATTCCCTTGAGTTGAGGTTTTAGTCTTCCTTGCTTGCTAATAATTTGAATTCCATAATGAGCCAAGAGGATGGAACTAAGCTACCACTAGCTCCATACTAGCAATAATCATTTAATTCATTCTACCAAAGCAATTAAATGAATATCACCAAATAATTCAGACTCAAGTAGATGAATAATCAACTTCCAATTCTAGCTTGTAATTACCATTACAAAAGTTCAAAGCATTTAGTTTAGTCATTTACAATCCACTTAACCAAGTTGGAATAAACAACTCAACCTACTCCTAATTTGAATCATACAAAGCTTAATTAATCAACTCCTAACTCAACCACCAAGCTTATTCACTTGACATAGAACAATCTAAATCATAATCACATACTTTACCAAGCCATACAATTATGAAATAGAAAGAGAGCTTAAGGAATTCCATTTGAAGTTTAAAAGCTCAAACCATTACCCAACTCAAGGAAATCACCAAGACTTAGCTACTCATGGAGGAAGAGGAAGATGAAGATTGATGGAAGGATGAACAAACAACCATGGAGAATAAAGGAAAGCACACCCAACAGCTCCTCAACTTCCATAATCCATTCGGTCCTCCTCCTTCAACTCCATTCGGTTAGCTTTCAGCTTTGCCTCCCTTCTCACTGCCGCAATTCTTCCTCCCTATATTCATTTCGTTGCTGTTCCTTTTCTTTCACACTTCATCTTCGCCCCCCTTTCACACACAGCCGCCGCTATCCTCTTATTCCACCGTATGCTTTTTCTTTTCAATTCGTCTCCTTCCTCTTTTCACATGGTCCCCTCTTTTACAATTCAATCAAGCCCCTCCTTTTCATTTCAAATCCTATCTTTGGTCCACAATTTCGGCTACTTCACCAAATATTCACAACTTCAATTCCCTTTCTACAATTAATCCTATGCTTACGTTAGCCCCTTCTTTTTCAATTATTCAATGTTGTTCTCTCCAATTCACACTATTCGGTTCACTCCTTCTCTTCTTCATTCAACCATTTCGGTCCAAACTTTTCCTCTTAATTGGTCCAGCTACCTCCTTCTTTCTTCTTCAGTCAACTCCCTCCTTTCCTCTCTTATTCCCTTTTCACATTCGCTGCTCTCTTTATTTGGTCTAGCTACTGCCTCCTCTTTCTTCAATTAATCCAATTCGGTTCTGCTCATCTTCCTTTCGTTAATGACTCAAATCGGTCCAGCCCTTCCATGACTTCAATTCGGTTCAACTCCCTTTTACAACAGCCGCCACTCTCATTTGCCAATGGTCCCCATGCCTTTTCTTTCTTCAATTCACTAGGTTAAATGAGTTAAAGGTATGTTTGGATAAGATATAAAAATCTGGTTTGGCATTAGACACAAAATTGTAACCACCAAACAAAGCCCTTACTCATTTAACCTCCTGGTAGAAAAAATGTGAAAATAAATTCTGCACTTGTGATGTTCCACTTTTGTCCTTTATTAAGTTCCAAAATAACATCTTTAACCTTGACCACTCAAGTTGTGCCACATCATCACCTATAAAATCATATTCATAAAGGTAATATCTTTTGCTCACAATTAAAGAATAATGTGAATAACAAATATTAATTAAAAATATAACAATTTAACTAATATAATTCCCAAATTATCCTTCTACTAAAATCTCACTCTAACAGTTGATTATGCCCAAAATATTCAATTAAGTCCTACAAAAGCCTAAGATTAATTAATAAAAAGATATAAATATTGAGCTCTATTACGACTACCCATGGATTGGCTGCTAGGTTACCATACTTATGCATTTTTATTCTTCTGTACCTCAAATATGAAATGGCTTTGCCCTTCCCTAGTCTGAGGTGATAAAGGAGAATATTCTTATTTAATAAACATAAGTATAGCAAAGTTAATATACAAGTATGAGAACATGATTTTATATATGAGAATATAATCTCATGGGGAGGTCTTGGTTAAGAAGGAAACCAAACTGAATGCCAATAATAAGGAAGTAATAACCGACTAGGTGGAAATACTAGTGATGGAGTGAGGATTAATAACTCTAAATCGAAGGATAAAAAAACATAGGGCTGGTGATCTAGACTTGCAAGAACAAATTTGTTGACCAAAATGACCTGACATTGAGTGTAATAATCATCACTCATTTAAAAGTTGATTTGCCCAATCATCACTAGGTCATCCAGTTTAATGAAGTTTTCCTTCCAAGACTAGATTACGCCCCTACCTTTTTTGTTGTCTAATTTAGACATCTTAATAATCAACTTGTCACTAGTAACTCCATCATATTAGGTAGGTCCATATTATTGGCCTTCACTTTGATTTCCATCTCAACAAAGACCTTATCACAAGACCATATTCAACTATACAAAACATAATTCTTAAGTTTGTATATCAACCATGTTAGTACTTAGCTTCATTAAATAAGATACTCCACCTTTATCACCTAAAATTGAGGTCGGCCAAAGCTATATTCTATATGAAATCTTAAAAGAACCAAAATGCCTAAGATTAGTAAACCTAGTATCTAATCCAAGGGTGGCAGCATTTGACTCTAAGGATGGCTCACGATACAAACCATGCATCTATAGCTCCTACAAGTTGGGGTTAAAATTACAATTGACACTCCCACCTAACACTCAATAATCATCTAAGCCCTTTCAAGGAGGAGTCATCCAAACAAAAAAAATTGAAAAGAATAATGGCATGGCAAACAAGATTCAATTAACATATGTGTAGCCAAACTTTTGTCCATGGAATTGGTAAATATTGGATTTTTGAAACTTGCCATTTTGAGAATGATACAATGAAATTGCATTATTGTCATAATCACAAGTTTCACAACTCCAGTCATTATGAATTCCATAGACAAAAGTCACATACAATAACTACAACAATCACAAAGAATATACAACTTGCAAAAAAAATGAAGCAAGGAATTCACAATTAATATATATGTGGAAGGAAGGGTTTTTTTTTCATTTTCCAAGTTCTGTTAACAATTACATAGAGTTATATATTAGATTAGATTATGAATGCCCTTCACATGTGTAACATAAGAGATAGCTTCAAAGAAACACTCAACTTAAAGCTCTTCACTTGTCTTTTCGGTGTTCTTCATACTCTTCTTTGCAATTAAAAATTAAAAAAATTGTAATAAGCATATTAAATACAAATACACTATAAATAGATAAACATGCCTATAAAAAACATAAGTGAAAGCTACAAAAAACTACTCAACTTGGAACTCTTCATATTACTGGATTAATGGTAGTTGTTATTATTGGCCCTTTGGCACTCAACTGCCGTTTGTTCTATATGTGGTGGTATTGATTGGCTTGAATTATCACTACTTGCTTTAAATTTAGTATAGGTCATATGGTCACGAGCTACATTGAACTTGAGGCAAACATGAATATACTAGGCTACACACACACACACACATCACATCACATCACATATTGGACACTTCTCAACTTATGAATATATGGGTTGTTTGGTGATTAACTCTATCGTGTGAGTTTTATCAAAATAATAGGACACTAAATATACAATATAGTGGTGCAACCTAGGTCGATTCTCTTGAGGAGCTAGAAATCCTTAAATCTTAATTGTAAAAGCACTTAAAAAAATTAAAAGAATGAGTTTATCTTGCTGAATCATTGGTGGACATATACCCTTTTTCCTACTATTTATTGATTTTTTAGAGTAAAGAAATGAAAATGATAGAAAACAGAGAGATGTGAAATAGAGTATCACAAATGGAAAGCCTTCCCTAACCTTTATTGCTACTAATTGAACTAATTAATCCAAAAGAAGTTCAGATTCTGACTTCAAAAATTAACAGAGAATGAAATTGCTTAAAACTCCTACAGGAACATTAAACAACATTCATTATAGATTAATCAACTCAGTAACAACAGTCAGTTCAAACGAATCAAAGGTCATCATCGAATCTACTTTGAATCAGAGAGTATTAAACACCTAATTAATTAACATACTGACAATTTTGATTTAATAATCACAGTGAAGTTCAAAATATGAAAATCATCGACTAAGATCCATAATTTCTTAACAGAACAAAATGAATCCTAATCTAGATTAAAGATTGAATTAACTCCTTTATAGACCGATGACTCAGGCTCTGGCTACTCTCTTAGGGAAGAATGAAAATCTAGCTGAGCATGGGTTTGGAATCAGCTTAAATGATCAGAAAATATTTTTTAGCCATGGCAGAATCTTGAATAAAGTTGCTGAGAAGAATCGAGAGATGGAGAAGTTGAAGGTGAGTGATCTCAGATGGATAGAAAATAGAAGGGCAGTGTCTCTGAGAGGAATCTTGGAGGACTCCCCAAAGTGTTTTTCAATAGCTCATATATCCAGTTACACTCACATGATGAAGATAACCCAGCTGCCCAAAGATAGTTCTCCTCTTATCGTCTCATTCCCTCTCCTTACTTTCTTTCGTAAGAGTCCCCAAAGTTGCTTCTCCATGAGTTAGTATATTCCTATAGCTTTTATTTTAATCATTGAAAAGTCAAGTCTTCCCTCTTGCCATGTCCATATGTCAAGCATCCAAGCTCCCAAAGAATTAAGTGCAAACCAGCTGGATCTAATTACCTTCATGTGATATTCTCTTCTAATTAGAATTATCTGGTCCTTCTTTTTATATTTGAGCATTTTGCTAATTCTCATTTTTCCCTGCATATAACACAACACTCGGTAGTATTGAAACTCCTCAAATGTGTCAATGATCCGTAATTTCCATCCATAAAATACCAAAAACACCATGAAATCCCGTGAAAAATGTAGTAATAAAATGGGTTTATCATTTGGCACTTATCTAACCTCTATGCTATGTATGTATGTCTTGTGCAGATTTTAATCACATCTTTGTGATATATATATTGTTGTTGGTAGGCCTGAACGAATCACAACCGAGTGATTAGGGCATATGCCCCAATCAACACCACTACATATATCACAAAGTTACCTGTAATGCAAAACTGCAAAAATTTTTCTGAAAAGAAAGAAAAGGAGCGAGCATCAGTGTTTCAATAACTACAACAACCACAAAGAATATACAACCAATAGGAAAAATGAAAACTTTCATGTAAAATTCAAAATACTTTTCACAACCAAATAAAGAGAATATCAATTAAGTAAAACACTTTCATTTATGTGGATGTAAGAAAACAAACTAAACTTTCAATCAGGGTTTCGACAAAGAAGGAAAAGGAGTAGCAAGGTTTTGTGAAAGATAATGAAAGACAACAATTAAAACTTCTATGCAAACAACGACAATAAAAGAGAACATTAACAGAATGTGACAACAAAACATCTATTGAGGGTTTGTGAAAATCAACGATATTTATCGAACGTGAGAGCAAAACAGTGATGACAGATAAGGAGAGCCTAATAGAAAGGGATACTAAGCCATCTCGATGGTGGAGAGAGAGACCTCATGGAAGTTGGAGGCAACAAAGAGAGGAAGAACGTGGGTGTGGGACTAAGAGAGGCTAGAGATGAAAACTGAGCTTGAAAGTGAGTATATATACTTAGGGCAACAATTTCTAGACTGGTTCTCATTAATGATTGGTTTCCATAACCTTTTCTATACTGGTTCTCATTAAAAATCATTGTCAATATGTTATAAACATTTTTAATTCATAACGACACCATCTTTTAAATCATTCGGTCTAAACTGTAATGTTTAGAATAGATAAAATTTTGGAAACAAGAGTTTCACTTAAAGGTTGAAACATTTTCATTAAACATATTAATAACATGAGATAGATGAGTATAATTGTTAGTAAGTAATATCAAAAGACATAAAAGATATAAACATTTTCATTTATCATCACCTAAAGGTGGTAGTATACATGCATGAAATTAAAATTACATCAAAATATTATATATGATAATGATTGACCACAAAATAACAACTACATCAAAATATTATAACAATAATAGGGGTTATTAAAACCCAGGCCTTTAAAAGATCATCAATATTCCAGAAGACTTGTCTCCTCTAGTCCAAACAGTTGGTGATGTCGTTTAACACCACCCCCACCTCCTCCAATCGTCTAGAGAAGAGATCTTGCTTTGCCATTACCTCCAACACGATACCTTGAAGACAAAAGATGGACTTAGCGATTTTCTTTAACATCGGCGGTGGAGGGGACTTCGATGGGGAACCATCGGTAACTACCATTGGAGGGGGAAAGGGGGAGCGCTGCCTCTTTGATCTTGCCATATGCATCAGTGGAAGTGTTGTTACTTAAACAAGAAAGAGAGAAGTAGAAAGGAAATTGTGATTTTGAACTTATAAGCTAAAGGTGCCTTGGAATTTGTAAATGGGATTGATGGCTAGATAGTTCAGATGATACTGCCGAGACATGATGATAGGCATTGGAAGTTGAAAATTACGCATCCAATGATACTAATGAGACATGATGATTGGTCAGATTTACTATTGTGTTGTGAAATCACACTTGAAAATCTTGGCTTTGTGAAGTTGGTGTTAGGCATGTATAGTTCATGATTTGGGCAAATCAGTAGTAGATCTAAATCTTTCCTAGTATTTAGTCCTAATGTTTCTCATTTTGCAAGATTAAACTGTTAAAACTCTTAGGTTTCCATTTCTCTTTAAGACCTGAAAATTATGGAAATATGGGGTGATTTTGGTTGGAGTAAAAGTGTCATACAACAAGTGATTGATTTTGTAGCCTCAAGAATAAATTCATGGTAATCAAAGCTGTTATCACAAGCCTCTTGGGTGATGCTGATTAAATATGTCATATAATTAGTGAACATTCATATTTTATCATGCATTCAATTACCTCAATAAGTGTTTGACCACAATGATGCTAGCTTTACTAATTTCTTTTAGGGATCTTTAACCTCTGAGAGGGAAATACACCTTTAGAGAAGAAATGCCTCTTTCTATCCTGTTGAAAAGGGAGGATTAGGTGTACATTACAAAACAACATGTTATTACCGACGGAATTACCCACGGAATTGTTTCTGTCGATAATTTCCTACGATTTACCGACGGATTTTCCATCTGAAAAATTACCGACGGAAAAAAATTCTGTGGGTAATTACCGACGGAAAAAATTCCGTCGGTAAATACTGATGGATTACCCACGGAATTTTTTCCGTCGGTAATTGCCCACGCCTTACCCACGGAATTCCGTGGGTAATTTGAATGAGAAATTATCGACAAAATTCTGTGCGTAATCCGTCTCTAATGACCGACGGAAAAATTTTCTGTGGGTAATTACCGACGAAAAATTTTCCTTGGGTAATTTCCGTTGGTAATTACCAACGGAATTTTTTTCGTGGGTAATCCATTGGTAATTTCCGACGGAATCAAAATTTCGTCTGTAAATCTGACGTGTTACCCACAGAATTTTTTCTGTCGATAATTACCCACGCCTTACCCATGGAATTCTATGGGTAATTTGAATGAGAAATTACCGACGGAATTCCGTGGGTAATCCGTCGGTAAAACTAATAATTTTTTTTATTATCTTTTAATAATTTATATAAAGTAATAAAAATAAAATAATCTATAACAAATAAAAATTTAAATATCATAAAATTAATATATAATATAATATATTAAATATATATAATATTAATAATAAAAATTTTATATGAAATAAAAAAATTAAAAATTTTAAACTTTATATCATAAAAAAATAATTATATATAAATATATATTTAATATAATATATATTTATATTTATATTAAATATTTAAATGAAATAAGAAATTAAAAAAATTTAAATTTATATTATAAAAAAATAAATATATAATTATTTATAAATATATATGTAATATTGTATATATTTATATTAATATTAAATATTTAAACGAAATTAGAAATTAAAAAATTTTATATTATAAAAAATGAAAAATATAATTATATATAAATATATATTTAATTACATATATATATTTATCTTAATATGATATTTGTTTTTTAATTATTACATTATATATATTATTACGTGAATAAATAAATCAAAGTTAAAGCAGCTCAACTGACAAAGGCATCGGAACAATTATCTCACAGAGACACGTGGCGCAAGGTTAGAGGGACACGTGGCCCTTGCTCGAGGGCTGCCGGGGCCAAATGCAGGGGTGGGGGTGGGGGGCTTTCGGTGATGTCCATGTGGAATTTTTTTTAAACAAATAATATTAAATTACCGACGGATTACCCATGGAAAAATTTCGTGGGTAATTACCAACGGAATTTTTTCTGTGGGTAAATTCCGTGGGTAATCTCCGATGGAAAATTTTCCGTGGGTAAATTCTGTGGGTAATCGCTGATGGAATTTTTTCTGTGGGTAATTACCGACGAAATTTTTCGTGGGTAATTTACCGACAAAATTTTTTTCGTTGGTAATCTGTCGGTAATTTCTGACGGAATAAAAATTATGTCGGTAAATCAATTTACCACGGATTTTTTAGAGACGAAAAAAATTTCGTCGGTGATCCGTCGGTAATTCCGTTTCCGTCTCTAATCCGTGGGTAATTTGATTTCAGAGACAGAATTCTGTGGGTAATTTCCGTGGGTAATATGCTGTTTTTTTGTAGTGTTAAGACCTACCAAGATAGTTAATCAAGCTTTATTTGCTAAGCAAATTTTGAGAATTATATCTTCTAAGCCACCTTCACTGTTAGCATCCACACTAAGAGTTAAATATACAGATCTCTAAGAACTCTCAAATATAAAAAACTGTACAACACTTCTGGGGCATGGAAAGGGCTATCTGATAATGCAAGTATCATTAAGGGGAAGTTAAAATGGAGGGTTGGAAATAGAGCCTTAATTCTAATTGATCACCACCTCTGGTGGCCTATGCAGCGGGATCAAGTTTCCTTGTTCAATATTAGACAAGTGGCTAATCTATTATTGCATGTTCCTTTTCTTGGAATTTTGTTACTTGGAATTCTCAGTCGGACAACAGTTTATATTCACCCACTATTGCTCAGGCTATTCTTATAACACCCCAAATTTTATTCACCAAATATATTGTAATTATTGGAAATAGTCAATGAAATGAAATGGTGAATTTTGGAGAATATAATGATATTTTTGGTGAAATCACCTATGAGATAGTAAGCTTTTCATGTGATTTTGTATGAACAAATGATGAAAAAAAATTATGAACTTTCACAAGGTGAAAATAGGCATCTTGAGCTTTAATTTGATAGGTCATATAAATCATTTGAAGCTATATGTAAAAATATATGAATTTTTGAATTTAGCCCAAAAAAATGGAAAGTTTCTGAAACAGTATTCAAAGAAATTAATTCTGAGAATTTTCTGCTTCCAATTGGCAAAAGTTTATATTTTTTTATTGAAACTAGACCCAATAAGGGTTTTATAATCTTTGGAATCACTCCAATTCGATTTTTCTAGAATTAGTTATGATTTTTCAAAGTTTAGGTAGAAATCTGCCAAAATTTTGTAAAAATCCGAAATTGGGAAAATTAATTAATTAAATTGGGATAGATTATTAAAATCATCATCCTCATTCTTCAGCCCATATCTGACTGAAGTTCAACTGGAGTAGAGAGGAAGGACATCAATTTTCTAGAGAGAGAAATGGAACAGAAACTTGTATGGTAGGTTGATTTCTTCGGTAAATCTCTACCTAACGTGTATAACTCCGCTCCTAAGCTATTATTCTATGTGGATTAAGGTTTTGAAGCTCAAATTTCAGTCTTAGGAGCTTAGGGTTTTCACCCAAGACGAGAAAAGCTAGTGGGAGCTTGAGGTAACTTCCAAACCTTCATATATTAACTATTCTAGCTGCTATGGGCAATTTAATCGGTGAAATTTTGCCGGATTGCCGCTGGTTTTAAATTTTGGAGATTAAGTTGCTTAAGGGTTATGCTACCCAATTTTGGTTCAAATGGTAGTTATAACATAATGTAATAGTTAATAAAGTGGTTAGAAGTAGAAAGGAACACGTTTACGGAGATGAAATCACAAAACCCCGATTTTCCCTGGACAATCCATAAGTTTCAGCCAGCTCTAGTTAAAGGTCTTAGAGTTGGATTTTCAATGATTTTATGATTCCATTACGTTCAGAGGGAAAAAATAGGTCGGGTTACAGTTGGTCACTTTTTTGAAAAAGCCTGAAAAAGTATAATTACAAAAACGCCCCTGAAACCCTTAAAGTAGGGTTGCCAAGGGAAATTTCATCTTCTAGCAGTGAATTTGATAATTCTGAGTCTGGAAATGGATTCCTTGGGTGGAAATTTGTCAAGATAGCCCAGGTTAGAGTTTCGAGAAAAGTGCAGTCGGACTGGGTACGTCAGGGACGGGCTGAGTCCCTGGGCCATTCTAGTAATTTTTAAATATAGACTCATATAACCCCCAGAAATATTATGGAAGTGTCTAAACGATACATTTGGAATTGTAGGACCGAGTTGAGAGCCCAAGTTGCTTGCACGTAGATCAACTATTTCTATTTAGTAGAAGGGATACAAGGTATGGGACTTACCTTAGTTGCATGTATTTGATATCTTTGGTTGTGTAGTGATGTATGTGATTGGTTTACTTGATTATGTTGAGCATATTTGAACAAGTAAGCTCTGTTTCTCTTTATACTGTGGCCATAGTTTGTTGCATGAAACATTGAGCATGCAAAAATGTCATTATGGGGCATGGATCTAGATAAAGCTAATATGTCATGCACATAGCATTTGTCATGCATGTATTTTGGTATATGTTTCCTATTGAGATTCTCTTGAATCTCACCCTCCCCTACCAACAATTTAGACAGGAGGAGACAGAAGATATGCTAAGAATAAAGAAGAAAACCATATGAGGAGATTTGCAGTAGTGAAATGAAGATGGGAACATGTCTCTATTTCACTGGGATGAGTTTAGACACCCTAGTAGCCCTGTACAGCTACATTGATGGTAATTATCATGTACGAACCCCTATGGGAAATTTTTGTAATCATGCACATATTATCAGTATAATTATGCTATTCCTGTATTGCCTATCGAACCATGCATTAATATTCTGCTGCAAGTCCAAATAAGTAAGGGTGTGACATTTTGGTATCTGAGCTCTGGAAGAGCCGAAAGCGGTTCTGGAGGAGCCTAAAGTGGTTCTAGTAGAGAAGAAATTCTGGCAATAGGATAGTATACTGATATGGTCTTGATTACATAGTGATAGGAAATATGCACGGAAGGGGGTACCAAAGGAGTGAAACACCCTAGTTTGTGAGCTAGCCCCAAGAGATCAGCGAATATCCGAAGGGCAGCAAGTGGTGTAATACCGGACCCAGGATGTTGTGAAACCCGAAGAGGTGGGTATGGCTAAGGCCAATGTGGAATCCATACATAGTATTTTGACCGCCAGAGATAGTTGTCACGACTCTCGAGATAAAGGCAATCTCAGGTTAAGGTGGTTGGCATCAGATACAACCAGTATCTACGTTTGGGTATGGGTACACAAAATTTATGTGTGCTCTACCCAGAGAAATATTAGGATGGGTGACCCCCTAGGAAGTTAAGTTGGCAAGGTCATGGAGACTTGAGGAATAGTAATTGTCTTACGGTTTCTCCATGACTAATAATCATTTGAGTTAGATGATTTAAAGAGTGCTTAGAGGCATATAGATAATGATGATATAAGATTGATTTTAAATCGGGACATTTTTGTTGTGGTGAATACTGCCTAGAAAGATCCATTTGATGGGGTTATGGAAATTTGAGGTGTAGTAAATGTTTTGAGGTTTCTCCATTCTAAGTAATGATCTGTAGTAACACTATGGTGTTAAGGTATGTAGGTATGATGTACGGTGATGTATAATTAGTGGTGATTATGCCGTGTATCGATCCTAAAGGATTCAAACTAATAATACTGAATGTTGAGAATATGCATTATTGATCTTGACTCTTAGCGAACCTATTGGGTATAATTGAGGAAAATGATTTCCAATTTGTGATATTGAGGTTCTAGATTTCTTGATACCCCTAAAAGTTGGGTTAACGAACCTATTGGGTATAATTGAGAAAAATGATTTCTAATTTATGAGATATTAAGGTTCTAGATTTCATGATGAACCTAAAAGTTGGGTTAGAGACCCTGGACTGTAAAATCCTACATGCCAGATACGTTATACTAAACTGAACTGAGTACCTACGGGTACACCGAATTGGCATTAGTACTCTAATTCAAATCGATAATAAGTGGTATGTAATGATCAAGGATCATAGTAATAAGCTACGAGCGATGCAGCAAAACATAGACCAGGGGAAGATTAGAAATCCAATATTATCCAGGAAAGGCCAATATAGTAAATTTATACGTCATACACTATGTGAATGTTTATATGCTTTGAATATTCCATCTTCTACAATATGTATGATACACAGTGCCTTCGGGCATACTGATAAACCATGCCTACGGGTAATGCCTTTGGGAACACTGATAAACAATGCCTACGAGTAGTGCCTTCAGGCACACTGATGAATAATGCCTATGGGCAGTGCCTTCGGGTACATTGATGAATAGTACCTACAAGTACACTGATATGCCCAATCAAAGACCGAGGTACAGAATGTGTAGGGGTTGTAACAGTGGTTGGCTCTGAACATATTTCCGACTGAACTAAGTTTTGTGTTAGTATAATGTTGCATTATCTAGTATTGGGCATATAAATATTCTCACATTCTCTATGAATGATTGTGTGTTATTATAGTGGTCAAGTGGAATCCAACTGAGGTGATAAGCCAAGTGTGGGCAGATAGTGTAGTCCCACCTATGTTGCATTTGATAGTATAAAACATCAGAGTAAGCAGTGGAAGCATGGTAGTATTTATTAATGATATGCTGGTATACTCACGGAGTATATCAGATCATGAATAGCAACTAAGAACTGTATTGAATACACTAAAATCTAAGCAACTCCACACCAAGTTGATGCAAATGTGAGTGCTGGTTTTTAGAAGTTAGATTTCTGAGCCATATAGTCTTACAGCAAGGAGTCTTGGAGGATCCTTACAGGGTAGAAGTAGTACTGAGATGGAAGACGCCAGAGACTATATTTGAAGTGCGTAGTTTTCTGGGTCTTACTGAATATTACAAAAGATGCGTACTGAATTTCTCCAAAATAGTTTTGCCTTTGACAAGGTTAACTTGAAAAACTCAATATTATCTGTGGGACCGAAATTGAGAGAAGAGCTTCACTAAGCTGAAAAACTCATCAGCACTGATATTGATAATCTCATATTCACTGTGGACCTTTGTTGTCCTTGTTGATGCCAGTAGGCAGGATTGAGAAGTGTTTTAATGCGACATGAACATGTGTTGGCTTACTCATTTAGAGAATGGAAGCCTCATGGAAAAAAATTATTATTACCCCACACATAATATTGAGTTAGCAACAATTGTGTCACACTGAAAATCTAGAGATGTACCATTATGGTGAGACTGTAGTGCTGTACTGCGACCACCAAGATTTGAAATATTGATATAATAAAAAAGAACTGAATATGAGAAAGTATTACTCAAAAGTTATAGATGTACATGTGTGGTAAATTTCGGGGATGAAATTTATTTAAGTGGGGGTGAAATGTAACACCCCAAATTTTATTCACCAAATATATTATAATTATTGGAAATAGTCAACAAAATGAAATGGTGAATTTTGGAGAATATAATTATGTTTTAGGTGAAATTGCCTATAAGGTAGTGTGAGCTTTTCATGTGATTTTATATGATCAAATGATGAGAAAAAATTATCAATTTTTATAGGGTGAAAGTAGACATCCGGAGCTTTAATTTAATAGGTCATATGAATCATTTGAAGCTATATGCAAAAAGATATGAATTTTTAAAGTTAGCCCAGAAAAACTGGAAAGTTTCTGAAATAGTATTCAAAGAAATTAATTCTGGGAATTTTCTGCTTCCAATTGGAAAAATTTTATATTTTTCCATGAAACTAGACTCAATAAGGTTTTATATCCTTTGGAATCACTCCAATTCGATTTTTATAGAATTAGTTATGATTTTTCAAAGTTTGGGAAGAAATCTGCCAAAATTTTGTAAAAATCCGAAATTGGGACAATTAATTAATTAAATTGGGATAGATTATTAAAATCATCATCCTCCTTCTTCAGCCCATATCTGACATGAAGTTTAGCTGGAGGAGAGAGGAAGTATAACAACTTTCTAGAGAGAGAATGGGAAGATAAGCTTGTACAGTAGGTTGATTTCTTTGGTAAATCTTTGCCTAATGTGTATAACTCCACTCCTAAGCTAATCTTCTATGTGGATTAAGGTTTTGAAGCTCAAATTTCAGTCTGGGAGCTTAGGGTTTTCAGCCAAGTCGAGAAAAGCTAGCAGGAGCTTAAGGTAACTTCCAAACCTTCGTATATTAACTATTCTGGCTGTTGTGGGCAATTTAATCAGTGAAATTTCGCCATATTGCCATTGGTTTTAAATTTTGGAAATTGAGTTGCCTAAGGGTTATGTTGCCTAATTTTGGTTTAAATGGTAGTTATAACCTAATGTAATAGTTAAAAAAGTGGTTAGAAGTAGAAAGGAACACGTTTACGGAGCCAAAATCACAAAAGTTGTATTTTCTATGATTTTATGATTCCATTACATTCAGGGGAAAAAAGTAGATGGGGTTACAGTTGGTCACTTTTTCGAAAAAGCTCGAAAAAGTATAATTATGAAAACGCCCATGAAACCCTTAAAGTAGGCTACCAAGGGCAATTTCATCTTGTGGTAGTAAATTTGGTAATTCTGAGTCTGGAAATGGATTCCTTGGGCGGAAATTTGTCAGGATAGCCCAGGTTAGAATTTCAGAAAAAGTGCAGCCGGACTAGGTACGGCGGGGGCAGGTCGGACTCATAACCACCAGAAATACTATGGAAGTGTCTAAACGATACATTTGGAATTGTAGGACTGAGTTGAGAGCCTGAGTTACTGGCATGTAGATCGAGGAACTATTTATGTTTAGTAAAAGGGACACAAGGTAGGGGACTTACTTTACTTGCATATATTTGATATCTTTGATTGCGTAATAATGTATGTGATTGCTTTACTTGATTGTGTTGAGCATATTTGAATAATGAACCTCAATTTCTATTTATATTGTGGCCATAGTTTGTTGCATGAAACATTGAGTATACAAAAATGTCATTATCGGGCATGCATCCAGATAAAGCTAATATGTCATGCACATAGCATTTGTCATGCATGTATTATGGTATATGTTTCCTACTGAGATTCTCTCGAATCTCACCCTCCCTTACCAACAATTTAGACAGGAGGAGACAGAAGATATGCTGAGAACAAAGAAGAGAACCATACGAGGGGATTGCAGTGGTAGAACAAAGACAGGAACATGTCTTCATTTCACTGGGTCCGGTATTAAAACCTAAATTTAATTAAAAGCAAGGGGAGGGCTCATGAATGAGGAAATGGAATGAGAAAATGTGTTAAGTAGTGATTCAATAGGCATTGCCATAGTTAAGGGCAAAATGAGAAAAAGAAAAGTTACTGGCCAATTAGTCAGCAATCGAAGAGGGAATCCACTAATAACTTAAAGCTTTATTAGTGTGACTAATTGCTAAGTGAACAAGAGAGAACGATTCCATGGTTGCATGCACAAGGAACGAGTTGGGAGATTATGACAAGTGGCACCATGGAGACCATTGATCAAAGTCAAACTTTCAAACTCACTTTTCTCTTCCCTCTCTCCTTAAGGTTGGCCAAGGGTTGTGGGGAGGCCAAAAATCTGATCATCATCATCACTTATTCTCTCTCTCTTCAGCGTCCATTTTCGTCCAAGGAAAAAGGAAAGAGAAAGAAGAAATTTTGGTGATCTCTTACCCTTTTAACTTAGTAGATAACCTTGAATGCTATAAACCTCTTCATTAATCTTGACCACCTTGATAAGAGCTTCATATGTATGGTTTTAGATTTTCAAGAAGAGGTATTTTGTGAATTCAAGAAAGGTTAGGGGTTCAAGAATTAAAGAACAAGCTTGAGTAAGTGATAGAGGTGAGTAATAGCTACCTTTTGATATGTATTTTGTGACCATTGTTGAGACTTTGAGTCTTTGGAATTTTGCCCTGATTTTTGTGTACGTTACGGTTGTATGAATTGTATGGTGGTTTGTGATGGAAATGGTGTCTTGTTGTGTCATTTGGATAATGAAATTGGTTTGGATTTTGAATATGAGGTTTGGCAATTTTGTGGTGTTGCATTGTGGTCAAAACAGAGCATGTCTCATCATTTCTTACTTCTCTTTATTATCTTAATTAGAGTGATTCTTTGATCATTTTTATGTGCGGAAGGTTTCTTAACCAATGGGCTCGTACCGTGTGATTACCCATTTCTAATTCAATTACCATAAATAGGAAATTTAACTTGTTCGTCATGTAGTGATATACAATTAATTACTCAACGTTTATTACATAATGGTTTAGCACGTAAATAATTTTTCTCCTTCGTTGCAACTTCTTCTCCTGGCACAGCGTCCTGCACTTCTCTTCTATGTTTTGTTAGTGCAAGCGTTTAACCCAAGAGGGAGGGTGAATTGGGTGATACCAGAAATTTCATTGCGTAAATAAAAATTGAATGGAAATTTAAAGCAGTTAAAAGCTAGAAGAAATATCACCAAAGTATACACCGAGAGTTATACTAGTTTGGCCATAACCACTTTGACCTACATCCAGTCCTCAGAGCTTCTCTGAGAGTTTCACTATATCTTCTAAGATTTAGTGGGCCCTTGGCACCTCAGTACACAGCAAGTTCTTTCACTGGACATTCACTCCCCCTTACACATTGTAATCAAAACCCCAACTCAAGGTTCCACAACCTTAAGTTGTCTTAATAACAAATGTTGAGTTTGTAATAAAAAAACTCTCTCACAGAGCAACTGTATAATCACTGAAGTACAAAGAGTGGATATAAGAAACATAGCACTAAGAATAGAATGATCGATCTAAGTTTGTGTGTTCTCATTTGTTGTGTTTTGTTCTTTAAATGCTCCATATATATAGATGATTTATGATGTCTATTTGAAGTATTTCAAACATGTCTGTTAGAGTCACGCAGCTTCGTTTGACCATTCTTCAAGTTTGAAAACTAGCCATTTACAGTAGGTAGATGTTTCAAACGTTGCGGATGATATATTTGACTTCTCTCTCAATACATTATCTCTTTATTGTTTCGCTGCAAATATACTTAGGAAACTAATACAATGAAAGATTAATCATATAGATAACAAATCAACGAACGTTGGATTAAAATCATGCTTTCTGAACTGCACTACTTGAGTGGCTACTTGAGTGATCACACTTCATTAGTCGAGTAATCCCTCGAGTAACTTTATTAAAAGTAAGCTAGAGAGTAAGTCAACGTTTTTTGAGCAGATTACTCGGGTAAACCATCGAGTAACTCATTTTATAAAACTTGACAGACTTGCTTACTCGAGTGATCCGTTGAGTAATGCTTCAAATAACTTTGTAGATTACTTGAGTAATCCCTCGAGTAATATCATTAAAATCTTGGCTGAGAGCAACTTCAATTATGCTTACCTGATTACTTGAGTGATCCCTCAAGTAATGGAGCTTTTTCATACCTGGTTACTTAAGTATTCTTGCAAGTAATGTCTGTCATTTCTTGGCCGAGAGCTACTAGATGATTTCTGCTCTAGTTACTCAAGTGATCCCTTAAGTAATGTCTCAAATAATTATATAGATTACTCGAGTGATCGCATTAAGTAATCCTATTCAATTCTTGACAAAGAGCTTTCTGAAACTATTTCTCACACATTACTCGAGTGATCCCTCGAGTAATGAGGACCATTACCCGAGAGCTTACTTGAGTCATGTCTTCAAAAATATCACGGTGTTCCTTTTTCTGTGCTCTATCTTTTCCTTCATTTTCATTACTTGAGTACCTACTTGAGTAATGCTTTTACTTACAACCAAGAACTTAGTTACTTTGTTTAAACCTTTGATTTAAAACTTTAGTAATATTAATCCAATCTTTGTTATCATTAAAACATATAGGATCTAACATGTTCTACTACTTATATGGTTGGATTCGAGAGGGTAAGTGTAATGCCCAAAAATGTTTATAAGGGTTCATGACTCCAAAAGTAAATGTAATGATTGTTAGACAAACACTTTTGAGCAATAAAGTGTGAATTATGAGCCGAACTAGCAGTAGAAGATTTCAAACCTAGTATTTAAGTCTAGTTAAGGTAACAAAGTCTATAATGGACTAAAAGTAAAGGCAATGGTGCATGGAAGGAGAAAATAGAAATAGATAATGCATTAAGTGGCAATCTAATTGAAATTGCCATAGTTAGAGGTAAAATGGGAAAAAAGAAATTTTATTGGTCAATTAGTCAGCAATCGAAGAAGAAATTGACTATCAACTAAAAGAGTAAGAGGTGTGACTAAATGACTAATAGAATTAGTTAAAGTAGCTAGATAGTTACTTACTTTTGGTGGAACCATAAGATTATGACACTTGGCACAATTTGAGCTAAGCAAATTGTAAGTGGATGAGGAAAAATCACCTAATACTCCCTCTCTCCTCTTGAATTCGGTCAAATAGGTGGAGGGTTTGAAGTTTATTCATTTCAACACTTCTCACTCTTTCTCCAAGCACTCTAGTCATCCAAGGCAAGAAGAAGAAAGAGAAAGAAAATCAAGGTAAAATGAACTCTTTTCCTTAGGTTTTGACCTTGCTAACCACTTCGAATGCTAAAAACCTCTTCACTAATCTTGTTCCTCTTGATGTGATCTTCATTCGTATGGTTTTATATTTTTAAGAGGAGGTGTTTTGTGTGCTCAAGAAAAACTAGAGGTTGAAGATCAAAGGATAAACTAGAGAAAAAGCTAGAGTTGAGCAAAAGCAATCTTTTGATGTATGAATTGTGATCATTAGTTGAAAACTTTGGCTTGTGGAATTTTTGCCCTATTTTTGTGTATATTGAGGTTTATGGAATTTTTTATGTTTTGATGATTGTAATGGTGTCTTGTGTTGTGGTTTGGATAAATGGAATTAGCTTGAGACTTGAATGGAAAGTTTGGAAATTGTGGCAATTTGTGTTACATTCTACCCAAAATAGAACTTATAAAAGGAATAGGAATTTGATTGTTTTGATATTTCTATTGGATTCTATATGAAAAATTGTGTGGGGAATAGCCCCGGTTGTGAATTCTGACCATTGGAAACATATGTTGAAAAATTGGAAGTTTTGTCAATGAAAACTCTATGCAGGGCAGGTAGTTTGCATGGAAGTTTAGAATGAGTAAATGGTGTCTAAAAATTATGAAACTTTTTAGTTGAATAGAGGATGTGTCAAGCTTTAAAATGACATAAAGTGGGTGTCATTTGGATGTGTGTGCTGGAAGTTTTGTATTTCTAAAGTTTGAGATTGAAACTGGAGTCTATTCTGGAATAGTATGTAAATTCGTGGAATTCTATATTTTTGTGGTTATATATGGTAGTGGTTCATATTTTTCCTATATAGAAGACTTAAAAAACTTCAAGTAGGACTTGGAATAACTCTATTTATATTTTTGTAGATTTAGTTATAATTTTTAGAATTTTAGCCAAGAAACAGGAATTTTCTTGGCCGCGGCTAAAGGTTCTTGGCCGCCATCAAAATGTTTCTTACCATTTCTTAGCCATGGCCAAACCCCATTACATTTTTGAACGACGGTAATGGGTCTAGCTCTTCCCAATCCTTTTAGGCTTTTGTTTGAGCTTCTTATAGCCACCAAAGGTACTCAAATGATAATCAACCCCAGGTGTTTTAGAGTTATTTAAGAATTGAAAGGGGTAATAACTTGCCGTCCTTAATTCTGATTTATACGATTTGATATCTGCCCTGAGCGTAGGAAACCTATACCCGATCAAGAACGGAAAGAACAAGGTAGTGACTCTTTATCTTATATCATGTTTAATGATTTGTATGTATGTGCATATCATCTATTGTGATGAATGTGACGAATGTAAATGCTGTTATGAATGCTACTTTGAATGCTGTTGTGAATGTTGCTTTGTGTTTATTGCTTACATGCTTTGTGAAATTATATATCATATAAGTGAAATGTTACTACTGAGATTCATATGAATCTCACTCTTTCCAATGACTAACCTACAGCTAGGGCAAGCGGATTAAAGGAGAAGCAGGTAAACAAGGGCGGCTAGTGCACGGAGAGGAGATTAGGGTTTTGTGTTGGTTATTGAACTTTTGGATAAATGTATATGATGTAAATATAAGTTCAATGTAGTAAAAGTGAACGTATCTACCATAGACTTGTGCATTTGTATGTAATCCCCAGTATGGGAACTAAGACGGGCGATTATGCCCTGCGGACCAGAATAGTGAATGAATATAACCCGAAAGTTCATCGAGAAATTTTATTAAGTACTTTGATATTAATGAATAGAACAGAAATGAACAGGTCAAATAGATTCAAAAAATGGAAGTGAGACCTTATTAAACAGGTTTTGAAAAGTTTTTGAAAACCCGCTTTATCATAGGATCGAACCTGTGCTGAGGTCGAGACCTCTAATGAGTTGAAATTCAACCCCTGGTCTCCAGATTAAATTTATGACATGTGTTTGAACCATGTTCAAGGATTTTAAGGAAGGGGGTTACAGTGAGATTCGGGGGAATCTCAGTAGTAAACAACACCAACAATGCGTATAAGTTAAATGCTAGTACATGATATACTTGCCTTACGTAGGCTCATGTTAACATAATGATATATCTGCATACTTAATGCTTTACATTTCTTACATATAGCCATAGCATCAATAGAAAATAGCGCTTCAATCATTCAACTATGTTACACATAAACAAGAAAAGCAATCATGCACATCAACACACAATCATACATATCAACACAAGAAAGTAGGGTAAGTTCACTACCTTCTGTCTTTGAGTCCCCTTTTTGTACCTTTTCTTCCAACCACTAAAGTTGCTTCCATTGCCTCTTCTTTGTCATCTCATGGCCCTAGATGAATGGTCATATTATTAGAACCATGACAAATGAATGTCCAATTGGCTACTTTAGCCCCTAGGACTTGTCTTATTCTTTAGGCCTATACTTGTCCCAAATTTTAATAACCCAAGACACCTTGGTTGGTTAACCTTAAACTTAACATATTAGGCCTAATGGGTAGTTAATGGGCCTACACTAATTTTATGGGCTTACTTTAACCATTGAAGGTCAACTTAATTACCAAATGCCATAACTTTTTTATTTTCGCACAATTTTCAAAAGTTGGCAGAATTTTCAAGAAACTTTTAAAATTCATATATTTTCTACAAATATCCAAATTAGGTGGTTTAAAATTCTATGTGACACTTATTAAATCTATTTAAAGGAAAAAATGCTTCACATTACCACCTACCCACGCACCATTCCCAATTTTCAATTTTATCCTTACTGCCAGAAAATCTTTCCAATTTTAATGGTTGACTTATAAAATTCATAACAAAAGCTCTAAAACTCCAAATGGGATAGTTTAAATCCTATGTGACACTCCTTAAGTCTATTTTGATGGAAAAAAATCTCGTTAGCTAGACTTAGGCAAAGAAATCCAGAATTCACGTTTAATCCTCACAGCTACAGATTTTCACCAATTTTACATATCCAAGTTCAAAAATTCATAATTAGTTCTACAAAAATTCAAATGGGTTGGTTCCAAGTTCTATAAAAGATATTTAAGTCCTCTCTCAATGAAAAATATTATAAAGTCCCAATTATAACCAAACAGTACCCAGAAATTCATCAAACTCAGATTGTTACATATTTCAGTCTATATCTAGGGTTAAACTTTGAAAACTCATAACTTTCAATACATTACTC
The DNA here is from genome assembly GCA_963242795.1 of Inga leiocalycina. Lineage (NCBI taxonomy): Eukaryota > Viridiplantae > Streptophyta > Magnoliopsida > Fabales > Fabaceae > Inga > Inga leiocalycina. The sequence continues at coordinate 65,406,819 of OY725323.1, read as the reverse complement.
CAAATTGCTCAAATTAAAGCCCAAGATATCTACTTTAATCTTATAAAATTTCATAGTATTTGGATCAAGTTGGCCGATTAAAAACACAATGCAAGTTCACAGCCTCCATAAAATGAATTTAGTCAGCTTTAAACATAAACTTCCAAAATCATCATAAAGCATCATTTAACTATAAATAAATTATTAAACCTTAAAAATACCCCTTGGCTGAAATATGAACAGTACCACACCCCTATGAAAACTCATCCAGACAACAAACCAATCGGTTCAAAACAAAGCCGAGGCTTATCTCTTCTCTTTTCTATGATTGGTTTGGTATTTCGGGGGCACTCCGGCTAGCTAGACGATACAAAATGTTAGATCAAGCGTTTCACCCAAGAGGGGGGTGAATTGGGTGATACTAAAATTTCTTCGGAAATATAAAACTTTAACAGTGGAATTAAAAACAGTAATGAGTAAGGAGAAATATCACCGAAGTGTACACCAGGAGTTATACTGGTTCGGTCACAACCAAGGAACAAAAAACCGGACCGGTCAATGAACCGGTCACGGAACAGGTTCAAGGGTTAATGGTTCAACCGGGGTCGAACCGGTGGTCGAACCGGTCATATTAAAATATTACAATTTATTAGTAACAATATATATTAATATATTCTTAAACTTCTATAGATAAAATCAATTGATTATATTAGATTTGATTACTTGAATCATATAAAATTAATTGACTAAAATATTATATATTATAAGTATATAATACATAATATTTATTCTTTTATTCTTTTTATTTTTTAAATTTTTGTAGCCTTGAAATTAAAATTTGTTCTTATAATTTAGTAAAATATTATAGATTGTATGTATATCGGTCTAAATCTATGATTTTCTTTATTTTTCAGCTTTTTTTTGAGCCGGATATCTCATTTTTCAAAAAAAAAAGAAAAAAAAAGAGCAAACCGGTTGAACCAGTGACCCACCGGTTTTGGCCGGTTTGACCGGTTTTGGACCGGTTCGACCGGTTTCCACCGGTTCAACCCTCTCCCCCTCAGAAACAGCAAACCGGACCGGACTGAGGACCGGTTCACCGGTTTTCCGGTCGGACCGGCCGGTCCGGTCCGGTTTTTTGCACCATGGTCACAACCACTTTGACCTACGTCCAGTCCTCAGAGCTTCTCTGAGAGTTTCACTACAACTTCCAAGATTCAGTGGGTTCTTGGCACCTCAGTACAAGCAAGTTCCTACTCCTGGACACTCGCTCCCCCTTACAAGTTGTAATCCAATCCCAACTCAAGGTTCCACAACCTTAAGTTATCTCAATAACAAATATTGAGTATGAATGAAATATCTCTCTTACAGAGTGAATGAGAATCACTGAAGCATAGAAATACAGTTTCAACGTGAAAACAGAGCAATGAACTTAGTAATTCGTATGTGTGTGTGCTTGTTCTATTTTTCTGTTTGAAGGTTCCCATATATATATAGGTATGTTGGTGATGACCGTTGGAACATTTCCTTTCGTCCGTTGGTGAGTGTGCAGCCACTATTGACTTTTCAAGTTTTTGAAAAATATCCGTTGGCGGTGGTTGGCATTTGAAAGTTTCATTTGACTTCCATCTCTTTATATGATTTCTTCATTGTTTATCTATAAATAGACTAAGAATACTAATACAATGAAAGGTTAATCATATAGGAAACAATATAATAAAAGTTTGAATGATTTCTAAATTTCTGGGTATGCTTACTCGAGTAGCTCCTCGAGTATCCCTTGAAGTTTACTCGAGTACCTACTCGAGTAACATCGAGAAATCATTGTTCAACTACAAGTCAATGAATAAATACAAGATTACTCGGGTAGTGCATGGAGTAAACTAAATTTCAAACCTTTGGAAATAGTTATTTACTCGGGTACCTACTCCAGTAATGCTTTTACAACTTCATAGGTTACTGGGGTAATACCTCGAGTAACCCTTTAAAAAAACTTTTGATTACTCGATGCTCTACTCCAGTAATGTTGGCAGGATTTTAATGCCGAGAACACTTACCTCATTACTTGGGTACTGACTCGAGTAATGCACTCATTTTTGCATAGGTTACTCGGGTACCACCTCGAGTAACTGATATTTTTGTGCATGACTTACCCAGGTAATGACTTGAAGTTTACTTTGAGAATATTTCTGCATACTGGGGTACATACTCGAGGAATCCACTTAACATAAAACATTAGAAACTTGTTTACTAGAGTAAGGACTCGAGGAAGATGAAATAAAGAGAAATCAAGTTAATCGAGTACCAACCTCAAGTTTCCACTTACTTTAGTATGTTACTCGAGTAGCTCCTCGAGTAACATTGGCAGTGGTACAAAGTGCCGAGAGTTACATATTTTCAGAAACAGAGTTACTCGAGTAGCTCCTCGAGTATCATTAGGAAAACTTGAAGGCAACTGGAAGTTTCTCACATGGTTACTCGAGTACCTCCTCGAGTAACATTGGGAGGCCGAGAGCAACTCCAAGTTTTTACTTGGTTACTCGAGTAGCTCCTCGAGTAACATTAGCAGGCCGAGAGCACATTGAAAATTTTTACAATATTACTCGAGTAGCTCCTCGAGTAATGTTGGCAGGTTACTGGAAGTTGTCTCTAGTTACTTCAAGTTTTGTCTCATTACTCGAGTAGCTCCTCGAGTAATGCCTTAGAAAATTTGCTTCTGATCAAGTTCCTCAGCATTTTCTCTTGGCCTTTCTTCATTACTCCAATGCTTACTTCAAGTGATGCTTGTTCTTGTCATTACTTTGTTTAAACTTGTTTGTTAATCATTTCCTTTTCAAACCATTCTTTTGTTATCATCAAAACATGAGATCTAACACAAAACACCTCCAATCAAAAAATTGAGACCATAGAAATGAAGCTCTTTGTGAGTAAAACAACTTTCTTGAGAACTTACGGGGCGATAAAGATGATTTGGGGTCAGAATCGACTCCGGGGCTCAAGAACTTTTACCATTCACACTCCTTCTCTCCTCTTTCAATTTCTTTCAATTTTTGGCTATTTTTCCCATCTCTTTCTTTAGCTAGATGAAATGTTCAATAAAGGGGAGGGATGTGTTTGATTTTTTTTCCAAGTGTCCTATGCTTTAATCTCGAGATGCCAAGTGTCAAGTGATAAAAACATAAGATGCCAAGTGTCCTCTTTGACCTTGTTTTCTCTTTCTCTAGGCACCACTTTAGTCAGGGAAAGGAGAGGCCTGATGAATTCCCCTGACTCCTGGGTATGATGTTCAAAAAAGTTAATAAGGGGACAGGTGGGTTCCCCTGACTTTAATGCCATGTGTCACCATCTTGGAATGCCAACAAAAAGGCAAGAAGAACATATCATGATGAAGGGATAAGTGTCATTTTCTTATTCATCCAACACAAAAGTTGAGTCATCATTACTCATCATGACTTACTTTATTAAAGCTATTTTAATAAAGTTACTTTATTGGTACTCCCTCGGGACTCTACTCGGGTTTTTCTCCAGAATGCGATATGTATATCTAGCCCAACCAAATGATGCCAGGTCAGAGTATATGTGTGTGGGCTCCACATGGCGCCACATACCGGTGTCTACTTCAAAAACGCAGGGTGCACATGTCTGCCCTGAAAATGCCATGTGCACACCTACACCGACCTATTTCACCTGACTAATCCATCCCTTACCTCATGACATAGCTGGGTGGCATCTTCTACTAACCCAATGGCACCATATATCTGTTTTGTGCGCATCTACACCGATACTTTGATCCTATTATCACACATACTAGGCCCTCTACCTGGTAGGGCTAGATTACATAGTCCCCTGAAGTCTTTCTATTTCTTAACATTCTTGAGACTCTTCCCGAATTGAGCTTAGTCGTCTACCTGATATAGGCATATCCTCAAGTTTTAGGCCCAAAATTTGGGATATTACAATAACCATGAGGTATCTTATTTTTTGAAAAGCCTATAATTAATGGTTTTATTGTAAGAATTGTTATTTATTTGATTACATTTATCACAATTCTCTGTTAACAACCATGAGGTATGTTATTTTTTTTAACTTTTTTTGTTTTACTAGTGCGTAGATAATTACATTTTTATATTTTACAAAAATAAAACAAAAAAATATCACCCTTTAGTGACCAATTGCTTGATAGATTATCTGAGTGTTGCCACTAATTTTGGAACTTTGGTTTCCTTCATGAAAGAAACCAAAGTTTAGAAAATTAGATGCATACCTCAGATCATCACACTACTCATCACCAAAGGAGTCACCTGAGTCATATGAGAGTATGTTAGGATCATGGTGGCCAATCTTATACTTGTTAAGAATGAGATTGGTCATCCTATTCATACTTGACAAAAATTTGGCCAACCTCCTTACGGCATGGTCAATATGTTGTGCATGACATATTATTACCTCCACTTGAGGGAGTAGAGGAAACAAAGGCATAGGATGAGGTGGATGTTCTAGAGGAAGAGCGTAAGGAAAAGGAGGTGGAGGTTGTGGAGGAGGTGAAGGAGGAGGAGGATGCTGAGAATTTTCTAGCAAGTCTTCAACATGGCATTTCATCTTGGTGATTGAGAGAACAAAGAAGGATGATGAAGAAATAATTTCAAAAAACATATGAAAATGGGAAGTTTAAATAAATTGCACATATTGGAAGTTGAAAAGGAGTAGTCACGCACAGTGTGTGTAATGAAAAGGTACTTGGTTCTCCTACCGATCATAAAAGGATAACAAAGCATAGAGTACTATCATCAGTAAGGGAAAGATGAAAAGTTTCAAACGTTTAGTTGATGGTCATTAAACATAAACCATTATGTTTTTGTTGTGGCTAATATAAAGTTAGAAGACAAATCATTTGTAAGTGTGTCATCATGGTTGTTTCATAAGAATCGTCATTTTTGTGAGACAATATATGATGGTTAATAATTACTTGCCTTTTATCAACATATTTTTGTGAGACAATATATAACAGTGCAACAATGTTACAAATTAGGGATAAACAGAAACTATTATGTATTTGACTTTTTTTTGAAGTTGATTATGCAACCCTTATATTACAAACAAAAATTAAAAAAAATTAAAAAAAAATGTAAATAAACAAACAAAAATAAAAAGTTATGAAGATGTTGTAAGAATCTGATGCATCATCAGATTCTTCATTCTCCAATAATTTGTTGACCTTCTCGTTCATAGAGATAACGAGATAGGTAAGTTCCTTTAAGCCATAATCTATGTGTCCTTGCTCTTGCATGTAAACATGGACTATATAATAGAGCTCATAAGCCATGTGGATGAGCCCTTTAATGCTTGTTGGTAGAGGGAGTTTATCTTTTGGTTTCTTCCCAAATGGTGAATCAAAAGTGTTAGATCTCATATGTTTTGATAATAACAAAGATTGGATTAAATATTCAAAAGGTTTAATAATGAACAAAAATATTTGAACAAAGTAATTAAATGTTTTATTCCAAGCCATAAGCATTACTCAAGTAAGTACTTCAAGTAATACATAGGGAGTGAACGACATAACACAGTAAAATGGAACACTGCCACTCGAGTAATGAAACTATTACTCGAGGGACCACTCGGGTAATACGATTGATTTTGTTCCAGTAAGCTTTTTGCCAAGAATTGGAGGTTATTACTCGAAGGGGTTACTCGAGTGATTTCCAAAGTTATTTAAAGCAATACTCGAGTAATCAGAGTAGAAAATATGTAGTAACTCTCGGCCAAGAAATGGAGGTGATTACTTGACAGGTCACTCGAGTGATTTCCAAAGTTATTTAAAGCTTTACTCAAGTGACCACTCGAGTAATTAGGTAAAGATTAACAGACTTTGCTCTCGGCCAAGATTTTCATACATTTACTTGAAAGGATCACTGGAGTGATCTCCAAAGTTATTATAACTATTACTTAAGGGACCACTCGAGTAATCAGAAGAAAAAGAGTCACTTACTCGAGGGACTACCCGGTAAGCAAGGTATATTCTGGTCAGACAACGTTGACTTACTCTCTGTCTTGTTTTTAATGAAGTTACTTGAGGGACTACTCGAGTAATGACCATAATCACTCGAGTAGCCACTAGAGTAACATAAACCAGAAAGCATGATTTTAAATATATGTTTTTGTTATGTATATGATTAACCTTTCATTGTATTAGCATTCTAAGTATATTTGCAGAAAAACAATGAAGAAATCATGTAATAAGAGAAGAGTCAAATAAAGAGTCTGAGATCTCACCTACCGCTACCTACCGCGAACAGATAGTTTTCAAATTCGAAGAATAGTCAACTGTTGCTGCGCGACTCTAATGGACATATTTAAAATGCTTCCAATGGACACCACAAATCATCTATATATATAGAGCATTCAAAGAACAGAAGAGAACAACTGAGAACACACGCACATACATCGATCAACACATTCTCTTAGTGCACTGTTTTTTCTTATATTCATCACTGTACTTTAGTGTTTATACATTTACTCTAGAAGAGAGAGATTTTCATTACAAAACTCAATATTCATTATTGAGACAACTTAAGGTTGTGGAACCTTGAGTTGGGGATTTGATTACAACGTGTAAGGGGGTGAGTGTCTAGGTGAAGGAACTTACTGTACTGAGGTACCAAGAACACACTGAACCTTGGAAGATATAGCGAAACTCTCAGAGAAGCTCTGAGGACTGGACGTAGGTCAAAGTTGTTGTGGCCAAACCAGTATAACTCCTGGTGTACACTTCGGTGATATTTCTCCTTACTCTTAACTGCTTTAAATATATTGTCAATTTTCTTATAAGCAACAAAAATTTGGTATCACCCAATTCACCCCCCTCTTGGGTGAAACACTTGCACTAACATTTGGTATCAGAGCGTAGGTCTTTTTGTTAAGGTATAATAACCTAAGAAGAATCCAATGGCAAGCATGGGTGAAGGAATTCTTCCCGACGGAGCTTCTATCACAAGACCTTCGGGTTTTAATGGCAAACACTTTTCATTCTAGAAAATGAAGTTCAGAGGCTTCATAATGGCTACAGAATATGGGCTATGGGATGTGATTAAAAGTGGAAACTATCAACCTATAAAAATTGTAGATTCTCAGAAAATTCCTAAGACTCCAGAGGAATATGATGAGAATGATAAGAAACTTATAACTCTCATCAACAAGGCAATTCTGATGATTCAAAGTGCTTTGAGTCAAAACGAGTACTTCAGAATCTGCACACTTCCAACGGCTAAGGAAATATGGGAAGCTTTGGAAATAGCTCATGAAGGAACTTCAGGAATTAAAGAAAATTAGATCAACACACTAGTTACTGAATTCGATTTACTTCGAATGAAATCAGGTGAGTCAATAGCTGAATTTGAACTTAAATACACTCATCTTATTAATCAACTTGCAGTACTTAGAAAAGTCAATTATCAGCATACCCAAGTGAGAAAGATTCTTAGTATACTATCTAAAGAGTGGGTGTAATGCCCCAATCTGGGATTAAGGGCTAATGACTTCACAGGTGGTGTAATTAGTGTTAATTAAACACTTTTAATGTATACGATATAAATTGTGATGTAAAATGTGCTTGAAGATGGTCTAATAAATGTTGTGATAATCAGGGGAAAAATGGTAAATTTACCGACTAGTTGGTCAATTACTGAAGAGGAGACTCATTGGTAACTTGAGATCAATGGCTAGAAATAACTCTTGAATAGTCAATGGGGCGGAATCAAGTGTGGGTGTGAGTATTTGAGTTCATGAAAGGATGGAATGAGATCTTGCCAAGTGTCATCATGATGGCCATGGGATTAGTCAATGTTTCAAAACACTCTCCTCTCTTCCTCTAAAGTCAGCTATATTGCATGGGGGGCATGAAAATCTGCTTCTTCATCAACATCTCATACTCTCTCTCTCATCATTCTCCATTTTTGCACAAGAGAAGGAGGAAAGAGAAAAGAAAAGGTAGGATTTTGACTTATGGAATGCTCTCTTTAGATCAAATGGTTTTCATTAATATTGTTCAAGAGGTGGAGAGCTTTATTCCTATGGTTTCAGAATTTGGGAAGGTGGTGCTTTAGTGCTTGAACAAATTTGAAAGTGTTGAAATCTAGAAGCTAACTTTGGGAGAAGGAAGAGGTGAGTATTTGATGCATTTTGGTATAATTGTTTTGGTCATTGGTTCAGTTTTGAGAACTTTGGATTATTGCCCTGATTTTGGCCTAATTTTGAAATGAATGAATTATTTAGTGTCTTGTGGTGGAATAGGTATCAAATGGTGTCTTGATGCCAATGGGTTTAGTTTGGAGTTGAACTGGGAGATTAGATATTTTGGAGGATTGTGTTGTATTTTGATTAAAAACAGAGTATGTGTAGATTAAATGGGAATTAGGTTGTTTCAAGGTTCCCAATAGGCTCCTTATGAACTTTTAGGTGGGAATGAACTTTGGTATGAGTTTTGAGACCACTGGGAGCAAATTGGGCAAATTGGAAAGTTATATTAGTTACTGCGATTTGGCTTCTGATAAGCCTCACTCGAGTGAGGTAGGATCTCACTCAAGTGCAGCATGATATTTTTATTTCTCTTCAGCGTTTTAGTGGTCTTCAGGCGAAAGGAAAGAGTGAACTTCCTCATCTATGAGTGGCATGCGTTATCACTTGAGTGCATGTGCATGTAGCACTTTAAAGTCACGTCTCGGGTTAACACTCATAGGCTATTCTCCAAGAGTGTGCCTCGGTACTCACGGGTATTGGGTTGTCACTCGAGTATTAGGGATAGTACTCGAGTGCACTTGTCACTTTGGGGTTTTAGTTGCTCTCAGGTTGTCACTTCCTGCACCCCACTCGATGGGAATCGGGTGACTATGTGTCATCACTCGAGTGCCCAGAAGAGTGCTCGAGTGAACTGGCCACTCTAGTGTGTGTTAGTGCTCTCGGCTACACACTGCCCGCGTCTCACTTACTGGGACTCGAGTGTAATTGGGGGCATCACTTGAGTGAGTCAACCAAAAATCAGTATTTTCTTCTGAAAGAAAGATCTTTGAGAGTAGTATTCCAATCCTTTAGGCATATGTGTAGGCCTCTAGTAACCACCTAAAGAGTTTAAAGGATAACCAACATTAAGAGCTATGATAATAAGAAGTTGGAGTAGAGAATTAATCTGTCGTTCTTGACTTTGGTTATAGGGTTCGACATTTTCCCTGATCGTAGACGTGCAGTGCTGAAAGACGTCAGGAAAGAACCAGATAGTGATTCTTACTCTTATACTGTATATGATGCATTGTATGTATAGTTTGTCATTATGTTACAATGATTTTGAATGTGAAAGCCAGAGTGGCTATGTGATTTCCAGAGAGGCAATGTGCTATGTGAATGCCAAAGAGGCGATATGAAAGCCAGAGTGGCTATGTGCATTATTAGAGAGGCAATGCTATATGTGTATGCCAGTGAGGCAACATGTATATGTGACAGCTTGTATGTTGTGTTTTGTGTTGCTGTGTGATAATTTACTTACATGCTTTGTGATTATATATGGTATGAGTGATTTGTTACTACTGGGATTCTTTGAATCTCATTCTTTCCTTTGACTAACCTTCAGACAAGGCAAGTGGCTCCAAGGGGAAACGAACAACCAGGAGCGGCTAGAATGGTGTAGGGTCTCTTAGTTTTGGATTTTTGGTTACCTATTTCAGAGTGGGATTACTATATATTATTTTTGGGTTTGTAAATAATATTTTGGAAACAGTTATGTAATCCCCTACATGGGAGTTGTAAACCCGATAGATAGTATATATATGTCCCGGGGGTTGCCGGGAGTTTTGTTGTACACTCTGATATGTATAAATGTGAATTAACTGCACAGGTAATTATATTCGGATAATGGAATTTGAGACCAGGGAAGGCAAAAATTTTAAAAGTATTTGTGAAAACTCTCCTGTAAGGAACGGTTTGTAAACTATTCTTTTAATTATTATTGGTCTCTATTTCATTTAAAATAAGTGTTTTCGAATGATAATTACGTTTGTCAAGACAGGAGGTTACATTTTTGGTATCAGAGCTGTAGTTCCTGGCAAGGGTAGAGTTCGCTAGGATAGTTCCTTTAGTCTTGGTTATAATGGTAGAAGATGAATCCTATTGGTTTGTTGTGTATACATATATGTGTTCTGTGTTATGGATATACCTGAGATCTATGAACAATGTGTATACATTATTTGTGAAACTGACGTAGTGAATGATTTGTATAATGAAAAAGACAAAAGGTCATCCCAAAGTACAACAAGTGGACCCAGAGGTGGAGGTAGTCAATGACAATCCACCTGATCCTGTGCGAGAGTTAATGGGTTTAATAAAGGATTGGCAAGACATGATCACTAAGCTAAGAGAAGAGCTCAAAATAGAGAGAGGAAAGAATAAGGAAGACCGGGGTCAGTCTACAGAATAGGAAACCCAAGAAGGGACCCATAGAGAAGAAACTACTGAAGGTTCGACACGACCAATGGAGTCACCCCCTCATGCTGGACCAAACCAAGAATCATACAGGGTTCCGGCTAGAGAGGAAAGGGATTTGTAATACTGGGTTTCAAAATTTTACAAGTACCTGCCTCCAGTGTTTAGAGGGAGATTTGATCCCTAAGCAGCCGAAGATTGGTTGAACAGGCTGGAAAAGATCTTTAAAGTGCTTGAGAGCCCAAATGAGATGAAAGTACGTCTGGCAGTCTACAAGCTCGAGGGTGATGTAGATCATTAGTTGCAGAATATCACCCTAACATTGGGAAGCATAAATGTGCCACTGACCTGGGAAGTGTTCCAACAGCAATTTAATGAGAAATATTTTCCCAAGTCGGTGCCACTCAAGAAGGAGACTGAATTCCTTTCGATCAGGCAAGGTGATTCAGAGACCTTTGATGATTATTTGTCTCGTTTCATCCGGCTATCCATATATTCCTCATGAGGAGTGGAGTTCAGATATGCTCATCCGTGGATTGTAGCAAGAACTAAGAAAGAGGTCAGCCACCCACCAGTTTACCAAGTTTAATAAAGCAGTGGAGGAATGTAGAATCACTGAGAACAATTTGAGATATTTGTATCCGGCTAAGGGTACTGGTAGCTGCAGTAAACCCAGTAAGGGTAATACTTCTGAGAAGTGGAAGGGTCAGGGATTCTCTTCATCCAAGGGCAGTGGTAAAAAGCCCTATTAGTCGGGAAATCATGAACAGCAAAGGGCTTCTACATCATGGTTATGCCCTCATTGTAATAAGTCACATTATGGTAAAACTTGTCATGGAGTAGTGATATGCTTCTATTGTAAGGAATCGGGGCATTTTTCTACTGAATGTAAAAGGCCACAGGTAAAGTAGAGACCGAGGACCCAAGGCAGGGTATTTGCTATGACTCATAAGGAAGCTTGAAAGTCTAAAGATCTTATTCAAGGTAAAATTCTTCTAAATGGTAATTGGTTACAAGCGTTGTTTGATTCAAGTACAAGCCACTCTTTTATTGCCTATGATTGTGTGAAGCGTTTGGGTATGCATGTACATAAGTTACCATTCGATTTAGTTGTATCGACGCCAATAGGTGTCAAGGCCATAACTGTGGAAGCCTGTTTAAATTGTGTCATAACTGTAGAAGGGCATGAGTCCACTGTGGATTTTATTTGTCTACCGCTTTACCAATTAAAAGTCATTTTAGGTTTTGATTCGTTAACGATGAACAGTGTGTTGCTCGATAGTGGGAATAAAAGGATTGTATATTTTGCACCTCAGAGTAAGGAGGATGTGAATGCTAGCTTGAACTTCCTTTCGACCGCTAAGGTTGATAAAATTTTGGAGAAGGGTTGCCAGGGGTATATGGTATTCTTTTCGGTGCAAGGAGAGACTAGTGAAATTTTGAACAGTATACCTGTGGTAAATGAATTCCTTGAGGTATTTCCGGATGATCTTAGTGGATTACCTCCTGAAAGGGAAGTTCAATTCTTGATTGAAATTGTGCCTAGAGCTAGTTTTATTTCGAAGGCCCCATATCGCATGGCCCCAAATGAAATGGCAGAGTTAAAGAAACAGATTGAAGATTTGCTTGAAAAAGGGTTTATTAGACCCAGTATGTCGCCTTAGGGAGCTCCAGTTTTGTTTGTTAAGAAGAAAGACGGGAGTCTTGGTTTGTATATTGATTATAGAGAACTGAATAAGATTACCGTCAAGAACAAGTATCCTCTCTCTAGAATCGATGACCTTTTAGATCAACTATCTGGTTCATGCGTGTTTTCAAAGATTGATCTAAAATCGGGGTATCATCAGCTGTGAGTGAAAGTAGATGTTCCGAAAACTACTTTCAAAACTAGGTATAGGCATTATGAGTTTTTTGTGATGCCATTTGGGCTAACCAATGCATCGACGGTATTCATGGATAACATAAACCATGTCTTTTGACAATATTTAGATCAGTTTGTTGTTGTGTTCATTGATGATATCTTGATATACTCCAAGAGTAAGGAGGAGCACGAGTATCATTTAAGGATTGTATTGAACATCTTACATGAGAAGCAACTATATGCCAAGTTAAGTAAGTGCAAGTTCTGGCTGTCAGAAGTAAAATTCTTGGGCCACGTTATCTTGCAAGAAGGGCTCTCTATGGATCCCAGTAAAGTGGAAGCAGTACTAAACTGGAAGAGGCCAGAAACTGTTACAGAAGTACGCAGTTTTTTGGGTCTTATTAGTTACTATTGGAGATTCATTCAGAATTTCTCTCGTATTGCCTTACCGATGACCAAGCTCAAGAGAAAGGATCAGCTGCTTGTGTGGGATAAGAAATGTGAAAATTGCTTTGTGGAGCTTAAAGAGAGATTCATTCAGAATTTCTCTCGTATTGCCTTGCCGATGACCAAGCTCAAGAGAAAGGATCAGCTGCTTGTGTGGGATAAGAAATGTGAAAATTGATTTGTGGAGCTTAAAGAGAGATTGGCTACGGCACCTATGTTAATTATACTTGATCCCAGCAAGCAAGGATTAGGGTGTGTCCTTATGCAGCAGGGACATGTGGTGGCCTATACCTCTCAACAGCTAAAACCTCATGAAATGAATTATCCCACTCATGATCTGCAACTCGTGGCCATTGTGTTTACTTTGAAGATTTGGCAGCATTATTTGTGTGGTGTAACTGTAGAACTATACTGCGACCATAAAAGTTTCAAGTATTTGTATGATCGAAAGAGTTGAACATGAGACAACCTGGAAATCAAATATCACCCGGGTAAAGCAAATGTAGTCGCGGATGCTCTTAGTCGAAAGACAGTGCTTGTAGCAGCAATGATGATACAAGAAGGAAAGTTGATAGAAGACTTTCGAGACCTGAACTTGTCGAACCAGATCACCTATGCTAACTACACGGTTTCCCAAGGGGAAAGTGATTTGAGAGCTTAGATTGAAGAAGCTCAAAGGTAAGATAGTTAGATACAACGTAATCTGGGTAGAATTGAACGGGGAGAAGCTCAAGGCTATAACTTATCGCCTAGTGGACTAGTTCATTATCAGAAAAGAATTTCTATTCCATTTAAGGCAAAATTGAGACAGAAGATTCTTGATGAAGCACATAAGAGCCGGTATACTCTTCATCCTGGTATTACAAAGATGTACCATAATTTAAAATCTGTGTATTGGTGGCCGAGATTAAAGAGTGATGTGATGAAATATGTGGCGCGGTGTCTCACATGCCAGAGGGTAAAGATTGAGCACCAGAAACCGTCGGGTTTGCTGCAAAGTCCTGAGATTCCAAAGTAGAAATGGGAAAGTGTAACCTGGAACTTGTTGTGGGATTGCCCAGGATCAAGAACTATGATGTGATCTGGGTAATTGTAGACCGGTTGATAAAGTCGGCACACTTCATACCGATCACTGCTGGCTACTCTCCGGACAAACTAGCAGAGATTTATATTCAAGAGATTGTGAAGCACCATGGCATACCGAAGAATATCATTCCCGACAGAGATCCCCGATTTACTTCAAGATTCTGGAGAGCGTTACATGAGGCCCTAGGTACTCAATTGAGATTTAGTACGGCCTATCATCCTCAAACAGATAGACAGTCAGAGAGGACAATTCAGAAGCTGGAAGATATGATATGAACTTGTGTCCTCAATTTTAAAGGGAATTGGGATCGCTATCTTCTACTTGCTGAGTTTGCCTACAACAATAGCTATCATGCGAGCATTCAAATGGCGTAGTATGAAGCGTTGTATGGAAGGAAGTGCCAATCACCCTTATGTTGGAATGAGTTATCTGAGAGGAAGCTTTATGGGCCGGAGCTTATTGATCAAACTTCAGTAGATATTCGAGTTATTTTAAAGAGGCTCTTTGCAGCGCAAAGACAACAGAAAAGCTACGCTGACAAGCTAAGAAGACCTCTAGAGTTTGAAGTTGGTGATCATGTACTTTTAAGAGTGTCTCCTGTCACCGGTGTTGGGCGAGCTATCAAGAGAAAGAAGCTGAGCCCGATGTATGTAGGTCCTATCGAGTAGCCTTACCCCCAAACTTGAGCAGGCTCCATGATGTATTTCACGTTTCCCAACTGAAGAAGTACCAACCGGATCCTTCTCACATTGTTAAGTATGAGGAAGTTGAACTACAAGACAATTTCACCTATGCGGTAGAGTTGGAGCAAATTATCGATCAAGAAGAACGATGGCTCAAATACCGAAGCATTCCATATGTGAAGATGATTTGGAAGGGAATGACTCAGAGAGAGACAACCTGGGAAGCAGAAGATGATATGCGAAGACGATACCCAGAGTTTATGGCTTAAGTCGTGTAGCAAATTTCGAGGGCGAAATTTATTTCTCAGGGGGAGAATTGTAATGCCTCAATCTGGGATTAAGGGCTAATGACTTCATAGGTGGTGTAATTAGTGTTAATTAAACACTTTTGATGTATACAATGTAAATTGTGATGTAAAATGTGCTTGAAGATTGTCTAATAAACGTTGTGATTGTAATGCCCCAAATTTTGATCAAGGGCTAATGAGGATTATTGTGGATATTTTTGAATTAATTGGAATTATTATGTATTTTGTAGCAATTTTAATTAATATGCCATAATTATTGAGAAATTGAAAGAATAGCCATAAATTAGTAATTAATGGAAGAAATTAATTACTAACTAAGAGAAAAATTATATGTGAAATTAAAATGGCTAATGGAGGGATTAAGGTGATTAATTGGTTGATTACTTTATGAGAACCAATAGAATTCTAACATGTGTTAAGTGGAGATGAAGAGAGAGGCAATGGAAAGTCAAATATAATTAAATAATTCAGTTTTTCTCTCTCTTTCTTCCCTCCATTTTGCTGACAAGAGGGTATGGGAGTGTGTGAGCCATCATCATTTCATCTTCAACCTCCTTGACTCTCTCATTTTCTCTCTCAAATTCATCCTCCATTTCTACAGAAAAAAGAAGAAGAAGCTTGGTGAAATAGGCAAGCTTTTGACCCTCTAAATGGCTTCTAATGAAAAAACTCTCTTCTATAAGCTTGTTCCTTGTGTTGAGAGCTTCATTTTCATGGTTTTAGTTTGTCCATTTGGTGTTGTTTGAGCTCTCAAGGGATTGTAGAATTTGGATAATCAAGGAACTCCTTTTGGGAAAGTTATAGAGGTGAGTAAGACAAACATTTCTATATAGGTTTTGTAGCCATTGGTTGAGTTTGCATTTTCTGGAAATTTTTCCTTGAATTTCTAAATTGAGGGTCAAAGTGTTGATGGTATGTTGTTGTTATGGAAATGGTGCCTTGTTTAGTGTTTTGAATTGAAGCTTAAAAGTAAAGTTTGGCACTTTGTGTTGGTTTTGAGTTTTGGGCCAAAAACAGGGCATGTCAATGGGTTGTGATTTTGGTAATTTTGAGGTTACTATTGTGTTCCTTGTGGAAAATTGTATGGGAATAGGTTTGGTTAATGATTTTGGAGTCATTGAACACTTTGGTAGAAAAGTTGGAAATCTGTCTTGTGCGAACTCTGTTCTAGGCAGTCAGATTGCACAAACATTTTGAATGATCAAATGGTGTTGGAAAATTCTGAAAATTTCCAATCTTAAAGTTCACATCTCAAGCTTCAAAATAGACACATAATTCATGTCATTTCGTTTTTTGAACTGAGAGTTATGCTTTTCCAAAGTTTGGGACAAAAACTGGACTCTATTTTGGAGCAGTGTTGAGTTTTGTGTAATTCTAGAATTTTGTGGTGATTTCTAGTTATGTTCCATATTTTTATAGTAAAAGGAACTTAAATACCTTTCATTTGGATTTGGAATCACCTCATTTAAATTTTTCTAGAATTAGTTATGATTTTTGGAAGTACAGCCAAGAATCAGGGAATTTCTTGGCCATGGCCCAACCTTTCTGTCCTGATTTTAGGCACAGCCAGTGACCTTCTGACCATATTTTGGCCGCAGCCCAAGGGTGGGTTGGTTCCAGCACTTTGAGTTTTTGAAAAGTGACCTTCAACCTATTGTTTCCCAACCTTATTAGAGGCATAATGCTTTACATTCTGAATTCATCAAAATAGTTAAAGAACTAGTTGTTTTCAAAAAGAAAAACAAAGCTCTTGAAATAGAACTCAAAGAATTCTGAAAAGAATTGTGAAAACTGTACTTCTTTGAAAAAGAAAAACACTAATCTAACTAAAACTTTTGAAAAATTCACTAAAGGAAGTGAGATGCTAAATGTAATTTTAAAAGCTCAACGATTTGTGAATGACCAGTATGGAATTGGATATGATAAAAAATTAGATAGAAGGAAAGGAAAAAAGAAAGCTGGAGGTAAATCATACTTGAATTATTTTCAGCATTCTGTACATACATCAAATCCGTTTGCATACCACAATTATTGTAATAGTAAAGGTCATTACACTTCATCATGCATTCATAAGAAGAAAGGAAAGATAGGAACCTACAAATGGATGCCTAAAGGCTCATATGTTCTGAAAATCTTTTATACTAACCCAAAAGATGTGGGTACCTAAGACTTAATTGTATTTAACTACAGATATGTCTTAAAGCATCCAAGAACAACAAATGGTACATAGACAGTGGATGATCCAAACATATGACCGGTGATTTCGAAAGTTTTACCTCATTACAACCAAAAGAAGGTGGGAAGGTCAAATTTGGAGGAAATCAATCTGGAAAGATAGCAGGAATTGGTGAAATAAAAAACGATAAAGGCATACAAGTCAAAGATGTTTATTACGTTGAAGTCTTATGTGATAACTTGCTGAGCGCGAGTCAAAGTGCAGATAAAGACAACTGGGTAATATTTGACTCAGAAGAATGTCTAATTGTAAACAAGAAAGATTTACAATTAGATAAGAAGAATCTCAAAGCAAAGCTCAAAGCAAAAAAGGAAGGTAACTGCTATACTCTTGATATCAGTAAAAATGACTCCGAAAATTGTTTTCTAAGTAATGCCAATGAAAGTTGGTTATGGCTTAAAAGACTAGCTCATGTCAACATGCACCCACTAGGCAAGTTAATTAAAAAGGATTTAGTGATTGGATTACCCAAAGTAAATTTCAAAAATGATTTGATTTGTGACGCATGTCAAAAGAGTAAACAAACTAAATCTTCTTTCAAATTGAAAAATGAACTATCAACCAATAGACCAATTCAATTATTACATATGGATTTAGTTAGACCAGCAAGAGTTAAAAGTCTTGGTGGTATTTTATATTCATTGGTCATTGTTGATGATTTCTCTAGATTTACATGGACCATATTTCTATCATCAAAGGATGAAACCTTTAGAGAATTTATTGTTTTTGCCAAGAAAGTGCAAAATGAGAAAGGTATGTCCATTGCAGGTATTAGGACAGATCATGGTGAAGAATTTGAAAATCAAGCCTTTGAAGAATATTGTGATACTAATGGCATTTATCACAATTTCTCTGCCCCAAGGACGCCTCAACAAAGCGGAGTCATGGAACGTAAGAATAGAGTGCTCACTAAAATGGCTAGAGCAATGTTGAATGAAAAGAATGTGCCTCAAGTTTTCTGGGTTGATGCAATGAGCACAACATGCTTTATTTCAAATAGAGCCTATATTAGAACAAAACTTGGAAAGACACCATACGAGTTATACAAAGGAAGGAAGCCAAACCTTGCTCATCTATACATCTTCGGTTGTAAGTGTTTCATTCATAATAATGGTAAAGATAACTTAGGAAAATTTGATTCTAAAATAGATGAAGGAATTTTCCTAGGCTATTCTAACAGAAGTAAAGCATATAGAGTTTTCAATAAAAGAACATATGTTGTTGAAGAATCAATTCATATTGTATTTGATGAATTTGAATCCTCTGACAGAACCATTGATAAAGAGCAGGAAGTTGTTTTAAATCAAGAAAATGGTCAATCTATTTTAATTCTCTTATTCCAAAAGTTGATAAAACCAAGGAAGAAGAGCAGTCACTAGGACAGCCTAGAGCTTGGAAATATAATAAAAGTCATCCCCTAGATCAAGTCATAGGAGAAGTGAATGAAGGAGTCAAAACTAGAAAGAGAATTTTCAATGAAGTTAGTTTTTCTGCTTTTATTTCTGAGATTGAACCTTCTAACATTGATGAAGCCCTATCAGACAATGATTAGGTTATAGGAATGCAAGAAGAATTAAATAAATTTGAAAGAAATCAAGTTTGATAGTTGGTACCCTGACCTAAAAATCATCCGATCATTGGCACTAAATGGGTATTTAAGAACAAACTTGATGAATCCGCAATCATTGTCAAAAACAAGGCAAGATTGGTGGTCAAAGGCTATAATCAGGAAGAAAGTATTGATTATGAGGAAACGTATGCTCCAGTGGCTAGAATGGAAGCTATACGAGTACTCTTAGCCTTTGCATGCATCAAAGGATTCAAACTCTATCAAATGGATATAAAGAGTGTATTTCTAAATGGCTATATCATGGAAGAAGTATATGTAGATCAACCTCCAGGTTTTAAAGATGTAACCAAACCTGACCATGTTTTCAAACTAAAAAAGGCTTTATATGGTTTAAAACAAGCTCCTAGAGCATGGTACGAAAGGCTCAGTAAATTTCTCATTGATCAAGGTTTTGTACGAGAATAAGTTGATACAACACTTTTTACAAAACAAAAACAAGATGATATTTTAATTGTACAAATATATGTTGATGATATAGTTTTCGGTGCTACTAACGAACCTTGTGTAAGGAATTTTTTGAGATAATGCAAGGGGAGTTTGAGATGTCAATGATAGGAGAATTGAATTTCTTTCTCGATTTGCAAATTAAACAAAGAAAGAATGGAATTTTCATATCTCAAACGAAGTATTTGAAAGAGATATTGAAGAATTATGGAATGGACGAAGCAAATAGAATGGACACACCTATAAGCTCAACCACATTGCTTGATGCAGACATCAAAGGAAAAGATTACAACATCACAAAATATAGAGGAATGATTGGATCGTTACTCTACCTCACTGCAAGCAGACCGAACATTCAATTCAACTGGGTATGTGTGCAAGATATCAATCAGCACCAAAGGAGGCACATGTTGAATGTAATACCCCAAATTTTGAGACTTGAGGCTAGAGAATAAGCTGAGATTAGTGGACTGCTAAGCCCTGGTTTAGCAGGATCCCAAATTGTGATTAAGGGATAATGACTCCAAAAGTGGAAGTGGTTAGTGATAAATAACCCTTTTGGAGAATATGAAGTGATTTGACACTCGAATGTGATTCGTGTGTGGTTTGAGCAACGCCGAAACCCTGTATTTGAGTTCAATTGTGGATTAACATCTAAATTGACTTAAAATAGAGGAAAGGCGTATATTGTGGCTAAATGAAAAGATGTGAAGTGTTGGTGGTGATTCAATGAGAATTACCATAATCAGGGGCAAAACGGTAAAGTTACCGACCGATTGGTCAGTTACCGAAGAGGAAACTCATTGGTAACTTCAAGATCAATGGTTAGGATTGATTTGTGTATTAGATCAAGGGGCGGAATCATGTGTATGTGTGTGCATGTGAGCTCATGGGATGTGTGTCAAGATGGTGACACTTGGCAAATTGTGAACCCTTGGATTTGGGTCAAGTATTCAAAGCTTTTCCTCTCTTCTCTCTCCCTTACTTGGACGGTTTTTGGCCCTAAAAATCTGTTCTCTTCTTCATCATCTTCATTTATTCATCATCTCATCTCTCTCTTGTTTCTCCATGGCGCATGCTTAAGGGGAGGAAAGAAGAAAATTGAAGGTGAGATTTGTCTTGTTTCTTGTCCTCTAATGCTCTAATCACCTTCTATAAAGTTGTTCATAGTGATGAGAGCTTCATCTCTATGGTTTTAGATTCTTGATTGGAGGTGTTTGATGGCTTGAGGAAATTTGGAAAGATGAAGAATCAAAGAAGTGGTTTGGGAAAGAGGAAGAGGTGAGTATTTGAAGCCTTTTGATCTAAGTTTTGTGATTTATGGTTGAGTATTGTGAATTTCGAATTTTGCCCTGAATTTGTGTGATTTTTGAAATGCATGAATTGCCTTGTGTTTGAGTGGCAATTGGTGTCTTGATGTGTTATAGAGTCATTGGAATTGGTTTGAATTGGATTGGATGCCATGGTTGCAAAACTGGAAATTCTGTCCAGTCAGAATTCTGTCTGGGCAGTCTGTTTGTGTTGCCGTTTTGAATGGGCAAATGATGTTAGAAAATTCTGAAACTTTTTAGTCTTGAAGTTCACATCTTAAGCTTCAAAATGGACATATAATATGTGTCATTTCGTTTTGTGAACTGGGATTTATGTTTGTCCAAAGTTTGAGGACGAAACTGGATTCTGTTTTGGAGCCATGTTGGATTTTGTGTAAATCTGGACTTGTGTGGTGATTCCCAGTATTGGCCAATATTTTTCCTGTGTAGAGGACTTGAGTAGCTTTAATTTGGCTTTGGGATCACCTCATTTCGATTTTTGTGGAATTAGTTATGATTTTTGGAAGTTCAGCCAAGAAACTGGATTTCTTGGGCCACGGCCCCTGGATTCTGGGCCGCAGCCCAAATGTTTCTGGGCAGTTTTGGGCCGCGGCCCACCCCCAAAAATCAGTGTTTTGTACTTTTAAAAGGTGATCTTTGGTCAAGTGTTTCCCAAGCCTTTAGGCATATGTTTAGGCTTTGATTAGCCACCTAAAGGTCATGAATGGTAACCAACATTAATTGTTTGAGAGATAAGGAATTGGAAAAGGGATTAACCCTATGTCCTTGCTTTGATTATAGGGTTGGTGTTCGCCCTGGACGTGGTTCGGTATTTGTTTTGATCGCGAGTAAGCGGAGCTGGAGCATACGTGGAAAGAGAGTAGGGAACATATCTCTTCTGCTTGTATTTGATATATGTGTTAGTGTGTTGGTGCATGTCTTAGCTTTGCATAATTGTGTGTAATTTGAAGCTATGTTTCAATTTATGCTATGGCCATAGGTATATTGTTCGAAGCATTGAGCTTGGAAATTGACATTGTGTTATCATGAGTTGTGTGATGCAAGCATGCCATGCATTAAACATCTATCATACATGCATATTGATATTGTTTACCTACTGAGATTCTCTAGAATCTCACCCTCCCCTACTAACCTTTCAGACAGGATAGTAGATCGATGATGGAGTAAGCAGACAAGGGCGATGAGGACTTCCTTCGGTAGTCATTGTGGTAGTTGGTTAACATCCTAGATGAGATATTTGTATTTGGATGTGTATATATGTGTGTGGATGAGGATTTGATTATGAGTATGAGAAAGATTCGTGTAATCCCCATCTGAGGGCTTGTATGGGCGATTGTTCCCTGTAAAGCTTGAGTTAATATATGGAAACCGGGATTGCCGGGATTATAATTTTGTGTACTCTGATTTATTATGAATGTGATATTCCGCGTAGTAATTGTATTCGAAAAGTGATTATGAGACCAAGTTTATAAATGATTTCGAAAGGTAATTGTGAAAAACCCCGTCTGGTAGATGGGTTTGAAAAATGTTATTTGTTTCTTATTGGTCTCTATTTCACTTTAATCACGTATTTCGGATATAATTACGGCTGGGGGTTACATTGAAACTGTTAAACATATCTTTCGATATCTTGCTGACATGACAGAATTAGGTCTCTGGTATCCTAAAGGAAGAAGTGAATAACTAGTTGCATACTCAGACTCAGATCATGGAGGATACAAGACAGACAGAAAGAGAACAAGTGGACAAAGCCAATTTCTTGGAGGTTCATTTGTGTCATAGTTTAGCAAGAAACAAAATACAGTGTTTCTTTCGTCAATAAAAGCTGAGTATATTGCAGCATCAAGTTGTTGTGCACAAGTATTATGGCTAAACCAACAACTCTAGAATCTTGGTATTTATTTGAAGGAGATACCAATATACTGTGACAACATTAGCACGATAAGCTTGGCAAAGAATCATGTTCAATATTCTAGAACCAAGCATACTGATGTTAGATATCACTTCATCAGAGATCATGTCCAGAAGAAAGATGTCAAAGTGATATTCATTCCAACTCATCTTCAACTAGCTGATATCTTCACAAAACCTCTTGCAAAAGATCAATTTTTGTATATTAGAAGAGAATTGGGAATGATAAATCCCAATGAATTGTAAGTTATTTAGTGTTTACAAAATATTAGATGATGTTATTTATTGATGTTTTAATGATTACTAACTTAAGCATCGGAGTGTCTAGTAATTTGTTTTGCAACTTCAAGTAACTTATATTAGCCGAGTGATAACTATAAGTAATGATAAAGATCACTCGAGTAATCACTTGAGTGATGACCTTCAAAAAGAGGCAGAGAAGAAAGGAAATTACAACAGTTGAAAGCAAAG
The DNA here is from genome assembly GCA_963242795.1 of Inga leiocalycina. Lineage (NCBI taxonomy): Eukaryota > Viridiplantae > Streptophyta > Magnoliopsida > Fabales > Fabaceae > Inga > Inga leiocalycina. Next base: position 65,383,964 of record OY725323.1, on the reverse strand, counting down.
AGGTAAGCGGCTCAAAAGATTAATCACTCGAGTAGCTACTTGAGTGATGCCATAGAGTCACTCGAGTAAGCCATCGAGTGATCATGAAGCCAGATCTCAAATCAACCTGTTTTTCAAGTCAAATTTGTCTTAAAGTGCCATCAAATGACCGAGGGAATATACATAAGTAATTATAATATTAATTATGCCAGCTACATGTTTATATTTGCTGCATTTTGAAATATATGATATGATCACTTAAGTAGCTACTCGAGTGAAGCTCAAGATCACTCGAGTAGGGCCTCGAGTGATATCGGGGAGTTAGGGCTTTAACTGTCGCTATTCGGTCATTTCTCACAAAATCTCCTCGAGTGAATCTCCTAGTGCTCTCACAAAAACTTTTCAAAAATCCTTCCTCACTTTATTTCTAACAAAACCCTCTGATTTGTAACTTCAAAAACATCCCAGTTTTCTCAGATTCAGCTACCCTAAAACTCACGACTTCCTACTCAAGTTTTCCAGAAAATCTCAGTTCTTTCAACTACAATGGTGAGAAAAAAATCTCCTAACCCTACTACTCCTTTTGGGTCTTCTGAACCATACCAACCTTCTGATTCCCTTTCATCTCCTCCTACCAAGAGACGAAAGCTCATTCCTTGTTCCAAAGCTAAAATAATGCCGCCAGTAAAAACCAAGGTGAAGGGAGTAGTGATCAAGTAACCTACTGCCTCAAAAGCTTAATCAAAGAATGTTGCTCCTACTAGAAGAGGGAAAGATACTAAGAAACCAGCTCCACCTCCTTCTGATTCTTTTGACACACCAACATTCTCTGTGAGTCCACCAAAGAAGGCTAAGTATGACAAAGATATGGTCAAGGCCATGACAAATATTCTGGATAGATTCACAAAGAGAAGCAAGGTCAAGCTTCAAAGAAACCTGAGGAAGAAGAAATCACATTTCCTCCAAAAGGGTTCAATGTGAAGAAGCTTGAGGAGTCTCAAAAATACAGAGATCACTTTTCAAGAAGAAAAGTATGCAAGATGCACTATATTGATCCTAATGTTCTTCAAGAGGTATTAAAGTTTGATCTCATGCCCTACCTTGAATCTTACATGCCTTGGCTTTCTATTAAATTTCCTTATTGCACCAAGATTGTGAGGCATTTTTACTGTAACCTTAAGCCTGTAAATAAACCTCTCCGAGATGCCTTAGAAGAAGAAGTGGTTACTAAGGTTAGAGGTCAAGAATTCCTTATCTCACCTTAAAAAATAAACAATTAGCTAGGAATAGAGGATCCTCTTGAAGATATTCATCCTAACCTAGACTCAAGCCATTTGTTTTCTATTTTAAGACCTAGAGAGATTGTTGGACCTTTGAATTTTAACCTGAGTGATATGTGTGATTTTAATTGTGTTCTGAGGTATATCTAGTCAACAAATCCAACAACTTTACTCACTTCACAGAGAGGGACTTCAGAAAATTTGCCTCAGTTCTCCTCAAAGAGAAAAAAGGACTTGGGAGATTATATCTACACTGAAATCAAGAGATCTAGATTTGAGGGTAAATCCACCACTCCAATGCCTTATCCTTAGCTTATATCTCTTTTTCTCAAAATGAACAAGATTTAGTATTTGGAGAAGGGTGAGCTAATTAAGAGACTTACTCCAGTGGAAATCAGATTGGAAAGCTTCACCTTGATATTCCCCTCAAAACTTCTCTACAATCCAGTACCAAGAAGGAAAAGACTGAGGCTGAATCCAGTAGAATGGATGATACTCAGTCGTCTGCTCCTGCCTCCACTTCTGCTCCATCCTTTATATGTTCAGCATTGCAAACATTCATGGAAAACATCCTCAAAGGTTTTCATATCAACAAAACTCAATATTCATTATTGAGAAGCGAGTGTCCAGGTGAAGGAACTTGTTGTACTGAGGTGCCAAGAACCCATTGAATCTTGGAAGATATAGTGAAACTCTCAGAGAAGCTCTGAAGACTGGAAGTAGGTTAAAGTTGTCGTAGCCGAACCAGTATAACTCCTGGCGTACACTTTGGTGATATTTCTCCTTGCTCTTAACTGCTTTAAATATACTGTCAATTTTCTTATACGCAACAAAAATTTGGTATCACCCAATTCACCCCCTCTTAGGTGAAAGCTTGCACTAACAAAAAGTTCTCTTACATTTGTCTTTGATTTTGGAGAAGAACAAAAGTCAGTAGTTGGCTATGAGAAGTTGAAATTGAAATGGAGAAGTGGAGTTCGAATTTCAGATGTTTAAATAGAGAGGATTTTATGGATTATCAAGCTGATCGTGTCTTTTAGTATTAAAGATCATTATATTTTATAAATTTGACGGTTATTTCTTAATAACTGTTAGATATTTGACATAGTATTCTAATAAGTGATGAGTTTTATTTAATAACATGTTATGTATTTGAGATATTTTTTTAATTTTGGTGGTTGCATAATCAACCACCACATTACAAATAAAATTTAAAAATGAAAAAGAAAATGTGAAAAACAAACAAAATAAAAAGTTACGGAGATGGATGATCTAATGTATCATCAAATTCTTCATTCAGCAATAATTTGTCAACCTTCTCATTCAAAAAGCGAACGAGAGAGGTGAGTTTCTTCAAGCATTGGTCCATGCGTCTTTGCTCTCACATGAAAACCTGGACCATATGATAGAGTCATAGTTTGTGTGGAGGAGCCTTTTAGTGTTTCGTGTATTATCATGCCGATCACATCCTTTAGTATCAAAAATCATTTCTTGTTAAAATTAAACAAAAGTAGAATGGAAAGGGTTTCATAAGTTATGGAGATAAACAGGCATGTCCCTATAAATTTTTGTCCATGGAATTCATGATAATTGGATTTGTGAAAATTTTCATTATGAGAGTGATACAATTTTATAGAAATTACATCATTGTCATATGAAAAGTTTTGTAAATCCAATCATCGCAAATTCCATTGACTACAACAACCAGAGAGAATATCACTATGGAGGAGGAAGAGCTTGTGAAGGAAGAGCTCCCTGGGGTTTAAATAGGTGGGTTTAATTAGATATTTATGAAAACATACTTTAAATAAGAGTAGTTTAAAGTTGGGGAAGACAAATCATTTAAAAGTGTTACATGATAGTTATTTCTTAATAAAGTTTTTCTCATTCATACTTTACGATCAATTGTTATAAGGTTGGAGGACAATCATTTGTAAGTGTTACATGGCTATTGTTTCATAGAACTGTCATATTTGTTACTAAATATATAATAGTTAATAATTACAATTGCTATGTTTTTTATTTTTTTTCGAATTCTGCCTCTCAATACATGACAGTGTACATATTTAATTGTTACGTTTTAGCCTTGTATATTCTTGCACAACCTCGACCTCAATATATATGCTGTTTGTTTATTGTAAATGTTATTTATTAAGCATCATATATATGAGATTCTATAGTAGTCACTACTACAGAAAGCACCTTTGATGTCCCTTTTTTGGCCTTTTCTATGACCCTTTCTAGAGGGACGCCTATGTGAGAGGTGTAGTAAGGTTTGGCTATAACGCCCGTTAAAAAAGGGACGTTGTAAGACACTTAAAGCATCTTTTTTTTTTTATAAAAGGGACGTCGTAAGGCCAATACTTATGACATCCCTTTTTGAAAAAAGGGACATCTTTTTTAAAAAAGAAAAGCGGATTTTTTGGATTGGAATCACCTCTAATCCATAAAAAAGCCTGTATAAATTTAGTTCCGACAAATAAACACCATCTCCTTATAAAATATAGTACATTGACATTAATAATAAACATTTAAACAATCAAACACACACACAAAAGAAGAAGAGAAGAAGATGGTAAATGAATGAACATTATTACTAATGAAAGTACTTAGATACAAACACACACACACATACAGAGGAAGCAAAAAATGGATGGCATTATGATGTTAAAGCTTTTCAATCATGAGTGACATTTGTCAACATGCAATTTTGTGTGGAAAAAAATTTAGGGAGACAATAAATTACACACTGGTAACATTAATTATGTAATGATATCTGGAATAGCATAACTTTTCCCCTTGAAATTTGGATAACTTGGACAGACATAACCAATAAATTTTGGTTTATTATCATTGTCCATTGAACTTTAGTGTCACAACTAACTGTGAAAACTATATACAAGAATATAAAAGGACTTCCAATTTCATTATTCATTATCATTGAATTAAATTTTAGTTTTTATTTTCTAGGTTGCATTTAATGCATATTAGGTTAGATTTAAAGACTTCTCTTTAAATATTTGGTACCCCTCATTTGTAAAAAGACTTTAGACTAGATTTTGGAATTGAAAAGTTGCTTTGTGCACTTTGTAGCTTGAGAATGGATTCTCTCTAGGGTTCTTTATGGAACTAACAGACTTATCAAGGCTTGATCAACCTTGTAACATCTTCCAACACTCCATGTCCTTATTCTTCTATTCTTATGGGTTCAAGTAGATCATTGAACTTTGTTTAGCTTTCTTGGGGTGAGTATATCTTCATTTGGTTGTGGGTTATGGGATCTTTCAGTTGTGGGTTTACACCATCTTGGTATCAGAACATTAGATCTAAACTCAGGTCATATCTTTTTGTTTTTTGCTTCCATTTTCATTATGTGTCTTATGACTATTCATCTGGTTTGTTTTTGTTGGTCTCTAAAATTATTACTTCTATTCGTCAAGCTTGTTTTGTGTTTTCTAATGTGTTGTAGGTCATTTTCATAGTTCAAACTCTTTTCTTTTTGGTCGTTTTGTAATAGTTTCAATCCGTGTGTTTGGTTTGTGAGTGACATCTATTTTAATCAAATCATGTTTTCTAGAAATTTCTATGCATGTTCTTCTTCTAATTTTTTTCAGAACGTCACCAACTTTTCTGCCCTATTCAACCACCTTTGCTTTGTAGTTTTCTTCATTTAATAGGTCATTAGAATCTCTTCTTTATGTTCATTTTAGTTTTATCTCAATCCAAAAATTTCATAGTGAGTTACAATCTTTTTAAAAAGAACACGTTTTTTGGAACTTCTGGGTTGATCTTGCTTCTTTTCATCTAGTTAAATTATTTTTTTCATGAAACAAAGAGGGAAAAAAAGAAAAAAAAAAGAGTATCAAAAAAAGGAAAAAATGAAAAAAAAATAGAAAAAAGAAGAAGGAAAAAAGCAAGCGTTGTGCTGGAAGTGTTTTGAGCAATATCTATTGTCATATCTAGAATTTGCTTTAATCTTCCAATCTTTGTGTCAATTGAACTCTTGATTTCCTTGAACTCCTTTTCCAATACTCACTTTGATATTCCAAATTTCTGAGCGTTGTGTTGATTCTATAAGTTGTGATTGCTTTGATCATAAATTGCTTAGTTCTTTCAAGAGCCTCAAGAGGAATCTTAGAGTGGGAAAAGGCAAGAGTGACACATCAATTTAAGAAGCCAAATTTTTGAAAACCATGAGTGACACTAAATTGTTTGAGTGAAACATGTGGTAGAGTGGTGAGATCCGTCTTCTCTATTTATAACTTTTCAGGTATCAATATGTATGGTGAAAAAGAAACTTCAAAGAGATCTCCAATTCTTGTTAAAGGACTCTAAAAATTCCATGTTGAAACAAACCAATAGATGTCTAGTCACAACTCCAAGTTGAAAAGAGAATTATATAGAAAGTTGCAGGAGTTGAAATAAGGCTCCATGACTGTTGAGGAACATTTCCAAGAGATGGAGTTAGCTATGATTAGAGTTGGTGTGAAGGAAATTCCAAAAGCTATTATGGATCGTTTTGTGTGTGAGCTTAATCCTAAATTAGCTTGTTTTGCAAGAATGTGTAGCTTCATAGAGATTGAACATTTGAATCCGTTACGTTTGCTAAGAGTAAGAAATCGAGAAATAAAGATGTTCAGAAAGTAACTCCAATGTAAAGGAAATTGGAAGCAAGATTGTTACTACCCCTAATGATGAGCTAGAGCCAACCAAGGAGGCAAAAGAACTCAATGTTGAAAATCTTGCTGCAAAATGTGTAAGAGACGACCTTATTATTCCAAGGACCATTCTTGTGGTTGGAGAAGATCATCTCAATCATGAAAAGAAAAGTGAAAATATGAGTAAGAGTGATTTTAGTGAAACTATTGTAGAGAGTAAAATTGAGTTTGAGAGAGAAAATGATATTGAGAGTATAAAGTGTTTTCAGAATAAAGAGAGTAAAAATGAAAGTGAAAATTTGAGAAAAAGGAAGAATAGGAGTTGTAAGAAAAGTGTGGTTGAAATAGATTGCAAGGATAATTCTTTGGCCACTAATAATGTTAACCATTCTTTTCCTTGCCATTCTAGAGTGTTGCAAGTATTCTTGGACCTGTTTCCTAAGAAACCACAAGCTAGATTCTTATTTTCAAGAAGCATTGAACCTTTACCTCCTTCAAGTGGCATTGAAAATTGTAATATCCCAAAAAGCGATTAAGGGCTAATGACTTCAAAAGTGACTGTAATTATTGTTGAATAAACACTTTTGGAGAATGAGTGATGGGAATTTGGATGTTTTAATGATTCCAATGGCTTCCTTGTGAAAATTCGTGTGGGGAGAGTGTTTATTGTGAAATTGGAACCATTGGGAACAATTGTGCAAAAGTTGGAAACTTGTCCATTGAAACTCTGTACATGGCAGTCGATTTGTATGGACGTTTTAAATAGGCAAATGGTGTTTAAAAATTCTGAACTTTTTTAGTCTTAAATTTCACATGCCAAGCTACAAAATGGACATATAATTTGTGTCATTTAAATTTGTGAGCTAAGAGTTATGATTTTCCAAAGTTTGGGATGGAAACTGGAATCTGTTTTGGAGCAGTATGGACTTTTGTGCAATTCTATATTTTTGAGGTTATTAAATGCAGTGATACATATTTTTCCAATAAAGAGGACTTAAATAGCTTTCCATTGGCTTTGGGATCACCTCATTTTGATTTTTCTAGAATTAGTTATGATTTTTCAAAGTTTGGGCAGAAATCTGCCAGAATTTTGTAAAAATCCGAAATTGATAGAAATTTAGTAAATAATTAGAAAATAATATTATATTATATTAAATCATCATCCACCTCCTCCATCAGCCCAAAACCGTGATATTCAGCTGCAACAAGAGAGAGAAGGTGTGAGAAATTCTAGAGAGAGAAGGAGAAGAGAACTTGTACTGTAAGTCGATTTCTTCGATAAATCCTTATCTAACGCGTATAACTCTGCTCCTAAGCTATTCTTCTATATTCTTCAAGGTTTGTGGAGCACAAATTTGGGTGTTCTAAGGCTAGGGTTTTCAGCCACCTTGAGGAAAAGCTAGTGGGAGCTTGAGATAACTTCCAAACTTTTGTATATTGCTTATTCTGGCTGCTGTGGGCAATTTAATCGGTGAAATTTCACTGGATTGCCATTGGTTTTAAAGTTTGGAAATGATATGGTCTAGGGGTTATGCTGCCCAAATTGGGTCTTAATGTTAGTTGTAACCTAATGTAATGATTAATAAAGTGGTTAGGAGTAAAAAGGAACATGTTTACGGAGCCGAAACCGAAAAACACCGATTCTTCCCAAAGTATACCAAGATTTCGTCCAGGGCTAGATCTGAGGGTTAGAGTTGTATTTTCAATGATTTGATGGTTCCATTGAGTTCAGGAACGAAAATTAGGTGGGGTTACAGTTGGTCACTTTTTGGGAAAAGGCCGAAAAAGCATAATTACGAAAACGCCCCTAAAACCCTTAAAGTGGGGCTGCCAAGGGTAATGTTGTAATTTGACATTGAATTTGATAATTTCGAGTTTGGAAATGGATTCCTTGGGTGAAAATATGTCAAAATAGCCCATGTCAAAATTTCGGGAAAAGTACAGTGGGACCGGGCCGGGTCCCCGGGGGCATTTTTGTAAATTTTCATAATATGCTCATATAACCCCCAGAAACACTATGGAAGTGTCTAAATTATATTTTGGAATTGTAGGACCATGTTGTGAGCCCAGTGGTTAGCACGTTTTACGATGCACACTAAAAGGTAGTCTTTGAGATAGTACTTCTTAACCCTTTAGGCATGTGTCTAGACTTCTAGTAGCCACCTAAAGAGTCCAAGTGATAACCAACTTTAAGTGTTTGAAGGTGAGAAATTTGGAATAGAGAATAACCTGTCGTCCTTGACTTTGGTTTATAGGGTTCGACATTTGTCCTAATCACAAGCAACCTGTGCCGGCGCACGTCAGGAAAGAACAAGGTAGTGACTCTTTTCCCTTATACTATATGTGATACATGGTATGTTTGTTTAATCATTGTTTGTGAGTCTATCACCTGCGGCCCATCGGTGTTGACGGTGGGAGGATCGTACCTTCGAGGCGATGGAATCCGGGGGATGAGACTATATGAAAGCCGTAAGGCTATATGTGAAAACCGAAAGGCTATTTGTGAAACCTTCACCTGCGGCCCATCGGTGTTGACGGTGGGAGGACCGTGCCTTCGGGGCAGTGGAATACGGGGGATGAGATTATGTAAATATGTGCTTATGTGGCAGCCTGCGTGCTGTGCTTTATGTTGTGATGCTGCTTGATGATTTTCTTACATGCTTTGTGATTACATGTGGTATGAGTGATTTGTTACTACTGGGATTCTTTTGAATCTCATTCTTTCCATTGACAAACCTTCAGACAAGGCAAGTGGCTCCAAGGGAAAGGAGAGGACCAAGGGCGGATAGGGCTCCTTAGGGAGATTTATGTTTTGTTGGGATATCATCGTATATCTTATAAATTTTGTTTTGGAGACAATGGTGTAATCCCCTAATGGGAATTTATAAACCTTTAGTTTATGTATGAAACCCGGGGATTGCCGGGATTTTGTTGTACACTCTGATATGTAAATGTGATGTAACTGCATAGGGTAATTATATTCGAGTTGTGGAATTTGAGACCAGGGTAAGGCAGAAACTTTGAAAATATTTGTGAAAACCCTTCCGTAAGGCAAGGATTGTAAATGAGATTGATTATTATTGGTCTCTATTTCATTTTAAAATACGTATTTCGAATCATAATTACGAAGGGGGTTACAAAAATATTCTGGTGGCCTAGAGTTTTTTTATTATTAGTAACTTACTACCCTTAAGATACCTTGAATTCCACACTTTGAATTTTCATTGTCATATGAATTTTTTTGTTTGTAGGTGTTCTTATATGATTGTTGTAACTTGTTTTGACGATAGTCTAGTCTATAACAAGAATCTTGATGAGCATGTGAATCCATGCTATGTGGGCTTGAAGTTTTAAGAAAGGAAAATTATTTTCAAATCAGGAAAATTGTGACTTCTGTATGGATGAAATTGTTTTCCTTAGTTTATGTATTTGTTTGGTTATGGTAAGCTAAACAAAAGATAAGCAAGTTGGCTACAATTTATTGAGACATTTCCTTATGTCATGAAATATAAGAAAGGTTAAGAAAATATAGTTGTTGACGCATTGTCTATAAGGTATAATTCTCTTTCTTTTTTAAATACTAGATTACTGGGATTTTAATATATATAAAGGAATTTGTATGCAATGATATTGGTTTTGCTGAAGCAACGGCTTGAGAAAATGAGCAATATGCATCCAAGGCCAATAAAGGTAGAATGTGTGTTCTTTTTTAACCTGGAGATTGGTGTAAATGAGAAAAGAAAGATTTCTAGCTCAAAAAAAATCAAAATTAGTTGTAAGAGGAGATGGTTCATGTAATTCCCAAATTTTGGGATTAGATGCTTGAGAATAAGCCCAAATTGAGTAGACTACTAAGGCTTGGTTTAGCAGGTATCCTAGGAATGCATAAGAAACAGAATGACTTATAGAAATCGCACCCGGAATAGAGTATGAATTTCTGTGCGGTTTAGTTGAAAGAAAATACCCGATTCCTTTTGGATGTGTCAGAATGACATAAAACCTAACTCGGATTCAAAGGAAAGGGAATTTATGTCTAGAAAGAAGTAATATAGAGAACTAAAAGAACTGATGACACAAGAAATAAAATTGTCATAATCAAAAGCAAAAGAGTCAATTGCCACTTGATTTTGAGGTCAAAATTGGACGACAAATTGAAGGGCTAGATTTTGCTCTTCAAAAAGTAAGAAGTGATTTTGAGAATTAAAAAGCAATCAACTCCCTCCCCTTGTACCATAAAAAACATCCAAGAAGGCAAAATAGAAGAAAGAAGGAATTGTTGATTTGGTCAAACTTGGGCACAAACACATATAAGCTTGTGATCAACATTTTTTCTTCCTTTTGTTGGACCAATTCGGTCAAAAAGCAAGGAGGAAAGAGATAAGACCAATTTAGTTAACTAAATCAACCTTAGTTAATTAATTAACCACTTGCTTTTCCAAAAGCCATAGGAATTTGACACTTGGAAAATTATGGGTTAAACATTTGGTTAAGTGGAGAAAAAGATCAAAACTCCCTCTCTCCTCTCCAAATGCATCCAGCACACAGAATTGTAATAGTTTTGACAATTCCATTATGAAAATATTCATAATATAAATAAAAGGATTTTAACAAATTCAGTAATGAGATTGACAAGTTTAGTAATGAGATTGACAAGAATTGTAATAGTTTTGACAATTCCATTATGAAAATATTCATAATATAAATAAAAGGATTTTAACAAATTCAGTAATGAGATTGACAAGTTTAGTAATGAGATTGACAAGAATTGTAATAGTTTTGGCAATTCCATTATGAAAATATTCATAATATAAATAAAAGGATTTTAACAAATTCAGTAATGAGATTGACAAGAATTGTAATAGTTTTGATAATTCCATTATGAAAATATTCATAATATAAATAAAAGGATTTTAACAAATTTAGTAATGAGGTTGACAAGTTTAGTAATGATTTTGACAAGAATGGTAATGGTTTTGACAAAAACGTTTTGTGCAAAAATGCTGATGAAAACATGCAACAGCAAACGGTTTTGTCAATACCATTACGAATCTTGTTATTTCCATTATTGAATTTGTCAACGCTATTACTGACTTTGTCAAAGCTACTACACATTTAATTATATTATACATATTTAATAATGCATATATATAACAAAAAAGCTTTGGTGGCCTAGTGGCCATCATGCTTGCCTTGTAAGATCCCACCCCTTGCCATTTCAATGAAACTTTTTTTCAAAAAAAAAAACCCCCCTCCCCACCAAAAAAGCTTCCACCGGCCGGAGCTCCTACCACCGGTGACCCAAGCTCCGGCCGTCGGGGGTCCTGGTCGGCCGGCCACCGGGGCAGCGGCGACCGGCCTGCGGTGGTGCTCCGGTGGGGGCACCATTGTTATTTTTTAAAAAAAAATTTGAGAGATAAAATGATAAATGTGTCAAAACTTGAAAAACCCAATTTAGTACCTAGTACCTTTAAGTCTTTTTAAAATGTTAAAAGATTTTTGGGGGGTTTTGCTAATTCAAAGGTATTTATTTAGGATTTTCCCTTTAAACAAATTGAAATATAAATTCCGTCAAATATATTCCAACGATTCAGGACCACGATGGCTGTAAGCAAGGTCCGGTCGCGTCTGAAACCTAACCTGTAAGGCTGTAACGAAGAATCCACATCCACTTGCCTGCGAAATCAATTGCCATCATTTAGGATAGGGCTTTTGCAGTTTGCTCCATTGAGGTGTGCCACGTCATCTATATTATCTAGCCCCATTATTTTTCCTTTTCTTTCTTTATCATCTATCATTTATTTGTTTTAGGGTTTTCTGAAAATGAACGTAATTTATATCTGTTTGTTGAAGGAAGTTCACGATTTGGAGATTTTTACGTTTTAGTCTGTACACCCTCTTATGCTTTTTGTTGATCTATTTTGTTGATCTATATATGTAAATCTGTAACATTTAATTTGTTTGGATTGTGTTGTGCAACTTCGGGTACTCAATGCATTCTTTTGTTTTGGGAGAAGATTGAACCTGAGCGTTTGAAATTTAAGGTCTGCTTCTTGAAGTGTGTTTGATGCATGGGGATCTATATAATTGTATTTTGTTAGGCGTTGGAGCATTCTGGCTTTCTGCTTGCCTGGTAAATTGTGTGGCGACCCTCTACTTCCTGCTTAATAATGCCAATAGCAATATCCCTGATGAAGAAATTCGAAATACTGAAGAAATCGATCAATGAAAGATTGCATAGGAAATGGGTTATTGAGTTGAAAATACCAGGAAAAGGTTTAAGGGCCCATTTGTTTAAGATTAACAAAAATACTGATTTTGGTTAAGCTGCATGAGTGAGTTATTGAGCTACATAAGAGGGGATCATTAATTCGATTGTTGTATTATGGGTTCTTGCAGCTGAGATAAGGCATTCGTGATGGGTGCTCCTAAGCAGAAGTGGACACAAGAAGAAGAAGCAGCACTAAAAGCTGGAGTTGTTAAGCATGGGGTTGGAAAATGGCGCACAATACTTAAGGATCCAGAGTTTAGTAATGTCTTGTATCTTCGGTCTAATGTAGATCTTAAGGTTTGGCTCTACTGGGATATCTCTGTTTGCTTGCTTTCTTTTGTTTTCTCTTTGTTGGAGTTCATCATGTCAAGAATGTGTGAATTTTGCATTACTATGTGGGACCATCTATATTACTACGCATGTTGCTTATTTCGTATTATTTTTCTATGGTATAGGATAAATGGAGAAATCTGAGCGTTATGGCAAATGGATGGAGCTCCCGGGACAAGTCTAGATTAGCTGTTAGAAGGGCACATCAGATCCCAAAACAAGATGAAAATGCAATGACTGGCCCTTCTGGTGTTCCAAGTGATGAAGAACTTACGGATTCCAGGGCTCCTCAAGTTCCTAGAGACATGATGCAGATTCCTGGTCCCAAGAGGACTATTGTAAGGTTGGCCTATTTCTTTCTTTCTGTTTAATTTTCAGGCAGTGTTTCATTTCATTACTCCTAACAACCTGGGTTGTGGCATAAAGCAATGCCATAAGTATGCGCGATGAGTTTTCTTCCCGTGAAGCAGTTTTACCGAGCATGAACAGCTGTTTCTTTAATGTTTCACGCAATAATTTCCTCTTAATAATGCAGTTAATTATTCCACTTTTGGGAATTGGCTTAACTACTATAAGTCAAGAACAAAAACAAAAATGTATACTATTTCATCTCTAGTGATTGAAAAAAAAGAATTTTGTTGTAAGCTTGGCATTTCTTCTTAAAAAAAATAGGGATTGCTTCATTTTATTACTTCTATCAACCTGAGTTGCTAAAAGAATTAATTCAATTTAAGAATATTGTTGAATTTTATTCCAGTGAAGCAGTTTTGTTGAGCATTTATACTTGTTCCTGTATATGCTTGCATGCGATAATTTGTCACTTAATAATCCAGTGTTTTATAGATAGGTAAAAGTGATGATTATGAGATTTGAAATGAGTCTCTATCAATCCAAATATCTGCTACTTTAAGTCTATAAATTTAATGCCAGATCAGTTTCATAAACAAGTTGTGATCCAGAAGTTAATATTATTAGAAAAGTTTGTATTAATCAAAATCTGTTTTTATCAACCTTAAATAAATAAATACACATATGCACTCAGTCATATTATATATATATATATTATTGTTCATGTTCTTTATGCAGATTGGATAGCCTTATAATGGAAGCAATAGCTAGTTTGAGGGAGCCTGGCGGCTCCAACAAGACAAATATTGCAGCTTACATAGAGGTATAGTTCATTGTTGAAGTCTAAATTCTGTTTTGTTTGTTTGTCATTTGATTCTTTGGTAGATGTTCTGCTTTTCTGACTTTCTTGATCATAGTGGATCATTTTTAACAAACCTTGGCAACTGTTTATTAAATTTCTTTGTTGAGGAGGATTAGAAGCTCTCTTAACCTTGTGGTTTTAATTGTAGAGAAGCTGGCTGTTTTAATTTACTGTATATCAATTGAAAGACACTCTGCTATTCTCCATTCAGTGATTATTCTTTCATTTTCTTCGTTAGGATCTGATTTTTAATTTATGTTATCTTTGTTTAATATAAATGGTTATGTTCAACTAATATCAGTTCAACCTTTAGTGAACATTGCTTATTAGATAAGTTTAAGATTACCTTGTGATGACTTGCAGTATATTTTATGATATATCATTCAAATTTATGGATGCTGGATTGGACTGGAAAACAACAAATATAAAGGGGCCAGGTATAATTTTGTTAAAAAAATAAATAGGAATCTAGAATTCTCAGAAAGCAAGCTGACACGGGCTAGTGTGTCTTGTGTGTGTTTTTATTTTGTCCAAAGTGCTAGTGTGTGTTGGAACTTGGAAGACCTTGTTTTAATATTTTCATCTCTCATTTTGTTTATAGTTTTAACAATTGCTACCTATAGTGAAGGTTTGTGAAGAAGTTGAAGAGATGAAATGGTTACTGTATATGTATTTTGATTATTTAAATTTATAATTCTGATGATGCTTTTAGAGCGATTACTGTTACCGATAACTGAACATATAAGCTATCCCTTGTTTTTCCATGGCAGTCTATTTTATAGGCAAAGCAAACTAGTGGGATCCATCGTTAACAATCTTCGAATTTTCCTGATAGGACTGTAATTTTACCAACAACTTTGAAATTGCCTATAGTAGCTTTATGTAATGGACAAAATTATAGGTATGAAAATTATAAAATACGCTTTGAAATTTCCTATAGTAGCTTTATATTGTCAAGACACAGCAAATATCTTCATTGAATGTCAAAGTTGATTTAAATCTGCTAAATGGACTGTAACACTATGTATCTACCATGATTATATTGAAATTGTCTGAAAGGATCTGATAAATTCTTTTCAAAAGTGTTACCTAATAGTATTGAAATTAAATATCTATTTCTGATTGATATTTATTAATAATTTTTATTAAAATATGAATATTTGCTTGGACGCTGTTTTGTTCTGTATGATCAGTGAAGGATACTTGAAGAAAATGAAATCCCTTTAAATATGGGACAAGTTGAGGTCCCATGGCTTTGAGATCACTCTATGCCATGGAGGGTTTTGTCATTTTTCCTTATGATCCATTTGTTCAGAAGTGTTTGGGTATTGGCAAGCATTTTCATTCCTTGATACTAACGAGTAACGATAACAATACCCCTGAATATGATGCTATTTCAACACCATATATGGGATCTATTTTTGTTGTTTATGGAATGATACTATTATATGTTGTTTGTGAAACTCAAATGCTTGATATCGTGAGAATTTATCAGATCATTTTGGCAGGATGATGCTATGATTTATATTTTAAGACATGATTTTTATATTGTTTCCAACTTGTTGCATTTCATTGCAAAATAAACTGTAGGACCAATATGGGGCACCTCCAGATTTCAGAAGGTTGTTGTCGACAAAACTGAAATCATTGACAGCAAGTGGAAAACTGATAAAGGTATATTTCAGATATGCAAATTTTATGATGTTCATTACCGATGTTCTCTTCTGATGCAAAACTTGTTTGGATCACAATAATTTAATCTGTATGCAATTTCATATGTTATGCTACTGAAATGGGATTTTCCCTCCTGTTGGTATGTAATTTTGTGCTTTTGTAAAATGCACACTATTGTTTCTGTAAAAGAAAAGAGAAAATTCCATTCTAATCTTGATCTCTTTGCTAACTCCTACTATCAAGCATTTTTTTCCCCAAAACTTTAGCTTTTACCATATGCACAAGTTTTGCAATTTCATTTTCCCTTCTGCGAAGTCATTTTACCAGATTTGATTGTTTATACTTTATAATGTAGAAGTAATGTGCTTTCGGTTTTTTATGAGTTATACATTTGTGCTAACTGCTTTAAGCCTTAATTATATTGATAATGAAAAACTCTTAGTGATGTGCCCGTTCCTTCTTTGCCTTGAAAAGATTACAATGTTAGTATGACATCTTGAAAGTTTGGTCACAGTTCTGGTGAGCTATGAAGTGTAAAGTGTCGAAGAACTCCTACTATAAAGATGTTTTGTTGGGTGTTGAGAAGGGTTGGGGCTCTTATTTGGTGAAATATGGTTATATGGTCTATAACCCTAAGGACGATTAGGAGGAAAACATATAGAAAACAATGTGATTGGAGATAATTCTACACTAAGTGATATTCGTGTCATGATTTCTATCTCTTCTATGGAACAAGAGTGGGTTGCCAAATCTTTGGAGAAACTCTTAATTATTATGGTGCTGTAAAGGGGGTAGGGGTAAATGATGGTGTAGAAATTCCTGTGGATGTCGGCTGGGAAAGGAATTATCAAAATTGACCTAGGATAATTTTTTTCAGGTTCATTTTAGCTGTATGGTAAATTGTTACATTTCTCCACTGTGCTTGAGAATTATGAAGGAGAGTAGCTTGGCCTTGATGCGAGGCTTTGGGATTGCATTTGATAAAAATGAATAATCTTAGAAACTGATTCGGGAATTGAGTCTCTGTTGCTTGCTTTTTGTAGATTAATCATTAAAAAAGTTCAAATCTAGCCTGAACTCTTCTGAGAATCAGGAGATGGACACCAGAAGGGCTCCATACTTATGGATTAGTGAGTGAGAAAGAATGACATTTAGCAAGCTAGAATGGTGAGGAAATTAAAATACTAATCACTTTTTAGCAAGGGATTCTTATAACCAACATCGTTATCTAGAATCAACTGTAGTTTTATATATAATCATGTGAGCTTTACATGCATTGTGGTGGATGCTGTATGTTTTTTGTTTAAATTCAATTAGAGATCTTACTCCTGGCTGTGTTTGGTTTTACAGGTGAAACGAAAGTATAGGATTCCTCCTCCGCCAACATATACAGACCGGAGAAGAAACTCATCTTTGTTATTGACAGATGGAAGGCAGAGAATCCCTATGAAGATGGACAAAGATGAGGCCAATGTCATCACAAAGTCTCAGATAGATTTAGAACTAGCAAAGATAAGGTCAATGACAGCACAAGAGGCAGCTGCAGTTGCTGCTCGAGCAGTTGCAGAAGCAGAAGCTGCCATAGCAGAAGCTGAAGAAGCGGCAAAGGAGGCAGAGGCTGCTGAAGCTGATGCAGAGGCAGCACAAGCTTTTGCAGATGCTGCAATGAAGACACTAAATGGAAGAAACACCCCAAAATTGGTAAGTCTTTTATTATCAATTCATCAGTCATTATCAATATGATGGCAAAATCGTGTTTCGTTTTTTGTGTCTTATTTCTCTTCCATGCAATTACAGGACTTGCAGATAATTTAATAAAAAAAATATAGCAAATCACATTATTCCCAAGTCATGAACAATATGACTCATTCTTCTGATTTTATAAGACATGGGAAATATGATTTAGAGGGTGAGATTTGGAGCAACGGTAAAGGTTGCTGCCATGTGATCTAGAGGTCATGGGTTCAAATCCTAGAAACAATCTCTTTACTTGTGGGAGGTAAGGCTACGTTTGCGTACACCTTACCCTCCCCTAATCCCACGTGGTGGAAGCCTTATGCACCAAAACCGCCCTTTTTTTATTGATTTGGTGATAAATTGTCAAATATATAAAGTCATTTTCTTAAGTGCTTTTTCCATTCAAGTTGGTCATCAGGGTTGGGGTTTTAAAATCTTGTCTAGAACTATGCATATGGTAAGATCAGACTTGAGCAGTGTGGCCTGATTTGGGGGATTTGAAATTGCAGAGGCACTCCGTAGAGCTGATGCGAGCTTGATAGGAATGAATTAGAGAGAAGCAAAGGACCAATGCTAAGGACTGACAGCCAGATAGATATTTATCACTTGCTGATCTTGTTTATACTGTACATATTTTGAGGGTCTTTCTCGTTATCAAATAGGTTTTTGCCAAGGTTTTGTACACATTTATAGAATTCTAGTAAATTCTGAAGAGGTGGTGTTTTTAGTGTATATTTGTTGCTGATCGAACATTGTCAATGTACCATTTGTAGAAAGTAAACTTGAATGATCAGTTCAGAATTCTGCCGAGACTGGCAGCTTGATTAGTGTATGCTTACTCTTTCACTGAAATATTTTCTTTTTTAATTTGAAAAGGTTTAAACAAAGTGGCACCCGGTAAATTCTCGTTGGAAACATTTTTAGATAAATATATGAATGAAGCCATGCAGTATCGGCAGGAAAATATGGAACACTTGAAACTAGGTCCGAAAGTGGAAACTGGTTGAATCCATCTTGCTTGAGTGATCATAGAAGCCATAGCATATATTCTCAGATAAATGACGCGCACTCATTGTTTTTTCCCCCCTCTATAAATACGTTTATCCGAAATCAAATACTATAAAGTTGAAGTCAAGTAAAGTTGAACTTGAACCTAAGGGATAGCTCTCCCATCGTAATTATTTCTATCCACAAACTCTCAACCCCACTTGAGGAGAGTCAAGTCTATCACATTCAACAACAGGTTGGTGGTGCACATTCTACCTTTAATCTGGACAAAACCATTGATATACACCCGCAATGCACAAAGCACACAAAGCGAGGTTTAAAATGATCAGATAATCAACGATCATGTCAAGTATTTACATTCTACCCTCTCCCTTATTTCATTCTCCTTTTACAAATTTATAACTAGGTCTACCCTGGATCCTTTTTCATCACTTGGAAAGATACTCATCTTTGATATTAGACTATCAAGATCAAACATAGATGGTATGGATTTTAATCTGAATTGATGTGATTGTAACCACTACAATACTCTATAATTACTAAACATATATTGCAGAAACCAACTACACAAACCACAGGTCAATACAAGATTTTGTCTTTTATAATAACAGGAATAAGTAAACGATAACATTGTTCATAATAAGCAACATGACATAACATACAAGCAGCAAGGAACAAAGCGGAAAACTGAATGTTTTCACTTTGCTCCCCATCTTCCCACTATCTACTAAAATATAAACATAATAGGATTCCATACAAACAACTTCTATATGCGGCCATCCCACAAGCAATCTGCCTGAACCTTCCCACCTTTGACAAGCTTCTCAATTTCTGCAGGGGGGTTTAAACCTAACTTATGGGCTCGTTCCCAGCGAGCTAGTCTGGTCATCCCAATGCATGGTCCATACGCCATGTTCATGTCAAACTGACGCAGCATTTCTTCATGCTCATTGGCATCATCTATTAACAAAGTAAGTGTATAGAACTATATATCAGATAACAACAGCCATTCTAAATCATCATGAAAATCAATCTTCTTTGTCATGCAAAACCAATTCATTTGATCAAGAAAAAACTGAATTCAGCAAAACAAAACGAGCAACAGAGAATCTAGGAAGCACATATCATTATAAAGTACCTTTCCCTTTTCTATAATAATCTAAATAGATAACTGAACATTATGATTTCCATTACACCTTTCAAAGAGATCGGTAGTAAAACATTAACATGTCAGAAACATCCCTATTTTGCCCGTTTCTTTCATTCGAGCATTTCAAATAGGTAGTGCAACGGAGAGTTCTACCTATCAGGACTTATTCAAGTAAGATGGCTTGAGTCTGAAAGCACATCCTGTAGTGAAAGCAAAACTCAACTTGTGACTCCTGAGAGATAGAGCACTGCATAGCATTACCCTTTACAAATATAGCTAAACATCACTGGCAAAGGGTTTCTTCGTTAGATGCAAAATATCAAACTTCAAGTGATGGAAATGTGGCTACAAGGTGAATTCTAGATGAATTTCCTTTCTTTTTTTGTTTATAAAAAGAATAATAATAATAATTAGTAGGAGACTTGATCAGTCCCAAAGAAAGTCATGCTCATCATCATTATATCAATATTATTGTACTATTATGATCCACAATAATATGACTTTCCTTGAACTCCATGAGATTTCCCCCCAATTTTTTCAATATTTCTTTACTCATTTGATTAAGATTTGTGTGACTTCTTTGTTCCTTAAATCTCTAACACATCTCTAGTTTAAAGATATCTAGTTCTTAAGCATACTCGTTAACCCATTACAGAAACAACCCACAAGTTAGAGACTAGAACTATAACCGTCACGAATTACAACAGATATCTTTAAAGGCCATTTTCGTAGTCAATCATCCAATCAAAAATAAATTACGCGGGGAAAAAATCATCTGCAGTTAGATTGAGAAAAGGAACAGTAAAATAAACACAGACGAGAAGCCAAAAGAAATGCCACGATTAACAGGAAAAAAAAAAGCCCTTGAATAGAGGAACATGTCGTTATCGTATCGAACGAGAGCCCATCAATAAAACAAAAACTAGTAAGACTGACTCGACGAACATATGAAGAATGATGTAAGAGAGAAACCTTTGGGGGACGAAGATTGCGTTACGTCGGGAGCAAGAGAGATTGATTTCTTGAAAGATTTGGAGGAGGATTTGTTGGCTTTCCTCTGTCTATAGAAACCCTTCATATTTCCCGACACTGACGCCATATCTCTCAGTCTCTCGCTTGCCCTCGCTTTTCAAATTTTGAAAATCTGTAGGTTGAATGGTTGATCGCATGAATGAGGGCTCAATCTCCCAAATTAAAAAGGTTCCAATTTTTTTTACATAAAAAAAAAAGTCCAAATTTTTCACCCCGTCAAGAAATCAGGAACAGGCCTAGACAAAGTTTGGGCAAAGGAGGATTATTGTAGTTGACGGGCCTCTATGCTTCTAAAAATTGGGGCCATAATTGAGCCCGTTTTAAAATTAACTTAATAATATTGAATTTTATAGGTAAAAATGTAAAAACATTTATGTCCAGTAAAAATTTAATTTTAATTATTTAATTTTATACAAAAATTTTATTTTGTCTCTTAATTTTTCATATTTATTTAAATTATACATTTAATTTTAAATTTTGACAAAATATTCTCTAATGTCAGCATATTAATTTTAATTTTTAAAGAATGATGATGATGGACACAAATACCATTTGAGACAAACAGTGATAGGGTTCAAGAATTAAAAAGATAATTAAGAAATAAAACTAAAATATTGTTTAATGTTAGAGAATCAAAAGTGCAATGATTTTTAATACTCGTTATTATATTTAATATATGATATATTTGCCTAATTTAATTAGATTGAGAAAGTTAATTAATATAATATGTATTTTCCAAAATACCTTAATACTCTTCTTAAATTCTTTCATTCCCTCTCCTCCTTTATTGTTGACGGAGCATCAATATAAGTAAATTAAGAAAAAGATGATCAATATTGTAAATATGTTTTATATTTAGAACCAAAATCAACTCATCAAATATGTCATATACTAAGAACTGAAGAGAGTATTATTCTATTAAAAAAAAATACACATGCACTTCTTGCATTTTATGAAGGGTAAATAAAATAAAATGTTCTCTCCTTAGAGTTTGTTAATATTTTAATGTTGGTCCCTATCATTTAATACTGTAGATTTTGGTACCACAAAGGATAAAATGGTTCAAATATTTTTTGATTTAAAATACAAATTATTAAAAAGATAAAAAAAAAGTTACATAAAAACCCAAATATATTGGGGCTTCTAGAGACTAACCCAAGAATTGCTAGATAGATCACAGGCCGAAGCACCTTACACATCGAAAGTGTTAAACGAATTGGCCCAAAAACATAAGGGCTGAACAGATTCCATCGAATAATCACTCCTGGTACAAACTACACATATATAGACCATCCCTAACTAACCTGCTAGTGGCAGTGCTAAGCCCAACGAATATTTTGGGAAGGGGGGATATAAACCCTATAAAAATACAAAATATGTTCACAGGGCAATTTACAACATTCAATACTTGTTCAACCATATTCTAAACTCCCCCTCAACTTGGGTACTCTATACTCATAAGTCCCCAACTTGCTAAGAATGTATTGATGTTGAGCACCACCCAATGCTTTAGTTAAAATGTCAGCATATTGTTCCTCAAATTTCACATACTCAATTCAATCATCCCAGTCATAAACTTTTCTTTAGGAAGTGACAATCCACTTCGATATGCTTCATTCATTCATGGAAAATAGGATTTGTCACTATGTGAATCACAAACCTACTATCACAAAATACCTTGACCGGCTTCACCTTACTAATGCATAGCTCCTTCATTAAACCAACAATCCAAGTAAACCCCGCAACAACCATTCTAAGTGCTTTGCATTCAGCTTTAGCTGATGAAATAGACACTAAACTTTGCTTTTTCCAATTCCAACAAATGAGAGACCCTCCAAATCTACCAATGAAACCAGTCACTGAACGCCTTGTATCTTCACAACCTACATGATTAGAATCACAGTAACACTCTAGAATAGAAAAGCTTTTGGCTAAAAGGAAAATCCCTCTACCAGGACCATCCTTCGAGTATTTTACTAATCTAAGTGCAACCTTCATATGTGAATCTTTTGGCTCTTGCATGAATTGATTTAGTACCTGCACTGTGAAAGAAATGGCAAGCCTGGTTAAAGTAAGATATAATAATTTACCAATGAGCCTTATGCTATAAGCCCCTCCATCTTCGATGAAGTGATCCTTGTCAGTTTCTTCTGCTGTAAGTTTAAAGTTTTGTTTCATATGTGTTAAAATAGTTTCTGACTCATCCAAACCAACTTGATCTATGAGTTGTGTGGCATACTTCATTTGATTGAGAAGGATTCCATACCTGGATCTTACCACTTTCAACCCAAGGATATATTTCAAAGCATGAAGATTCTTAATTTTAAATTCCTGTTGCAAATATATCTTTGTATCATTAATTCCTTTAACATTACTCCCTTTAATAATAAGATCATCAACATATGCAAGAACAAATATCATACCAAATTCAATTTATTTGTAAAATAAGGCATAATTATGTTTGCTTTGTTTGAAATCACATTTAATTAACTATTGAGCCAATTTCTCATTCCATTGCCTAGAGACTTGCTTCAAACCATAAAGAGATTTCTACAACTTCCATACTTTTTAAGTGATATGTCTTTCTTTCAAAACCTTGAGGAATTGTCATAAAAACCTCCTCATGCAAATCACCTTGAAGGAATGCATTACCAACATCCATTTGATGAATTTCCCAATTATTAACAGCCGCAAGCTTCATCATAGTTCTAATGGTTACTATTTTTACTACCGGGGAAAATGTCTTATAAAAATCTATCTCTTCCTTTTGATTGTAACCTTTAGCAACTAACTGTGCCTTAAACTTATCGACCTTACCATCTGCATTGTACTTAATCTTAAAGACTCATTTGCACCCTATTGGTCTTTTTCCCTTAAGCAAGTTTACTATTTTCCAAGTCTTGTTTGACTCTAAAGCCTTAATTTCATTTTCTATGGCCTCTACCCACCTAGAATCCTTACAAGTCTGAAAATAATTATCAAGTTCTTCTTCTCTATCAATAGAAGAAAGGAAACATTTATATGACAAAGATAGGTCATCAAGAGATATAGCTTGGATGAGATTGACATTGTTACCATTCAATACATCACTAACAGCATCATGGTTCGACAAATATGAAGTAGAGGCAGGCAAATGTTCACATTATAGTCTTTAGTCCAAATCGGGACTTGTCTATTTCTAGTATATCTAAGGTAGGATTGCTGTCGCAAATTGACATTAGAATCCTCTTGGTTTTGATCCATTTGTTGTGAATTATCAGGCTCTACATTATACCTTTAATTATTGTCCTGATTGTGATTGATTCTGGTCATGTTGTTGGAGGATGAAGGTAAATCCTGGACTGTGTCAAAATAATCAGATTTACCATGACATTTCTACTTCCTGACTCTCCCTTGATTTAGAATCATCACAATATTTAAAAGGAAATCTATCCTCCATGAATGTAACATGTCTAGAGACTATAAGAGTCTTACTCTTAATGTTGTATAGGAGATACCCCTTTTTGAGTGCTTGGATACCCAAGACAAACACATGCTTATGCTCTGTTTTGAAATTTATCTTGTAAATTTAAACTCATGGCATCCAAACACCCTAAGATGGCTAGAAGAAGGTGCTCTCCTATACAACATTTGATGAGGTTTCATGTAGGACAACTTTCTTGATGGTTTTCTATTTATCAAATAAGCAACGGTTCTAATCGCTTCCCCCCAAAATTTAATTGGTAAGCCAACATTATTCATGATGCTTCTAGCAACATTCAACAAATGTCCATGTTTCCTTTCAACTAGGAAAAGACTTACGATGAACGACTTCCATATCATCAAGGAACTCTGCCATTTCTCTATTTACAAATTCTGCCCCATTATTAGTGCACAACGTCTTAATCCTAACAAAAAATTGAGTCAAAGCATAACGAATAAATGTTTCACAAACTTAGGTGTTTCATATTAATGCATAAGAAAAACCGAAGTTGCTATAGAGAAATCATTAACTATAGTAAAAAAATATCTATATTGCTGATGCATAGGTGTCCTATATGGGCCCCATACATCAGCATGCAAAAGATTAAAACAAGATTTAGATTCATAAGAGCTAGGAGAGAAAGGCAAAAGAGAGTGCTTGCTTTGAATGCATATCTCACATGTATCATTGTTTTTTATGGAATTAGAAATCTTTACATCATTCAAATGTCTCAACATTTCCAAAGGGGCATCTCCTAATCTAGAGTGCCAAAGAGAATCATTCAAATTGTGTGCATGGTCAAGTTTATGGCCAGATTTCAGTACATCAAAGTTACTAAATTTCAACATATCACAATCAGAAATTCGCTTGATCAAATATAAACCTCTAGAGAGTATACCAATTCTTCAATACTTATTCAACCATATTCGACATAAAGAACCCAACAACAAAAAAGGGGTTAAGAGGTAATTTTGCCCTGAAATTTTTTGGGGGAGCAATTTTGCCCCAGACGTATTAAAAATAAAATAATTTTGTCTTAGTCATTATCTTAGTTAATTTTGACCATTAGTTAATCGAGTATACTGAGTTGACAGTTCACTTGTCATCCACATCATTTTGTTAAGGTATAAATTTGCTCCGGAAGTCCATATGTTATCTATTTCATTTTTTTTCAAAGTTAGATTTTAAATTTTTGAGGCAAATCTACACCTTAATAAAAATGACGTGGATGATATGTAGATTGCCAGCTCAATATATTTGATTAACTAATAGTCAAAATTAATTACGATAACGGCAAGAGAAAAATTGCACCATTTTTAATACTTTTGGGGCAAAAAAAACTTTCAGGACAAAATTAACCTTTAACCCATAAAACAAACAGCAACGAGTTGAAGATGTGAGAGTCATGCACAGTGCTGCATTTAACCTCCACACTAGGTTTAACAACTAGAGATTGAAGGACGGTTGAATCTTCGCTCCAAGAGAACGAATCAGAAAGCAATCGAAGGGCCCCAAAAAAGAGGAGAGGTATTTTGGAATACCTCATTTGTATTTGAAGCAGATCATCAGTGTGTGCCAGTTCGAACTCGTAACTTGACAGGTAAGAGCAACATGCCCTAACCAGCAAATCCCAAGTCGAATGGCGTCCAAGGTTTAAATGAAACGACTAAACATATAAACAGTAATTATACAATAATATAATATTTAAATTTTATACAAGATAATGGCTGTATTTGTTTTATAATCTAATAAAATTAGAATATACAATGGGCAGCATATGACTATTTAATATTTCTAAAACATTATTTTTTTTTTTGAGAAAGTTTGTAGTTGTAACAATGACTTGCTCATAATGCAAATATGAGGCATAACTTTATCTTGCAATCTCCTTTAAACTGTATGGTTTTATCCACTTCAGTGTGCTCTTCCTTTTCTTTACCTCATAACTTTTTTTTTTTTTAGGTGACAAATACAGCGTTATATTTACTTTGTTTAAAAATGATTGAAAGGATGCGTTAAGGAAAGATGGGCATCAGTGGTGGAGGAATCAAAATGGAACCAATTTCTAAATATACAGGGAGGGGATTGGATCCTTTGGAATTTTTCACATGAAGCGGACAAGCGGTCCACCAGGAAAATCAAATGGGCTACTCTTTTCGGCTACATTTGGTGGGATATTTGGACTACCAGATGCAAACTATTTAGGGTCGAGGATGCAGTATTGAATATAAGTATTATGAACTCAATTTTAATGAAAGCATGTTGGGACCAAAATCTTCTAGAGGGATGCAGATTTTATGAAGGTAACTCGGTCAGAGTACATGAGCGATAGCTGCAAGGAGATGACGTGGTCCAAGTTCAAGTGGATGGATCAGTACTCAATGACAAAAGCAGTGGATGTGAAGGTGTGATCTGGGGCACGGGACACACATGAATACTTGGTTTTACTTGCAATCTTACAAGTGTCCCGCCTGCGATTGCAAAAGTGATTGGAATACTTCAAGGGCTACAACTATATTGGAATAAGGGATACAGGAGGGTCATTCTTAACACTGATTGCTATGAAGGCATAAACCTAATCACTAGGGGATGCAGCACCCAACATCCATTTCGAAATATTGTGGAGGATGTTAGAATCATCCCATGCAGCCAATGACAGGTTCAGATTCAATACAACCCCCTGGAGGAGATCATGATGGCAAATAAACTTATTAGGATGTCTCATTCATTATTGGAAACTTTTTGTATTTTTGATCAACCACCAGACACTACGTCAGCTGAGGAGATCACCATGCCGGGTCAAACCTTATAATGTATGTAATGCTCTTTTGAGCTAATGATTTCCAGTTTCAAGTAAAAAAAAAAAAGATTGAAAGGAAAAAGAAAACAGAATAAGAAAACGCATATCCACCAACTCTTCACAAGAGATACATAATGCTGAATTATTAACTCTTCAAGCCCCCTATGTTGCTAAATCCCAGTGAAAAATCACGTTTTGATATTTTAATTGTACAAAATTACAATGTACCAATCAGATATTTTATGCCAAAACATACAATATACCTGCAGTTAAAAATATGACCCTTGTTTCTGCTAGCTAACGGAAGAAAACAACAACGAAAGAAATGGGATATAACTTATGAATACACACTTTACTATCTACTTGTAACACCAAAATAAATAGTAAAATTTTTTATAACTAAACAAGTTTTAGTCTTTTTTCTTGCCTTCTGATTTTACATAATCAGGTATACAAGATGACCAATAAACTGGCAACAAAGTGCAAGCAGCTTGTAACAGAAGTCCAAGGGGAAGTCTTGAGAAGTCACTTGCTGTTACCTTAATGAAAGATGCGAGGGCAACGCCAAGGTATCCACTCACTATTAGTGAGAGGGCGACGGCAGACATGAGGAACGCCATTAAAGATCCCTCACAGCCTGGTGGACAGAGCTGTGCTACTAAGATCATGAATGGCAGAATCTTGAAGAAGAATAAAACCTCCAAGAGTCCTGAGAATATTATGATGTAGAGCGAGTCACTCACACCCAGTTGCCGATAAAATCCTCGTACAAACAAGAAATCGGAAAACATGAAGATCGCCATTGTAACTTGAATGGCTGATATGATTTTCCTTGGGGGGATTGATTTCAGACGTTTGTTATAAATGATGCCCCATAAAAGCATCGCCACCTGGCCAAAAACCTTGGATATACCCAGCACGGATGAGTGAATTTTCAAATATTCTGTCTGGTAAAAAAACATGGTGCCTGTAAGTGCAGGAATGATGGCATAAGATGCTGCAAACCATGATATTGAGAATGCAATCTCGGGTTTTCTCAATGCAACTGATAATTCCGAGAGTTGTTTCTTTATCCCAACGGATGGACTCTTGGGAAGCTCAAGAGAGCTCTCACGAACAGAAATGGTTAGAAATAATTGGAGAGCAAGAAGAAGGCCAAAAAACATGAACAAAGATTTTGAATCGATCTGGCCGATCGCGATGCCTCCGAGAAGGTTTCCGAGGACTCCTCCTACAGAGGAAGCTATCCAAACAAAGGACTGGAGACTGCCCGAGGACTTAGTTGAGGATTGTGGCTTTTTACTCATCTCTGCCACAATTGCATCATTTGCTACCTCGGCAATAGATGCACCAAGGTTACTGAGGAGGAGGAATAGGGAGAAAGTGAGAATTGTCATGCTTGGAGGTGAAATTGCTATGGCTAGCCATGACACTGCCTGCAAGAAAGCTGCAAATCATATATGAGAAAATCTTTTAGACAATAGTTATAACGATTGTAGAAATATGAAATATAATGATATTAAGAAAACCCAAAATAACATTCAGTTCTCAATTGTAGTTTTCCATAAACTTCTTGGACAAGCTTTTTACTGATGAAATATGCTGCTCCTTCCTGACATGGGGGAGGAGAATTTTGAAATGGTACATTGATAAAGTGATTACTAGATTACTAAGAATTTGATCCTCTAAGCAAACAATCCTATTCTCCTTGCAATGAAATTAAAGAGAAAAAGAATAAAGAAGCTTCAGAAACTTCACAAGTCAGGAATCCAGCACCATGAACCTTTAAATTTTCTAGAACTTAAGTGGCTAAAGTAGAAGTCGATTCCACTTCTTTCTCTTTAAGGTAAAAAGGCAATTGAGAGAATGAAGAGAGAAAAAATTAAAAAGAGAAAATGACCAACTAAAATGTATAATATCAAGAGATACAATGAGGGTACGTATAACACTAACCACACAACCTCTATTTTTTACTAATAACATGACCTCTCAAAGACACTTGTACCCTTTATCTTGGGTGTGCAGCAAATAACTATTCTTAACCTTCAAGACTTTCTCAAATGCTAAGTGCTTCTTAAAAATGACTATCAAAATCCAGGAATGACACAGTGGGTGCCAAACAAGAAGATTTCCTCAAAGTTGCTCTTTCTCAGTGAGATGTTCAATGGAGTGTCAATACAAAATAAAATGTTAGTACTTAGTAAATACAAAATTAGAGAAGAGATGGCATAGCTAAAAAATAAACTGGGTTTTGAGCTGAAGGAGGACAAAAAGAACAATTGCATGAAATTTTTTCCATGTTGAAGTTGACCTTGACATGAATAAAAAATCGGACAAAAGTTATATAAAAAGCAGCTGAAATACAGTAATTCTTAAGCCTTAACCCTTTAGGAGTTCAATCTAGAGATACAAATTGGAATGCAGCTATGTAGGGACCTATACTTAAACAACACAAAACTGGATTTTTTTTTTTTTTTGGTTGGGTTAGAATGTGCTTCTGTTGCCAACACCATATTTTCTTCCTTTATCACCCATGTTCTTTATGATGCGTTTCATGGTTTAAAATGGAACATAACGGAAAGATCATTAATGGAATACAACGGAACGGAATGGAATGAGTGGAATGGAGTGAAATGTTCCATTGTTTGGGAGTTTTGAGGGAGGGAATGGTCCCATGTGACCATTGTTTGGGAGTTATTATAACACCATATTTTCTTCCTTTTTTGCCCATGTCCTTTATGGTGCGTTTTGGGGTTTGAAATGGAACATAACGAACCGGTCATTAATGGAATGGAACAAAACGGAAGGAATGGAGCAGAATGTTCCATTTTTTGGGAGTTTTATGAGGTGGTCGCATATGGCCATTGTTTGGCAGTTATTATTAAATGAATGGAAACAAATGAATTATAACATTTTTCTACCAACATTACCAAGTAAATTTAGAGAAAAGAGAGAAATGTTTTTTATTATTTTATCTTTCTCATAACACATGACAACTTGGTAAGAATCTCCTCCTCTAACAACAACATCAATAAAGAAACAAAATAAATTGATTTGATGGAGAAAGACAAAACAGATTCATGCCACCCTCAAAATAGAGAAACAATATAAATTTGATAACACATATATCAATATATTGCTGCATAGCACATATGCAATAAGAGAAAATATACCTAATGCAGTAGAAGACTATGCAAGAGAGACTAGACAAGAGGAATAAGCACACTATATAGCAGGAGAATGAAAATAACGAGCAGGGAAAATTTTGCTACGGGGTAAGACAAAGTACATCTATCCTTCCCTAGACCCTATCTAGTGGAAGCTTTGTGGGTCGCCCCATTCAATCCTTGAATCACTAATTTGGGAAGCAAAAAAATTTAGTTTTGCTTGTGTAAGAATAGCTTGAAAGGTCACTTCTTGCACTCACCTTAAAAAAAAAACTTACAAATTACAAATAATGTACCAAGCCTTCAAGCAATCCCACTCCACTCCATTCCCCCTAAAAGAAAGCTTCCAAACATAGTGCTATGCCCACACTGTCTATGATGACCTCTACACCAAGGAAAGTTTAAAGTTTGGTCGAGAGCCATGAAGCACTAGAGGATTATGTGTTGGAACTTGAATCATAGGAATCATGAATATATAAATTATCTAATCCACCATTCACGCAAAAGTTTTCAAGTTAAATCTGCATCGTATAAGATTAAACTTAATGGTATTACAAAACAAACATAGTAGTATCACGGAAGTCATTATCAGAAAACTTGCAAACTTTAACACCGGAGATCAAATAAGAGTCAGTAAAAGCAGAAAATAAAGGTATAGATTCCGGAATCTCAAATCTGCTTTATATTATTTTTCTCTATGCCTCTCTAAAACAACCCAAAGCAAGGCATTCGGAAGGCGTCTCAGTGAATTATGAAAAAAACATAGCATCTATCTAAGAATTTACATTTATGCGTAAACAAAATAGACAAACACAAAGTATCTTCACCACTTCGCATTCAGTCAACAACATATTACGAATCATCGGAAAAATTACCCAAAAAAGAAGAGTTTCTTCGATCAAATCAGAAATGAATTACCTCCGAGGGCGATATAGGGAACTCGATGCTGGCCGGAGATATACACAGCATCGGAAACGAGGCCATAAATAGGTTTTCCAACCATGGGAAGATTCGCCGAATTCTGAAGAACCTGAAGAGTAGAAGGATCCACATTGAGGCCATCCTTGAGGAAGAAGTTCACAATGAGCCATGGGAAGCACCTAAATCCCTGAACCCAAAAGCCCATAGCCAGAAGCTTCCCGATCGGATTTCCACCACCTTTTGTAGTGGTAGTGCCCGAAGAGACCATTATACTCCGATTTCTGAGAAATAATTGACGCGAAGTTTTGAAAATCAGAGAGGAAAATGATTTGAACTTGACGCGAGAGTGTTTGATTTCTGCGTGAAGAAGTAAAGGGTATTATTATTAGTTATGGCCGCTCGTCGTGTTTCTTCCAAAGAAGAAGACGACGTTGATAAAGCGACAGTTGTGCGTTAGGTGACACGTATGATTGTAAAAAAGGAAACTATTCCTGTATGACACGTGCTTCCCACTGGGCCCTAGTGACTTTCTTTATATTTTTTTTATTTAAATTGTAATCTTTGGAATCCCGGCCGACCCCAAGGATAAAAAGAAGCCTCGTAAGCTTTTTCTACTTTTTTTTTTTGGTATGAACAACCCTTTTACTAGAGGTGGTAATATGGGTTGGGATCATGGGCCGAACCCATCCAACCCGATAAAATGGGCGGTTTGAGTTCTATAAAACTGGGATCATATTGATGCGGTCCTTTTTGGCCCAAACCCATATGGTCCCAACCTGTCACGGGTTGGACCACCGGGTTGGCGGGTTGGCCCATATTGTTTTTTAATTAAGAGGAAAAAGGAAAAATCATTAGCCAATAGTTTAAATCTCCAAAACCGTAACTCCAAAGTCCAACCCATTTCTCCTCAATCCCTACTCTCCTCAGCGTGTTTTAAATTGAAACACCTTTAATATTAACTAATTATTTATTATTGTTAAGTTATACTGACGACTTGTGGATTTATATTTATTTTGTTGTGTATGGACCTATGATGAATATTTAATTTGTAATGTATTTTAATTTTGTTATGTTTAAGTGTGTAGAGAAAACAATCTTATTGTATATATAAAAAAACAATCTTAGTATATTGTTAAAAAAAAATTTGAAAAAAAAATATGGGTTGGCCCGCCCAACTCGCCAGTCCAGCGGTTTGGGTTTTGCCAACCCATATTGATGCGGTCCTTTTGGGACCGAACCCATATGGTCCCAACCTGTGGCGGGTTGGCCCGAACCCACTGGGCCGGACCATATTACCACCTCTACCTTTTACGCAATTTAATTAGCTCAAGAAACTTTAATTAGGCAACATGTAATGTTTTAAAATATTTTATTCATCTTCTTTAATTCCCTTATTATAATATATCTTCTGTTTGATTATTGTTCATATTTCTCTGTTGGAGAACATTAATAAAGATAAATTAGAAAAAGATTAATGAGTATAAAAATATATATTATATTTAAAATTAAGATCAATTCTTTAAATACTCATTTTGAGCCTATTTATAAGAGATAGATAACTGAATTAGGCAACATGTAATGTTTTAAAAATTAAAACATTCTATTCATCTTCTTTAATTCTCTCATTATAATATATCTTCTCTTTGATTATTGTTCATATTTCTCTGTTGGAAAACATTAATAAAGATAAATTAGAAAAATATTAATGACTATAAAATATATATATTATATTTAGAACTAAGATCAACTCTTTAAATACTCTTTTTGAGCCTATTTATAAGAGATAGATAATTGAATTATGTGGTTTAAAAAAAACCGTTAAAATTAGTTAAAAATAATAAATACTCCCTCTGGTCCTAATTATAGGACAACATTTGGGAGTTGATTTTGGTCCTAATTATAAGACAAAATTTTAATTTTTGTCAATTTGTTCCCAAAATACCCCCATTGCTTTAGATAATGGTTGGATTGCCTCATGGTAGACTCATGTAGTATTCCTAAATCACCCCAATTAAATAAGGGCATTTTTTAAAAATAAATAAAATTAACTAATTTAACTACTATCCTTAACTTCTCCAAAGTTAGGTAAATATGTCCTATAATTAAGACCGGAGAGAGTATGTCTTAAAATAAAATTTTTCTAAGTATGCCTATATTTCTAAAAGGATAAGGAAGAGAGAGAAATAAAATAAATATAAGTAATACTAATCTTTTAATTAATATAATATATTTAATTAATGAGGAGTGAAATAAAAAATTTTCATTAAATGTTCAGATAATTGTTTTCAGACACTTATTAAGAAAACAATATAATTTAAATTTTGAGTTTTTATAAAAAAGATAAAAAAAGAGTATACCTTATAGCAAGGAGAGAAGGAAGTAATTTTTTTTTTTTGAATAAAGTACTGGAATTCATTAATCCAACATAAGATTAATACATCAGGCTCCTCAAAGAGGAAAAACTAAGAACTAGTTCTCAACCACCGCTTGCCAAAAGAACAGGTGGTGGTTGATCAAAGATAACAAAAAGCTCAACACTATTATGAGCTAACTTAGTTAAAAAGTCTGCTTAAACGTTCTGCTCTCTAGATATATGGTTAATAAGGACACACTACTCTCTGGACAACCATAATCTATCCTCATCAATGACCTCCCTAAAAGGGTGCCTCTCATCACATCCCCTAGTAAGTAATTTAACTGCCTCAATACAATCGGTAAGAAGAATGATATTCATTAAATTCTTATGCCAGCAGATCTGAAGACCCTGGATAATTACAATAATTTCTTCAATGGCCGGTAGAACTTGCTTAAGTTTACACATATATTCATTTAATATAGAACCGGTATGTGCCAGTTTTTTTATTTTTTATTTTATAAGTGGATCTTTGTTAATCATGCCATACGAGTGTTCGACACAGATTAAAAAGAAGCCTTCTTTATGCTTTAAAGTGTGGTAAGCTTTTTCTACTTTTTTTTTTTTTTTAAATTTTTATTTTGAGCTGGTGGAATGTGCCAGGTAGATGAAAGAATACTCTCTGATTTTAAATAAAGACTCTTCTTTTTTTATATACAAAATAATTAAAGACCCTGAGTAAAGAGTGATAATTATTTTTATTTAGCCCTTGACATCATTTTTCAATTGCATATGGTGCTGGATGCAATAAGCACCAATGGCAACCGAACACTATTTAGGCACACCTAAAAAACCTAACATTTTCTTTCTTTCTTTCTTTTTTTGTGCCACAGAGAGTTAAATTAATAGAAGATGACAGAAGGAGATATATTGCTAACGGCCTGAACGCCTTGAGTACATTATTTATGTATTTATAGAAAGGTAACAGATGCTAAACGTGCGCCTGTGTGATCCACAATAATAGGATCACAGTAACTAAATGCTAGATACACGATAAGATGCTATATATTCGCTAGCTAAAATCTGTTAAGACTTATTTAACTGATAGATAGGTGAGGTCCTTGGGCTTTATCGGTAGTGGGCCCAGTTTAGGTTTTTGGGTTGAGTCTTAACATCCCCCTTCAAACTTGGGTCTGGTGATCTTACAAGCCTAAGTTTGTGAACAAAAGCCCAAAACTTGGAGTGTGAGAGTGCCTTGGTGAACATGTCAGCCACTTGCTCCGATGAAGGCAAGTATTTCATGATCAATTTTTGGCTGAGGACACGGTCACGCACAAAGTGAGCGTCAAGCTCGATGTGCATCGATCGAGCGTGGAAGACGGGGTTTGACGCCAGCGCAGCAGCACTGAGATTGTCACATCAGGCGACGGGCGGCTGTCAAAGGTGAAGCCCAAGCTCACCGATGACAGACTGGATTCAGGCGAGTTCAGCTGCAAGGTTTCCCAATGACCGATATTCGGACTCGGCACTGGATAGGGCCACTACCAGTTGCTTTTTCGCCGACCAAGAGATGAGTGAATCACCAAAGTAGACACAATACCCTTCGATTGACCGGCAATCGTCAGGGCACACTACCCAATCTGCATCCGAAAAGCCATGGAGGGCTAAATGAGTTGTTGGCTTGATGTGAAGTGTCAAGGTCGTGGTTCCTCTTAGGTATCTGAAGATCCGCTTCACCGCCTTCCAATGAACATTCGTTGGATCCGAGGAACTGACTCAATTCGTTAACAGCGAACATAATGTCAGGTTTTGTATTAACAAGGTATTGTAAACCCCCAATTGCTGGTCTAAAGATTGTAGGATTTTTCATAGGTTCTCCATCTTTTTTAGAGTAATGTTTGTTGATTACCATAGGTGTAGGTACTGGAGAGGATCTGTCCATTTTGAAACGCTCAAGTAGGTTAAGAATGTACTGCTTTTGTTTTAAATATACTCCTGTTGCGTCTCGATAGGCTTCCACACCAAAGAACTGACGTAGTTGCCCAAGGTCTTTTAGTGAAAAATGCGAATTTAACTGCCGTATGAATGTCTATAATGCTTTACTTGAGCTTCCTGTTATAATAATGTCATCCACGTATATTAGCACGAAAATAACGAACACTTTGTTCTTGATGAAGAAGAGTGTTGTGTCACATTTTGAACTGACGAAACCCCAGCTTAGGAGAGTTGTTCTTAGCTTGTCAAACCATGCTCGAAGAGCTTGTCGTAACCTATAGAGTGCCTTCTATATGAGACATACGTGGCTGGGAAATTTAGTAGAGGCAAACCCTTCTGGTTGTCTCATGAGGACATGTTCCTGGAGATCACCGTTGAGGAAAGTGTTGTTAATGTCAACCTGTCTAAGTTGCCACCCAAATGTAACAGCCAGAGTAAGCACAAAACGTAGTGTAGCAGCCTTTAGAACATGACTAAAGGTCTTCTAAAAATCAACTTCGCCGACTTGTTGAAACCCCTTTGCCATTAGTCTTGCCTTTAGTTTGAAATTGGTGCTATCTGTTGTAGGTTTAAGCTTAAAAACCCATTTGTAATCTACTATTTTCCGCTGCCCAGAATTCGGAACTAATTTCCATGTCTTTTTTTTATTAATCCTTTATACTCATTAAGCATAGCTTCTCTCCATACAGGATGTTGCAGTGCTTCCTTCACAGTCTGGGGTTCTTTTAATGGCGTTGGTGTACTGGAGACTGTTCCAATGAAAGGTACTTTGGGTTTATAGATGCCGGATTTGCTGCGAGTGGCCACTTGGTGTAATGGTTGACTAATTTGTGGTTTGGTAAGAGTGACGGGTGTAGGAGAGTCATTTAAATTTGAGGTTTCTTGTTGGGTAGAGGTTGGTGAGCGTGGTGGAACTGTGTTTGATGTGGAGCTGGTTTGTACAGGGTTGGTGGTGGCACTAGCTGGTTCGAGAGAATTGTGGCTAGCAAAGGATGTGGGTTCAGGTTGGATGGATCCGGAACAGGTTTGGTGGGGCTGTATGTGTTGGAAAGGCTCAAAAAATGTAGCTGGCTGAATACTATCTTCTGGTACATTTCTCTTATTTAAAAATCCTGTAGACCATGGAAAATCTGATTCGTTAAAAATCACATGCCTAGAGATATAGATTTTACCTGTGGAGTTTAGGCACTTATAACCCTTGTGAGCATTGCTATAGCCTAGGAAGACACACTTGGTAGTTTTGAATTGTAGCTTATTGTCATTGTAAGGTCGTAAGCACGGGTAGCAAGCTGTCCCAAAGATTCTTAGAGCATTGTAATCTGGTCGTTTTCCCAATAGTTTGAAATAGGGAGAAACGCCATTAAGCACACCTGTAGGTAACCTGTTGATTAATTCTACAACGGTGTGGAAAGCTTCCCACCAATAAAAAAGTGGCATTTTTGCTTGAGCAAGCATTGTAAGCCTTGTCTCTACGATATGTCTATGCTTCCTCTCAGCTCTGTCGTTTTGTGCCGAGGTGTGAGGACATGAATGCCTGAACTGTATGCCCGAGTCACTTAGGGTCTTAATGAAACTTCTGTATTCGCCTCCCCAGTCACTTTGAATAATCTTAATCTTATTATCAAATTGATTTTCAACAAGCTTTTTGAAATTTAGGAAGGTAGGCAACGCTTCATCCTTAGTTTCAGAGGATATATCCAAGAGTAGCGGCTATAATAATATAAAAAAAATACATAGTAACGAAATCCATTTAATGAAGAGAGTGGAGAGGGCCCCCATAAGTCAGTGTGTATTAGTTCAAGAGGTTTAGATGCATGTGAGCTAGAAGTTTTGAAAGGTAGAGAATGAGATTTGCCTAATTTGCATGACTCACAAAACAGGGCTTTATTATTATTGTTGGAAACTTTCAAATTACAACTGCTTATTATTTGATTGAGTACTCGATCATTTGGGTGACTGAGGCTACAATGCTATGAAATTTTACTAAAAACACTCTTATTTGCTTCTTGTCTTTTAGATTTATCAGCAACATAAACAAGAATAGCATCACTACTTGAAGGTTGCTCGCAAACTCAAAACATGCCACCACTACTTGGATTTCCCATGAGTAATGTCTCCCATGTTTCTTGAGACTTAATAGAAACACCATTAGTATTAAAAATTACGTCCGCCTTGTTATCACGGGCGACCTTATAAACACTTCACAGATTTTTCTTAATTTCAGGAGTAAATAGAGCCTCCCTGAGTTTTATTTGTTTATTTGGAATGTTTGCAACTGTAGAGGAACCTGTTTTTAGAACACTTATCTTATGCCCATCACCAACAGTAATGTTAACCTTACCATTTATATCCATTGAATTGTCAAGTTTGCTTGCATCATTTGTGACATGGCTGGTTGCTCTGCTGTCTAGGTACCACGTGTCATCAGAGATTGTTTCAGGTGTAGCCCAATATGCACTGTCTAGTTCAAAGTTGTTGGATTCTGAGTTTTTCTTTTCTCCTGAGTAATGCTTCCTGGGTGAAGGCACAAAGGTCCGGTCATATCGATAAAAACAAGTTTGTGCCGTGTGTCCATACCTTTTGCATAGTTGGCATCTTGGACGCTCCTCATCTTCACTATCATTATTGTAGGTTCGGCCTCCACAAGACCTATTTCCACGACCACGCCTACCTCTATTTGTTTGGCCTCCTCTCCAAGTTGCTCTTGAGTTTGAGTTACTTCCTAATCGTGCAACGTTGACAAGATTGTTGCTAATGGACAATTGGTTGAGCTGGCTCAATTGTTCCAACCTTGCTTCAAATGTAAATAGGGCAGTTTGGAGGTCAATCCAGGTAAGAGATGTCGCCTGGTGAGAGAGTTGAACAACCACTGGGTTGTATTCTCCATCAAGGCCTGCAAGTGCTTGAATTATGAGATCCGAAAGAGGAATTGGGCTTCCTGCAAGAGTAAGTTGTTCTGTTAAACTTTTGATTTTTGCTAAGTAGTCACTCATCTTCAGTGCACCCTTCCTGGTGTGTTGGAGTTCTGATCGCAACATTAATAAGCGTGACTTATTTTATGCACCTGCTAGGTGCTTGGTGGCTACCCACAGTCCAGCGGCGGTGGATACGGTTGTCATTTTGAAGGAGACTTCTAGTGTCATTGTATTAAGTAGCCATCCAAACAGAAGTTGATCAGCAGCTTCCCAGTCTTCAAATTCTGGATTGATTTTGGTTTGGTCTTTTTCTTTGATAAATTGAGGAGGACAAGGCTTGGTGCCATTTAGAAATCCTTCAAGTTTGTACCCTTTAATAATGGGTAGGACATGGGTAAGCCAGACTGAGCAGTTGGTTTTATCCAGCTTGACAGAACAAACCTTTCAGACTGAGTAGTTGGTTTTGTCCAGCTTGACAGAACAAACCAAGGTGGGAAAATTATTTTTCTCCAAAACTTCGGTCAGTAGTTAGAGCCAGGAATACGGGCTGGCCCTTCACGGGCTCGGGCCTAAACGGGTCGGCCCGCTTAGACCCATTTATTAAAAAGTATAATATTTTTTAGGCCCTCGGCCCTACAGGGCTGGTCCTTCATGGGGTCGGGCCTAAACGGGCTTAAACTCATTTTAATTCAAAAAAATTTCTTTTTCAAATTTTACAATTTATTTATTATTTTGCTTTAAATTGAGATACATTATTTTTAAAAATCATAAATTTTTAGTTAAAATAATCATCTAATGTCCCAAGTAGTCTATTTTTTAAGGTTTAAATTAATAAATCATTGTAGAAAATAAAATAAATCAGACCAATTAATAAGTGTTTGCCTGTTATTAATACTTTATTAGGTATTTAGGTGTCTCTCATATTGATACTTTAATATAATGATATTATATTTATTAATTTATTTTAAAAAAATATTAAACGGGTCTAAAAGGGCCGGCCCTCAGGGCTGTAGGGCCAGCCCTACAGGACCGGTCCTTTTAGGCCCGCTTCTCTTTTTAGCCTCTAAATCATAAGCTCGGCCCTTGAAGGGCTCGGGCCTAAACGGGCCGGCTCGACAGGCT
This sequence comes from Inga leiocalycina, assembly GCA_963242795.1. Taxonomy (NCBI): domain Eukaryota; kingdom Viridiplantae; phylum Streptophyta; class Magnoliopsida; order Fabales; family Fabaceae; genus Inga; species Inga leiocalycina. Next base: position 65,344,902 of record OY725323.1, on the reverse strand, counting down.
CAGCCCGAATTCCCGGCTCTATCAGTAGTGATGCTGAGGTTTGATGGCCAGTAGCAGAACTTTGTTCATCATTTGAAGTTGACATGGCGGTTTGCCTTTGAATAGCTCGGATACCAAGTTAAATTAATAGAAGATGACAGAAGGAGATATATTGCTAACGGCCTGAATGCCTTGAGTACATTATTTATGTATTTATAGAAAGGTAACAGATGCTAAACGTGCACCTGTGTGATTCACAATAATAGGATCACAATAACTAAATGCTAGATACACGATAAGATGCTATATATTCACTTGGCTAAAATCTGTTAAGACTTATTCAACTGATAGATAGGTGAGGTCCTTGGGCTTTATCAGTAGTGGGCCCAGTTTAGGTTTTTGGGTTGAGTCTTAACACAGAGCGAGAATTTCATTACCATATATCAACGTAACAGGAGTACAAGCAGTAACATTATACATCAGGGCCAAAATAACAGCTATTTACAACAAAAGAAACTAATCCGGTGCCCTTAAGCTGTCTTCTATGTCCTTCACCATCAGTTCCTACAATCTCTTCGGTGGTCTCAAGACCTAGTCCAACGGGGGCAAGACCCTCCTAGTGAAACTTTAGCAACCTAGTCGGCTACTAAGTTCGTTTTCCTAAAAATCCACATATAAGAATGGTTTTCTATTAAGTTCCTTGAAAATTGAATACTTTCAAGGATGTTGGTACAACTCCAATCATTTAAACTAGAAGCATTATCTAAACTTTTTATTAGTATTTGACTGTCAGATTCAAACACAACATCAGCAAGCTGGTTATCTCCGGCATATAGCACAGCATCCAAAAACGTTGTTCCTTCTGCTATTAAGACAGAGTTAGCATTCACAATTTGCCCATCTAGTAACCAGTCATTTGAGTCCCTACCACAAATACCACTACTGCTTTGTTTTCCAATTTTGAGAAGGCACAATCTGTATTAATTTTAATACTATTACCTTGCGGAAGTTTTCAAGACATCTGCTTGACTTTTACTGACTCCCTTGGCAAAACCTAACATTTTCAATATTTTTTAATTGTAACCTAGCATATGTTGGTGCCCCCATGCAAGCATTTGATATGTCAGGTCACGGAACATTGCCTCACTTGGTAAAAACAATTCCTAAATTTTTTATACACATATCCATAGTTAAGAAAACCTTTAATATTTATAAAATTAAAACGAATAGCATCAACTCAAGATCTAAACAAAAACAATAAAAAACTGAAAGTTGTACTGCCTGTTGCCAGAAACAGTATAATTAAAATGAACTGAGGTAATAATACTTAAATATGAGGCCGGTTAGAGGAGAAAAAATTTAGGGAAAATGATAGAAAAAGAGCTTTAAAATTATAAGATCCCAAATCAAGTTAGTTACTAAGAGTTGATAAGGAAATATAGAGACTTAATAAGCAATTCATAACTCATTTTTTGAGAAATACTACCTTGATTTGGAATTTTGTAAATTCAAAATTCCTTTTCTTTCATTTTCCCAAAAAATTACCCATGCTTTTAGAATGCCTTAAATAACGTAAGAGAGATTTCACTGCCACAAATAAGTGATATTTGACATGCAAGCAAATACTTACAGCACCAGATCTTTAAATATTTTAAAACATATTTGCATGTCAATTTTTGTCGCCATTTTCTTCATTATTTTTGTTCTTATCACTAAAAAAAAAACATGAAATTTTCAACGGAATTTGTCATGAAAATAATTTAGATCGAAATCCATCGGAAATTCCCTATGAAAAGTTTTCGACGGAATTTTTTCTATGGTGAATTAGCCACAGAATATTATTCCGTCTTTTACTATGGAAATTCCATCAGAATAATTCCGTCACAACTTTTCATAGGGAATTTAATATTCAGTCTGAAATTGCTAGGGAATTTCTGACAGAATTGAATTCCGTCGGAAATTTGTTTGTCAAGCTTTTATTACCGACGGAATTCATTCCGTCAGAAATTCTATCGGAAACTCTAAATTCCATAGGAAATTCAGTATTTTTTGTAGTGTATCAATGAAAACATCACAAGAGTAGATATTAGTTTGTTTCCTGGTTCTTTGTCCTCCCCTCCCTTCTTCCTCTTCTTCTACCTCTTCTTAACTGGACCCTCATCTCATGATTGTCCGGTTTTTCAAAACTCGCTCCGGTTTCTGACTCAATAACGTTTTCTGACTTAAATGCTGATTCTTGCCGGTTTAACACGGTTCAACCTTAAAAACAATTCTCCACCAAAAAACTTGCTGCTTGTAGCTCTGGTTGATGGTCCGGCCCGTCCAGCTAGGTTAGGCTATAAAATCATTGTTTGGCCCCAAACAACATGTCTTAGACATATAGTATAGGCTAGTGGCATGGGAGTTTTCTTATCAATAAACGCTATCAACATTGTAATTAGTTATTACCCCTCTAATTGGCCTCAACGAGACAAGTCATATAATTATTAACTATGTTCCAACAAAAATAAACATATCACTGAGGGTGGTTTAGTATGAGGGATCTGGGGTAGGGTAGAGAAAAAAAAAATTATGAGTTAGATTTTAAAGAATTTAGACAGTAAGTTTTTAAAATTTTATTAGAGAGAAAATATAAAATAAAAGAGAAAAAAATTAATTAAAAACTTTTAACCTCACTTCTCTAATTCTTTTTTAAACCCAACTCATAAAAGTTTTAACCCCCCCCCCCCCCCCCCCCCAAAAAAATCCCTTGTTTCAACTAGCGCGTAACTAACAAACAAATCTATATATGTTAAGGCACACTCCACGATTCCTATGATATGCTATTTGAGAATACAACAAAGATGATGTTTTTTTATTGATTAAATTAAAGAAAAACACACTGCAATTATAGTACAAAGAAGCAACTAATTAACTTGAGAAAAGAAAAGTTTAATTACAAGCACACTTAGATAAGGCAAGTAATTAGTTAAGTTTACAAAGCACACTTGGGTGATATCCTGGCAGCAGCTAGCTGTACTAGGCTTTAACTTTCTTAACTCTTGCCAAGCAATTGTCCATTGGCCTTGTATGTGGCAAGTACCTCACTGGACATTCAGGGTTTCGCTGTTCAAGCCTGTACCAAAAAAATAAATAAATAAATAATTAAAAAATTGTTATTATATATATATATATATAAATAGTTTCATTTTTCTGTATACTTATTGTCTAGCCTCTATTAACATAGAGTTAATCTAGCGAAGTAAAGTCCTACTAGATTCCTCTAGATCTCGAGTTCGAGTCATAGAGGAAACACTTGTGTTGAGGGGGTAGTCACAAACTCCAAATCAGATACCAGAAAATAATATCAAAAAAAATGTCTAGCCGCTACAAACAACGCTGAGATACAAAAATAAATAAATTCCATACACTTCATTCTAAACATGGGGAAATGGTTTTATTCTCTTAAGAGTGTACGTAGGAGTTGAACATTTTAAAAGGAACAAATTAAACACAAGGAAGAAAATAATTAATTTCAATGAGTAAAAAAAAAAATCAAAAGAGGAAATTAAATAACTTGAGAAAGATGACTACTCACTGGTAATTCAAAATAAAATGATGCAGGAAGACAGCGATTTCCAACTTGGCAAGCTCATTTCCAGGACACAATCTGGTTCCTGCTCCAAAGGGAAGGAACTCTCCAGCCTTGGGTGTGAAATTCTATATATATATATATATATGCATGCAAAATCAGTAATAAAATTCACATATTAATTGCATCTCCTATTTAATTATTTTAACACTGTATATATATATATATATATATATATATATATATATATAGCAACATGTATGAGAATACTACACTTTCGAAGTGAAACAATCGACTTAATTATCCTACGCTCTTTTGTCCATTTTATAGTACCAAGTTTTCTATAGCCCTTCTCCCTTTTTTTTTTTTTTTATAATACTACACTTTTTGTAATTTTTAAAAATTTTAGAAAATCCTTCTAGATAGATATACCCCTAATCAATGATTTTACTATCAAACCATTTAATCAGATGGGTATTATATATGTTGGAAATTGGTCTTGGTCCACCTTTAGTGGATTAGGCCCAAAACCCACACCCATTAAACTTTAAGCTTTGGAGCAAAATAAAATACCCAGACAAATGTGGGGTATTTATTTATAATTTTCTCCAAGGGTTCAAAATTGAAACCTGGAGGAAGCAGTTCCCCGTATATTTTGGAGGGAACAGTTATTTGAGAAAAAGATGTGTGTGTGCGCGCGTGTGTGAATAAGTACACAGAACACAGAACAGACAAAATACAGAGAGAAAAACATTTCCTGAGAACTCTCTTCTCCACTCTTCCCTTCTTGTGCATTTGCTGTGTGATATAGTCAAAATCTTGGTGATTCGACTCACGTGGGTACCGAAAAAACTCGAAATGACACTTCAGGTACGCCCGAAAACCGACAATATATGAATTAAAATTTAAAAGAGTGAAAATATTTTAGTAATATTTTAACATAAAGATTATTGATTATTATCTCTACATTATGCATAAAGTAGAACAATCAACAAAGAAGAGTGATATTTGGGCAAAAACAAAAAAAAAAAAAAACAAAAACAAAACAAAACAAAACAAAGAAGAGTGATATATATAAAACTTACATTCCATCGAAGAGGATTAAATTCCCTTGGATTAGGGTATATTTCAGGATCATAATGTACACTCCTGAACCAGGTGAGAGCTTTCCAACCTTTAGGAATAGTATAACCTATGCCAATCAAATCATATCAAACCATTGTTATATAATCCACTCTATATTACACACAAACACTCACACAGACATGTGTGTTGTTTCAGAAATTTCCAGCACAAATATTCTATGAATAATTATTTATAGTAACACTGACCGCTAACAGTGACGTCATGTTTGGCCTCTCGGAAGACCATGAGAGAGAATGTAACTAAACGCATTGTTTCATCAATGACCTACGCAGAGAGAAAACAAAACGAGTTGATGATTTTTAAAGGGATAATTAATTCGTAAATCCTTGTAATTTTAATTAATTTTTAATCAGGTCCCTGAAGTTTTTTTTCCTTTTTATCAGCACCTTATACTTTCATTTGTTTTTAATCAAGTCCTTATAATTTTTTTTTTTACTTTAATCATGTCCTTAATTAAAGTTTCATGTTATTTTTAATTAGCTCCCTATAAATTATAATAATATTCTTCTTTTTTAGAGTCTAATAATATTCTTCTAAAAATATAAAACTTTATATTATTAACTATAATATTTTTTAATACTACAGTATAATGATACTATTCTATAAATAATAAGTCATTAGGAGAATCCCAATTAAATCTAACTGAAATGCTAAAATTCTTATTTGGGCCTACATTTTTAACAAATTTTTAATCAGGCTAAGCTAAGAGGTTTAATTAGGAATTTCTAAATGTTCCTGAGTGACTACTTTGCCCTTAAATGTTTAATTACTAACCCCTTTCTTCCCTCCTCAATCAGAATCCCTATTTCTCACACATCCTTTTCTCATGACGACAACCTCCTTAGCGTCTGCGATGGCTTCCCCTTCATCATTGTTAAATTATCCAAGAAAATCTGGAAATTTTCTCGGCAAAGTGTTTCTCAAACTCTCTTTCGGGATTAAACCACAATCATCTCAGTTTTCCAGCGGTGATTCAATTGAGAAGGTTGTTTATTACTCTGTAAATTAAAAGCGGTCACGACGTACTGTGTCTATTAGACAAGAACAAATTAAATCAAGAAATTATTTTTCATAGTTCTAAACAAGTTTTCAATTCTGCCATCATAACAAATCACTTGCATAACAGAGTTGCGGGAAACTACATCTTACAAAGCCATTGTGTTTTCCTTGAAACCTGAACAATTAATAAAAGTTTGTTTTTGTTCTGTTTCTCATTTTCTTGATTTGATGGCTTCTTCAAGTATTGGCCAAAGTGGCGAGAAAAGATGTGAGCTTTCTGAACTGTGCTTACCAGAGTAATCAGCTGGGAGCATCCTTTCATTCAATTATTGAATTTGTAAATAACTAAATATCAATGATGAAGCAGTAGCCTGCAGGAGGGCAAATTGATTTTTTTTCCCCCTGTTTGTTCTGGTCTCTACATGCTTCCATTGATTGGAATAAAGATAAAGATGCGTATAATATGCAGATATTTATAATAATTGAAGAGTTAAATTGTTGTTTATGGGAAATGGGGCATTTTGCCTCCTATTTTCTTTTCAATTGGGGATTATGGTTTTTTAACAACATTTATAAATTTTTAATCACGCCTCTTGGTCTGATTAAAAATTTGTTAAAAGTATATGACTAAATCTGGATTTTGATATTTTAGCCGGATTTAATTGGGATTTTCCCTAAGTTATTCTAATCATTCAAATTTTTATTTATTTGTATAAGTATAAAACTCGAATCATAAAAATAAAATTTTGTGAAAATAGAATAAAACTACAATTAATAATTTTAATTGTGTACATAAAATTTTATTATATTAATTATTTTTATTATAATTAATTTAAGTTTATATTTAAATGTCATTTTTTATTTAATTTTAAATTAAATTGATAAATAAAAAACTATAGGGACCTAATTAAAAATCATATGAAAATATAAGGACTGAATAACAAGTAAGAAAAAAAATTACAGGGACTTAATTAAAAACAAATGAAAGTATAAGGACCTAATAAAAAAGAAAAAACTATAGGGATTCAATTAAAATTAGGTTGAAAATGTAAGGATTTACATATTAAGTATCTCATTTTTAAATAAGTTAATCTTTAGGTAAGTTGGATCTTGAGATCTAATTGCTAGAACCAGGGTATGCCTCTGAATGGATTATTTTATTTAATTATTAATTAGAAGTTTAGTTATTGACGAATAATACGAACCTTGGAAGTAAAATCCATCTGTCGGTATTCCTTCATGGTCAACCTCGTCTGTGTTGGTGGCCTTTTCTTCACTATTTCTTCATGTTCAGCCTGCAGCTCAAATGTTACACGTTTCAAATTTCACTGATAAAGAGATGATATATATGCCAATGTTCTTTATAAAGGGTGGCATTACAAACACGCTATATATCACACTACCTATAGTCCTAAATATTGGAGTTAAACATAGGGTTCACTTTGATCCGAAATATAAAATCTCAATCCAGTTTACTTCACAAATTTATAATTTTTTGTCGATTTAGCTCTATTGATCACACCTAGTAAGTGAGTTTTCATGAATCTATGGGTACACTGAACATGATAAAAAAATGGTACTCATCCGGTCCTTAATATATATAAAATATATTTACCTAATTTGATTAGATTAATGAAACTAATTGATTAGTTAATATGACATATATTTTTTAAAACACCCAAACTATATCTTCCTTAATCCCCAATTTTTCTCCTCCTTAATTATTGTTGAGGAAGCTTCGGTAGGGATAAGTTAGTAAAAGATTGACAAATAAGTAAACTATGTCTTATATATATTTAGGACCAAGATCAACTCTCTAAATATGTCTTATATTAAAGATCAGAAGAGTATTTTAAGAAAACTAACGCACATTTATTACAAATAACTAACTTAACTAATTTCTTCAATATTTATAAATTCGTTATATAACTCATAACTTATATTAAGGATTGGAGGAAGAAGTATATATTGAATAGTGATGTGTATCGATTTTTTAAGCATATGAATAAGGAAGTAAGGTGATGGTTGATAAATGTTAGAGCCATATAACTCAACTGACATCAAACACCTCTGTTAAAATTTTTTAAGCTTAAGGTAGTGAGTTCGAACCTTTTGTGAATGGTATAATTGGTGAATGAGAGTTATTTTTGGGGGGGGGGGGAATGCTTGATATACGTACCTTAGCCATTTGGAAATATTTAGGATGATTTTGTAGGAAAATTGTAGCCCACATGGTGATATGTCCAGAGGATTCATGACCAGCATTTAAGTACATGAGCATAATGTCAATTATTTCCTCATCACTTAATTTTTGTCCATCATTTTCATCTTTCACATTCATCAGAGCATCCATCATGTCTTTTGTTTTTCTAAATCCCTCCACCTTCTCCTGCTTCCTTCTCTCATCCACCACACCTTGAAATACACTCACCAATTTTTTCCTGGCCTGCCATAAAAGTCAAAAATTAATTCACAATATTAGTCTTTCACATTAATACTACATTTGGCTCAACTTAATATATAACTCAAATTATTTACTCCTTCCAGTCCCAAATACATCAATAAAATTAATTTAAGTTAGTTATTAACATTTGCCCTTAATCATTTTGGCTGTGAATCTCAAATTTTTCTCTCGTGCTTTCTTTAATGAGGGACATTTGAAGGGGTGAATCTTTTTCTTTTTTAATATCTTATACAACAACTGCAATTTAGGAAAGTTAATTACGATTAATTATTCTCTCCGAGATCTTAAATAAAAGAGCTAGCTAGTTGAGGGATTTGTTGTGGCTCTAAAATGTAAGATCCCAACTTCATCTTCTAAGTTTACAATTTTTTCCCCAAATTATCACTATTGATTGCATTTATCAAGGAGTTTCCATCAAAAGGTATAATTTTCAATACAAATGAGTAAAATGAGTATTTTAAGAAAAACTACACAAGTTTCTTACAAATAAATCAACCTAACTAATTTCCTTAATATCTACAAATTATTTATCTAATTACTACATTTAGGAACTGAGAGGGTATTATAATTTACAAGAGAAGGATCAAAAGGAGGAAAATTCATATTGGACACACACATGAAAATTAAAGGAACCCCACCAAAGCTTCTAGCGAGTTTGGTATTACTTTGATCCAACAAAGTACTCCTCCAACCCTGTAAGAGCATTTGCACTATAAACTAGATATTATATTTAGAATATGAGGTAATACCTTATATTTGAGGGAACCAGTTTCCTGCCTATCCTTTAGATAGGTAAGGGCACTCATCTCATCTAAATGGTTCGGATTTAATTATTTTTTTGTTCTTTTAAAAAAATTATTTTAATGGGTAGAAAATTTAAAATAAAGATAATCTTTTAACTACCATTTTTTAAAAAAAAATTGATTTTTTTCATTTAAAAATCACCAAATAAAAAAAATTAAATCTGAACAATTCAGATGAGCTGAGCTCCTCTTATATTTGAGAAAAGCATACATACACTCTATGAGAGATTGAGAGAGAAAGAGATGCGTGCACACACATACACAAAAATGCATGCATATACGCAGACATGTAAACACACAAACTCTCATACCTTGAGGGACGAATGATATGCAAATCCAGGAATATTGAGAGCCAAGGCTCTAACTCCATAATTAAGCGTTGTGTACTCATTCTCCAAAGCTTCCACAACAGAGTTACTTGCTGCGCCAAGAAAAATATGAGTGATGATTCTAAAAGTAAGCTTACGAACCTGAGTTAGAAACTCAATTTCTCCCATAGTTGTCCACTTCTCCAGTGAGCTTATAACATTCTCTTCAATATACGTCAAGTACATGCTTAGGGCTTCCAGGCCGTTGACGGAAGCCGACGTCAGGCGCCGGAGACGCTTGTGTTCTTCGTAAGGCATGACAATGAAGGACTTCCTCCCCATGAGCTCGACGGTTGACTGAGGCCAACCGGGGGTGAAGTTATCATCGTCGGTTAATACTTTCCGGCATCCTTCCGGTGTTGTCACGATTATGCTTGGATCCCCAAACATCATGACCTTGTATATACCCGTATTTCCATACCTGTAATATAATGCAGACCAAGTTCAACAACATCATGAATATGCATGCGTGAATGATCCACTTAATGTTAGAATGCATTCCTTGTAAACTCATTTTTTGTGGGGTCAAAACGTGGTTTTGGCTAACGTAAAACTCGCTTAATCTTAATATTTGTAACTAAGTCATTAACCAACAATAAGAGATCTTAGAAGCTCATTGTTTTCGGTCAAAACGTGGTTTTGTCTAATGTAAAACTAGCTTTATCTTAAAATTTGCAAAAGCCTATTTTCTTCTTTTTCCCCCCAACAAAAGCCTATTTTCCATAGTTTGTGTCAGTGAGAGAGAGAAGGAATAACTTGTATACTGATATATGTACAAGGTAAATAATTAATTTACAGAAAAGAAAATTAGTTAAGTTAATAATTTGTAAAATTTGTACGTTAGTTTTCTTAAAGTATCACTGTTAATAATTTAAATTGGATACTACTCCTTTAATACAAAAAAAAAGAAATCCTTAATATGTACAATATTATAACGAGAGCTTTGGAAAATATTATAAATTTAGAAAAAAAAATGAATTGGGATATTACATTTAGAAATAAAGTAAAACTCTCTGTGAAGGAGTGGTGGGGTAATATATTTTCAAGATCTTATAGAACTAAGTGATTGCAAGAAAGTAATATATTTAGAAACTCGTTTCAATTATCTCAAAATTTTCCAAAAAGAAAAACTATTTTCAACATATTTATATTTTCGAACACACGCTATATCATGTAATTTTAGTAGTGAGTTGAGCTATAGATCAGAACAACACAGAGTTGGTCTAGAGGTGTAAAGATCTGCTAGATTCCTTTGGGTCTCAAATTCGAGTCCCAGTGGAGACACCTATATTGGGAGGGACAACCACGAACTCTGAACCGGATACTGGATGATAATATCAAAGAAAAAAAGCTAGAGAGAGAGAGAACCTGGAGTCAAGAGAATCAACGAAGGAATCAGGGTGGGTGGATTTGAAAGCAGAAAGGAAGGCCAACATGTTACCAAGGAAGGGCCAACCAAGATCTCCAGGAGGCAAGCGACGTCGTATATGCTTTGGCTCGTACACCCACTCATTCACATTCCTCACAATCCATCTTAACACCAGCACTCCAACACATAACGCCCCAACTATCACCCACATCTCCATTATTGCTTTCTTTCTTTCTTTCTTTCTTTCATGTACGATCTTATCTACTACTCTATATAACTCTCAACGCATCTCTATTTGTGTGTGTGTGTGTGTGTGTGTTAACAGCTTGAGTCACTTGTTTGTTTATAGCTTCAAAAAATGTCTGACAAAGCTAAGCCATTATCACGTTCTTTCCTTCTGGTTCAATGGCAACAGCAGAAAAGGTTAGTGCATAGATAGATAAGTGTGTGTGTCTGTAGAAGTTTCAAAATAAAAGGGATTAAGGTGCATACTAAAGTACTCATCCGGTCCTTAATACAAGACATATTTACCTAATTTGATTAAATTATGGAAGTTTGTTAAGTTAGTTAATAGAACATGTATTTTCTAAAACACCCTGCTTATCTTCTTTAATTCCTTCACTTCCTCTATTCCTTGATTATTGTTAATAGAACATCAATAGGGATAAATTAGGAAAAAATTTATAAATATTAAAACTATATTTTAAATTTAAAACCAAAATCAACTTTCCAAATATATTTTATATTAAGAATAGGAAGGAGTACTCAATGTACTAGACAAATCATAAAATACTTTAAGGCTAAGGCATGGACACACCTAGAAAATTATTTTAGGTGTTAGATGAATCTCAACCCCAAAAAAATCTCTGACAATTCATGCCATGCAAACCAAATATTGCAAGTGAAGTTACAGACGGCTATAGGTGCAGCAGAATATATTATTGGTTAAAAGTTGAGGTAACGTAGGTAGGTTCTGTGGTATAGATATATATGATGCTTTTTAGTGCCTGCTGTAATTTGTGCAGTGATTTTTGAACTTTAGCATAGAAGAAAACAAAAGGGCATGCAAACACGCCAAGAATCGTGTTCATGGTTCCAAAGCACAATCTGCAGGAAAATTCCGAAGAAAGAAAGTGACATCTTCTTGAAAAGTAAAATGATGGGTTCGGTTCATGAATTAATAATGAGAAAGTTTCAGCTAGCCTCTACAGATAAGATTTTATTTCAGTTAAACCCCTAGAATTTAATGAAGTTAAGTTTTGTGGGTGAAAAAATAATGTTGTCTTTATTTTATTTATCTTTTAAATTGTCTTATTTATCTTGTAAATAACCAAAATATTGTTAACTTCATAGGTTCTTTCAAATCCCTTTATTTGTTTTATAAATATCTTCATTGTCTTGTACATGCCCATATTTATCTTATCAATTCTCTTATTTATCTTATAAATAGCCAAAATGTTCTTTTTAACTCCTTGATTTCTTTTGAATCCATTTATTTGTCTTATAAATGCTTTTATTTTTATTGTACAATGTTCTTTTGAAAAAACTAAAGGAATGACATCATTGTCTTTTAACCCACAAAACTTAATTTCAGTCAATTCGGGGTACAGTGAAGTTTCATATTTTTTTAAGAATTGACTGAAATAAAATCTCATATATATATACACACACACATGTATGAGAGCTAATTGAAATTCTCCCATGAATTATAATGTGAGCTAATTATAACAGTGTCTGACAAAGAGCAATGCATGCTGGCTTTATTATTACGAGGTTCAATTTAAACGCTAACACTTGTGTCCACCCAACACCTCCACACAGCTCCACGTATACCTGATTTTCATTTTCTTGGCCACAAGCCCGGAGGTTAAAACTGATATATAGATACAGTAATTAATCGGTTAAAATATAGTATGAGGTCGCAAAGAGTGAACTGACACAAATGGTTGTAATCTGTGTGTGTAAGATCCAAATAGGAACTCTCATGATCAACTTATTCACTAGTGTGTTTGATAATCCGTTAGTTTTTATCGTAATCACAATTTACCATAGTATTAAAACCTAACCTAGGTTACCAAGTCTGATGAGAAAACTAGTGAGCCAGTCCCTTAGCCCAACCCGATCAAAAGTTTTGAACAGGTCGATCATGTATCCTTTCTCCCCTTTTTGCTAAACCTGAAACAAATATGTTTTGAGTTTAGAAAACAAAGCAAAAATAGCAACACATATGATTTGTGCTCTAGCAAATCTGTTTTGTTAAATTAGGTGAGTTTTATATATGAATATTCTATTTACTTGTGGATGGATACTTATTTATTTAAATATTATCTTTTTCAGGGTTAAATATGAATATATTAATTTGTATATTTTAATTAAATCATATAATTTTAATTACCATTTGTTTAACCCGGTTCAATCTCAGTTAGACCATTATCCTTGAATCACGTACTGTCTCAATTGATTTAATAACCGGTCTAATTTTTAGTCCGTTAAATTTACTCAAAGACTATTTTTAATAAAAATTGTTCTCATATTATTTTGGTTAAAATCAATACAAAGCCAAACACAGAATAATTAAATCTCCCTCGTAAGACTATCCCAAACCGCACTTGAAAAGGGTATTAAGTATAGTTGCATTTGTTCTTTGGCAATACAATTCATCTATTATAATATAGAGAGGGCAATAGATACACAAATAGGTGAGCCATACATTATGCTTTAATTTGTTATGTTTATGATGATTTTAAGTGGCAATTTGTGCAAGCGTTAGCAAACAAGAATGCATGCAAATACGTACACAGAAAATCTTGGTCATTATTACCAAAGCGGACAGAACCTATTGAGAATCTTGCGCCACGTGAATTATGAATAATGTTAGCTTTAGGGTCTACATTGCTTAGATTCTTTGACCAACCCCCACAAAATATCTAAGATTCTATGAAAACGTAATCATGGGATGCTATTATGTGAAATTGATCGGGTCTCTTACAAGGGACAAAATTTGTACGAGGGGCTGGATCTTTGAAGAGTATAAGAAGAAGAGATGAAAAAGAAAGTAGTGCATAATGTTTTCAAGGTGTGGCCAACACTTTCCTTTAGACTTAATTTGCCTCCATCTATACCTATCTTATTGGATGCAATTTGGATTGACGAGTGAATTTTTTGCAGGATATAATGAAGACCCTTGAGTATGGATTGCATTCCCAACACTTAAGCCAAGACAACAATGACTATTACAAAATGATAATTTGACTTTATCCTTGTGTGCACTCAAGGATAAAGGCAATGAGTTTAATCTTTTGTTGTTGTGTGATTTCTAATGTTCTATCGTATGCCATAAATGAAGTGATGGTGTAGGGTATTTATAGATTATGAAGTGATGTCTTGAAGTGGTGTCTCTTGAAACAATACCTCTTCAATTAAAAGTCATAACTATGTTACATTCATGAATCCTCATGAACCAACATAATTTAAATAACCAATGTTTATTAAAAATAACCCTTCTATGAACAGATACGCCTTAATAGTATATATGGTTTTTATAAAAACCAAGAACATTTAGTCATAATCTTTCATATGTGTCCTAGGAACTAAAGAGACATAACTTGGATAACCTTAGTGTTATAACTCACTACACAACCTTTCACAATTTATTAATTTATAAAAACATAACTTTTCAACAAAAACATCTCTTCATTTTAAAATATTCCAACAAAATTAAGGTTGTGTTGTAACCATGTTCAATTTGCATGTAACAGGAGCCACATTGTTTTATCGTGTGTGTGCCAAATCTTTAAGGTCTCGTTTGTTACAAGAAAATTTATGGATATGTGGAATGGTAAAAATAGTCATTTTCTCTTGGTGTGCATAATTTGGCTTCTATATGTTACTGTGAACCATCCCTTTTATGCTCTTAAAACCCCTTTGGGAGGATTTGATTGATCTTAATTAGTAGCAATATGGATAGGGCATTGTCATACAAGCTAAGGAAATATAAGATTTGTAAGGAACATGTAAAAAAGAAGGCTCATGGATGCTGAACCGAATCGAATTCTCCGTCAAAATCTATGGAATGAATTGAATGATTTTAACAGTCTTGTCAACATACCATGGATTGTTATAGGAGATTTTAATGTGTATTTATATAGCAAAAATAAATGTGGGGGTTCAGGGCTGAATTTTAGATCCATGAGGCAATTCTAGGATTGTATCTTCGAGTGCCAACTCTTTGATATTGAAACCATTGGAGATAGGTTTACCTAGGAACGCGGATTGATTAAGGAAAAGATTGATTGGGCATTTATGAACTCTGAGTGGAACCACTCATACCCGCTCACAAAAGTTCATCATCTACCTAAATTTGGGTCTGATAATAGGCCTGTCTCACTTAAATCTTGTCCTTCATATGGCCGATGGTCTAAACCCTTTTTTAGATGCCAAGCTGCTTGGTTTTTGGAGGAAGGCTTTCGTGATATAGTTGAGGAGGCTTGGAATAAGGAGCAATGGAACGTGAAAGTTAATAATTTTACGAACAAGGCGGGGGAGTGGAATAAAAGAAGAGTGAGGAATCTAAATGAAAAAAAATGGAGGACTCTTCAAAGAGTAGAAGGTATTGAAACAGCAAGGGCCAGGCGGGATAGCCAATACTTGATCTAAACTGAAAATGAGTTATGGATGAGTATAACAAACTATTGGCTCAAGAAGAATTGTTATGGTACCAAAATTGAGATGTAATTGGTTGAAGTGGGGGGATCAAAATAGTAAATTCTTCGATACTACTGCAATTGTCAGGAGACGGTGTGATAGGATTGAGGGTCTGAGAAAGAGTGACGAGGAGTGGACCTTTGACCAAAGAGGAGCTTAAGAACCTTACTGTTGATTATTATAAAGGCCTGTTTCAATGTGGCCTCCAAAATCTTACTAGCATTGTTACCCAAACCAATTTTACAAACTTGAGTGACACTGAACTAACCAAGATAAATATGAATGTTTCTCAATAAGAGCTTAAAAGAGCTACTTTTGATCTTGAGGCTTTCAAGGCTCCGGGACCCAATGGAATTCAGGCTATCTTTTATCAAGAATATTGGCTAGTCGTTAGGAAACATATTGTCGATCTGGTGACTGATGTATTCCAAGATTCGGGCCAAATAAGAGAAATCAATAATACGAATATTGTGCTCATTCTAAAATTAGATAACCCAGAGACTATTATGGATTTCAGGCCTATCTCCCTATGTAACGTGAGCTATAAAGTAATTACCAAGATTCTTAGTTATCGTCTATGAGGGGTAGTGGATAAACTTGTTGGGCAACATCAATGTAGCTTTATTGCGGGGGCGTCAGAGCAGTGATAATATAATTATTACTCAAGAAGTCATCCTCTCAATAAGAGTCAAGACAGGGAAGAAAAGTTGGATGGCTATGAAGGTGGATCTTGAGAAGGCTTATGATTGGCTAAAATGGCCATTCATATATGATACACTTCAGGCTGTTGGCATAGAAGGGAAAATCTGTTATCTTATTATGGCTTGTATCTCGAGCCCATCTTTTCAAGTGCTATGGAATGGGGAAGCTTCTACTACATTCACCTCTTCCCGTGGAGTCAGACAGGGGAACCCCCTTTCACCTTATATATTCACTCTATGCATTGAGCATCTTAGTCATATTATTCAAGATGCAGTTAATGTGGGTCTGTGGAAACCAATATTGCTTAATAGAGGAGGTCCTCCTATTTCTCACCTCTTCTTTGCGAATGATCTAATTTTATTTGGAGAGGTATCGCAGGATCAAATTGACCAAATACTGGGCTGTCTAGGGAAATTTTGTGATGTCTCTGGGCAAAAAGTTAATAGAAGAAAGACTAGAGTTTGTTTCTCTAAGAATGTTCACTTCAACAGAGCGTATGATCTTAGCAGAGCTTTGGGAGTTCTCTTAACGAGGGATTTGGGTAAATACCTTGGTATTCCCTTGATTTATAAAAGGGTTTCCAGGGTTCTTTTCAACCCCATTCTGGAGAAGACCAAAAGAGACTAACAGGCTGGAAGAGAGGATGTTTGAATATGGTAGGAAGAATTACCCTCATTAAATCAGTTTTAGCTGCTCTCCCGGCCTACTATATGTAGACCATGTTGCTTCCAAGAGGAGTACTAAGAGAGCTAGAAAAGAAGAGCAAGAGCTTCTTATGGGATGAGAGGATGATCAGAGGAAGCTACATCTTATTTCTTAGGATCAAATATTAAGAAAGATAAGAAAGAAGGCGGGCTTGGCATCTAGGATATGTGTAAACAAAATGAAGCTTTTATTATGAAATTGTGCTGGAAACTTCTTACTAACAAGGATGCCTTATAGACAAGGGCGCTCAGGAGCAAATATAAATGGGATCAAATGAACGGTTCGTTACCTCGACAGGTTGCTTCTTATACATAGAGGGGTATTTGTGTGATATGTGAGAAATTCCAAGGAGTGAAGATCAAAATCAGAAATGGTGTAATGGCCTCTTTTTGGTATGATAATTGGTCTGCCTTAAATAGACCTTTTGATAGATTTGTTCCCTAGTTCAGAGATCTTCATGGACATCAATGATAAAGTTCAAAATTATGTTAATCCGTGTAGTGATGGGATATAAGAAAGTTAAGTTAGTGGTTCCAGTGGCCGATTATCGAGTGGATTACGAGCGTTAACCCCCCTGTGAGGAGAGGGGAGAGGATAAGCATTTCTGGCTTCCAGCTATTGATGGTAAGTTTTCTGTTAGTTCTGCATATCATTACTGTTTTGCAGGTTACCAGAACCAGAATCAAGCATTTTGGAAGCTGCTGTAGAGGTGGAAAGTACCAGAGGAGATCAAATCCTTTATGTGGCTTACTGCTCATAGAAAGGCTCACACGGTAAAGCTAAGACAACAAAGGGGCTTGATGGAAAATGCAAGTTGTTCTTTTGGATGCAATGACGAAGAGGACTTGATGCATATGTTGAGGGATTGTACTAATGTAAAGAAGAGGTGGATTTCCCTTATTAAACTAGTCTTGTGGACTAAGTTCTCTACTCTACAGGTTTGGAATGGATACAATAGAACCTTAGGAACGAAGTAGGGAGAAACTTCACTACTAAAGTTAGTTGGCTAATTCTATTGAGTATGTTGGCTGGGATATCTGGGTTGCTCGATGGTCAAATCTATTTGGAAATAAGCAAGAGATAGGACACCAAAATGGCCACTCAAGTTTGTTTATAGCTAGTTGGGATCTTGACTTATCCAACAATTGTTGTTTCTACAATTGTAACATTACTGTGGAAGGAGCTGGTATGAGGGGAAGATTGGGATTTGCTACTCTGGAGACAGATAGATCAGTACTGGATTCAGGCATGTCAAGCTGTATTGGATCGATCAAGGATGAAGACGACAGATGGATTTATGGATATATTAGTCGGTTTATTCACGTGCCTCATGTGGTAGCAGAGATCATTGCAATTATACAGGGTCTTCAAATATGCTGGAACCAGAATTTAAAGAATGTCATTGTTTTTATAGACTATTTGGAGGCCATAAACCTTCTCACAAGAGGCTCTGATAATGATCACCCATTCAGGGATGTGATAGAGGATGCGAGACTTTGGCTATCTAGAGAATGTCAAGTTCTTCTGAGTTTTGTACCTAGGGAGGATAATATCCTTGCAGATTCTTTAGCAAGGTTAGCTCATAGCATTACCATGAATTTTATTATCTTTGATCACCCACCACCTTCTTTTCCGGAGGCGGTTGTTGATCATGGTTGAATGTTGTTTTGCGTTCCCTCTTAGGAATGAATTTCCTATGTAACCTCTTTATAGGTTATTATATTCCAGTTTTTATTCAAAAAAAAGAAGGCTCTTGGATATGCCAGTGAGCAGGGTGGATCAAGTTTGTTAGAGCCTAGTTAAAAGAGGTAGAGGAAGATTGAAGATAACAGTAATGAGGTTATTGAGCGAGATCTCTTAGTTAATAATTCATCACGAGATTTGATTTTTGACCAATCTCAATGATGTCATTTGATCTATGTGGTCGACCCCACTTAATGAGATAAAAGTTTTGTTGTTGTTGTTGTATGGAGAGGGTATGGCTTGTGATTGACGATTTCAATGCTTATCTATCAATTGATTATATAAATGTGGTAGCTCTCAACCAAACTATTCTTCTATGAAGTAGTTTGGTATCTTACTTGATATAAATTGATAATGTGGGGGACAAATAAACTTGGAAAAAATCAATAAGTTGTTAGTTAAGATGGTAAGTAGCTTCATCCATGAAAGCTCATTTGTTGGGAGAGATGAAAACTATTTACACTGTAAGTCTTGAAAATGAAAACTCTTGATAAAAAAAACACTTGGGCAAAGAATCTTACAAGGGAGAGAATTAATTGGGCGTTTTCAAACTTCATTGGATGAATGTCTTTTCTCCTATTTCAAAGGTCCACCATATAATATAATCAAATAATTATGGGTTTGATCATCACCCTTTTTTGTGAAAAGCTCTCCAGATTTATTAGTTTGTAGGGAGAGTATGGATCTTTGATCAAAGGAGAGAGCTTAATTAAGAGGATGGCGCTTTGACTACTAATAAACTTTCTTCAATAGTGAGCTTGAGATGGTCCTAGACAGATTGTTACTACAAACTTTCTTTAATAATGAGCGCAACCAAACCCTGTAATCGGTTTGTTACATCAGGATTACATGTAATCCCCTCCCATGGAATTGAACCAAACGGGCTATAACAAGCTTTCTTCATCAATAGTGAGCTTGAGATGGTCCTAGATAGATTGTCACTACAAATAGCTTTCCTTGACTGCAATATGAGGATTGGGGATTGTTAACAACATCAGATGTGGATAATGAAGAAATCAAAGCTATAACTTTTGATTGGGAACTTTTAATTTTAAGGCCTTGGACAACTGCGTGGTATTCAAGCTTTCTTAAGAAATTATTCTTAAAACAATGTTAGTTATAAGATTATCTTTATTTTAAATTATGTATTCATTAGGGACAAAATTAAATTAAATTGTATCCATGTACATCTAACTATTGTATCCGCCATCTTCTTATCTGACTCTTCATCTCTTTTGTTTTTTTGGCTTGAAAGATCATATATATACACATATGTTACTAAAAAATCTAGGCAAAGTTAACTGACACCCTACCTACATTGTTCAGAGTTAGCTGACAGTCATCTCAAAAAAGGGGATGTGGGATTCAGATCCCAACCTACGGGGCTTATCCCTTTACAACTAGCTTTGCCTAGCCAATCTACTGCCAAATTACAGGATCTAGGAGCAAAAACAGAAGTAAATGATTGTTCTGATCTAAATAACACTCTTAAATCTTCTATCAGACTTGTTACGCGACAGTTTGGGTAGTGGCTATGACCTATTACAGAGTTAACCAAAGGCAAGCAATCTGATTCAAAAACAGCCTGTCCCAAAATCACAATCTTTTACCTTAAATGCTACCTCATGGAGTGCTTGTGCCTCTGCATGGAAAGCTGAAGAGACCGCATAAGGCTTGCAATGGAGATCCACAACTTGCCCATATGAATTTTGGAGTATGTAGCCAGCTCCACCTTTACAAGAATCTATATTAAAAGCACCATTTGCATTCATCTTAAGGGTTCCAGGACTAGGAGGAGCCCAATGTTCAAGTGGTATATTCTAATCAAAACACATTTTATTGTTTTAAACAGATTCCTAGTAGCCCAAAACTCATGTGCGTTGTTATTCGCAGAGTTAATAAGCCAAAGAATATCAGGAGTTTTACAAGTAAATAATTTAGGGTTAAGGTGCAAATTTACCAACGAAGTTTTATTTGAGGAACGTCTAGCATAAATGTTTTAGAAGGGGTAAAAATACCAATGAACAATTAAAAAGGGTGCACCCAACACAACCGTTAAATTTGACTTAACAGCGTTAAATTATAAGAGAAGAAAACCTCTAACGGCGTTAGGTCAAATTTAACGGTTTTGTGCTGGGTGCTCCATTTTTAATTATTCATTGGTATTTTTACCACTTCTAAAATATATTTGTGCCAGACGCCCCTCACACAAAACTTCATTGGTAAATTTGCACCTTAACCCAATAATTTATTACACCTTGTTTTCTAGATGTGCCAGCACAAATAAGCAACAAGAGATTAGGCAAATTCATCTTGTTCAAGATTCTTTAACAAATTAAACAACCAATTCTCAAAGCTAGATACATTCAAATCATGCGCTATTAAATTAAGAGATGAAGCAAACCACACACGCTTAAGCCAATCACAAAGTAGTAAATAATGTTCAATGATTTTAGGACAAGAATCATAGTGTGCACAAAGAGGCGTCACCCCACAATGCCTTTTCCAAACGGCTACTCTAGTTGGGAGGGCTTTAGAGCAAGCTCTCAAAGAATGTGTTTAACTTTTGGTTGCACTTTCAAAGACTATATTAATGACCAAAATTTCTTATCTAAAGAAGTAGAAGTGCTAAGCCCCTTTCCCACCTTCTCTTGTTCTACTTCCTACAGCTATTGGTACCCTAGTTTAAAAGAATATATTCCACATTTATTTCTAATCTAGATCGGACTATCTTTTATGCAAAAATGTGGCATTTCAATTGCAGAAATAGACTATTTAATGTGCTCAAGGAGATCAATAGCATCAAGGCACCTCTTACCAATCTCAATAAGGTATTAAACAGACAACCCTTTAAGTTCTTCAGGAACATTCAATTCAGGAAAGCAAAACTTACCTAGAGAAGGAACCCAAGGATCAGTTGACACGTTATTAAGCTTACCATCCCCTACCTACCAAAGAACATTATCTTTTGGTACTTTCCTCCCTTCGAGAAGGATGGACCATGCCCAAGAGGCCCTGGATCCTTTACCAGCATTCTAAAAAGAAGAATTTGGAAAATAAATTCCTTTAATAATTTGCATCCAATATGCATTAGGTTCTATCATTAACTTCCAACATTGCTTCCCTAATAAAATCAAATTAAAGGCTACAAAATCTTTTGAACCAAATGACTCCAGGCTCTCCAATGAATTTTCCTTTGAGACTCGTCCCCTACCCCACCAGAACTTTGCAATAATACTGTCTAGTTCTTTGCAAGTCTGTTTTGGAAAATGAAAGCAAGATATAAAGTAAATAGGAATGGCATTAGCAACAGCTTTAATTAAAGTTTCTCTTCCAGCTTGAGATAAAAAATTGTGTATTCCATCCTAACACCTTTTTCCTAACCTTTTCTCTAACAAAAGCCAACGCCTACTTTTGTTCTACCACTGCAAACAAATAATGAATTTCTAACGGAATTTTCGTGACAAAATTCTGTCAGAATTTTGTCAAAAAAGCTTCTGACTGAAATATTCCGTGGCAAAATTTTTGCACGGAAAAATATTCTATGGCAAATTCTAACTGAAATTTTCCATAGAATTAGGCACTGATTTATTCCGTGGCTAATTTTACCACAGAATAATTCTGTGGCTAATTCCGTTAGAAACATTACAAAATTATTATTATTTAGATAAATTTAATTATTAAAAAATTATTATTATATATATATATATATATATATAAATTATTAGTTATAAATTAATTTTAATAAAAAATAAATTTTAAATTTAGAAATTAGACAAAAATATAGTCATAAAAAATTTATTTAAGATGTAAAATTTTTTAATTTGAAAATAATTTATATTAAAAAAATAATAAGACTATATAAAATTATTTTGTATTATTATTAAATTTATATTTAGTTTTTTATAATAATATATATTTATGTATAAGAAATATATATATATATATATAATTGATTATATGTAATAAGATTATATATGTATATATATAATTGTGCAATAATAAAACACCAAAGCATTTCAAACCAACTGGTAAGGCATCACACGCGCACAGGGGAGGTCTTAGGTTCCAACCACTAGTGGGCCAAGAGGAGTTGCACTTTTAGGAAATATGGTGTAATGCCCCAATTTGAGATTAAGGGCTAATGACTTCGAAAGTGGATGTAATTATTGTTGAATAAACACTTTTGAAGAATATGATGCGAATTTTGATTTGAATGTGTTGCAATCAGTGCCTAGACCTTACATTTAAGCTTAATTGTGTGATAAAGCTTAAAATAAACCCTAATGTAGGGGAGGGCGCATGGTTGAGGTAAAAGTAATGATAAAATGTATTTAGTGGTGATTCAAGTAAAATTACCATACTCATGGGCAAAATGCGAAAAAGGAAAGTTATCGGCTAATTGGTCAGTTACTGAAGAGGGAACTCCTTGGTAATCTAAATATCAATGGTTAGGATTGAGAGATTAAGAGGGTGGAATTGTTTGTGTGAGTGTTCATGTGTGTTCATAAAAGGAGAAACAAGATATTGACACTTGACAATATGAGAGCCATAGATGATGATCAAATGTTCAAACACATTTCCCTTTCTCCTCTCTCCTCTCTCCTTCAAGGTCAGCTAGTAGCATAGGAGCAAGGGGAAAATCTGCATCTTCATCATTCTCATCTTCTCTCTCCATTCTCCATTGTCGCCCAAGCTCAAGAGGAAAGAGAAAGAAGGAAAGCTTAAGGTTAGTGCTCTATGTGACCTTAAATGCTCAAATACTCTTCATTAATGTTGATCATGGTGATGATAGCTTCATTTCTATGGTTTTAGATTTTTGAAAGGTGGTATTTAAGTGCTTGAAGAAATTTGAAAGTGGTGGAATCAAGGATCTAAACTTGGGAAGAGGAAGATGTGAGTATTTGGTGTATTTTGATATATTCATTGTGATTATTAGTTAAGTTTTGGAATTTGAGGATTTTGCTATGATTTTGGTGTCATTTTGGAATGGATAATTTGGATAGTGTATTGTATTGGATTTGATGTCATATTGTGTCTTTCTGTTATTGGAATTGATTTGAAAGGAAACCAAGTTGGTCATTTAGTGGTTTTGGAGTTCCATGTTTTTGGAACGTGTCATTGTGATGGGAATTTGGTTGTTTTGGTGTTTCTAATGGGTTCCTTATGAATATTTGTGTGGGAATGGGTTGTTTGTGAATTTTGAGAACCATTGGACACTTTGGTGGGAAGTTTGGAAAATTCTGTCAGATGCTGCATTTTGGCTTCTGATAAGCCTCACCCGAGTGATCTGGGGTCTCACTCGAGTGCAACATTATGTTTTCTCTTTTCCTTCAAGTTTCAGTTGCACTCTCACAGAAAGAAATCAAAAGTGCATTTTCTCACTTGCGAGTGATATGGGTTATCACTCAAGTGCATCTTGTCTCTCTCGAGTGTGCATGCATTTTGCACTATGAGGCCACGTCTTGAGTTAGCACTCGTAACCAATTTTTTGAGAGTGTGTCTTAGCACCCGCAAGTGCTGGGCCATCACTCGAGTGCCAGAGCTAGTGCTTAAGTGCACTTCTCACTTTAGGGTTTATGTTGCTCTCAGGTAGTCACTTCCTATGCTTCACTTTGTAGGACTCGGGTGAGCATGAATCTATCACTCGAGTGTTGAGTCTGATACGAGTTCAGATGATCAATTAAATAGTGCAAGTGTACACTGTCGTAATCAAGTAATATAGAAGTAAGTAGAGTATCGTTCTCATGAGGATTGAGCACTAAGTACCAAAATAGGTAATTTTAATTCTATTTAGTCGATCGATCAGTTGGTGATTGAGAGTACAAAATAAAAGAAAGACAATTAAATATGAATGCAGATGATATGAAAGCAAATATGAGAAAAAGCCCTAGGGATTAGATTTCACTTAACAAATTCCGGATTGAATCACTTATCTATTCTAGCCCAATTTATTCTACATGATTGATAGTCGAGTTTCCCTAATTTAATTACTAGCCTCTTTCAAGGTCAAGGAATTCTATAATCAATTGCTAATTCAATATATTCCTATATGAATTTAAGCAATTAATTATGCATTAAGATATATGGGACTCAGTAAGACTACACAACACATATGAATATATTCCTATTTCATATGCAAGTCATGGTTTTAATTATAGGGTCTACACACATGTATCTCCTTCCAGTCTCAACATGCATATTGAAATCATTCAAAAGATGGCCAGTCAATCAAAAGCATTAAGAATAATAATTAAAACTCAATCATGAAGGAGAAATTCAAACTAGATTTAATAAGTTAAGATTCAATCCATCATTAGTAAGCTACGTCATCACCCTAGGAAAATGAAAGTTTAGCACATGATGAAATTAAAAACAAAACCAAAATAAATTGACATTATATAAAGCTAGAATGAAAGCCTCAGAAATATTGCATAAACTTGAATATTAAATTCTCAAACATAAATATACAACCAAAAGATGAATGAAAGATGAAGAAATCAAGCCGTCCATTTAGGAGGTAAAACCTTTCATGTAGGTAGCATGAAAAATATAATACAATCCTAAGCCTTCCAAGATGGATGCATGTAAAAAGTAATACAATCCTAAGACTTCCAAGATGGAGGCATGCAATGCATGAAATCAAATCTAAAAAACAACACAAAGAACTCAGAAATGTTCGAGAAAGATCTCTCCCGGTCAGAGAAGGACCTCTCCCGGTTGGAGAAAGGCCTCTGCTTCTCTTCCTCTCCCCCCTTTGAGCTTGGCATTGATCTCTATTTATAGGGGGAAAAAACGTGTGCTACAGTACTGCTACAGTGATCTGGCGGGTGCTACAGTTCCCTGTCGGTGGCTATAGTACCGTTGACCTTCTACTGTACCCCTGGCGCTGCTACAGTGCCGTTGACCTGCTACAGTGCTGGCGGCTGCTACAGTATTTTTATTTATTTATTTATTATTATTATTTTAAAATGCTATTTATTCCAAAAAAATATTTATTTATCAATCACACCCAAATTTATTATATTAAATGCAAATATCGTCCATAAAATTATCATATAAGGGAAAATAAATATGCAAATATTTTACTTATCAGAGTCTTATGCTCGAGTGCAATGAGCGTTTCTTGTCTCTGGTTAGGCTTTCTTTCAAACACTCGCATGAGTGAGCTTCCATGCTCGAGTGCAAATCTTAATATCACTCGAGTGAGGCCTTCTTCACTTGAGTGCATGAGTCAAAAATAAATGTTATACTTCTGAAAAAGGGGTTTTTGGTGTGGTTCTTCCAACCCTTTAGGCATGTGTCTAGGCTTCTAGTAGCGACCTAAAGAGTTCAAATGATAACTAACTTTAAGTGTTATGAAAGTGAGAGTTTGAAATAGAAAATAACTTGTTGTCCTTGATTTTGGTTTATAGGATTTGATATTTGCCCTGCTCGTGAGCCATTTGTGCCGGAACACGCTTGGAAAAAACAAGGTAATGACGCTTTTCCTTATACTGTATGTGATTCTTTGTATGTTTGATTTATGATTGTTTATGAGATCTTTACCTACGGCTCATCAGTGTTTGCGGTGGGAGGACCGTCCCTTCGGGGCGGTGGAATACGGGGGATGTGACTTTGTGATAGCTGAAATGCCATATGTGAATCCTTCACCTGTGGCCCATTATGTGATTATGTGCATATGTGAGAGCCTGTTTGCTGTATTTCGTGATGTTATACTGCTTAATGATGTCATTGCATGCTTTGTGATTATGTATGGTATGAGTGATTTATTACTACTGAGATTCTTTTGAATCTCATTCTATCATTGACTAACCTTCAGACAGGGCAAATGGCTCCAAGGGGAAAGAGACGACTAAGGGCGGCTAAGACTTCCTTAGGGATGAAATTATGGTTGTTGTTATCAATTTTGGTGTTGGGATTACTATATATATATATTTGGTATGTAAATGTTGGTATGCTTTTGTGTAATCCCCTATAAGGGAAACTGTAAACCTTAGTATATATAAATAAAACTTGGGGTTGCTGGGATTTATGCTGTACGCTCTTATATGTATAAATGTGATTTAACTGCACAGGTTAGTTATCTTCGATATGTGAACAGGAGACCAGGATAAACCAATTTTGAAGGAAGTTTGTGAAAACCCTATCTCAAGGATAGGTTTAAAAATGAAATTTTATCATTCATTTCTCTAATTCATCTTAATTATGTACTTTTGAATCGTAATTACTGTTTATAAGGCAACAGTGGGTTACATATGGAGTGCGATGCGTGGCAGAGTGAGGTGGCAACACGTGGTGGGAGCTGGGCATAAGCGATGAGGTGGCAGCATCTAGAGCTACCACATGGCTTCTCCTAAGAATGCCACATGGCATTTTGAAATTAAAAAATAAAAAATAAGTTTCTGACATAATTCAAATTGGTTTGTCACATTATTATTATCGATGGAATCCATTTCCATCATAAATCTGTGTCAAATTACACCGAAAACTCTGAATTTCGTGGCAAATTCTGTGAGAAATTGAATATTTTTTGTAGTATACCCCAGAGGATAGGGAGGCCTAGATAGTGTCCAGGGGAAGCAGTATTAGGGATGCCTAGAGTTTGTCTAACCATTCCTCCACCTCTTTTGGAGCATTGGGGTCACAAAGAAACAACATTTATCTAAATTAATCCTTTGGGTAGAAGCCTTACAATAAGCATCAAGAATACTAGCGAAGACATCACAACTCTTTTTAGTGGCTTGAAAGAAAAAGATAGAATCGTCTATAAAGAAGCAATGTGACAATACTGGACAAGCTCGTACATGGTAAAGACCTTGCAAATCTCCTATATTTACATGCTCATTAACCATTCTTGATAACATAACAGCAACATTGATGACAAGATAAGGGGATATGGGATCCCCTTCTCTTAAACCATACTTTGGGACAATCCCACTAACAGTTCTTCCTTCTATTTTCAAATTGAAAGTTACAGAAGAGACGCACTTCATAACACTCTTTACCCACACTAGATGAAAATTCATTTTATTTTGGGACAATCTCACTAATAGCTCTTACACCACAATTTCAATTCTTATTGTTTTGTATGTCATTGTCATTCAAGCTTTAGCACTTGTTCATGGAGTAGAATGGTTTCAATTGAAAAAATCGATTAGGGCAAGCGCACAGGTTTCACATAACAAAAGTGCAAATGATGTTATAGTGTTCTTGAATGAAGACGAATAAGATATGGAAATTGATGATGCAGCTTCACACGTATTAAAGGCATTGAATATGTAACCATTGATGAGATTTATATAAGGGGAATTGACAATATTATGAGAAAAAATTATTTCAACACCCTATTGCTGTAGAGATTATATTATAAGGGCCCATTTGGTACAGGGAACATATGAGGAAGGAAAGGAAAGGAAGGGAAGTAAATGGAAAGGGAAGGAAGATTGGGAGGAAACTTAAAAAAGTGAGTTGTTTAGCAAACATGGGAATGGAACATAGGTTGAGTAAAAATAAAATTTTTGGTTGGAAGAACAGGTAGTGGGTTAAGTGGGAAGCAGTTGTTAAATACCCATAATACCCCTGACATAAAGTAATGGTGAAAAAGGTGAGTCAGTTTTTTTTCATCGGAGACAAATGAAGGCTCGACCGAAGTCTCTCTGTGTTGGGAAAGAGGGTAAATTGAAGGATGTATGGATGAGATCTTCAACGGCGACAACCAATACAATGGATAGAGGTGAGAAGGAAGACAGAGATGGCAAAAATTATGGCTATAGCATCACATTGTTTAGATGCACAAGTTAGTTTTGAGAGGAGGAGGGAGGGAAAAAATATGATGTTTGTGAATGTTGCTAATATGGGTTCTGGTATTTTTTGGAGGCAGGAAAGAGTGAATGTGTGTGGGCAAATGAAGAAGACAATGCACTTGTGGAATCCTTAGTTGAGATGAGAAAAGTAGGACATAACATGATGAAATCAGTGGTTTACAGCTAATTAAATGCATTTGGAGAGAAAGATAGAGGAGAGGTTACCAAGGTAAGGGTTGAAGGGCAAGAATGATATTTGGAGTGAAATTAGGAGGTTAAAGGAAGATTGGATGATAGTGTGTGACATTTTCAATGGGGAAAATGTGAATGGTTTTAGTTAGGACAGTGTGAATTATTTTGTGATGGCAGATGAAAATGTGTGGGATGCATACATACAAGTAAGAGATTCTTATTGTTGTGGAGAAGATTGATTAAGAAAAAAATGAAGCTTTAGTCTGATGCTATGGTTTTTTTGCAGGTTGATAGGAGGGTTGCTAAATTCAAGGGCAAAGATTTTCCACACTTTGGAAATCTATGCTATGCTTAGGGAAACTAAGAAGAGATGATGATTATGAAGAAGGTTGCAGTTTTGAGAAAGTTAGGAGATGAATTGGCTACCTTGAAGAAAGTTTTTTATTTTATTGTGTAGGAAGGAGAAGAATATGAATTTGACATATTTTTGTTACCTTGCTAGAAATGTCAATGTGTTGTATGTAGTTATAATTTCTTGTAAGGGTATGAAAAAAGGTTGTAAAAGCGTCAAACGCAATTGAATGAAACAAGCATTGAAATGTTTAGATTTTGTGTTTAATTTGAAACTTTATTTTATGGTGATAGTGACAGGACATAAAAGTGAGCTTTATGTGAGGTAGAATTTGTGAGTAATGAAGTGCCTCGCTTGTATTAACAAGTTATCAAGCCAAGTATATGAACATTATTATAGGTGGAAAGGACCAAAATTTAGCATAATCTGCTAAATATAACCGAACAATAGAAAATATAAACTAAAGTGACAATAATTGTTGAATTTCTAGAGGTAAATAATGCAAGAGGAACAACAGAATTATAGAGCCAAGATGTGCAATGTGTAAAAGAGAAATGTTACTTACAAAGATTGTGATTGATATTCCACAATTGTAAGCCATACATACATATATAGGATGCTAAAGATATGAAAATAAGTAACAAGATGTATAACTGATTTGAACAAAACATAATAACAGTAGTAACTTTAAAAGGAAAAGAAGTGAAAATTTGAACTAAATAGCCCAGTTCAAATTTAGAAAATCATATGTAATAGGTTGAGGAACATAACTGCACATACATGAAACAGCAACAAAAGTCAGACAAATAGATGTCCTTGGCCAAGCATTACAAATTAAAACAAAAAATATAAACTAATCTATCCCAAATTCTTCTTCTTCCTCTTAGCTGAGAACCCCTTAGGAGTGGACCTTGTAACCCCCTCACTGTAATTACATCCGGATTATGAAATTAAAGTGAAATAGAGACCAATAATTACAAAACAACATTTTCAATTTCCTAAATAGTTCAAAATACTAGTAATTTGGTCTCACATTCAGTTTCGAATATAGTCATCTGGCTTTCACAATTGGCTCATCGGCCTTCACAAATAGCCTTTCGACTTTTCACATAATCACACCCCATCTTCATCCCCTTTTACCGCCGGGAAGGCTCGCAGTCTTTATAATGCTACTAAATTTTAAATAAGCATCGCAAGTGTACGGGCCGTTGGAATAGTATAGTAACAAATCAAGGTCATCTCACAGAGATTCAAGGTAATAGATAATTAGGCATTAAAATTCCCATTTTCATTTAAGTTGAGCAAATCAAAGAAAGAGATTGAAAGGCAATTTAAGCAAATGCAAAAGAAACAAATATAATGATTTAAAGACTTTAATTGATAAAAACAACCTAGAGTGGCTAATCCATTCTTTAAGTTTTAGAGCATGTATTTACTCAATTAAAAGTACTTATTGTTACATTGTTAATCTAGAGTTTAAATGAATATAAGTATCTTCCAATCACTTATACTCCTCTCTTAAGTTAAAATTGTTATTCCTAACTAATTTACTCAAGAGGCAATAAATGTCCAAATTCACTCTAATATGCTTATATGGGTCCAATAGGTATATTCCTATCCTATTGGCAAATTAGAATAAATTCTAATCCCATATTACTTAATCTTATGGTCCAATTAAGATCCCTCTTCCAAGGCTAATCTAAATTCCCCAAATTTACACTTAGTGGTGATCAAGCACTAAGTAGACAAATTAATACAAGATTAAGTAAACAAAAATTATCACTAAACACAATTAAATGGTTCATACTTGCTCAAATCCTTAAATTAGTTCATAGCTACCCTTGGTTGAAAAAGAACTAGCCACACATGAATTTAATTCTAATCATAACAGCAGCAAATTCAGAGCCACGAATCAATGAAGAGGCAAACAACATAGTGGAATAAAGAAAAATTGCAATTCAAATCACTCCTCATAGTTCACAAAACAGCATAGCGAATTCAAAGTCAAACTAATGCTAAAGCAATAGAGTAAAAATTGCACAGTGGCGCTGCCTTCTCTACTTCTGCTGCTTACTGCTCTCGTCAAGCTTTGCTTCTCCGCCCCTCCATGTTCGCTTCTTCATTCGCTATTGTGTTTCTCTTTTTCTTTTTTCACTGTGCGGCTGTCCTGTCTTTCCCTTCTGTGCGTGACTTCCTCTGCTTTTCAATAGATGATGAAGATGAATTGCGGCTGCTCTCCTTCTTTTCCGCTTCTTCAATTGTGCGGCTGTGTCTTTTCTCCTTTCTCACTCTCCACTAATCTTTCAATGTATTGTGGCTGTCACTCCCCGTTTTTTCCTTCAGCTCAGCGCCTCCCTTTTCTTCTCTTTCTTTTTGTTCTGTTGCTTTCTTTTCAATTAGGTTTTAACATCCTATTCCCATAGTTCCTCGGTCCAGGTCCATTCGTCCTCTTCAGATAGAAATTTGACAATAGGAAACCCAAGCCCAAGACCAATACGCTGACGTCCCTGCTCTTGTCTTTTTATTGCTTTGGTCTTCCACTGAATTTCCCATAGTCAAACCGTGTACCCCACAGCCCACAAGCTGAAAGAAGAAGAAAATAAAATATTATAATAGTAATCCAATATTAAAACTAGACTGAAACTTTTTTTTTTTACTTTCATTATTTATTTGTTCTTTCACTTAAATTTTAATTTAAAGTAAAATATTGATAATCAAATCCCCCAAGATAATGCACCAACTTGATATCTTTTAAAATCTTAAGAAAATCATTTTAAATTAGCATTGATAACTCCCCAGTTATATCAAAATGTGTCTCAAATATATTAAAAATGGGGAGTTATCACACCTCCACACTTGCATTAAATGTTGTCCTCAAGATTTCAAAAATATCAACAACCAAAGACAATCATAGAAGCAAGATTCTCAAATCAAACACTACAAAATTTGATTTAATTCAAATTTTGAAGAATGAAGCTTTCTTGAAACTCTTTTCCACCTTCTAAAAATATAAGTAGAATTGCAAGTAATTTAGTAAGGACAAATGACAATAGAATGTTCCTCACAAGTGAAGTGTTTGCACTCTTCCCTCAAGACAATTAAAGGGCTTGTGTTTTACTCTCTTCCACTTATTGCAACTCATCTACCATAAGCTTGTTTATTATCTCCATCTCTACTACATTATCCCCTTGCTTACACAAATCAAAAGGACTTTTCTAAAGGTTGTAATGAATAGGGTAGGATAATGAAATGGAAGTAGTGAAATGGTATAAAGAAATAATTTAATAGTGCTAAGTAACTCAATGAAATTCATTAAGAATGAAGGAATATCCACTTAAAAGAAACAAACTCACTTGCACTATAAAAACCTTTATTACATTGAACTTAACAATCTCTCTCTCTCTCTTTTTTCGTTTTTCTCTCTTTGTTTTTTACACCTTTCTTTCTATTTCATTTTTTTTCAAGTATCCACACAACTCACATAATAGACTTTCCAATCCCTTCACTCTTTTCTAAAGTTGTTTTACTTAGTACTAACCAAAGTAGTAAATGAATGGGAAAGAAAAGATATAAAAATTGCATTTCTCAAACAAAGGGCTATTTACTCTATGCAATTTTCTTTTAAAAACAAAGTAAGGCTCAAATGGGGTAAAACAAAGGATTTTCATGTAGCAAGGATAGACATTTGGCCAAACTAGCTATGAAATGCATGCCTAAATCATCTTTGTGAATGCAAAGGGATTTAAAGCTTCAAAGGAGATTCAAGACAAGTTTTAGAGATAAAATCACAATAAGTATACTCCCTCTTGAAGGAAATGAATATTTAGGCTCAAGTTTCTCACCGGTATTTTACATCCTGAAGTCAATTATCCAAACCAAATTCTTTGCCTATCTACTAACATTCTAAGAAGATAAAATCAAATTCTAATTAAACTCAATCCTTTTCAAATTCAAATCAAACCAACTTTGCCAATGTTCACAAGTAAAATCCAAGCTTCCATGAAAAGAAAAATTTTTGTTCGAAATTTGTCAAAATTTTTCTATTTATGTGCAAAATCAAAGAAATTTTTCAAAATTGAGGACAAGTCATACAAAATCAATGGTACCCTCACCCCCACACTTAAATGTCACATTGTCCTCAATGTGAACAAGTAACCCTAAGTAATGGAAATGAAGACATAACCATATCCAAGTGTAGAGATAGTAGAACCTTCAAGGATTTTTAAATTCCCACCAATAGAGCACCACTTACAAATACCACAACTCAAATCAATAGTCAATAACAATTATCAATCACATGCAAAGTTATACTATAACCAGCACTCATGTCCAGAACATGTTATCAACTATCAATTAAACAAAGCAAGGAAAAGTAAAAGGAAACTCCCCTCTCAATCCTCGTCTTGTGCACTTGGATGCTCTTGATTACAGCTACCAAAGTAAAGTACATCATCAGGGGGGCTACTCAAATCCTACAAAATCAAAACAAAACATCAAACTAAACCTTGGGTTGCCTCCCAAGAAGTACTTGGTTTATAGTCCTCAGCCAGACTATATCAGAAACTCAAGGAGGTTGTGACAAGTGATGAACCATTGATTGCCGGTCTACCTCACCACCATAATAGTGCTTTAGTCTTTACCCATTCACTTTAAAGCAATTTCCTGTACTCTCATTTTTAACTTCAACTACACCCTTTGATGACACAGAAACCACTCTAAAAGGACCAGACCATCTAGATCTAAGCTTTCCAGGAAACAACTTGAGCTTTGAGTTAAAGATAAGAACCAATTGCCCGCGCTTAAAATTGCACTTCAAGATATGCTTGTCATGCCATTTCTTTGTCCTTTCTTTGTATAATCTTGAACTCTCATATGCTTGAAGTCGCAATTCTTCCAACTCATTTAGTTGCAATAACCTTTTAGCTTCAGCTTCTTTGTGGTCCATATTCAACTTCTTGATTGCCCACCATGCTTTATACTCCAACTCAAGTGGCAAATGACATGCTTTCCCAAAAACCAACCGATAAGGTGACATGCCAATTGGAGTTCAGAAAGCAGTCATGTATGCCCACAAAGCATCATCAAGCTTATCACACCAATCTTTTCTAGTAGGACCTACAGTCTTCTCAAGGATCCTCTTAATCTCCCTATTAGCTAACTCACATAAGCCATTAGTTTGGGGATGATATGCAAGTAACATCTGGTGGTGCACTCCATATTTTGCCAAAAGAGCCTTGAAATTCTTGTTGTTGAAATGAGTTCCCTCATAAGTAATGATCGCTCTAAGAGTACCAAATCTAGTGAAAATATACTTCTTCAAGAAACGGATCACTGTATTGGCATCATTTGCTTGGCAAGCAATAGTTTCGACCCATTTGCTCACATATTCCACTACAACAAGAATATATTGGTTTCCTCTTGAAGATGGGAAAGGACCCATGAAATCCATCCCCCAAACATCAAATAACTCCAATTTTAAGATCCCAGATTGAGGCATCTCATGTCTCTTGGAAATGTTACCTATTCTTTGACATCTATCACACTTAGAAACAAACTGGTGAGCATCTTTAAATAAAGAAGGCTAATAAAAACCAGAATCAAGCACTTTAGATGCAGTCTTTTGCCCCCCATAATGTCCCGCATATGTAGATGCATGACAATCAGTCAAAATTGCCTCTTGTTCAACCTCAGGCACACACTTTCTAATGATCAAATCAGCACATCTCTTGAAAAGAAATGGTTCTTCCCATATATAGTAAGCAACATCATGCAAAATTTCTTTCTTTGATAGAAAGTCAAATCAGGAGGTAACACATCACACACAAGATAATTCACAATATCAGCATACCAGGGCAATTCATCACTACTAATAGCAAACAACTATTTATCAGGGAAATATTCATTAACCAACAAGTCATTCACACAATCAGAAGAGTTCATAATCCTAGACAAATGATCAGTAACTTGATTTTCAGTTCCTTTCCTATCAACTATATGCACATCAAATTCCTGTAACAACAAAACCCATCTTATCAATCTAGGTTTAAAATCTTTCTTCCCTAATAGATATTTGATAGTAGCATGATCAGTGTGGACTAAGATCTTAGCACCCATCAAGTAGACTCTAAACTTTTCAAAAGCAAACACAATAGCAAGCATTTCTTTTTCAGTAGTTGAGTAATTTACCTGAGCTGCAACTAGTGTCTTACTTGCATAGTAGATGGGATGGAAGATCTTGGCAGGCCTCTGCCCCAACACAGCTCCCACAGCATAGTCACTTGCATCACACAATACTTCAAAAGGTAATGACCAATCAGGAGCCACAATAATAGGAGCTGAAATCAATCGAATTTTAAATTCTTTAAAAGCCTTCATGCATTCCTCATTGAAATGGAAAGGAGTATCTTTCTCAAGTAATTGCGAAAGAGGCTTTAAAATCTTGGAAAAGTCTTTAATGAACCGGCGATAAAATCCAGCATGACCCAAGAAACTTCTCACTACTTTGAAATTAGAAGGAGGAGGAAGTTGCTCAATCACAGAAGTTTTTGCTCTATCAACTTCTAAGCCCTTTTTTGAAACCTTGTGACCAAGAACTATCCTTTCAGTCACCATGAAATGACACTTTTCCCAATTAAGAACCAGATTTGTTTCCTCATATCTCCTCAACACCTTATCTAGATGTATCAAACACTCCTCAAATGATTCACCAAAGACCGAGAAGTCATCCATGAATACTTCCATTATCTCTTCTATCATATCAGAGAATATGCTCAACATATACTTTGGAAAGTAGTAGGAGCATTGCACAAACCAAATGGCATTCTTCTAAATGCAAAGGTACCATAAGGACATGTGAATGTTGTCTTTTCTTGTTCTTCAGGAGCAACAACAATTTGATTGTAACCATAATAACCATCCAAGAAATAAAAGAATTCTTTGCCAGCTAACCGGTCTAACATCTGGTCAATGAAAGGGAGTGGGAAATGATCCTTCTGTGTCGCTTCATTCAACTTCCTGTAATCCATACACACTCTCCAACCAGTAATGGTACGAGTGGGAATAAGCTCATTATGCTCATTAGCAATAACAGTTATTCCTCCTTTCTTAGGAACACATTGTACTGGACTAACCCATGAGCTATCTGAAATGGGATAAATGATTCCAGCATCAAACCACTTAATCACTTCCTTCATCATAGGATTCAATCTTCTCTGATTATGAATAGAATTCTTATGATCATCTTCTAAAAGTATCTTATGCATTACAATTGAAGGACTTATACCTTTGATGTCGGCTATTGTCCAACCCAAAGCCCTTTTGTGATCCCCAAGGACTTTCAATAACCTTTCTCTTTTATCTTTAGATAAAGAAGAAGATATGATAATAGGAAGTGTCTCAGATTTACCCAAGTATGCATATTCAAGATGTGAAGGTAAGGGCTTAAGCTCCAGAATTGATGCTTGTTCAATAGAAGGCTTTAAAGAAGTTTTCCTTGATTCCATCTCCAATAACCCAAACTGCCTTGATTGATTATTGTAAGGAGAAGAAACTTCAAGTAACCTTTTACATTCAACTAGATTCCCTACTTCAACATCATCATGCCCAAGTAAAACAGCTTCTAAAGGTTCTTTTATAGCATAGGAATCCAAAGTCTCTTGAATAACCTTATCTAATATATCAACTCTGAAGCAATCAGTAGTATCCCTAGGATACTTCAATGCCTTGTTCATGTTAAAAATAACCTCTTCGTCATTCACTCTTAACTTAATCTCTCCTTTTTCAACATCAATCAAAGTTTGAGCTGTAGCTAAGAAGGGTCTTCCTACAATGAGTAGGAGAGTACTATCTTCATCACAATCTAATACAATGAAATCAGCTGGGAAGATAAACTTATCAACTTTAACTAAAACATCTTCAATGATACCCTTTGGATAAGCTAAACTTCGATCAGCTAACTGAAGTGTCACAGAGGTTGGATGAGCTTCACCAAGTTGCAATTTTCTAAACACAGATAGTGGCATCAAGTTGATACTTGAGCCTAGATCATATAATGCTCCACCTTGAAACTTTTCTCTGATTATGCAAGGTATAGAAAAACTACCAGGATCTTTCTGTTTAGGTGGCAACTTATTGAGAATAATAGCACTACATTCTTTAGTGAGAGGTACTGTTTCATAATCACCAATCCTCCTCTTCTTACTCAACATCTCCATTAGAAACTTAACATATTGAGGCATCTGCTCTAAAGCTTTAAGAAAAGGGAGATTGATGTGGAGTTTCTTGAAAATTCCCAAGAACTTCTTGTATTGATCATCTAAAGCTTTCTTCTGGAATCTCTGAGGAAATGGCAAAGGTGGCACCCATTTAAGATTCTCATTAGTAGCCTTCTTCTTCACTTCACTTTTCTTAGACTCATTATCAACTTTTGCTTCATTGACCTTTCCATGTACCTCATAAGTAAGCTCTTCATCATTCTCTATAACAGCTTCAAGAGTTGCCTCACCATTAGAATTTGAAGGTTTCTTCCCTTGACGAGGAATCTCAAGTAACTCTTTACCACTTCTTAATATGAGAGCTTTACATTCCTCTTGTCCATCTCTACGAGGATTAGTCACAGTATTACTTGACAACTCTCCTTGTTGTAATGCATTCGCATTAGTTGCAAGTTGTCCCACTTGAACCTCAAGATTCTTGATGGATGAACTAAATGATGCATTAGTAGCAGCTTGATCTTGAGAACTCTTTAGCTGAAAACTAACAAGTTGAGATATCATTGCCTCAAGATCAGGTTTGGGCTCTTGAATAGGCTTAATTTTCTTTTCTAAGTGATAAAAATCAGGAGGTGCCATTGGCTTTATATTAGAAGTGGATGCTTCATTAAGAGTTGCACCATGTTTCCAAGAGAGATTAGGATTTTTATGCCACCCAGAATTGTAGGTATTGGAGTATGGATTACTCTGATGATTGCCATGGTAGTTTCCAGCATAATTAACTAATTCTATCTGTTGAGATATAAGGCATTGTCCAGTAGCATGTCCATCTCCACAATAATCACAAGGAGAATAAATAGCATTAACTCTAATGTGTCTACTATTGGATCGATGTACTTGAGCTTCAAGATTATCAAACCTCTTGTCGAGAGCATTTAACATTCCCACCAATTGTAATGAAGTGTCCTCATTAACTCTTTCAGTAGACTTCACAGATCTTCTGTCATTGTTGTTCTGAATAAAGTCAGCTGATAAGTCATCTAAGCATCCCTAAACATAATTCACCGGTTGCTTTGTAATTCCTCCATTAGTCACAGCATTCAATTCTGATCAAGATTTGGGAGTTAATCGAGTACTGAAGATTTGAAGTAAGACCCATTTCTCAAAATTATAGCCAGGAATCTACCTAACCAGCAACTTGAACTTCTCCCAAGCTTCATATAAGTGTTCCCTTAACTGTTGGCAAAAATTAGTTAGAGCAGCTCTAGCATCCACCATCTTGTTATGAGGAAAGAATCTTGATATGAAATTTTCCTGCAATTCAGCCCAAGAAGTGACACTACCCTCTTCTAAATTATTGAGCCACTCTTTGGCTTTTCCTTGTAGAGAGTAAGGAAAAAGCCTAAGGCGAATCACATTATTAGGAACTCCATTTTGCTTGAATAAGTCACAAACATCAAGGAATTGAATCAAGTGCCAATTTGGATCTTCTAAATCATTTCCGGCATATTGACCATGTAGTTCAAGCATCTTCAGCATAGTTTGCTTAATCTCAAAGTTGTTTGCTTGAAATTCAGGCACTCGGATTCCTGATTGGTACCCACGAGATTGTCTTCCCAAGAAATCATTACACCCAAGCGATCATTTTCATCCTCAGCCATTACTATAGTCTCAGTGTGTACACCTTCCTTTGGTTGAGTATGAGGTTGCGTAGCTTCCAAAAGTTCTTGGACTCTCCTTGTTTTCTGTGGTGTCTTAGGTGCTTTGGATCTGCGGGGCATATACTAAAGTACCTGAAAGACAAAGCAAATCTCAAGAGTATCACACTAACACAAAGAACAAACAAAAATAAAATAAAATTGCTCAAGCTAAACTAATAAAGGATTTTTAATTCTAATCATCAATTGCCTTGAATCCCCGGCATTGGCGCCAAAAACTTGATGCAACTAAATTTTAAATAAGCACTGCAAGTGTACGGGCTGTTGGAATAGTATAGTAGCAAATCAAGGTCATCGCACAGAGATTCAATGTAATAGATAATTAGGCATTAAAATTCCCATTTTCATTTAAGTTGAGCAAATCAAAGAAAGAGATTGAAAGACAATTTAAACAAATGCAAAAGAAACAAATCTAATGATTTAAAAACTTTAATTGATAAAAACAACCTAGAGTGGCTAATCCCTTCTTTAAGTTTTAGAGCATGCATTTACTCAATTAAAAGTACTTAATGTTAAATTGTTAATCTAGAGTTTAAATGAATATAAGTATCTTCCAATCACTTATATTCCTCTCTCAAGTTAAAATTGTTATTCCTAACTAATTTACTCAAGAGGCAATAAATGTCTAAATTCACTCTAATATGATTATATGGGTCCAATAGGTATATTCCTATCCTATTGGCAAATTAGAATAAATTCTAATCCCACATTACTTAATCTTATGGTCCAATTAAGATCGCTCTTCCAAGGCTAATCTAAATTCCCCAAATTTAGACTTAGTGGTGATCAAGCACTAAGTAGACAAATTAATACAAGATTAAGTAAACAAAAATTATCACTAAACACAATTAAATGGTTCATACTTGCTCAAATCCTTAAATTAGTTCATAGCTACCCTTGGTTGAAAAAGAACTAGCCACACATGAATTGAATTCTAATCACAGCAGCAGCAAATTCAGAGCCACGAATCAGTGAAGAGGCAAACAACATAGTGGAATAATGAAAAATTGCAATTCAAATCACTCCTCATAGTTCACAAAACAGCACAGCGAATTCAAATTCAAACTAATGCTAAAGCAATAGAGTAAAAATTGCACAGTGGCGCTGCCTTCTCTACTTCTGCTGCTTACTGCTCTCGTCAAGCTTTGCTTCTCCGCCCCTCCATGTTCGCTTCTTCATTCACTGATGTGTTTCTCTTTTTCTTTTTTCACTGTGCGGCTGTCCTGTCTTTCCCTTCTGTGCGTGACTTCCTCTGCTTTTCGATAGATGATGAAGATGAATTGCGGCTACTGTCCTTCTTTTCCGCTTCTTCAATTGTGCGGCTGTGTCTTTTCTCCTTTCTCACTCTCCGCTGATCTTTCAATGTATTGCGATTGTCACTCCCCGTTTTTTCCTTCAGCTCAGCGCCTCCCTTTTATTCTCTTTCTTTTTGTTTTTTTGCTTTCTTTTCAATTAGGTTCTAACATCCTATTCCCATAGCTCCTCGGTCCAGGTCCATTCGTCCTCTTCTTCAGATAGAAATTTGACAATAGGAAACCCAAGCCCAAGACCAATACGCTGACGTCCCTGCTCTTGTCTTTTTATTGCTTTGGTCTTCCACTGAATTTCCCATAGTCAAACCGTGTACCCCACAACAGCCCACAAGCTGAAAGAAGAAGAAAATAAAATATCATAATAGTAATCCAATATTAAAACTAGAGTGAAACTTTTTTTTACTTTCATTATTTATTTGTTCTTTCACTTAGATTTTTATTTAAAGTAAAATATTGATAATCAAATCCCCAAGATAATGCACCAACTTGATATCTTCTAAAATCTTAAGAAAATCATCTTAAATTAGCATTGATAACTGATAACTGAAATATTTATATATTTATTTTCCCTTATATGACGATTTTATAGACGATATTTGAGCTTAATATAATATATTTGGGTGTAAAATAAATAGTATTTAAAAAATAAATAAAAATATAAAAAAAGGTCAGTACTGTAGCGTCGGTCACTATTCATGACGGAATCACTGTATCAGGACATTACTGTAGCGGATGGAATCACTGTAGCACTGTAGCAACAGAGAAAAAATACGTAGGTTTGCTGAAAAGTCATGTTCATGCGTGAAATGAAGGAAAAATACTGTAGCACCTGTGGAAAAAAAAAAGAGAAGCAACAGACGCACTTCGCTTGCCTATATATACATGCGTGCTTCTTTGCAAAATAAAGGAGGAGGAGAGAAGAAATATAGTTGAGATATTCTCTTTGATAAGGAGATACTTCTTTGACA
The DNA here is from genome assembly GCA_963242795.1 of Inga leiocalycina. Lineage (NCBI taxonomy): Eukaryota > Viridiplantae > Streptophyta > Magnoliopsida > Fabales > Fabaceae > Inga > Inga leiocalycina. The sequence goes on along the minus strand of OY725323.1, from coordinate 65,303,790 downwards.
GGGAGAGATATTTTCTCTGACAGTTCTAAATAAATTGTGTTATTTTTTATTTTTAATTTTATGTATTGTATTATTTTTTTTATGCCTCATACATGGAAGGCTTAGTATTATATTATTTTTTGTATGCCTCCTACATGGAAGGCTTAGTATTGTATTACTTTTTGCATACTGCCTATATGGAAGGTTTTACCTCCTAAATGGACAGCTAGATTTCTCCAGTTTTTTCATGTATATTTTTGGTTGTATATTTATGTTTGAGAATTTAATATTCAAGTTTATGCAGTATTTCTGAGGCTTTCATTCTAGCTTTATATAATGTCAATTTATTTTGGTTTTGTTTTTAATTTCATCATGTGCTAAATTTTCATTTTCCTAGGGTGATGACGTAGCTTACTAATGCCGGATTGAATCTTAACTTATTAAATCTAGTTTTAATTTCTCCTTCATGATTAAGTTTAAATTATTGTTCTTAATGCTTTCATTTGATTGGCCACCTTTTGAATGATTACAATATACATGTTGAGACCGGAAGGAGATGCATGTGTGTAGATCCTATAATTAAAATCATGACTTGCATATGAAATAGGAATATATTCATATGAGTTGTGTAGTCTTATTGAGTTTCATAAATCTTAATGCATAATTAATTGCTTAAATTCATATAGGAATATATTGGATTAGCAATTAATTATAGAATTGCTTGACCTTGGAAGAGACTAGTAATTAAATTAAGGAAACTCGACTATCAATCATGTGGAATAAATTGGGCTAGAATAGATAAGTGATTCAATCCGGAATTTGTTAAGTGAAATCTAATCCCTAGGACTTTTTCTCATATTTGTTTTCATATCATCTGCACTCATATTTAATTATATTTCTTTTATTTGTACTCTCAATCACCAATTTATCGATCGACTAAATAGAATTAAAATTACCCATTTTGGTACTTAGTGATCAATCCTCGTGGGAACGATACTCTACTCACTTCTATATTACTTGATTACGACAGTGTACACTTGCACTATTTAATTGATCATAAAAACTCGTAACAAGTTTTTGGCTCCGTTGCCGGGGATTGTTGTCATTAATATCAATACCAAGTAATTTTAATACTAATTTGGTCTTTATATTACATTTGTTTTTCTTCTTGGTGTCTTGTGTTTCTTTTCAGGCTTTTGCTTAGTGTATGACCAGATCGAAGGAGATTGAACTATTGCCTTTTGATTCGGAGATAGAAAGAACTTGCCGAAGAAATCGAAGAATTCGGAAGCAGTCTACTTCAATCCTAAACAATCCGATGGCAAATCCGGGGGGAGAAACAACAGATACCAAAATACTTCGTGACTATGCAACACCAACAGTCATGGACACAAACTCTGGAATCAGGAGACCACCAGTAGCAGCTAACAACTTTGAAATCAAGCCAGCAATTATCTAGATGATGCAAGCAAATCAATTAGGTGGTTTACCAACAGAAGATCCTAATGCACATATAGCCAACTTCCTAGAAATCTGTGACACATTCAAGTATAATGGTGTTACTGATGATGCCATTAGACTTAAACTTTTCCCTTTCTCACTTAGGGATAAGGCTAAGAGTTGGTTACAATCGCTACCAGTGGGAAGTATAACAACATGGGAGATCATGGCGCAGAAATTTTTGGAGAAATACTTTCCTTCAGCAAAAACTGCTAAACTGAGGAATGAAATTGCCTCATTCACCCAGCATGAACAAGAAAGCCTCTATGAAGCATGGGAAAGATACAAGGAGTTGCTAAGGAGATCTCCTCATCATGGGTTACCAAATTGGTGGCAACTACAAACTTTCTATAGTGGGATGACGCACATCTCCAGAATTCTTGTAGATGCCGCAGCTGGAGGATCTTTAATGGGAAAGAACATTAATGATGCTTACAATCTACTTGAGGAGATGGCAGCCAATGCATATCAATGGCCTTCTGAACGTAGCAATTCAAAGAAAGTACTTGGAGTGCACGAGCTGGATGTCCTTACAACTTTATCTTCTCAAGTTGTATCTATATCCAAGCAAGTAGGATCATTGACAACCCAAGCAAATGTAATCAGAACTCCTACGGAAGATTGTGATCAATGTGGAGGACCTCATGTGAGTACGTAATGTCAAGAAGGATACTCATTCATGCCGGAGCAAGCTCAGTTCATTGGAAACCAAAGAAATGACCCATTCTCAAACACGTACAATCCAGGTTGGAGAAATCATCCAAACTTTAGTTGGAGGAATAATCAAAATGCATTCAAGCCGCAAGGGAACTACCAGCAGCAAGCTTTTCAACAACCAAATCCACCACAACAGAAAGTGAATTTGGAGGATGCACTGGCTCAACTAACCATGAATACATCTCAATTCATGGCTAGGACTGATGCAACAATCAAAAGCCAAGATGCCTCAATAAAGAACTTGGAGATCCAGATGGGCCAAATTGCAAATATGCTAAATTCTAGACAACCAGGAACTCTACCAAGTGACACCGAAAGAAACCCAAGAGAGCATGTGAAGGCCGTTGCACTAAGAAGTGGGAAAGAATTGAAAGATCCTTTAATTAAAAAGAAGGATGTTGAAGAAAAGAAAGAAGGTAGAGGAGAACAGAAGGAGGAAGTACAAGAACAGAAGGAGGATGATGTGGTACCAGGAAGAATCAGCTTTCCAGACAATCCTCCTCCATATGTACCACTAGTTCCATACCCTCAAAGACTTGTGAAGGCAAAGCTACACAAGCAATTTGCAAAGTTTCTAGAGGTTTTCAAAAAGTTTCACATCAATATTCCTTTCACAGACGCTCTTACCCAAATGCCCAGTTATGCAAAATTCATGAAGGACATTCTTTCAAATAAGCGTAAGCTTGAGGAATTTGAAATAGTTGCACTTACTGAGGAGTGCAGTGCTATTCTCTAAAAGAAATTACCTCTAAAGCTGAAAGATCCAGGAAGCTTCTGCATACCTTGCACCATAGGTCAATGTCACTTTGAAAAAGCACTTTGTGATCTTGGAGCAAGTGTAAACCTCATGCCTCTATCTGTCTACAATAAACTTGGTCTTGGAGAGCTGAAGCCAACCACAGTTTCATTACTTTTGGCGGACCGATCAATAAAGCATCCGAGGGGTGTCTTAGAAGATGTTCTGGTGAAGGTGGACAAACTCATATTCCCAGCTAATTTCATAATACTCGACATGGAAGAAGACCAAGAAATTCCTATAATTCTTGGGAGGCCATTTCTAGCAACTGGGAGAACATTAATAGATGTGCAACAGGGGAAGTTAACCTTGCAAGTTCAAGATAATCAAGTATCCTTCAACATTTTCAAGGCTTTATCCTTTCCAGATGAAGGTAACACTTGTTACAGAGTCGACACATTATCCAGTTGCACAAAAGACGTGGTGAACGAAATCTGCATGGATCAACCATTAGCAATAGGAATGGTAGATGTATCAAAATCTACTAATCCTGAAGTCTTGGAGCAGATTAAGTACCTGGAAGCAAATTCCCCAATTTTTATCAAGAAACCATTTGAAGATCTTGGGGAAAGGCCAAGTAAGCCAGTACCAACAACAGAGAAACCACCTGTACTGGAGTTGAAAATACTGCCATCCTGTAACACCCCACCGCCGTCTCACCCCACCGGGCCACAACGGTTGGTGCCCTCTCCCACCACGCGGTGCGGAGCAGGATGGGTCAAGTCCGTTAGACCCACTACTCACAAGAGTCCCCCGCCCCCCTGGCGGGATTTTTCGCCTCCGTGGGAATCGAAGCCACTACCTGGGGGTAAGTAGCGCCTCAATGCATTCCCACTACCACTTGAGCTACTAAATGTAACCCCCTGCCGTAATTAATATCCGGATTATGCAATTAACGTGAAATAGAGACCAATAAGTCAAAACAACAATTATATACCCATCAACCAGACGGGGTTTTCACAATCACGTTTCAAAATCATTTAAAACACGGTCTCATATTTACACTCCGAATATAATTACTATGCGAAGATAAATTACATTTATACAAATATCAGAGTACGCAATATAAACTTCCGGCAATCCCGGAATCATATCTTCGCTCAATAATCATAGGCATAATAGCCCATACAACTCCTCGATTAGGGATTACACAAACTACTCATATACATAACCAAATATTTATCCAAATATACACATATATTATCCCAATTACTTCTTGATAACCAACTAATAAGCTCTCACCCAGAAACGAGTCTTCTTCGTCCTTGGATGCTTGCTTCATCCTCAATCTTCCTTCCCTGTCTAAAATGTTGATAGGGGAGGGTGAGATTCTGGGGAATCTCAGTAGGAAACACATACCAATATGCATGCAAGATAAGTATTTAATGCATGACATGCTTGCATCACAATAACTCATGTTCACATCATGATATATCCGCATGCTCAATGTTCACACAACATACTCATGGCCATAGTATAATAGAAACAGAGCTACAATCATTCTCATATGTTTCACATAATCATGCAAAGCAATAATATGCATCAATACACAAATACAATTATCAATACATGCAGGAGAGGTAAGTTCCCTACCTCCAGTCTTTTCTCCTCGATTTGCGTGCCAGCAACTCGGGGCTTCACATTCGATCCTACAATGTCAAATGTACTATTTAGACACTTTCATAGTGTTTCTGGGGGTTATATGATTCTATCTTGAAAATTTACCAAAATACCCCCGGGACCCCGGCCCGGCCCCGCCGTACCCGGTCCGGCTGTACTTTTCCCGAAATTTTGACATGGGCTCTTCTGACATATTTTCGCCCAAGGAATCCATTTCCGGACTCGGAATTATCAAATTCAATGTCAAATTACGAAATTGCCCTTGGCAGCCCTACTTTTAGGGTTTTAGGGGCGTTTCCGTAATTATGCTTTCTCGGCCTTTTCCGAAAAAGTGCCCAACTGTAACCCCACCTATTTTTCGCCCCTGAACTCAATGGAACCATCAAATCATTGAAAATCCAACTCTAAGACCCATTTCTAGGGCTGGCCGAAATTTATGAGTTCTCCAGGGAAAATCGGGGTTTTACGATTTCGGCTCCGTAAACGCGTTCCTTTCTACTCCTAACCACTTTATTAACCATTACATTAGGTTACAACTAACATTAAGACCCAATTTGGGCAGCATAACCCCTAGGCCACATCATTTCCAAACTTTAAAACCAATGGCAATCCGGCGAAATTTCACCGATTAAATATCCCACAGCAGCCAGAATAAGCAATATACGAAAGTTTGGAAGTTACCTCAAGCTCCCACTAGCTTTTCCCAAATTTGGCTGAACCCTAGCCTCTCTAAAACACCAAGTTTTGAGCTTCACAACCTTAAAGAATAAAGAGGAGTGGCTTAGAGTCGGAGTTATACGCGTTAGGAGCTAGATCGTCGGAGAAATCGGCTTACCTTGCGAGATTTCTTCCTCTTTTTCTCTCTTTTCTCCAAGCTCTCTCCACGTTTTTTTCTTGCTTCAGCTGCTGTGTGCGACAGAAATGAGCTGAGGAAGATGATAACATATGTAATTCCATGCTGACATCATCTTTTAATGAGATGATGTCATAATTCCCATTTTCGGATTTTCTGCCCAAACTTTGAAAAATCATAACTAATTCTAGAAAAATCGAAATGAGGTGATTCCAAAGCCAAATGAAAGGTATTTAAGTCCTCTTCATTGGAAAAATATGATCCATTACTAGAAATCACCAAAAAATTCCAGAATTACACAAATTTCATCACTGCCCCAAAACAGAGTCCATTTTCGACCTCAAACTTTGGACAGTCATATCTCCCAGTTCCCAAAACGAAATGGCACAAATTATATGTCCATTTTGAAGCTTGGGATGTGAAATTCAAGACTGGAAAGTTTCATAATTTTCTGACATCATTTGCCTAGTCAAAACATCCACACGAGAAGACTGCCCAGACAGAATTCACACTGGACAGCATTTCCAATTTTTTGCAACCAATGTGTCCAATCCAATTTAAATCAATTCCAATGATTAAATACCACAACATGACACCATTTCCATCACAATATCCCATTCAATTCCTCCCTTTATTCTAAGTCAATTTGGATGTTAATCCACAATTGAACTCAAATACAGGGTTTTGGCGTTGCTCATAACACAAGCGACTACAATCTACTTTATATTCTCTAAAAGGGTTCATTAATCACTAACCACGTCCACTTTTGTAGTCATTAAACCCTAATCACAATTTAGGATCTTGCTAAACCGGGGCTTAGCAATCCACTAATCTCAGGCTTATTCTCTAGCCTCGAGTCTCAAAATTCGGGGTGTTACACATCCCACTTGAAGTATGTGTATTTGGGAGGAAATTCAACATTACCTGTAATCGTCTCGGCAGCTCTTACTCCTGAAGAAGAAGAAAAGTTATTAAGAGTTCTAAGGGAGTATAAAGCAGCATTTGGATGGTCAATAGCTGATATAAGAGGGATTAGTCCTTCAATTTGTATGCATAAGATCTTGATGGAGGATAACTACAAGCCATCAGTCGAGCACCAGAGAAGACTCAATCCAAACATGAAGGAGGTGGTGAGAAAGGAAGTAATAAAGTGGCTAGATGCTGGCATAATCTACCCAATCTCTGATAGTCAATGGGTAAGCCCAGTTCAAGTTGTGCCAAAGAAAGGTGGAATGACAGTAGTACCCAACGAGAAAAATGAACTGATTCCACAACGAACGGTTACTGGATGGAGAGTATACATCGACTACAGAAAGCTCAATAAAGCCACCAGAAAAGATCACTTCCCTCTGCCATTTATAGACCAGATGCTTGACAGACTAGCAGGGAAAGTTTATTATTGTTTCCTGGATGGGTACACAGGATATAATCAAATTACAATTGCACTGGAGGATCAAGAGAAAACAACTTTTACATGTCCATATGGTACCTTTGCCTTCAGAAAGATGCCATTTGGTCTATGTAATGCACCAGCAACATTTCAAAGGAGTATGATGGTGATCTTCTCAAACATGGTGGAAAGGTTCATTGAGGTATTCATGGATGATTTTTCAGTTTTTGGAGAATCATTTGATCATTGTCTTTCAAATTTGGCAAAAGTCTTGCAATGTTGTATGGAGACAAACTTGGTTCTAAATTGGGAGAAATGCTATTTTATGGTGAAAGAAGGAATCGTGCTGGGTCACAAGGTATCTGATCGAGGCATTGAAGTGGACCGAGCTAAGATTGAAACAATTCAAAAGCTACCACCTCTTTCCTCAATCAAGGGCATTCAGAGTTTTTTGGGACATGCTGGCTTCTATAAAAGATTCATCAAGGACTTCTCAAAAATCACAAAGCCACTTTGCATGCTGTTGGAGAAAAACACTCCCTTTGTGTTTAATAAGGAGTGCTTATCAGCCTTCCAAACTCTAAAAAGTGCCTTGACTTCCGCACCAGTTATCATAGCTCCAGATTGGAATCTTCCATTCGAGATGATGTGCGATGCAAGTGATTATGCAGTTGGAGCTGTTTTGGGCCAAAGAAAAGACAAGGTCTTTCATGCCATCTATTATGCCAGCAGGACACTCTCATATGCACAGCTGAATTATGCAACAATAGAAAAGGAGCTATTAGCAGTAGTGTTTACATTCGACAAATTCAGAGCATACTTGATCGGGTCAAAGGTTATTGTCTGGACGGACCACTCAGCAATCAAATACTTGATTGAGAAGAAAGACGCAAAGCCCAGACTGATCAGATGGGTACTTCTACTACAAGAATTTGACTTGGAGATCAAAGACAAAAAAGGGACTGAGAATCTCATTGCAGATCATCTTTCTCGATTAGAACCACCTGAACAAAAGAGAGAATCACCATCCAGGAGAATTTTCCAGATGAGCAACTTTTTATTATGCAGTCACAACTTACTCCTTGGTATGCTGATATTGTGAATTATTTGGCAAGCGGGGTAATGCCTTATGAACTTTCTAAAATGCAAAAGAAGAAGTTTCTGGCTGATATAAGGCATTACTTTTGGGAGGATCCGTTCTTATACAAACAAAGCCCAGATCAAATTATCAGGCGATGTGTTCCTGAAGAAGAGATGGACAACATCTTAAATCACTGCCATTCATCCCTATATGGTGGTCATTTTGGAGCAAATAGAACAGCTACTAAAGTCCTTCAATCAGGATTTTACTGGCCTACACTCTTCAAGGACGCTCACAGACTTGTGGCAACTTGTGACAGATGTCAAAGTTATCTCAAGGAGACATGAAGCCCCTTTAACCAACATCTTAGAAGTTGAACTTTTTGATGTATGGGGGATCGATTTTATAGGGCCTTTTCCATCTTCATTTAGCAACCAGTTCATTTTAGTAGCTGTTGACTATGTCTCCAAGTGGGTTGAAGCAGCTGCCTTTCCTACAAATGATTCTCGTGTGGTTGTGAAGTTCTTGAGGAAGAATATTTTTACAAGATTTGGAGTGCCTAGAGCTATTATCAGTGATGGAGGAAGGCATTTTTGCAATCAGCAACTTCAGTCGGTATTGGCTAAATATGGAGTAACTCATAAGGTTGCAACTCCATATCATCCACAAACTAGTGGGCAGGTGGAAATCTCGAACAGAGAACTGAAGTGGATCTTAGAAAAGACGGTGAATTCCAATCAGAAGGACTGGGCTCAAAAGTTAGATGATGCACTCTGGGCTTATAGAAACTGCCTTCAAGACACCAATTGGTACATCCCCATATCAATTGGTCTACAGAAAAGCAAGCCATCTTCCAGTAGAAATGGAGCACAAAGCATATTGGGCAATAAAAGCATTAAATTTTGACTTAAAGGCAACTGGGGAGAAAAGGCTTCTCCAACTCAATGAGCTTGAAGAATTCAGACAACAAGCTTATGAAAATGCTAAGTTATACAAGGAGAAGACAAAAATGTGGCATGATAGAAGAATTTTGAGAAGAGAGTTTACACCGGGACAAAAAGTGCTTTTATACAACTTAAGGTTAAAGCTCTTTCTAGGAAAGCTGAGATCGAGGTGGTCAGGTCCTTTTACTGTAATTCAAGTATGGCCATATGGAACTATGGAGATTCAAGATGGTGATCGAAAATTCAAAGTGAATAGGCAAAGACTCAAAGAATACAATGAAGGTGCACTCAACACTTTGAAATCTGTCATCACATTTGAGGAACCAATAGGTAAGTCCTCAATCTAGTAATTTTTAATATATATATATATATATATGTATATATACATATATATATAAATTATATAAAAAAAAGAAAAAAAATTGGTTTGGTTTTTGTCTAGCTAAAGATGTTAAAGAAGGGCGGCTATTTAGGAGGCAACCCCAAAATTTCTTTCCTACTCTCTCATTTCTTTCCTAGTCACCGAAACACACCGCACTGCATTGATATTTTAGTTTTCATCGGCTTCTTTTTAAGTTACCATGGAGGAATCTCTTGCAAAGCTTAAGAACAGGTTCCCCACTCGTCCCAAAGATGTGCTCAGGAAGCTCTATAGCTGTCGACTTGAAAGGATGAAAGTATTCAAGCGTTTGGGCCTTCCTGAGGACATACGCTGGATCATTGAGGCTAAGGTATGTTTAGCAGATGAGTTTAATAAATCAGTTGTTCAACCTTTACCAGGAATGGAAAGAAGTTCTTACTCCAAAAAGAGAAGAGCTAAAAGAATGAATGTCTGCTATAAATGTGCAAGGTAGACATGTGATCAGCGCTGTAAAAGCAAAGGTATGGTTTCTATAAATCGAGAAGATAAAATTAAATTTATAAAGGATGGACTGAGTAAGGAGTCCCTGGATGATATCATTCAAACTCTTGAGACGCATCCAAGTGGTGATGTTCATCGTATTCTTCTTGATTTAGTGAATGTATTCAACCAAGAAAAATGGCGCTACTGTCTTGGGAATCTGACGGAAAAAGACCCTGTTTGCCAGTTTATAAGAAAACTGGATGGGAAGCTAATCCTCGATTCATAGAAATCGTTTAAGCCGTTTCTGGACGTAAAACCAGAGGAAGATGTGAGCCAAAATCACAACTACTGTACATAATCATGCTTTTGTCTACTCTACTTTATCTTTTGACTTTCTTTCCTCTTTTTGTTTAATTTCTTCACATAATGGCCCACCAGTCATCTGTGTCGGAAATTTTTTTCAAACTTCTTTGAAAAATGTGTGATTTGTGTGATTTTGGTGTTGTTGTTTTAATATTATATATATGTACTCTTTCATTTGTAAATATACACACTTCCATTTGTAAATATGAATTCTTTCTCTTGTAAGCGTATATGGTCCGAGAGAAACAAAGAGAAAAAGGGTATCACACAAAAATGTAGATTTACATCTATTTGCATTTTTGGTGAAACTGATTTGGGTAAGAAAGGAGAGTTTATAACAGCAGCAAATGAACTGGGAATTGGATTAGCTGCCAGAGGGATCAACTTTGTGTACGGGGGAGGCATTCAGGGCCTAAAGGGAAGTATGGCCATTTCTGCATCCATGAATGGAAGCAAGGGTTTAAGTGTAAGGGTGAAGGAGTTGGAAGATCATACTTTTTCCTTGGGACAAGAGTTACAGGTTTCGAGCTTGCCTCAACAAATGGGACTAATGTTCTACCATGCTCAAGCTTTCATTGCTCTACCCGGTAGTTTGGGGACGTTGGATGGCATTTCTAGCGTTGCATATTGGGCTAAATTAAACTATCACAAAAAGCCATTAGGATTGTTAAATGTTAATGGTTTTTATGATAATCTATTGTCTTTTCTTGATCATGCTGTGGAAACAGGATTCATACCCCAAGCGACTCGCCATTCCATAATTTCTGCACCAACTGCTGATCAGCTGCTCGATCAACTGCAAACCTATGAACCTAAACTAGATCTACTCGTCAAGCAAATAGGTGGGCAATCTTCAGATAGCAGTCAGAAGCAGAATCCAGATACCACCCTTCGGTTGTAACTTTCCTTAATCTCTTGGTTTTACTCTTAGTATTTTGATTTTACTTTATTATGTGTTTATGTTTCAAAAAAAAAAAACCTTTTCTGAGCTCTAGAAGACATTAGGGACAATGTCTGATTTAGGTTGGGGGAGGAGAAAAATTTTTTTTTTCTTCTGTTTTTTTTGTTATTTAGTAAAACCATTAGATGCATGGGGTATGGAAAAAATGGCAGAGTAAGGAGTTATTCTTAACTCCTGAGACGCATTTCATTAATCGCATTTTATTGGTTGCAATATTTTTTTTATCTTTTTCAAAAAAAAAAGAATAAAAAAAAATCTTGTTCAAGTGCTTTGTAATGATATTAAGAAGTACACAAGTTTTAAGTATGTATCAATTGAATTTAGAGATTTTATAGTATGAATGAACAACTGATTTGTTGCAATTGGTGATAAATTTTGAGTTTGAATGAACTGAGTTTAAAAATTCCTAGCCGTGAGCTTCTGAGCCTATAATGATTATTTCTCTTGTGTGTGATATTCATCTATTAAGTTGTCACTCTAGAACTTGCTTTAAATCTGGTTGAAATTACATCTCACATGCACATTCAAAAATGATAAAGGCATTCATTTCCTTTAGCCAGAGCCAAATAGCCAACCTTGCAATTATACCATTGATAAGCCCCTTTGACCCTAATTGACTGTTTCTTTGTTCTCAACCCATTAACATGTACTTTAATGATATATCAAGTGCTTTTACCTTATTCGGAAGATTGGTAGAGCATTAGAAATTCTTGTGAAATGGGCTATTGACAAAGTGTGGGGGTATATATATAATCAATTTTATAGTTTCAATTCAAAAAGAAAAAAAATTCAAAAAATAAAAAAATAAAAAAAAATAAAAAAAATGTCAAGTATTTGAATTGTGGGTTGTTATGATGAGATAAATTTATAAGTAGCCCATTTTTCAATTGTTCTATTAAATTTCTTAAATATAGTCTTTCATATATTGTTTTACGTTCCTTTTACCTTAACCCCATTACAACCCTTAATAAGTCCTTTTGATTTGAATTATGCATGTGAATTAAGTAGTGGAGATTGAGATTTTTAGCAAGCCTATGGTAGTGCAATTTTTTTGGTTGAATTTGAGCGAAACACTTACCCTTAAACACTTGAGAGATTGAGAGAATGAGTTACATTTACAAACTCAGTTTATTCATTTTCAAACAAAGTTACCAATTTATATTTTCATTGATTCATGAATACTATGATCTCTTTACTTTTCAATTGTGTTCTTACTTATGACTTGACACTTCTGATTTTGTTGGAAGCACTTATTAGTCATTCCTTGTCCGAGGACGTTCAAGAGCTAAGTGTGGGGGAATTTGATAACTGAAATATTTACATATTTATTTTCCCTTATATGATGATTTTATGGACGATATTTGAGCTTAATATACTATATTTGGGTGTAAAATAAATAGTATTTAAAAAATAAAGAAAAATATAAAAAAAGGTCAGTACTGTAGCGTCGGTCACTATTCATGACGGAATCACTGTATCAGGACGTTACTGTAGCGGATGGAGGTGACTGTAGCGGATGGGATCACTGTAGCACTGTAGCAACACGGAAAAAATACGTAGGTTTGCTGAAAAGTCATGTTCATGCGTGAAATGAAGGAAAAATACTGTAGCACCTGTGGAAAAAAAAAAGAGAAGCAACAGACGCACTTTGCTTGCCTATATATACATATGTGCTTCTTTGCAAAATAAAGGAGGAGGAGAGAAGAAATATAGTGGAGATATTCTCTTTGATAAGGAGATACTTCTCTGACAGTTCTAAATAAATTGTGTTATTTTTAATTTTTAATTTTATGTATTGTATTATTTTTTTTATGCCTCCTACATGGAAGGCTTAGTATTATATTATTTTCTGTATGCCTCCTACATGGAAGGCTTAGTATTGTATTACTTTTTGCATGATGCCTATATGGAAGGTTTTACCTCCTAAATGGACGGCTAGATTTCTCCAGTTTTTTCATGCATATTTTTGGTTGTATATTTATGTTTGAGAATTTAATATTCAAGTTTATGCAGTATTTCTGAAGCTTTCATTCTAGCTTTATATAATGTCAATTTATTTTGGTTTTGTTTTTAATTTCATCATGTGCTAAATTTTCATTTTCCTAGGGTGATGACGTAGCTTACTAATGCCGGATTGAATCTTAACTTATTAAATCTAGTTTTAATTTCTCCTTCAAGATTGAGTTTAAATTATTGTTCTTAATGCTTTAATTTGATTGGCCACCTTTTGAATGATTACAATATACATGTTGAGACCGGAAGGAGATGCATGTGTGTAGATCCTATAATTAAAATCATGACTTGCATATGAAATAGGAATATATTCATATGAGTTGTGTAGTCTTATTGAGTTTCATAAATCTTAATGCATAATTAATTGCTTAAATTCATATAGGAATATATTGGACTAGCAATTAATTATAGAATTGCTTGACCTTGGAAGAGGCTAGTAATTAAATTAAGGAAACGCGACTATCAATCATGTGGAATAAATTGGGCTAGAATAGATAAGTGATTCAATCCGGAATTTGTTAAGTGAAATCTAATCCATAGGACTTTTTCTCATATTTGTTTTCATATCATCTGCACTCATATTTAATTATTTTTCTTTTATTTGTACTCTCAATCATCAATTTATCGATCGACTAAATAGAATTAAAATTACTCATTTTGGTACTTAGTGATCAATCCTCGTGGGAACGATACTCTACTCACTTTTATATTACTTGATTACGACAGTGTACACTTACACTATTTAATTGATCATAAAAACTCGTAACAATAACTCCTCAGTTATATCAAAATGTGTCTTAAATATATTAAAAATGGGGAGTTATCACCTTACCCGAACCGTTATTAGTGACTCAGGGACTATTGGTATGGCGGTGCTTACACATATCCACAAATGTCGCAGCATACGAATTCATCACAAATCAATGATATAACACATATACAATGCATCACATATGGTATAAAAGAAAAAGTCACTATCTTGTTCTTTCCGATTGTGCTTTGGCTCGGTGGATCACGAGCAGGGCAAATATCAAATCCTATAAACCAAAATTAAGGACGACGAATTATTACCTATTCCAATTCTTTAATAACTCATAATACTTGGGTTGATTATCTCTATGGTCATTTAATCAAGTAAACTAAGGAGCAAAAGTGGTCAATTAACCTAAAAGGCCAATTTCTAACCTCAAAGTTCCACAATATTACATTATGCTATAAAATCTTCAATTTTCGCATAGGTGACCAATCTGCCAGAATTTTTCAACATATTTGAAAAATCATAACTAATTCTAGAAAAATTAAAATGAGATGATCCCAAAGCCTATTGAAATCTCTTAAAGTCCTCTTCATAGAAAAAATATGAATCATTACCAGAAATCACCAAAAAAATTCCAGAACACAACATTCCACACTGCTCCAAAATTAGGTCCAATTTCGACATCAAACTTTGGGCAACCATAACTCCCAGCTCAAAAAACGAAATGAAACAAATTATGTGTCCATTTTGAAGTTTGGAATGTGAAATTTAAGACTGGAAAGTTTCAGAATTTTAAGACACCAATTGCCCATTCAAAATGTCCCTATAAACTGAATGCCCTGCACAGAGTTACACTTGACAGTTTTTTCCAATTTTCAACCAATGTGTCCAATGGCTTCAAAATGAACAACCAAACCTATTCCCACATAATTTTTCGTGTAGAAAACAATGGTAATATCAAAATAAACAAATTACCACTCATTCCACATGTCCTATTTTGGCAGAATTGTATGGTATTTCACAACAAACAACCACTTCACTATCTAATCACTAAGCTTAGATTATTTGCCTCCAAACCAACATATAAGGACATACATAGGATGAAAGATTCATGATCCCTAATATACCCTAAAAAATGAAATTAGGGCTGTCACAATAGCCCACCACAACTTGGCCAATTAAAACATTATATACATCAACATAATGCTCTTACTCACTTCTTGCTTCTTCTTGTGTTCTTTTCTTGATTTCTCAACTTTTGTTCTTCCAAGGTAGCTGAAAAATCCTCTTATTTAAAAACAAAAACAGTAGAAATGAAGCTAAGGAAGATAGGAACAAGTTTCATGAAGTTTAGAGCTAGAAATGGGATCTTGAAGGTGTAAATAGCTTACCTTTCCTTCTTGTTCCCTTTGGCTCTTACTTTTGGTCTTGCCCTTTCTCTTTCCTTTTCTTTTGCACTTGGCTGACTTGAAATGAATGAATAAGATGAGAGAATGTTTTTAATTAAATAGTCAAGAATTCTTGTAGAGCTTAAGTCGGTTGAGCACATGTGTGAGAGACAGAGCACTTTATTTGCAAGAGATATGTACCAATAATCCTTTGCTTCATCTTTTCTCTTTCTTTCTTGATGCCATACGAATATGTGGCCCTTTTTTGTTCAAGTTATCTTATTTTATTAGGCCCACAATTGTTGACCAAAAATAATGACCAAAAGGAGTTAAAAGAAGCCTTCTACCATTATCTTAGTTTACCTCCTCACATATGTTACTTTTACTGGAAATTGTTGACCAAGTCTTCTCCTTTTAATTGGTCATATGTTTGTTTCTCTTTCTTGCCTCATGTTATATGAAAATGAAGCCTAGGAAAAGAGATAATGATCTTTTGTAATATCTCCTTGAATAATAAAGTTAATTCCCCAATTAGCATGAGATTGTTGACCAAGTCCTCATCTTTTTATAACTTGGTCCAATTGCTTCCATATGTCATATTTAATAGCCAATAGGTATTTTTCTCTTGCTTTTCCCCTTGTCATATGTGAATCATGGCCTTTTGAAGAAGAAGAAGATCTTGTAAAATATCATCTTGCAATATAATATTTAGTTGCCAATTTTGCATGTGAAATTTAACTAAAGTCATAACAAAATTTCCAAAGGTAATTATGTCACTAATCCCACCATCTATTCTGTACATTTAGCCCTTAAGTACATAAACTCCAGATAACGTCTACGTATATCCGCTTCCGCTTCAAAGTTGCTTCTCTTTCTGTCATTCCCTTCCAGATTACTTTCACAAATGGAATGCTCCGGTGTCTAAGCCTTCGATCTTCTCATTCAATGATTTGCTTTGGTTCCACAGACTTCTTCATACTCAACAATGTGAGATGGATCCGGTAGGTATTTCTTCAGTTGGGAAACGTGAAACACATCATGGAGCCTGCTCAAGTTTAGGGGTAGGGATACTCGATAGGCAACAGGCCCAATCCTCTCAAGAATTTCAAAAGGACCTATATACCTTAGGCTCAGTTTCTTTCGCTTGATAGCTCTCCCAATACCAGTGACTGGTGATACTCTCAAAAAGACATGGTCACCAACCTCAAACTCTAGAGGCTTTCTCCTTTTGTCAGCATAGTTTTTTTGTCGACTTTGTGCTGCTAGAAGCCTCTTACGGATGATTCGAATCTGACTGAGGTTTGATCAATAAGCTCCGGCTCATATAGCTTCCTCTCAGATAATTCATTCCATCATAAAGGTGATTAGCACTTCCTCCCATACAACACTTCATACGACGCCATCTGAATGCTCGCATGATAGCTGTTGTTGTAAGTAAACTCAGCCAGTGGAAGAAAGCAATCCCAATTCCCTTTAAAGTCGAGGACACAAGCTCGTAACATATCTTCTAATGTCTAAATTGTCCTCTCTGATTGTCCATCCATTTGAGGATGGTAAGCTATGCTGAACCTCAATTGAGTTCCTAGGGCTTCATGCAATGCCCTCCAAAATCTCGAAGTGAATCGGGGATCTCGATCGGAAATGATATTCTTCGGTATGCCATTGAGCTTCATAATTTCTCGAATGTATATCTCTGCTAGTTTGTTTGGAGAGTAAACAGCATTGATCGGTATAAAATGTGCCAACTTCATTAACCGATCCATAATGACCCAAATTACATCATAGTTTTTTATCTTGGGTAACCCCACAACGAGGTCTATGGTCATACTTTCCCATTTCCATTTTGGAATCTCAAGACTCTGAAGCAAACCAGGTGGTCTTTGATGCTCAATCTTTACCTTCTAGCAAGTAAGACACCGTGCCACGTACTTCGTCATATCACTCTTCAAGCCCGGCCACCAATACACAAACTTCATATTATGATACATTTTGGTCATACCAAGATGAAGAGTATAACGGTTCTTGTGCGCCTCATCCAGAATCTTCTGTCTCAAGTCCGCCTTAAGTGGAACACAGATTTTCTTTTGATATCGAACCAGTCCACTAGGTGATAGATCATAACCCTGGGCTTCTCCCCGTTCAATCCGAGCTAGATTGCGCTGTATCCAGCCATCTTGCCTTTGAGCTTCTTCGATCTTAGCCCTCAAGTCACTTTCCTCTTGGGAAATGTTATAGTTAGCATAGAGGATTTGATTTGACAGATTCCAATCACGAAAATCTTCTATCAATTTTCCCTCTCGTATCACCATAGCTGCCATAAGCACAGTCTTTCGACTAAGAGCATTCGCGACTACTTTTGCCTTACCCGGATGATATTTGATTTCCAGGTTGTAGTCCTTAAGCAACTCCATCCAATGGCGTTGTCTCATATTCAATTCTTTCTGATCATATAAATACTTGAGACTCTTGTGGTCGCAGTATAGTTCTACTGTCACACCATATAGATAGTGCCGCCAAATCTTTAAAGCAAACACAATGGCCGCAAGCTCCAGATCATGTGTAGGATAATTCATTTCATGAGGTTTGAGCTGTTGAGAGGTATAGGCCACCATACGTCCTTGCTGCATTAGGACACATCCTAATCCCTACTTACTCACATCACTGTACACAACATAAGTCAGGTTGGGATTAGGTATAATCAATACAGGTGCCGTAGTTAACCTTTCTTTCAACTCCATAAAGCAATTTTCACATTTCTCATCCCACACAAATGGCTGATCCTTCCTCATGAGCTTGGTCATTGGCAAGGCAATACGGGAGAAATTCTGAATAAATCTCCGGTAATAACCAGCAAGACCTAGAAAACTGCATATCTCAGTAACAGTTTCTGGCCTTTTCCAGTAGGAATTGGATTTAAAGGAACATTGCAAGTAGTGGGAATTGGATTTCATGTCACTTTTGGGTGCCAAACGTGTTTTTTCCTTCGGAACTTTGTTATCATCCCTTTCCCTCCAGAGGTTTCCGCATCACAAACAAGCCCTAATAAGACATTAGGTTGCCTTGTTACTCTTTAGAAATATGCTTGCAAGCATATTTGCATTTTGTAGGATGAATTCCCAAATTTGGCTTCCTTCCTATACCCCTTCCCATCCTTTCCCCTTTTATACCATTGGATTAAGATCTCAACGTTTCAGATTTAATATATTATAAAAATATTGTTATAATTTTACCTTAAAGATAAAAATATATATTTTTTGATACAAGCTAAGATGAAAAATAAATTTGAACTGTTAACATTATTTTTGTATCTTTTAATTGAAATTATAATAATATTTTTATAATATGATAAATCTGGACCATTGAGATCTTAATCTAATGGTAATAAAGAGAAAAGGAGGGAAAAGGATGGGAAATGGTATAGGAGAGAATCCAAATCCTAACTTCCCACATGTATTGGAGCTTGCAAAGACATTGTGCATGGAAGCAGGATGGTTGGTACAAGAAAGAACATATGCTTTAGGCTATCTCACAACTAGTGGTTAGAGTTCAGGCCAACTCTTTTTTGGTTTCTGCTATATGTAAACCTATGATTTTACTTTCTTGGACCTTTATCATATAATGAGCTTCCCAAGTTACTTGTTAACTTGGCAGGCCCATTATCTTACATATACCAATTATTAGTTTAGTGAAGGGTTAAACCTACTTTTTTTTGTCCATAGGGGTTAAGGGTACTTTAAATCCTTATCTTTATGTCACTTTGATTTCGGTCCCTAAAATTTTAAAAAGGTGGTTTTGGTCCCTTAAGTTTACCGCATCTAAAATTGTTAATTTATGAAGTTTAAAAAGGACTAAGAACTCAGACTAACTGTGTTAAATTTGCATACTTATTATTAGCCCGGTTTAAATTGCTTATGTGGTAAGTTGACTAGGCTAGCTAACCTGGTAGTGTGTTATGACGTTGACATTTTACTTTTTAAAGAAAACAATAAAGTCTTCAACTTAAGGCGGTGCACATGAATCCAGATTCCCTGCTCATCTAAAAGATGAGCAATTAATGCTTATTATAGAGCCTGAAATTTGAAAAATATGGAGCCGCCACCAAAATTTTATAAAAGGATAATTGTGAAAACCTTTTTAAAAAATGAAACTTGTCTACAAAAATCATTTAGGGTTCGAGAGTCAATTGTGCATGGGAAGGTGTTAGGCACTCCACAATACCTATTCATAAGAATTATTACCTTAAGTTAATTATTTAAAAATAAATATGGTCTTTAAAATTTCATCATACCTACCCAAAAATAAAATATTTACAAAATAAAAAATAAGATTAATTATTTACATTGTTGGACTTGACCTAGGATGAAAACCTAGGGCCTACGTACCCTTTAGAGAGATTAAAGCCCATATAGTTCGTTAGGCGTTGAAATGTATGTCACTTTGTTGGTGTCTTTTAGAAGAAAATATTTATTTAATTTATTTGAGAAAAATATTTTTATTGGTTTGGTTTGTGTTTTTTTCTACAAAAGCATTTTCTTTATTTTCTCATATGAAACCAAATTAATTTATTTTAATAAAAGAACCTTTCTTTTTCTTATTTTGAACCTTTTTATTTGTAAAAGAAAAAAAAAGGAATTGCATTATCATCATATCATTCATTGTAGAAAGTCCAAAAAGGAGAGAAAATTAATAAAGACATGGTGAGAGTATGTATCTTTTATGATTTGAATCCCACTACAACAAGAGATAGTGTGATAGAATCACATAATAAATAAGAGCCAATTACAATCACATTACCTTTATCTATTAAGCATGCAACCTAGCGCCATTAGAAGACAAGGCAACACATTCATCTTGATCCCAAATGCAATGCGTCCAGCAATAATATATAAGATAATTTAATGGGACAATGAAAAACAAGTCCACTTAATGCTTGATCCCAAATTCAACGTCCAGTAATGTTAACATATATTAGAATAAGCATACAGACAAGAACAAAGTCATAATGGAAGGAGAGTTAGTGAAATATATCATTTGCACAAGTGGCTGAACATTATCGAAAATAAAAACAAAAGCATATCTATATAGATATATTCATTTGCACAGAGTAGTGAGTATAAAGCAAGTAAATGGAAAACCAACAAAACTCTTGCAAGCCTTACATATAAGGATTTGCCCAGTATTCAAATGGGTATGCCTCCATCTCTAAGTAGAAATGTTCATTGGCCTACGCAAGAATATTAACACCATATTTGGACAAAGCAAAACAAGATGGCCTCTTATATGTCAACTGCTATTCCCCATGAGAATTATGTATGAGCAATGAAATGAGAAAATAAAATTAACTCTCTACCTTGCCTCCCTTTTTCTTCCAAAATTTATGTCTTGCTTATACCTTTGATCCCCTATTTATAGTCTCAAGGCATGATTTTCTTTATAAATGCTCTTTCTTTCTTTCTTTTTATGAAGAAAAGGATAGGTAGCCATCTAAGGCTCTAACATCACAGCATCAACATCATGCTGCATAAGATGACGTATTCGTTTCGTAGGGGGACCGTGAGTGTTTGAAAATTGACACCTATGTCCCATGTATTAGTTGTCAGGGCATCAGCCACGCCATCAGCCCCACGCTCACAATGAACCAGCTCTCGGTTTCAGTTCTTGTCAAGCAACCCACGAATCTCCAATAATGCTAAACAGTCTGGATGATCCTCAACCACAGCAGATAGTAACAGAGCTAGGACCTCGCTACTTTTACTCTACTATCAATGACCGGAAGTTCGTATTCCATGTAAGATTTAGAGCCCACAAAATACCCCATGCTTCTGCCGTAATCAAAGAGCCATATCCCACTCGAAACATAAAGCCATGCACGAAAATACCCAAATGATTATGTACGAGCCCTCCATTAGTATAGGTTCTGGTATTTGCATCAAATGACACATCCACATTATATTTAAAAATTGCCTCTGGGAAGGGTTGCCACACCGACGGAGACATAGGCTATACCAGCCATCCAAGATGGTGAGGTAAACCCCAAGAGAGGTAAGCCTGGGACAGAGCCAAGATCTCCTCCTTATACCATCCCTTATTATTAAATAGCCATTCATTCCGCCTAAGCCAGATATAATGGCTAAGCACTGCAAACCATAGTCGAAACTCATGCCCTTATACTGAGAACTGACATTGAGCACACCAATTAATCCACCGCCGATGATCTGTAAACCAAAAAATTTGACCATGAACCCCCCTCGGCAAGATCGTCTTCCAAACTTCTCGAGCACTAGAGCAATCCCTAAGTGTATGCAATAAGGTTTCTACCTTGGACCCATAGACACCACACAAGGCAGTAGCTTGCATCCCACGAGCATAGCACAACATGTTGGTGAGAAGCCTATCATGATAGCTGTTAAAGCAAGCGTTTCACCTAAGAGGGGGGGGTGAATTGGGTGATCTTAAAAATTTCGTTGCAAATATAAAATTTGACGTTGAAATTAAAACATGAAAGAGTAAGGAGAAATATCACCGAAGTGTACACCGGGACTTATACTGGTTCGGCCACAACCACTTTGACCTACGTCCAATCCTCAGAGCTTCTCTGAGAGTTTCACTATAACTTCCAAGATTCAGTGGGTTCTTGGAACCTCAGTACAAGCAAGTTCCTACACCTGGACACTCGCTACCCCTTACAAGTTGTAATTCAATCCCAACTCAAGGTTCCACAACCTTAAGTTACCTCAATAACAAATATTGAGTTTGAATGAAATATCTCTCTTACAGAGTAAATAAGAATCACTGAAGCATAGAATCACAAGTACAATAGAAAACAGAGTAATGAACTTGATGATACGTTCGTAAGTGAGTTCTTGTGTATCTCTCTATTTAGATGTTCCCATATATATAGATACGTTGGTAATGATTGCTGGAACATATTTCTTCATGTCCGTTGGAGCGTGCGCATCCACTATTGACTTTTCCAGTTTTCGAAAAACATACGTTGCGGTAGGTGACGGTCGGTGACATTTGAGCGTTACTTTTGACTTTCCTTATTTGGTAAGATCTCTTCATTGTTTATCTGTTGAAATGCTAAGAATACTAATATAATGAAAAGTTAATCAAATAGGAAACAAAACAATGACCGTAGGAATGATTTCAAACTTTCTGGGTTTGCTTACTCGAGTAGCTACTCGAGTATCACATGAACTTTACTCGAGTACTTACTCGAGTATCATCGAAAAATCTTAAATTAACTTCAAGTCAAAGAACAAATACAAGAATACTCGGGTAGTATATGGAATAACCAATTTTCAAACCTTTGGAAATATATGTTTACTCGGGTACCTACTCGAGTAATGCACACATAACTTTATGAGTTACTCGGGTACCAACTCCAGTAAACCTTCAAATAAACTTGTGGTTACTCGATGCTCTACTCCAGTAATATTGGCAGGATTTCAAGGCCGAGAGCACTTACCTTATTACTCGGGTATGGACTCGAGTAATACACTTATTTTTGCATAGGTTACTCGGGTACCACCTCGAGTAAATGTACTTTTTGTGCATGACTTACCCTGGTAATGACTTGAAGTTTACCTTGGAAATATTTCTGCATACTCGGGTACTTACTCGAGGAATCCACTTAAAATACAACATTAGATACTTGCATACTAGAGTAAGAACTCGAGGAAAATGAGATAAGATTATATCAAGTTAATCGGGTACCACCTTCAATTTTTAACTTACCTTAGTGCGTTACTCGAGTAGCTCCTCGAGTAACATTGGCAGTAGTATAAAGTGCCGAGAGCTCCACATTTTCAGAAATAGAGTTACTCGAGTAGCTACTCGAGTATCATTGGAAACTTGAAAGCAACTGGAAGTTTTTCATATGGTTACTCGAGTAGCGCCTCGAGTAACATTGGCAGGCCGAGAGCAACTCCAAGTTTTTACCTGGTTACTCGAGTCGCTCCTCGAGTAACATTGGCAGGCCGAGAGCAACTTGAAAATACTTACTCTATTACTTGAGTACTTACTCGAGTAACGTTGGCAGTTTACTGGAAGTTGTCTCTGGTTACTTCAAGTTTTGTCTCATTACTCGAGTAGCTCCTCGAGTAATGCCTTAGAAAACTTGCTTCTGATCAAGTTCCTCAGCATTTTCTCTTGGTCTTTCTTCATTACTCCAAAGCTTACTTCAAGTGATGCTTGTTCCTGTCATTACTTTGTTCAAACTTGTTTATTAATTATTTCCTTTTTAAACCATTCTTTTGTTATCATCAAAACATGAGATCTAACATTCTCCCCCTTTTTGATGATGACAAAACTTGATGATTTTGAACATGGTTTTTCAAATTGGATTCTCAGTTAAATATGTCTTATTAAGTTTGAATTCATAGCATACACCTTGCATACACAATAACTTCATTAGTCCAAACATGTATCATAATTTAAAGCTTAAATGAACTTAAAATGAAATCATAACTTAAACATACTTGCATTAAACTTAACAATTTTCAAATTACAAGATAATAAATTCAAAATGCTCCCTAAAGCCCATATACAACCAAATACCCAAAATAAACTAGGATACATCCACAAAATTATTCTCAAGCTCTTCTCCCCCTTTTTGGCTTCATCATTCAAGTGGAGGACTAGAGGGCTTCACCATAGAAATAGGCTTTACTAGAAGGACCAAACCACCATCTGAACTAGAGGAGTCAAAAGAACTGGATGAAGCTGGTTCAGGAAGATTAACTGGTGGGATTTGGATGTCATTTATAGGAGGGACAGGAGAGGGTTGGAAAACAACCATGGTGGTTTCAGCCTCAGGAGGGGTATCCATCACTGGAGTGAGATGTTCAGAAGAGGAAGAGGGAGATATTTCCTCAGTTTGGGTAGGTGATGGAATCGGTTTAGGAACGGTTTTTGGCTGAGGTTTTGGAGGAGAGTCATCAATAACGATATGAACGGTCTCATTGGTATCTGGATTGTCCAATGTATACAGAATGTCTTTGGCTTGGGACTCAGGTGGACTAGATACCAGAGGGGTAAATGGTTCATCCTCAGGGATAGGAGTGTCTGAAGGAGGTTCACTGGAGGTGGTGGTGGTGCAGAAGAGGAGGGACCGGCTGAAGGTCCGGGACCCAAAGAGTCCAGTCGTGCCAGAATCAATCTCAAAGTCTCTCCCTGGGCACGTTGTTCTGCTAGCAACTCCTCATGCCTCTTGTCCATTCTCTCAACCAACTCTCCCATCTTAGTATTCATGTGGGTTATCAGTTCTGCATTTGTGTTGGCGATGTCCATATGAAAACCTCTGAGCATGTTCTCCATGAAGTGCTGGAGAGTGGTATTGAGGAAGGATAGCGATGATGTGGTAGCAGCTGGAGCCGATGACTGAGTGTCATCCAACTTGCTGGTCTCTGCCTTAGTGGTCTTCCTCTTCTTCTTGGACTCAGACTCCAAAGGTCCTTTGAGAGGGATGTCAATGTTTAATTTCCCAATCTGGTTTCTCCCTACCGGGGTCATCCTCTCAACTGACTCCTTGTTATCCAAATACCATATCTTGTTTTCTTTCAAGATCAGTGACACAATCTGAGGATATGGCATTGGTGTTGTAGCCTTCCCATCTACCTTGTATCTCTTCATCTCCGAGAAAATATACTCCCCCAAATCTTTCTGCTCCTTCAGGAGAAGTGAAGCAAACCACCTAAAGTCCCTATCGGAAAAGTGGGTATAATTGTTGGCCTTGTTAACTAGGGACCTAGAATAGATGTACCATAAAACCCTATGATGATCACACATATCACTCGGTTTAAAATTTAGGGAGCCAACTAGCTCACCGGGTTTAAGGATAGTGAAGATTTGATTTGGCTCAAGTTGGGAATAGATATCATCTGGGACGTTCTCAATTCGCAACCACAAATTAATCCTAGAGGGAGATATAAGTATCTTTTGGCCTCTCACAGTGGTGGTCATATCTTCCTCAACTGAGGTTCGGTTAGGCTCATCTATGATCTCTAAGTTACAATAAAAATGAGTGATTACCTTTGTGCAAAAAGGCAATCTAATGGATAACCATGGCATAAAAGGATCTAGATATGGACTAAGGTCATGCTTCAATACCTCTTGAAGTAGCCTGAGATCCACATAGTGTGTCTTGCACACTTTCCTCCTGGAGAATTGGGATAGGTACTTGGGAGACTCCACCAATTTGTTGACGTTGAACCCTTTTGGAGGGTTGGTGATCTCTTCTTCCGGCACCTTGGACTTCTTGGAAGATTGTCCTTTCTCCATTTGATCAATGATCCCAGCCATAGCCTTAGCCACATTCCTATCATATTTAGGCTTTTTGGTAGGCTTTGGAGTGAAAGAAGGGGTAGAGGAATCAGAGGGAGGAGGTGAGGGAGATTTGGCACTCTTCCCTCTTCCGGTTGAGGTACTCTTTTTGGTTGAGCCCTTGTAGCAATAGGCTCTTTAATCACCACACCTTTGGGTTTCGGTTGAAGAGGAATTTTAGCTTTTGGTCTCGGGGTAAGTTTTCTTCTCTTCTTGGGAGGAGAAGAAAGAGGATCAGAGTGTTGTTGGGATTCAGAGGAATCTATGGGAGTAATATTTTTTGTTCTCATTTTTCTGAAGAATTGAAAAACTGAGATTTTCAGAAAAAAAGAGAGTAACTGACGCGAATTAGGGCACAGAGAATCTGAGAAAAATAGGAGGTTTTAGGAACTGAAATCTCTTGGGTTTTGACGGAAATGAAGTAGGGAATCACTTGTGAAAAGTTTTTGTGAGAGAGAATAGTGATTTACTCGAGGAGATTTTGTGGAAATGACCGAGTTCACGACAGATAAAGCCCTAGAACCCGACGTTACTCGAGGCCTTACTCAAGTAATGTTCAAGTTTACTCGAGGCCTTCCTCAAGTGTTCATACAGAAAAACTCTAAAATAATTTCTTTAAAATGCGTACCTGGCATGAATAATATTGTAATTATCCATGGATGTTCCCTCGATCATTTATAACCTATTCTGAGCAGATTTGAGTTATTATTCATCGATTTTGAAAATCTGGACTCCGACATTACTCGAGGCCTTCCTCGAGTAAGCTTGATTTTTACTTGAGGCCCGCCTCGGGTAACATGCTTTTCAACTTCTGACTCTTTATTTCTTTGAAAACTGAACCGTTAGATTTAAATTTCAAGTAACTTGATCCATTACTTCCAGTTTTGGGGGCCATTACTCGAGTACATACTCGAGTAAAGTGTTACTTTACTTCAAGTTCTTCCTCGGGTATTGTCTCTCTGTTAGTCATTACTTCAAGTTGATACTCCAGTAATGGTGTCCTCTGATAATCTCTGTTTTTGTTTCCCAAAACAGAGTTTCTTTCTTCCTGCAAAAACAATTTTCTATATACTCCGATGCTTAAGTTAGTGATCATCAAAACATTATCAAGTGACTTCATCTAATATTATGAAATGCTGAAATTACTTATAACTCATTGGGATTTACCATTCCCAATTCTCTCCTAATGTAAAGAAATTGATCTTTTGCAAGGGGTTTTGTAAAAATATCTGCTAGTTGAAGATGAGTGGGAATAAATATCACTTTCACATCTTTCTTTTGAACATGATCTCTGATGAAGTGATGTCTGACATCGATATGCTTGGTTCTAGAGTGTTGAACTGGATTCTTTGCCAAGCAAATCATACTAGTATTGTCACAATAGATTGATATTTCTTTGAGATAAATACCAAGATCTTGTAATTGTTGTTTTAACCATATCATTTGAGCACAACAACATGAGACTGCAATATACTCAGCTTCCGTTGACGAGAGAGACACAGTATTTTGTTTCTTGCTAAACCATGATACAAGTGATCCTCCAAGAAATTGTCCTTATCCGCTTGTGCTCTTTCTATCTGTTTTGTATCCTCCATGATCAGAATCTGAATATGCAACAAGATATGCACTTCTTCCTTTGGGATACCACAAACCCAATTCGGGTGTGTCAGCAAGATATCTAAAGATTCGTTTGACGGTTTTAGCATGTGATTCCTTTGGTGCCGATTGATATCTTGCACATATGCCAACACTAAATTGGATGTCTGGTCTGCTTGCTGTGAGATAGAGTAATGATCCAATCATTCCTCTATATTTCATGATGTTGTAGTCTTTTCCTTTGACATCAGCATCAAGTAACGTAGTTGAGCTCATAGGTGTGTCCGTGCCATTTGCTTCATCCATTCCATACTTCTTCAATAGCTCTTTCAAATACTTTGTTTGAGATATGAAGATTCCATTCTTTCTTTGTTTGATTTGAAAACCAAGAAAGAAATTCAGTTCTCCCATCATTGACATCTCAAATTCTCCCTGCATAATCTCAGAAAATTCCTTACACAGAGATTCATTAGTAGCACCGAAAACAATATCATCAACATATATTTGAACAATTAAAATATCATTGTGTTTTCGTTTTATGAAGAGTGTTGTATCAACTTTTCCCCGTACAAAACCTTGATCAATAAGAAACTTACTGAGCCTTTCATACCAGGCTCTAGGAGCTTGTTTTAAACCATATAAAGCCTTTTTGAGTTTGAAAACATGGTCAGGTTTAGTAACATCCTCAAAACCTGGAGGTTATTCTACATACACTTCTTCCATGATATAACCATTTAGAAAAGCACTCTTTACATCCATTTGATAGAGTTTGAATCCTTTGATGCATGCAAAGGCTAAGAGTACACGTATAGCTTCTAATCTAGCCATTGGAGCATACGTTTCCTCATAATCAATCCCTTCTTCCTGATTATAGCCTTTGGCCACCAATCTTGCCTTATTTCTGACAATAATTGCAGATTCATCGAGTTTATTTTTGAATACCCATTTAGTACCAATGATCGGATGATCTTTGGGTCGGGGCACCAAATCCCAAACTTGATTTCTCTCAAATTGATTTAGTTCTTCTTGCATTGCTATAACCCAATCATTGTTTGATAGGGCTTCATCAATATTAGAAGGTTCAATCTCAGAAATGAATTCAGAAAAACTTACTTCATTGAAAATTCTATTTCTAGTTTTGATTCCTTCATTCACATCTCCTATGACTTGATCTAAGGGATGACTTTTGTTGTATTTCCAAGCTCTAGGTTGACCTAATGATTGCTCTTCTTCCTTAGTTTCATCAACCTCTGGAATAAGAGATTTAGAAATAGATTGACCATTTTCTTGATTTAAACCAACTTCCTGTTCTTCATCAATGGTTTTGTCAGAGGATTCAAATTCATCAAATACAATATGAATTGATTCTTCAATAATACATGTTCTTTTATTGTAAACTCTATATGCTTTACTTCGGTTAGAAAATCCTAGGAAAATTCCTTCATATGTTTTAGAATCAAATTTTCCTAAGTTATCTTTACCATTATTATGAATGAAACACTTACAACAGAAGATGTGTAGATGAGCAATGTTTGGCTTTCTTCCTTTGTACAACTCGTATGGTGTTTTTCCAAGTTTTGTTCTGATATAGGCCTTATTTGCAATATAGCATGCTGTACTCATAGCATCAGCCCATAACACTTGAGACACATTCTTTTCATTCAATATTGCTCTAGCCATTTCAGTGAGCACTCTATTCTTGCGTTCCACAACTCCATTTTGTTGAGGTGTTCTTAGAGCAGAAAAATTGTGATCAATGCCATTAGTATCACAATATTCTTCAAAGGCTTGATTTTCAAATTCTCCACCATGATCAGTCTTAATACCTGCAATGGACATACCTTTCTCATTTTGTACTTTCTTGGCAAAAACAATAAATTCTTCAAATGTCTCATCTTTTAATGATAGAAAAATAACCCATGTAAATCTAGAGAAATCATCAACAATAACCAATGAATATAAGTTTCCACCAAGACTCTTTATTCTTGCCGGGCCAACTAAATCCATATGCAATAATTGTAGTGGTCTATTTGTTGAAATCTCATTTTTCAATTTGAAAGATGATTTAGTTTGTTTACCCTTTTGACATGCGTCACAAATCAAGTCATTTTTGAAAGTTACTTTGGGTAATCCAAGAACTAAATCCTTTTTGAGTAGTTTGCCTAGTTGATGCATATTGACATGAGCGAATCTCTTATGCCATAACCAACTTTCATCGGCATTACTCAGAAAACAATTTTTAGATTCATTTCTACTAATATCTAGAGTATAACAGTTACCTTCCCTTTTAGCTCTGAGTTTTGCCTTGATATTTTTCTTATCAAGTTGTAAGTCTTCCTTGTTGACAATCAGACATTCCTCTGAATCAAATATTATCCAGTTGTCTTTATTTGCACTTTGATTTACACTCAGCAAATTATGACACAAGCCTTCAACATAATATACATCTTTGACTTGTATTCCTTTGTCATTTTTGATTTCACCAATTCCTGCAATCTTTCCGGATTGATTTCCTCCAAATTTTACCTTGCCACCTTCCTTAGGTTGCAATGTGGTAAAACTTTCAAAATCCCCGATCATATGTCTAGAGCATCCACTGTCTATGTACCACTTGTTGTTTTTGGATGCTTTGAGACATATCTGCAATTGAAGGACTAAATCTTAGGTACCCACATCTTTTTGGGTCCTTTTGGGTTAGTACAAATGATTTTCTGAATATATGAACCTTTAGGTACCCATTTGTAGGTTCCTATATTTCCTTTCTTCTTATGAATGCATGAAGAGGTATAATGACCTTTTCTATTACAGTAATTACAGAATGCAAAAGGATTTGATATATGCACATAATGCTGGAAATAATTTAAATATAGCTTACCTCCTACTTTCTTTTTACCTTTCCTTCTATCTGATTTTGGATCATATCCAATACCAGATCGATCATTTACACATCGTTGTTCTTTTAAAATTACACTTAGCATTTCACTTCCTTTGGTAAACTTTTCAAGAGTTTTTATGAGATCAATGTTTTTCTTTTTCAACGAAGAACAATTTTCACAATTCTTTTCTGAACTTTCTTTTAGTTCAATTTCAAGAGCTTTGTTTTGCTTTTTGAAAACAATTAATTCTTTAACTACTTTGATGAATTCAGAATGTAAAGCATTATATTCAGATAGTAATTCATTATAGGTAGGGTCAGAATCATTTACCTCTTCTTCTGTTTCTTCTTGAGCAACAAGACATATATTGGCTACTTCTTCTTCATCACTTTCTTTGTCAGAGGAACTATCTCCCCATATAGTAGACACAAAGGCCTTCTTTTTGTTAAAGAATTTGCCTTTTCTCTTTTCTTTGCTCTTTTGATTTAGTTTTGGACATTCTGATTTGATATGTCCTGGCTTTCCACATTCGTAGAAAATGATATGATCTTTGTTGCTAGTTCCACCTTTTTGAAAATGTTTGAATCCTTGACCTTTCTTGTAGAACTTTCTGAATCGTTTTATGATTAAGCCCATTTCATCATCATCAAACTCCTCATCCTCATCTTGATTTTATTCTTTTGCTTTTAGTGCTAGACCTTTCTTTCTTTTGTCACCGATGTCATCTAGTTCCCGTTTGAACTTTAATTTGCTTTTATATTCAGAAAGGCTTCCAAATAGAGAAGCAACTGATCTCATTGATTCTCCTTTTGCCTCTTCTATTGCAGTGACTTTGGCCTCCCACTCTTTAGAAAGAATATTCAAAATCTTTCGTACTTGGGTATGTTGATCATAGGCTTTACCAAGTGCTGCAAGTTGATTAACAAGATGAGTATATCTAAGTTCGAATTCAGAAATTGACTCACCTGATTTCATTCGAAGTAGATCGAATTCAGTGATCAATGTATTGATACGATTCTCCTTTATTCCCGAAGTTCCTTCATGGGCGATTTCCAGAGCTTCCCACATTTCCTTTGCTGTTGGGAGTGTGTAAATTCTGAAATATTCACTCTGACTCAAAGCACTTTATAACATCGGAATTGACTTGCTGTTGAGAGTGATAAGTTTCTTGTCATTCTTATCATATTCCACTGGCGTCTTGGGAATTTTCTGAGAATCTACAATCTTTGTAGGTTGATAGTTTCCACTCTCAATCACATCCTATAGCCCATATTCAGTAGCCATCACGAATACTCTGAACTTTGCTTTCCAGAAAGAAAAGTGTTCGCCACTGAAACCTGGAGGTCTAGTGATGGATGCTCCGTCGGGAAGAATTCCTTCACCCATGCTTGCCATTGGATCCTTCTTAGGCTGTTAAACCATAACAAGAAGACCTACGCTCTGATACCAAATGTTAGAGCAAGCGTTTCACCCAAGAGGGGGGTGAATTGGGTGATCTTAAAAATTTCATTGTAAATATAAAATTTGACGTTGAAATTAAAACATGAAAGAGTAAGGAGAAATATCACCGAAGTGTACACCGGGACTTATACTGGTTTGGCCACAACCACTTTGACCTACGTCCAGTCCTCAGAGCTTCTCTGAGAGTTTCACTATAACTTCCAAGATTCAGTGGGTTCTTGGCACCTCAGTACAAGCAAGTTCCTACACCTGGACACTCGCTCCCCCTTACAAGTTGTAATTCAATCCCAACTCAAGGTTCCACAACCTTAAGTTACCTCAATAACAAATATTGAGTTTGAATGAAATATCTCTCTTACAGAGTAAATAAGAATCACTGAAGCATAGAATCACAAGTACAATAGAAAATAGATTAATGAACTTGATGATACGTTCGTAAGTGAGTTCTTGTGTATCTCTCTATTTAGATGTTCCCATATATATAGATACGTTGGTAATGATTGCTGGAACATATTTCTTCATGTCCGTTAGAGCGTGCGCATCCACTATTGACTTTTCCAGTTTTCGAAAAACATACGTTGCGGTAGGTGACGGTCGGTGACATTTGAGCGTTACTTTTGACTTTCCTTATTTGGTAAGATCTCTTCATTGTTTATCTGTTGAAATGCTAAGAATACTAATATAATGAAAAGTTAATCAAATAGGAAACAAAACAATGACCGTAGGAATGGTTTCAAACTTTCTGGGTTTGCTTACTCGAGTATCATCGGAAAATCTTAAATTATCTTCAAGTCAAAGAACAAATACAAGAATACTCGGGTAGTGCATGGAATAACCAATTTTCAGACCTTTGGAAATATATGTTTACTCGGGTACCTACTCGAGTAATGCACTCATAACTTTATGAGTTACTCTGGTACCAACTCCAGTAAACCTTCAAATAAACTTGTGGTTACTCGATGCTCTACTCCAGTAATGTTGGCAGGATTTCAAGGCCGAGAGCACTTACCTTGTTACTCGGGTATGGACTCGAGTAATGCACTTATTTTTGCATAGGTTACTCGGGTACTACCTCGAGTAAATGTACTTTTTGTGCATGACTTACCCTGGTAATGACTTGAAGTTTACCTTGGAAATATTTCTGCATACTCGGGTACTTACTCGAGGAATCCACTTAAAATACAACATTAGATACTTGCATACTAGAGTAAGAACTCGAGGAAAATGAGATAAGATTATATCAAGTTAATCGGGTACCACCTTCAAGTTTTAACTTACCTTAGTGCGTTACTCGAGTAGCTCCTCGAGTAACATTGGCAGTAGTACAAAGTGCCGAGAGCTCCACATTTTCAGAAACAGAGTTACTCGAGTAGCTACTCGAGTATCATTGGAAACTTGAAAGCAACTTGAAGTTTTTCATATGGTTACTCGAGTAGCGCCTCAAGTAACATTGGCAGGCCGAGAGCAACTCCAAGTTTTTACCTGGTTACTCGAGTCGCTCCTCGAGTAACATTGGCAGGCCGAGAGCAACTTGAAATACTTACTCTATTACTCGAGTACTTACTCGAGTAACGTTGGCAGTTTACTGGAAGTTGTCTCTGGTTACTTCAAGTTTTGTCTCATTACTCGAGTAGCTCCATGAGTAATGCCTTAGAAAACTTGCTTCTGATCAAGTTCCTCAGCATTTTCTCTTGGTCTTTCTTCATTACTCCAATGCTTACTTCAAGTGATGCTTGTTCCTGTCATTACTTTGTTCAAACTTGTTTATTAATTATTTCCTTTTTAAACCATTCTTTTGTTATCATCAAAACATGAGATCTAACAATAGCAAAGCCACAAAAACATACGGTATCTTTATGGGAGCCGTAGCTTCCAGACACGCCTCCACAAAGCATTACTCTGGGATGAACTCTGGCTAGAGAGTTGACCATAGACAGACTTGATGGAGAACTGATCGTCTGTTGACCAACGCCAAACTATGATATCCCTCCCCTCTAAATGAACCATCTACTGCCTTCGTATAGCCTCAAGGACCATTGCTGGAAGATACTAACTAAACTTATGCCACTCCAACGCTCCTATGGCCGTTAAATAATCAGGTACCTGCTAATCAAGCACATCTTCAGGTACAACACCAGTGGCAAAGTGCTGAAGGGAATCCAAATGAGGAACCCAGATGTCCTTCCAAAACCTCATATCAAGACCATTCCGTATCCTCCAACCCAATCCAGATTGGACTTTCTCGCAGTTTAAGCATATGCCTTTCCAGGTCCTAGACTCAGCTTTACGTCTTTCCACAACTGGGACCACATCAGAATTTTCCTTATAAATGCTCTTTATAACTTGACCCAATCACCATCAATGGATATTTTTTTTTAATTTTTAATTTTTTTGTTTTTTCTATTAATAAAACTTTCTAGCTTGATCTAATCATCATCAATGAGAGATTTTTTTTAAAAAAAATTTAGTTTTTATATTTTCTATTTCCTATTAATAAAACTTCCAAGCTTAACCTAATCATCATCAATGAGAGATTTTTTTAAATTTTGCATTTTTTATTTAATTTGCTAATTTAAACCTATCAACATAGATGAAAAATTTTTTTTTATTTTTTATTTTTTTTAAAATTTATTTTCCTATATTTTCCCTACAAGCAATTTCCTAATTTAAACCTATGAATGAGTAGAGCCGGGAATACGGGCCGGCCCTTCATGGGCTCAGGCCTAAACGAGCTGGCCCGTTTGCTAAAAAGTACCATATTTTTTAGGCCCGCGGCCCTACAGGGCTGGCCCTCCACGGGCTCGGGCCTAAACGGGCTTAAATTCATTTTCATTCAAAAATAATTATTTTTCAAATTTTACAATTTATTTATTATTTTGCTTTAAATTGAAATACATTATTTTTAAAACTCATAAATTTTTAGTTAAAATAATCATCTAATGTTCAAATTAGCCTATTTTTTAAAGTTTAAATTAATAAACCATTGTAGAAAATAAAATAAATCAAATCAATTAATAAGTGTTTGCCTGTTATTAATACTTTATTAGGTACTTAGGTGTCTCTCATATTGATAATTTGATATAATGATATTATATTTATTAATTTATTTTTAAAAATATTAAACGGGCCTAAAAGGGTCAGCCCTCAGGGCTGCAGGGCCATCTGTCACATCCCCCTGCCGGTGCTCTCGGGGACGCCTACTCCGGCACAACCGGCTACGGCACCGACCGTAGTGCCACCCGTACTAGCATTCGGGCGTGGCAAGTAGCTGGGCTTACGGGCCCAAGACTCACAAGAGTCCCTCGCTCCCCAAGCGAGATTTTTCGCCTCCGTGGGAATCGAAGCCACTACCTGGGGGTAAGTAGCGCCTCAATCCATTCCCACTACCACTTGAGCTAGTAGCTCAAGTGGTAGTGGGAATGGATTGAGGCGCTACTTACCCCCAGGTAGTGGCTTCGATTCCCACGGAGGCGAAAAATCTCGCTTGGGGAGCGAGGGACTCTTGTGAGTCTTGGGCCCGTAAGCCCAGCTACTTGCCACGCCCGAATGCTAGTACGGGTGGCACTACGGTCGGTGCCGTAGCCGGTTGTGCCGGAGTAGGCGTCCCCGAGAGCACCGGCAGGGGGATGTGACAATAAAAAGGCGCCTTTTTATTGTCACATCCCCCTGCCGGTGCTCTCGGGGACGCCTACTCCGGCACAACCGGCTACGGCACCGACCGTAGTGCCACCCGTACTAGCATTCGGGCGTGGCAAGTAGCTGGGCTTACGGGCCCAAGACTCACAAGAGTCCCTCGCTCCCCAAGCGAGATTTTCCGCCTCCGTGGGAATCGAAGCCACTACCTGGGGGTAAGTAGCGCCTCAATCCATTCCCACTACCACTTGAGCTACTAATGTAACCCCCTGCCGTAATTAATATCCGGATTACGCGATTAAGGTGAAATAGAGACCAATAAGATAAAACATCATTTATAAACCCATCAACCAGACGGGGTTTTCACAATTACATTTCAAAATCATTTTAAACCCGGTCTCATATTTACACTCCGAATATAATTACTATGCGAAGATAAATTACATTTATACAATTATCAGAGTACGCAATATAAATTCCCGACAATTCCGGGGTCATATCTTCGCTCAATTCTCATAAGGCATAATAGCCCATACAACTCATTCAATAGGGATTACACAAATCTCTTTCGAATACATACTCCAAATACTGGTCCAAACATACACATACATAATCCCAACTACGTATTGATAACCAACTACTAAGCTCTCACCCAGAACGAGTCTTCTTCGTCCTTGGATGCTTGCTTCATCCTCAATCTTCCTTCCCTGTCTAAAATGTTGATAGGGGAGGGTGAGATTCTGGGGAATCTCAGTAGGAAACAGATACCAATATGCATGCAAGATAAGTATTTAATGCATGACATGCTTGCATCACAATAACACATGTTCACATAATGATATATCCGCATGCTCAATGTTCACACAACATACTCATGGCCATAGTATAAATAGAACAGAGCTACAATCATTCTCATATGTCTCACATAATCACGCAAAGCAATAACATGCATCAATACACAAATACAATTATCAATACATGCAGGAGAGGTAAGTTCCCTACACTCTTTCCACGTAAGCTCCAGCTCCGGCTGCTCACGATCAGGGAAATCATCAAGTCCTATAACCAAAACCAAGGATATAGGATTAATCCCTTTTCCAATTCCTTTACTTTTAGATACTCAAGTTGGTTATCATTATTGCCCTTTAAGTGCCCTCAAACACCTTAATCCATAGCTCTAAAGGGTTGGAAGACTATCCCCAAGGATCCCCTTTTGAACACTCAAACTTGATATTTTTCACTGTCTCACTCGAGCACAGAAGCTCTCACTCGAGCACAAGTACGGACATCACTCGAGCACAAATGCTCTCACTCGAGCATTGGTACGGACAACACCCGAGCACAAGAGAAAGTGAGACCGAAAGCACATGCCCGAGAGCACAAACCCACTCCAGAAGCACAAGCTCACTCGAAGCACAAGAGGCTCACTCGAGCACGCTGCCCATACCCGCGAGCACAAGAGAAAGTGAGACCGCGAGTGAACACCCGAGAGCACAACTCTCACTTTCAGGAACTGGCTCACTCGAGCACAGATCCTCACTCGAGCACAAGGCCAAAAGCCTCACTCGAGCACCCGCGAGAGAAATCCAGGAAGTGAGAACCCGAGAGCACCCAACGCTCTCCAAGCACTGGATCCCTTCGAGCACACCACTCACACCCGCGAGCACACACCTCTCACCCGCGAGCACACTCGGCTCACTCGAGCAGACCATGCTCTCTCTCGAGCATGTTCTTCCCTCACTCGAGCACAAAGCGATGTGCTCGAGCATTGCACACAAAACCCAGGTGCACTCGAAGCAAAACAAGGGAAAACTCACATATCACTCGAGCAGGTTCTTCCTCACTCGAGCAACATTCATCCCTCACTCGAGCACACCCCTGTCTGCTCGAGTGAATCTATCAGATTCCAGGAAAACGCAGCAAACATACCACATTCCCCTAACTCTTGCCCAATTGATCCCAATGGACCCAAAACCTCTACCAAAGCTACTCCCACACAAAATCACTCACTGAATCCAATGGAATCAACAGAATTACCAAAATTCCATTCCATTAACAAGCTTTGGTCTAGGGCAATATAATCATCAATTCTCTAAATCAACAACCTCACACATTTCAATCCCAAACCCATTCTATCTATTCAAAACTCATACCAATATATCATTTCCAATGCCATATCATGCCAAACTACCCATTACCCATATTTTCGAAATTAGGGCAATAATTCCAGAAATTCATAACATAATCATTTGGCATGAAACATAGATAGAAGGATTGGTTTCACATACCTTATCCACTTTCTCAAAGACACTCTTTGATTCTCCAAGCTTCATATTTTCGTGATCCTCAAATCACCACCAATGGAGAAGCTACAACCACCACAATGAAGCTCTCAACTCAAGGATTAACATTAGAGAAGAGAGTTTGAGCTAATGAGGCCATTTGCTTACCTCAATATTCCATTTTTCCTTTCTCTTTCCCAAGCACCTTCAGCGAAAATGGAGGAAGGAAGAGAAGAGAGAGAAAACGAGAAAGAGAGAAGAGAGGAGATGGAGATGATGGTATGTCACATGCCTCATCCAAGGGCTCACATCTTGCCACTTGTCACCATCTCACTTCAACTCCCATGGGCTCACATGCACACACATACACATGATTATGCCCCTTGATCCACTACACAATCAATCCTAGCCATTGATCTTTTAATCACACACCTCATTTTCTCTTAGCTAGTAATTAATTTCTCTATTAATCACTAACTAATTCCCAACAATTTCACTCTTTCAATTTCCAATAATTATGGCTTATTAATTATTATTGCCATAAAACACATAATTATTCTCAATAATTATCATTAGTCCTTAGTCGAAAATCGGGATGTTACATTTCTCCCCCCGTTCAATAAATTTCGTCCTCGAAATTTGTTCTACCACTAAGGACATAAACTCCGGACGCTTCTTCACGATAGCTTCCGTTTCACAATTCATTTCACATTGGATGGTCCCTTCTAGACCACCTACACAATGGAGTATCTCAACCTGATTCATGTAAGAATCTTAAACCATAAATGCAACTCTAGTTGCCATAAACTGCAATCGGCCCATATCACGATTGCAATACAACCCCAATCATCACACCATTTCCAAACAAGTACAATCGCTTCCACATACGATTGTCACACACTCTATCACCACATGGCCACAATCGTCACAAGCCTGCCTCAGTTCATGAGTGGCTAGCGCATCTCAATATCCGATGACTCTAATTCATGGGCCATATCATAAAATTTTGGCAGTTAGGTGGCATAGGCCACCAACCTGCTTAACTCAATCTAGTTACTCCTTCCGGGAGTAAACACCACCAACTCATTTCAAACAACAGCCTCAGCCGTATACACAAACATTCCGCTTCCGCACAAGTGCTTGTGTATCCACTTTCACAGCATTACCCTCACCCGTACACCCACCAATGATTCCACTAGTGGTAACCGAGACTTTCGGGTATTCGCAACAATCACATTACTGTATCAAATTCCACGGTATTACCCTCACCCATTCGGGACTTTTGGGTCTCAATCACAATGTTCTCAACAAATTCACATTGATGCGTGACGATTGTCACAAGACGACAGCACCCACGGCTGTATACACAATTGTACGTAGCTTTCGCCACTTATACAAATACACATTGCCCTTCCGGCATTCTCATCACAACCCATATCACAGATTCAGGTCACTCCAGAGTCTCAATCTCTTCTATCCAAAGTACCTGACTGTAATGGTCCACCTAGAATCTCAGTCTCTTCTATCCAGGCGACCGGTTGAGAGTCTCAATCTCCCAACATCACCTTCATGCTCCTTCACCACACGAATCAACTACAACGGCAGTTCAACGGCCGAGCTAGAGATGACCAGCGTCAATCCTGAACGGCACACGCTGACCTGCACACGCTGCATAGCACTTTACCACAATTCACATCGATTAGATGTACAACACACAGCCCACGGCTGGATTCACCAAGATACATGTTGATTACAACGGCAGTCCAACGGCCGAGCTAGAGATGACCAGTGTCAAACCCTAAACGGCTCACGCTGACCTGCACACGCTGCAATTCACATAGCTTTCACCGCAATCCATATCGCAACCTCTAATTTTACGCACTGCCTTTCGGCCTAAGGTTAACACCAGTGCAACCAACGTGGTGGCTAGCCAGGTTGGCCATGCCAGGGTAATTGCCCTCAGAATAGAGAACCCCCGATCATGTAGTCGAATTAGCCATCAGCCGAATTAGCTCTGCTTTACTACACAACTATACCTCAGTCCCAGCTTATCCACAATGTTCACAGGTTCACAATCACACTCCACTCTCATCCCCTTTCTCCGCCGAGAAGACACACAGTCTTTACTCGAACCGTTGTTAGCTACTCAGGGACTATTGACGTGGCAGTGCTCACACATAGCCCTACAGCTCATACAGCTATCTGGCTTTCACAATCGGCCCGTCGGCCTTCTCAAATAGCCTTTCGGCTTTTCACATAATCACACCCACCCCGCCGGCAGCCTCAATCGGCAACCCTACCAGACGGCTCCGTCGGCAGCCTCAACCGGCAACCCTACCAGACGGCTCATAACTCCTTCGCAAAGGAGAACGGGTGGACTCACAATGCACAATTGCAACAAGCTGGAACCAGGCATCTCAATAGTTCACCTTCAACATCTCAAATTCTTTTCACATACTAAGATCCTTCAAGACCTCTCTTTACAACACAACTTGACCCCGAAGTTTTTACCTCCCGAAGCCATAGTTATCATATCATTCTTACAGCAACCTCGAGCTTCTGCTCAACACGATTCTCGAACATGTTACATTCCCACGCTTCCGCTGCACACTCTGAGGTCTATCTCCTCATCTGTGCTATAACAATGTCAAGTTGATTTAACAGGAGTCCCATAGGAATCTCCTACTACAACTGACAACTTTCACAATCTGTACCAAATCTTGGCTTGATTCAACTCGAATCATTCAAAGCCACAACCAGTACTTCGTTGAGATCCCATACTCCCAACGTTCCCAGAGCTCTATTCTACGACTCAACGTCACGGTAACTGCTCTCCACGGTTCATTATCACGGCAGCTGCACACTAGGGTTTGTCGTCATGGAGGCTTTCACAAATATAGTCACACCCCGGTTTTACCCCCTCAAGGGATGCCCCGTGCCGGTGCCCACCCCGCTCACGTACATGGGGCTGCCAGGTGGCTGAGCTGGCTGGTCTCACCCCTCATGGGCTAACCCACCACCCAGGACTCACACATATCCCCCGTATTACCACCGCCCCGAAGGCACGGTCCTCCCACTGTGTGCCATACACACCCCCAGTGGGCCGCAGGTGATAAATTCACAAACAGCCGCTCCGGTCAGACGTCACCGTAGGTAGCCCTCTCCGATCAAAAGTCCCCGTAGATAGCGTTCTCCGATCCGAATCCTCCGTAGATAACTTTCTCCCTATGCTGGATTAACAACCAACACTCTCAGAATAACTGATACACATTTCAATTCACTTCCTGTACCATAACCTGGTACCACAGACCATTGAGGTCAAATCCAATTCCTAAGAATCAACCCAGCTATTGAGTCTAATCCTTAGATCACATCTCATCTTTCAAACTTTCAACCTCAGTTGAACTGGGAAGTTACTTCCCTCATTTCCACAGAGCCTCATCCACTCCAGCATGAACTCAAATATTTCTGCCAGCCTAAGGCACACCGGTCCCCTAGGTCTTAAGGCCTTTACACACACAAGATCAGTATAACATTACTACATGTAACATCATACCACCTTGGGTTACATACCCAACATCCAGGTTAGTCCTGATACCTAGAACATCAATATCAAACACCTCGGAAACCATCTTCCTCGGTTTCAAATCAGATGATGGGTTTGATTACAACCACCTCTGGGTTACACCTCAAATTCTAGGACGAATCACTATGTCTTTCAATTACACAATGATCCTCCACTCTAGAATAACCAACAATGTATACACATATTCCACAAATCTCTTATGTCCACAATGACAAATCACACATGTGTATACATAATCACTATCACATAACATCATCTACCACCAAGGTAGAGATCTAAGAGAGCTATCCTAGCAAATTCCCATACTTGCCAGGAACTGTAGCTCTGATACCAAAATGTAACCCCCTGCCGTAATTAATATCCGGATTACGCGATTAAGGTGAAATAGAGACCAATAAGATAAAACATCATTTATAAACCCATCAACCAGACGGGGTTTTCACAATTACATTTCAAAATCATTTTAAACCCGGTCTCATATTTACACTCCGAATATAATTACTATGCGAAGATAAATTACATTTATACAATTATCAGAGTACGCAATATAAATTCCCGACAATTCCGGGGTCATATCTTCGCTCAATTCTCATAAGGCATAATAGCCCATACAACTCATTCAATAGGGATTACACAAATCTCTTTCGAATACATACTCCAAATACTGGTCCAAACATACACATACATAATCCCAACTACGTATTGATAACCAACTACTAAGCTCTCACCCAGAACGAGTCTTCTTCGTCCTTGGATGCTTGCTTCATCCTCAATCTTCCTTCCCTGTCTAAAATGTTGATAGGGGAGGGTGAGATTCTGGGGAATCTCAGTAGGAAACAGATACCAATATGCATGCAAGATAAGTATTTAATGCATGACATGCTTGCATCACAATAACACATGTTCACATAATGATATATCCGCATGCTCAATGTTCACACAACATACTCATGGCCATAGTATAAATAGAACAGAGCTACAATCATTCTCATATGTCTCACATAATCACGCAAAGCAATAACATGCATCAATACACAAATACAATTATCAATACATGCAGGAGAGGTAAGTTCCCTACACTCTTTCCACGTAAGCTCCAGCTCCGGCTGCTCACGATCAGGGAAATCATCAAGTCCTATAACCAAAACCAAGGATATAGGATTAATCCCTTTTCCAATTCCTTTACTTTTAGATACTCAAGTTGGTTATCATTATTGCCCTTTAAGTGCCCTCAAACACCTTAATCCATAGCTCTAAAGGGTTGGAAGACTATCCCCAAGGATCCCCTTTTGAACACTCAAACTTGATATTTTTCACTGTCTCACTCGAGCACAGAAGCTCTCACTCGAGCACAAGTACGGACATCACTCGAGCACAAATGCTCTCACTCGAGCATTGGTACGGACAACACCCGAGCACAAGAGAAAGTGAGACCGAAAGCACATGCCCGAGAGCACAAACCCACTCCAGAAGCACAAGCTCACTCGAAGCACAAGAGGCTCACTCGAGCACGCTGCCCATACCCGCGAGCACAAGAGAAAGTGAGACCGCGAGTGAACACCCGAGAGCACAACTCTCACTTTCAGGAACTGGCTCACTCGAGCACAGATCCTCACTCGAGCACAAGGCCAAAAGCCTCACTCGAGCACCCGCGAGAGAAATCCAGGAAGTGAGAACCCGAGAGCACCCAACGCTCTCCAAGCACTGGATCCCTTCGAGCACACCACTCACACCCGCGAGCACACACCTCTCACCCGCGAGCACACTCGGCTCACTCGAGCAGACCATGCTCTCTCTCGAGCATGTTCTTCCCTCACTCGAGCACAAAGCGATGTGCTCGAGCATTGCACACAAAACCCAGGTGCACTCGAAGCAAAACAAGGGAAAACTCACATATCACTCGAGCAGGTTCTTCCTCACTCGAGCAACATTCATCCCTCACTCGAGCACACCCCTGTCTGCTCGAGTGAATCTATCAGATTCCAGGAAAACGCAGCAAACATACCACATTCCCCTAACTCTTGCCCAATTGATCCCAATGGACCCAAAACCTCTACCAAAGCTACTCCCACACAAAATCACTCACTGAATCCAATGGAATCAACAGAATTACCAAAATTCCATTCCATTAACAAGCTTTGGTCTAGGGCAATATAATCATCAATTCTCTAAATCAACAACCTCACACATTTCAATCCCAAACCCATTCTATCTATTCAAAACTCATACCAATATATCATTTCCAATGCCATATCATGCCAAACTACCCATTACCCATATTTTCGAAATTAGGGCAATAATTCCAGAAATTCATAACATAATCATTTGGCATGAAACATAGATAGAAGGATTGGTTTCACATACCTTATCCACTTTCTCAAAGACACTCTTTGATTCTCCAAGCTTCATATTTTCGTGATCCTCAAATCACCACCAATGGAGAAGCTACAACCACCACAATGAAGCTCTC
This sequence comes from Inga leiocalycina, assembly GCA_963242795.1. NCBI lineage: Eukaryota > Viridiplantae > Streptophyta > Magnoliopsida > Fabales > Fabaceae > Inga > Inga leiocalycina. The sequence goes on along the minus strand of OY725323.1, from coordinate 65,260,354 downwards.
AACTCAAGGATTAACATTAGAGAAGAGAGTTTGAGCTAATGAGGCCATTTGCTTACCTCAATATTCCATTTTTCCTTTCTCTTTCCCAAGCACCTTCAGCGAAAATGGAGGAAGGAAGAGAAGAGAGAGAAAACGAGAAAGAGAGAAGAGAGGAGATGGAGATGATGGTATGTCACATGCCTCATCCAAGGGCTCACATCTTGCCACTTGTCACCATCTCACTTCAACTCCCATGGGCTCACATGCACACACATACACATGATTATGCCCCTTGATCCACTACACAATCAATCCTAGCCATTGATCTTTTAATCACACACCTCATTTTCTCTTAGCTAGTAATTAATTTCTCTATTAATCACTAACTAATTCCCAACAATTTCACTCTTTCAATTTCCAATAATTATGGCTTATTAATTATTATTGCCATAAAACACATAATTATTCTCAATAATTATCATTAGTCCTTAGTCGAAAATCGGGATGTTACATTTCTCCCCCCGTTCAATAAATTTCGTCCTCGAAATTTGTTCTACCACTAAGGACATAAACTCCGGACGCTTCTTCACGATAGCTTCCGTTTCACAATTCATTTCACATTGGATGGTCCCTTCTAGACCACCTACACAATGGAGTATCTCAACCTGATTCATGTAAGAATCTTAAACCATAAATGCAACTCTAGTTGCCATAAACTGCAATCGGCCCATATCACGATTGCAATACAACCCCAATCATCACACCATTTCCAAACAAGTACAATCGCTTCCACATACGATTGTCACACACTCTATCACCACATGGCCACAATCGTCACAAGCCTGCCTCAGTTCATGAGTGGCTAGCGCATCTCAATATCCGATGACTCTAATTCATGGGCCATATCATAAAATTTTGGCAGTTAGGTGGCATAGGCCACCAACCTGCTTAACTCAATCTAGTTACTCCTTCCGGGAGTAAACACCACCAACTCATTTCAAACAACAGCCTCAGCCGTATACACAAACATTCCGCTTCCGCACAAGTGCTTGTGTATCCACTTTCACAGCATTACCCTCACCCGTACACCCACCAATGATTCCACTAGTGGTAACCGAGACTTTCGGGTATTCGCAACAATCACATTACTGTATCAAATTCCACGGTATTACCCTCACCCATTCGGGACTTTTGGGTCTCAATCACAATGTTCTCAACAAATTCACATTGATGCGTGACGATTGTCACAAGACGACAGCACCCACGGCTGTATACACAATTGTACGTAGCTTTCGCCACTTATACAAATACACATTGCCCTTCCGGCATTCTCATCACAACCCATATCACAGATTCAGGTCACTCCAGAGTCTCAATCTCTTCTATCCAAAGTACCTGACTGTAATGGTCCACCTAGAATCTCAGTCTCTTCTATCCAGGCGACCGGTTGAGAGTCTCAATCTCCCAACATCACCTTCATGCTCCTTCACCACACGAATCAACTACAACGGCAGTTCAACGGCCGAGCTAGAGATGACCAGCGTCAATCCTGAACGGCACACGCTGACCTGCACACGCTGCATAGCACTTTACCACAATTCACATCGATTAGATGTACAACACACAGCCCACGGCTGGATTCACCAAGATACATGTTGATTACAACGGCAGTCCAACGGCCGAGCTAGAGATGACCAGTGTCAAACCCTAAACGGCTCACGCTGACCTGCACACGCTGCAATTCACATAGCTTTCACCGCAATCCATATCGCAACCTCTAATTTTACGCACTGCCTTTCGGCCTAAGGTTAACACCAGTGCAACCAACGTGGTGGCTAGCCAGGTTGGCCATGCCAGGGTAATTGCCCTCAGAATAGAGAACCCCCGATCATGTAGTCGAATTAGCCATCAGCCGAATTAGCTCTGCTTTACTACACAACTATACCTCAGTCCCAGCTTATCCACAATGTTCACAGGTTCACAATCACACTCCACTCTCATCCCCTTTCTCCGCCGAGAAGACACACAGTCTTTACTCGAACCGTTGTTAGCTACTCAGGGACTATTGACGTGGCAGTGCTCACACATAGCCCTACAGCTCATACAGCTATCTGGCTTTCACAATCGGCCCGTCGGCCTTCTCAAATAGCCTTTCGGCTTTTCACATAATCACACCCACCCCGCCGGCAGCCTCAATCGGCAACCCTACCAGACGGCTCCGTCGGCAGCCTCAACCGGCAACCCTACCAGACGGCTCATAACTCCTTCGCAAAGGAGAACGGGTGGACTCACAATGCACAATTGCAACAAGCTGGAACCAGGCATCTCAATAGTTCACCTTCAACATCTCAAATTCTTTTCACATACTAAGATCCTTCAAGACCTCTCTTTACAACACAACTTGACCCCGAAGTTTTTACCTCCCGAAGCCATAGTTATCATATCATTCTTACAGCAACCTCGAGCTTCTGCTCAACACGATTCTCGAACATGTTACATTCCCACGCTTCCGCTGCACACTCTGAGGTCTATCTCCTCATCTGTGCTATAACAATGTCAAGTTGATTTAACAGGAGTCCCATAGGAATCTCCTACTACAACTGACAACTTTCACAATCTGTACCAAATCTTGGCTTGATTCAACTCGAATCATTCAAAGCCACAACCAGTACTTCGTTGAGATCCCATACTCCCAACGTTCCCAGAGCTCTATTCTACGACTCAACGTCACGGTAACTGCTCTCCACGGTTCATTATCACGGCAGCTGCACACTAGGGTTTGTCGTCATGGAGGCTTTCACAAATATAGTCACACCCCGGTTTTACCCCCTCAAGGGATGCCCCGTGCCGGTGCCCACCCCGCTCACGTACATGGGGCTGCCAGGTGGCTGAGCTGGCTGGTCTCACCCCTCATGGGCTAACCCACCACCCAGGACTCACACATATCCCCCGTATTACCACCGCCCCGAAGGCACGGTCCTCCCACTGTGTGCCATACACACCCCCAGTGGGCCGCAGGTGATAAATTCACAAACAGCCGCTCCGGTCAGACGTCACCGTAGGTAGCCCTCTCCGATCAAAAGTCCCCGTAGATAGCGTTCTCCGATCCGAATCCTCCGTAGATAACTTTCTCCCTATGCTGGATTAACAACCAACACTCTCAGAATAACTGATACACATTTCAATTCACTTCCTGTACCATAACCTGGTACCACAGACCATTGAGGTCAAATCCAATTCCTAAGAATCAACCCAGCTATTGAGTCTAATCCTTAGATCACATCTCATCTTTCAAACTTTCAACCTCAGTTGAACTGGGAAGTTACTTCCCTCATTTCCACAGAGCCTCATCCACTCCAGCATGAACTCAAATATTTCTGCCAGCCTAAGGCACACCGGTCCCCTAGGTCTTAAGGCCTTTACACACACAAGATCAGTATAACATTACTACATGTAACATCATACCACCTTGGGTTACATACCCAACATCCAGGTTAGTCCTGATACCTAGAACATCAATATCAAACACCTCGGAAACCATCTTCCTCGGTTTCAAATCAGATGATGGGTTTGATTACAACCACCTCTGGGTTACACCTCAAATTCTAGGACGAATCACTATGTCTTTCAATTACACAATGATCCTCCACTCTAGAATAACCAACAATGTATACACATATTCCACAAATCTCTTATGTCCACAATGACAAATCACACATGTGTATACATAATCACTATCACATAACATCATCTACCACCAAGGTAGAGATCTAAGAGAGCTATCCTAGCAAATTCCCATACTTGCCAGGAACTGTAGCTCTGATACCAAAATGTAACCCCCTGCCGTAATTAATATCCGGATTACGCGATTAAGGTGAAATAGAGACCAATAAGATAAAACATCATTTATAAACCCATCAACCAGACGGGGTTTTCACAATTACATTTCAAAATCATTTTAAACCCGGTCTCATATTTACACTCCGAATATAATTACTATGCGAAGATAAATTACATTTATACAATTATCAGAGTACGCAATATAAATTCCCGACAATTCCGGGGTCATATCTTCGCTCAATTCTCATAAGGCATAATAGCCCATACAACTCATTCAATAGGGATTACACAAATCTCTTTCGAATACATACTCCAAATACTGGTCCAAACATACACATACATAATCCCAACTACGTATTGATAACCAACTACTAAGCTCTCACCCAGAACGAGTCTTCTTCGTCCTTGGATGCTTGCTTCATCCTCAATCTTCCTTCCCTGTCTAAAATGTTGATAGGGGAGGGTGAGATTCTGGGGAATCTCAGTAGGAAACAGATACCAATATGCATGCAAGATAAGTATTTAATGCATGACATGCTTGCATCACAATAACACATGTTCACATAATGATATATCCGCATGCTCAATGTTCACACAACATACTCATGGCCATAGTATAAATAGAACAGAGCTACAATCATTCTCATATGTCTCACATAATCACGCAAAGCAATAACATGCATCAATACACAAATACAATTATCAATACATGCAGGAGAGGTAAGTTCCCTACACTCTTTCCACGTAAGCTCCAGCTCCGGCTGCTCACGATCAGGGAAATCATCAAGTCCTATAACCAAAACCAAGGATATAGGATTAATCCCTTTTCCAATTCCTTTACTTTTAGATACTCAAGTTGGTTATCATTATTGCCCTTTAAGTGCCCTCAAACACCTTAATCCATAGCTCTAAAGGGTTGGAAGACTATCCCCAAGGATCCCCTTTTGAACACTCAAACTTGATATTTTTCACTGTCTCACTCGAGCACAGAAGCTCTCACTCGAGCACAAGTACGGACATCACTCGAGCACAAATGCTCTCACTCGAGCATTGGTACGGACAACACCCGAGCACAAGAGAAAGTGAGACCGAAAGCACATGCCCGAGAGCACAAACCCACTCCAGAAGCACAAGCTCACTCGAAGCACAAGAGGCTCACTCGAGCACGCTGCCCATACCCGCGAGCACAAGAGAAAGTGAGACCGCGAGTGAACACCCGAGAGCACAACTCTCACTTTCAGGAACTGGCTCACTCGAGCACAGATCCTCACTCGAGCACAAGGCCAAAAGCCTCACTCGAGCACCCGCGAGAGAAATCCAGGAAGTGAGAACCCGAGAGCACCCAACGCTCTCCAAGCACTGGATCCCTTCGAGCACACCACTCACACCCGCGAGCACACACCTCTCACCCGCGAGCACACTCGGCTCACTCGAGCAGACCATGCTCTCTCTCGAGCATGTTCTTCCCTCACTCGAGCACAAAGCGATGTGCTCGAGCATTGCACACAAAACCCAGGTGCACTCGAAGCAAAACAAGGGAAAACTCACATATCACTCGAGCAGGTTCTTCCTCACTCGAGCAACATTCATCCCTCACTCGAGCACACCCCTGTCTGCTCGAGTGAATCTATCAGATTCCAGGAAAACGCAGCAAACATACCACATTCCCCTAACTCTTGCCCAATTGATCCCAATGGACCCAAAACCTCTACCAAAGCTACTCCCACACAAAATCACTCACTGAATCCAATGGAATCAACAGAATTACCAAAATTCCATTCCATTAACAAGCTTTGGTCTAGGGCAATATAATCATCAATTCTCTAAATCAACAACCTCACACATTTCAATCCCAAACCCATTCTATCTATTCAAAACTCATACCAATATATCATTTCCAATGCCATATCATGCCAAACTACCCATTACCCATATTTTCGAAATTAGGGCAATAATTCCAGAAATTCATAACATAATCATTTGGCATGAAACATAGATAGAAGGATTGGTTTCACATACCTTATCCACTTTCTCAAAGACACTCTTTGATTCTCCAAGCTTCATATTTTCGTGATCCTCAAATCACCACCAATGGAGAAGCTACAACCACCACAATGAAGCTCTCAACTCAAGGATTAACATTAGAGAAGAGAGTTTGAGCTAATGAGGCCATTTGCTTACCTCAATATTCCATTTTTCCTTTCTCTTTCCCAAGCACCTTCAGCGAAAATGGAGGAAGGAAGAGAAGAGAGAGAAAACGAGAAAGAGAGAAGAGAGGAGATGGAGATGATGGTATGTCACATGCCTCATCCAAGGGCTCACATCTTGCCACTTGTCACCATCTCACTTCAACTCCCATGGGCTCACATGCACACACATACACATGATTATGCCCCTTGATCCACTACACAATCAATCCTAGCCATTGATCTTTTAATCACACACCTCATTTTCTCTTAGCTAGTAATTAATTTCTCTATTAATCACTAACTAATTCCCAACAATTTCACTCTTTCAATTTCCAATAATTATGGCTTATTAATTATTATTGCCATAAAACACATAATTATTCTCAATAATTATCATTAGTCCTTAGTCGAAAATCGGGATGTTACACCATCCCTATAGGACTTGTGGCCCTACAAGGCCAGCCTTTTTAGGTCCTCTTCTCTTTTTAGCCTCTAAATCATAGCCCGGCCCTTGAAGGGCTCGAGCCTAAATGGGCCGGCCCGACAGGCTCAGCCCGAATTCCCGACTCTATGAATGAGAGATATTTTTGCATTTTTTTAAATTTTTCCTTAGTGAGTGACAATGCCAATTTGGACACCAATTATCATCAATAAGAGAAATTTTTTTTATTTTTGTTTTTTATTTTATTTTATTTATTTTTCCTTTAATGATGATTGCCAATTTAGACACTAATCATCATCAATGAGAGGATTTTCTTATTTTCTCTTTTTTTATTTGTCCCGTTAATGATAATTGTCAATCTAGATACCAATCATTATCAATAAGAGGATTTTTGTTTATTTATTTTTATTATTTTGATTTTTTGAGTAGGGCCCGAACAAAATATGACGTTCACAATTGCGCTTCTTTACTTGTTTTGTAGCTAAGAAAAGTAAGGTGCTAATCTATGAAGCAAGTAAAGATAAGAACACGTATTTTATCCAGCTAAAAGAACAAGGTGCCCCCTTTTGAACCAAAGAGGGTTTGGACAAAATATAGTGTCCATGCCCCTCTTTACTTGGTTCATAGGGGAGAAGAACGCCGATGGAGCTAAATGATTACTTGGAGTGGAAGTGAAGCACCTAATTACATAGGACTTTGGTAGGGCATAAAACAATAGTGCCAGTTGTTACTGGGTTTTAAGAATACTTACTGATATAGGGCATTGAAAGAATAGTGCCTGCCATTACAAGGCTTCAAAAGAATTGTGCCAAGCATTTGTATGGCTTTAAAAGAATTGTGTCAGTTGTAACTGGGCTTTGAGGGTGCCTGCCGACATAAAACTTTGAAATAGGTGCTAGCCATTACTGGGCTTTGAGGGTGTCTGCCGGTACAGGGCTTTGAGATGGATGACAGCCATTACTGGGCTTTAAGGGTGCTTACCAGTATAGGGCTTTGAAAAGGGTGTCAGTTGTTACTAGGCTTTGAGGGTACCTGCCGATACAGGGCTTTGAAAAGGGGATTAGCCATTACTGGGCTTTGAGGGGGCCTGCCAATACAGGGCTTTGAAAAGGGTACTAGCCGTTACTGGGCTTTGAGGGTGCCTGTCAGTACAAGGCTTTGAAAAGGGTGTCAGCCGTTACTGGGCTTTAAGGGTGCCTACCGGTCTATCACTTTAAACTTAGCGAGCCCTTTTTTTATGCATAGTATTTCTTTACAACATCTGAATTGATTGATCTTGGTAAATCTTGGCCATTCATGTCTGATAATATCAATGCCCCTCTAGAGAAAGTCTGCTTAATGACATATGGGCCTTCATAATTCGGAGCTCATTTCCCTCTATCATCTTCTTGATTTGAAAGGATCTTCTTGAGAACCAGGTCTCCTACTTTAAATGCCCTGGGTCACATTTTTTTATTAAAGGCACTTGCCACTCATGACTGATATAACTGCGCATGACATATTGTTGTAAGTATCTTTTCTTTAATCATATTTAATTGTTCAAACCAAGAATGTATCCATTCACTTTCATCTAGGTCTGACTTAGCCAAGATTCTCAGGGATGGTATTTCCACTTCGATTGGAGTGATAGCCTCCATACTGTAAACTAAAGAGTAAGGGGTTGCCCTAGATGAAGTACACATTATGGTATGATATCCGTGTAATGCATATGGAAGCATGTCAATCCTTATAGGTCACAGTCATTTTTTTGATGATCTTCTTAATGTTTTTGTTGGTTGCCTCAACTATGTTATTCATATGTGGCCTATATGGTGCAGAATTATGATATTTGATCTTAAACTGATAGCATAATTCTTTAACTGCTGCTCCATTGAGGTTTGGTGCATTGTCAGTGATGATCATCTCCGATAACCCATATCTACAGATAATATTAGCCTTTAAGAATTTGATGAAGGCCTTCTGAGTAATATCAGCAAAGGAATTGGCTTCTACCCACTTAGTAAAATAGTCAATAGCAACAAGGATGAAATGATGACCATTCGAGGCTTTTGGATTAATTAGCCCGATGACATCAATCCCCCACATGGAAAATGGCCATGGAGACATAAGACTATGCATAAGATTCAGAGGTGTATTAGTTTTTTTGGCGTATATCTAGAACTTATGACACCTTTTAACATAATTGATACAATCCTTCTCCATTGTTACCCAGTAGTAGCCAAATCTTTGAGCTTGTTTAGTTAATGAATGGCCATTTACATGTGTACCGCATATGCCTTCGTGGATCTCTACTATAATCTTGTGTGCTTCTCTCATATCTACACAGCATAGCAATATCCCATCAAAGTTTCTCTTATGCAGGATGTCATTACTAATAAAAAACCTATGGCCATTCGCCAAATGGTCTTTTTGTCATTCTGTGTTGCATCTGGAGGGTAAGTCTTTTATTTCATATACATCTTGATACGATGGTACTAAGGTTACTTGTCATTCTCTTTTTCAATATTGAAGCAAAATGTCAGCGATCTTCTAGTCTCAATCTGCATTAGCTAAACTTGGACCCCATAATCAAGTTGGATCATAGCTGCTAGAGTAGTTAAAGCGGTAACGAAGCAATTCTTTTCTCTAGCTATATGATGGAAATTGATCACTTCAAATTTTTAATCAAAATAAGGGGATTTAGAAAATAATCCTTGATTCTATCAAATGCTTGCCAGTAAGCTTCATCCCACTTCTTTATGCAGTTCTTTATCAAAAGCTTGAATATCGGCTCACAAGTTGTAGTCAGGTTGGCAATGAATCGTGCAATGTAATTCATCCACCCCAAAAAACTTCAAACTTCTTTTTCTGTTTGGGGAGGGGACATTTCCCGTATTGCTTTTACTTTGTCAGGATCTACTGTAATCCCTTTTTTACTTACAATAAACCCTAACAATTTCCTAAATAGAGCCCCAAAGACGCACTTGTTCGGATTTAGTCGCAGCTTGTACTTGCATAGCCATTTAAATAGCTTCCTTAAAACTACAACATGGCTTTCTCCATTAAAAGATTTAGCTACCATATCATCCAAGTATACTTTAAGTTATTTATGCATCATATCATAGAAAAGCGCCATCATGGAATGCTGATAAGTTGCCCCTGCATTCTTTAGCCTAAAAGACATGACGCTGTAACAATAAATACCCCATTATGTAATAAAAGTAGTTTTTTCTTTATCCCCTTCATCCATAGGGATTTGGTTATACCCTAAGCACCCATCCATAAATGAGTACCTATAGCTACAGGCCGTATTATCAACTAGGACATCAATATGAGCAATGGGAAATCATCTTTTTGGCTAGCTTTGTTCAGATCTCGATATCAACACACATTCGAACTATGCCATCCTTTTTTGGGACAAGAACAACATTTGTTATCTATTGTGGGTATTTAGCTACTTCCAAGAAACCCGCCTTTAATTGCTCCATCACCTCATCTTAAACCACTAAAGACATGTCGGAAGTGAGCCTCCTCATTTTGTGCATTTTAGACTTGGAGTTTGGGACTAAGGGAATCTTGTGAGAGGCAATTCCTGGATCAAGGCCTCGCATATCTTGATAAGACCAAGCAAACCCATCCATAAATTCTTTGAAGAGTTCAACCATTTGATCTATTTCAGGGTTATCTACTATCTTTAGTTCTCTGTTTTCTTCCTCTGTGCCCATGTTTATCACTTTAATTATGTCTTCATGTGGGCACATTCTACTATCATTAGATTCGAGGATTTTTATGTATACTTGAATGATCTCATCATCATCACACTCGTAATCATGCATATCAATGGCAACAAGCGACTATCATATAGGGACTCAGGAACTTCTGTGTTAGATAGGAGTTCCGAGGGAATATATTTCCTAAAGGGCGAAAATGAACAACGAATGAATAGAAGGAAAAAAGTTAGAATGGATATAAATAAGTGAATTTTATTCACATATTATTCTTTATTCACTGTTCATATAAGAGCTTGCCTAAAGGCACATACAAAACATAAAAGGACAATTTTTAGCTAGATATATTACTCTAAAATACTAGAATTGAAAGTGTCCTCAAACTCCCAATTTTCCAGAGCTCTTCTAGAATCATCAAATGAAATCCATGTGCAGGTCTTTTTGCCTATTATTGAAATCATTACAACAGTCAGCTTGTTTAGGACTTCAGAGGACATCGGGAATGTCATCCTTATATAGGAGATTTTAGAATGATTATCCTCCTGCCCTATCTTCAAGCTTGCTTGCTCTTTCAACTGTCTTTCCAATGGTGGCTTGTATCACAACCCTTAGTAAATTTATAAGGGATTTGTTGCCTTGGAGGTGAGTGCCCAATCCTCCACCATGCCTAAACCCATTCTTCTCCATTATCTTGGTTATTATAGAGCTAACATTTTTATATCCCTTGGGTCCTTTGACTTTAAAGCCTTGGAAAATCATTCCTTCCTCGTGCCCGGTAGCCTCAATGTATAGAAGAAAACTCAGGTTGCTCACCTTGATTTCTTCTTCGCCCTTGATTATTACTATCTTTCTACTATCCATGAACTTTACCTTCTGGTGTAAGGTAGAAGGTATTGCCCCAACTAAGTGTATCCATGGCCTCCCTAATAGCATAGAGTAGGATAGGTCAATTTTCATAAGCTAAAAGTCTATTGTGAATAAAGTTAGTCCAATCTGTAAAGGCAAGTGGACCATTCCTCTTCAATTGAATGTAATTAGAATCAATTAAGTTTAATACATTCCTCTGGAATGTTGCACAACCCTCTATTGAGTTCCTTGGGCGCCTTTATGGCATACACATCGGCTATTAGGGTCATATCAAGCAGGGTACAGTGGTTGAAGTTGTTTGTAAGGGCCCTAACAGTTGAGATTCTAAAAATTGGCGAGATAGCTTAGTATTTTTCATGCCAAAATATGGCCATTGGCAATTATCTTGTTGTTGCCAATCCCTTCATCCTCTAGCTTGACCTTGCCTATTTGGTATCGAATCATTCTTCGTCAGTTGAAACCCATTATTACCACCTTGATGTATTGCTTGGGGTTGTCTGGTGGTTTGGATGAAGTTAACATCGCTTCCTTCTTTCTTCCTCTTGTTCCCTTTTTTTATGTTGCTCTCGCTTTGAGAAATCCTATCGTCACGTATGTCAGCATCAATTCACTCAACAATCTCAATCAAATTGGAAAAATCGGTGACACATATCCTAACCATGTATTTATAGTAAGGCTCCTGCAAAGTACGGATGAAATAAGAACTAAGCTCAGATGGTATAAGGGGAGGTTGAACTTGTGGCACGACCATCCTCCATCTTTGGGCATAATCTTTGAAAGCTTTAATGGCTTTCTTGCTCATTGACTTCAATGGTTCCCTAGTGGGGATAGTGTAACCCCCTGCCTTAGAAACCATAATTATAATTCAAAGTTCGTAATTAAGATGAAATAGAGACCAATAATATTCAAAATTTCACTTATGATCCCTTCTTTATTATAGGGTTTTCACATATTCTTATAAAATTTCTGCCCTTATTCTGGTCTCAAATTCAAGTTTTGAATATAATTACCCTGTGCAATTAAATCACATTTATACATATCAAAGTGTAAAACAAAAATCCCAGCAACCCTGGGTGTCATATCATAGCTAAAAGGGTTTGTGGAGCATAAACACCCCTTACAATTTCCAAATGAGGGGATTACATAACCCTATCCCAAAATAATATTTACAAATCATACAATTGTTCCCACGCAAAAGATGACAACCATCTATAACCTAAGTCTGTACTATCCGCCCTTGGTTGTCGGCTTCTCCTTCGAGCCACTTACACTGTCTGTAGGTTAGTCAAAGGAAAGAATGAGATTCAAGAGAATCTCAGTAGTAACAAATCATTCATACAATGACAGCACTCAGTTATAAACATAATACGACAACTTTTGCTGTAATCTCGATGACGACAGCCCTCCTAGCTGTAACACTCTGCGATAATTTTCGCTGTAATAACTATAACGACAGCCTTCCCGGCTGTATTCGCAGTAGCATCAGAATTCAACTCAAAGCATGATAAACATACATACAATGTTTTACACTTGGTATAAGAGAAAGAGTCATTACCTTGTTCTTTCAGATGATTCTCAGGCACAGACTGTTCACGCACAGGGAAAATATCAAAACCTATAACCAAAACCAAGGATAACGGATTAATCTCCATTCCAAGCTTTTATTTTCAAAACACTTAAGATTGGTTGTCATTTAAGTCCTTTAGGTGCCTACTAGAAGCTTAGCCAAATACCTAAAGGGTTGGAAGAACTATACCAAAGACTCCCCTTTTGGAAGCAAACATGTTGATTTCAAGCGATTCACTCGAGTGATGGATGATGCACTCGAGTGATAGAGTGATTTGTACTCGGGCACAAAGGCATAATCGTGTGACTGTTTGACAGAGAGTAACAAAGAGAATAGAAAGTGGTCATAACACTTGAGTCCTAAACCCAACACTCGAGTGATAGCCTCATATTCACCCAAGTCCTATCGAGTGAGGCACAGAAAGTGACAACCCAAGAGCAAAAGAAACTCGAGGGAGGGAAATGCACTCGAGTGATGTCCCTAGTACTCAAGTGACAACTCAATGCTTGTGAGTGCCAATTACTCCCATACTCGAGTGGGGCAGGGTGTGCTTGAGTGAGAACCCCTGTCACTCGCAAATGAGGAAATGCACTCTAGTTTTTTGGCACGGAAATGTAACAAAAACTGAAGGAAAAGAGGAGATATGTTGTAGCACTCGAGTGAGCCCCCTTCTCACTCGAGTGAAGCTCTATCAGAAGTCAAATCGCAACAATTAACAAAAGTTTCCAATTTTTACCAAAAGTTTTCCAATGGTCTTAAAATTCCTGTATAAGCCTAATCCCACATAATTTCACACAAAGAACCCATTGGAAACCTCAAAACACCAAAGATCCCATTCTAGCTACAAGTTTTGGTTTTGGGTCAACATTTACATCCATTGCCTCATTTTACCAAACTTGCTTCCAAAGTTCCAAACCAATTCCAACATTTAAATGGCACCACATGCTACCAATTCTACCATAAATCATCATACAACTCATACATTCCAAAAACATACTTAAAACAGGAAAAATTCCATAAATATCAAAGCTTAACCAAAAATCACAACATATATGCCAAAATTCTACAAATGCTCACCTCTTAAACTTGCTAAGGTTAGACCCTTGATTCCTTAACTCTCAAATTTGTTCAAGCTCTAAAACACCTTCTTTCAAAAATGTAAAACCATCAAGATGAAGCTCTCAGCAATATGAACAATATTATAGAAGAGCATGTGAACATTTGAGGGCGATAACAATGTCAAAACTTCACCTTTGCCTTTCTCTTTCCTCCTTCTCTTGCTCGAAAATGGAGAATGATGAGAGAGAATGAGATGATGATGATGATGAAACAGAAATTTTACCTCATGCTAGCCCATTTAGCCTACTTGGAAGTAAGTGGGAAGAGAAAGAATAAGTTGAATCTTTGACCCACATCCCGTGGCTCACAAATTGCCACTTGTCATGATCTTGTGCTTCCCTTCATGAGCTTTTGTCATGATCTTGTGCTTCCCTTCATGAGCTTACATGAACACACACAAGCACTTGATTCCACCCTCTTGATCTCTTGACAATTAATCACCACCACTGATCTTTAAACTACCAATGAGTTTCCTCTTCAGTAATAGACAACTGGTCAATAACTTTCCCGTTTTGCCCCTGATTGTGGCAATTCTTCTTGAATCACCACCCAAACACATTCTTCTCATTCCATTTCTCATTCATGCGCCCTCCCCTATCTTTAGGGTTCATTTTAATCTTTATCATACAATTAAGCTTAAATACGAGATTTGGGCACTGATTATGGCACATTTAGATCACAATTCAAATTACATTCTCCAAAAGTGTTTCTTTAACATTAATTACATCCACTTTGGGGGTTATTAGCCCTTAATCACAAATTGGGTCATTATAAACAGTGTCAAGATTGAACCTAAATTATTTCATGATACATAAGCCAAATCTCTCTATTTCTTGATTTTTGTCTAATCAAGTTGCATATACCATTCCAATGCTGGCCCTTTCAAGCACTCATGGAAGAAGAGTAGCAAAATGTTTTCATCTTATGACCATACAAGCATCTTTGTGCAATAAGCCTTAAAATGGTATATCAGATTTCCCGTACCATTGTACTTATTGAAGCCCGACATCTTGAATTTCTTGGGAATCAAGACAAGTGGTACCAAGTATAAATCCTTTAGATCAAGTGAACCCTAAGTGTTTGGTCCTTGGAGGGCTTTTAGTTGGTTTTTTACTTCACCTAACTCTTCCTTATATTCCTTCTTTTTAGCTGATAGGGAGGAAATGTTGAAAATATATGTTGAATCTTCACCTAGTTGCTCCCCTTAGTGCTCAAAATTCAAGGATTCTATTTATTCTAAGGCTCTTCTGTCATTTTTTCTTTCTCACTATTATCTGGTATACCTATCTCTGCAATTTTCAATGAATCAGATGTTCCTGACTCTTTCTCGATATTATGGGCTTGCAGAGCTATAGTCAAGGTGGAAATCATTTCTTTTAAATATGTCATTTGTGCCTCTATATAAGACTCCAATGATTCATATTAGATTCACCTTCACTGGTATTGGCTGCCATCTAGAAACTACGTGAGCGCATGTTGTATGAATGCACAGGGGGTAGCTGGTTATGATGTTTAAATAGAGCAATATATTATCACCTACTTATAAAGGAACAAAATATCATTAATTTATTTGAACTCATAATTTCAAGCAGGTATAGCGAGTTTTCCACGATGTATTGGCATAAAGGTCTTCTGGCATAAGTATCCTCTAGCTTCCTCAGGGAATCTATTATTCTACAAGGTGAACTAGAGTTGATTATTAGATGGGAGGGACCTTGAGTCCTATCCTAGACAAGATCTTGTCATTGATGAGTGCTGAGTCGGCACATAATCTTTCAGAACGAGTGTCCTCTAGCCTCCTCAAAGAATCCATTATTCTACAGGGATAACTAGAGTTAATCATTAGACAAGAGGGACCTTGAATCTCACCTTAGCACAAGATCTTGTTATTGATCGCAGTTATTGATCATAGTGATAAGCACATAAAAAAATGATAGTAAGTAAAGTGAGATATACTTTTATTTGATAATATCAAAATTTAGTTACAAGTTTGAGTTTCTCTACTATTTGATTACGTAAGTTGAAAAATTCAACAATCTCTGCCGATAGATTTAAAGGAATAATCATGCCTTCAATGCAATTGAATGTGCTAGTAAGTTATAAGATTCTAGTGTTAGCAAAAGTTGATTAAGTTACCACACCTCTTTACCCATTCTTCTTTCACAACAACTTGTCTGTGGTAGAGGAGTTCCCAGTTGGCTAAAACTTTCCTTTCATGATTCAACTTGTCCACGAGGCTCTGGATGGTTTCAGTACTACTGGCTCTTACAATAACCAATTCTCCCTTCTTGCTTTCTAAGAGTTGAGTAAGAATATCAACTTCCCCTTTCAATTTATTAAGGGGGCATTGTTTTGCAATTTCTCTTCAAACAACTTTTTATGTAGTTATCTTCAATAGTCAAACTCTATTGTTCTTCATTTACCTGTCGTTTTCTTGCATAGCCCTTTTTAAGCTTTTGTTTTCTTCTTCCAGCTTTGTGATTCTTAAGCGTTCTTCTAAATCTCTTCTCTTTCTCTTTTTTTTTGGTCAATTTTTCTTGGTGGGATGCACATTTGTCCTCTAGCTGACTCACCGTTCTCTTATTTTGAGATTCCATCATAGGCAGCTCCTTTAGTTCCTTTTTCTCTTATTTCTAGGCGCCTTGCCAATTCTTTGTTTACTTCTTAGGCATCGTTTCCTAATGAAGGATCTTAGGGAGAATAAGATGGATTGGCTCCTTTAATTCTGTCTTTAAGCTAGTCCTTATAGACTGAAGTTGCACTTATTTCTCGCTTCCCCAACTCATCCTTTCCCTTATATGCTATCTTGCTCCAAGCTTCTTTGATTTCTTAACATAAGTCCCTCACGCCCTCTTCTTCGTACAAGTGTATGGCTTGCACTTCTTCTTGAGAAGGAGCTTTTTGCCGAAATGCTAATTGCCTTAATACTAAAGAAGGGTTGTATTTAATACATCCTCTTGGTCCCATGAGAGGCACATTAGAAAAGTCCCCACAGTGATGGATAATCTCTTCATCCTCCCACCATTCTATTTTGCATGAGAGAGAATCTTCTATTAACCGTGAGAACTCCTTCCTCCAATCATTTTTGTTTAATTAAAGATGATTGAAAGCCATGAGTGGATTAGTAAACTTGTCTTGCCTTTCTCAGAAGTACTTCTTCTTTCCATACATGTGACTCAACATTCATACCTTAAGTAATGCAAGACAACATTTTATTCGACCTTCCTTCTTTAGGTGGCACTGAGATAATGACATGTAAGTCTCTACTAAGATTGCGAGTACTAGGTTGATTTGGTAATGTTCAACCAATTGAAAGACACTGATAGCTCCAAAGTTAATTATTCCTGATGATAAAGGAAAGAGGATCATGCCATAAATAGCAAAGGCATAGACCCTGCAAAAACTCTCCTAGCCTTTATTCTCTACTAATCTTGCTAAGAGAGCTTCCACTATGGTCCTTTTAATCCCCTTGACCTGTCTGGTGCCTACAATCTGTACTTCTTCCATGTAAACCCCCAACATCTTCACTATTCCAACCTGAAAAGGTAGCTGGCCTAGATAATGGTAGATCTTATCATTCCTCTTAATTGGCATCCTAAGGATTTCCCTGTATTCCTCAAGGGTTAAGGCTAGTTGAAAATCAGAGAAAGTGAACCATCTTAAAGAGGCATCCCAATATTGGCCTAGCTCTATGATATCATCAGTATGCACAGGTACATGTAATAAATCAATAATGTTTCCATACTTCTTCATAAAGCCCAATTTGACTGAACTTTGAATGTAGCGACTTAATCAAATTAAGCCTTCAAGTAGTTCTACTCCTGCATTCAATGTAATGCCCTTCCCTCTATACTTCTTTCCTATAGGAACTTGATCTAAACTTGGTTTTTATGCCATTTAACCTTTATGCCAAATTTTCAGTTGTTGGATAACTCGCTTACTCTTTATTAAAGAAAAGAGAAGGAAAAGTTATAAAGTATTTCCAAATGCATGCTATGAAAATGATTACATGTGCTTTCTAGCCTTGATATAGGTGATGAACATTAAGAAAAAGAACTTCACCTCCTCAAGAGATCTATTACCTCATAAGGAGGATAAAGTGCCCATTAACTTGCGAATGACCCAAGCTATTACATGGCTAAGGGCTTTATAAACTGATTATTATGTCCAAGGCCCATATTAGAACAAAGCTAAAATGCCTATGAATGATGTAATAATACCCATGAGTCGTAAAGGATTATCTCTCATTGAAATATTTTCTAACATGATTGATGTGTGAGCTCATGGTCTTTTAGGGTCATAGACCCTTAGACGAAGGTTGGCTATCTAATGCATACACCGTCCTTGTGATGTATCTTTATGTAGAGCATAGTACAAAAAACAGACCGGACCGGTCGGTTCGACCGGTTGAACCGGTAACCAGTCAGTGGTCCGATCTAGTTCAACCATCAAACCGTGAGCCGATCAAGAACCGGTCGAACCGGTCAAAATCGATCAGAACTGGTGGTTTACTGGTTGGACCGGTTTCCTTTTTATTGTTTTTTAATTTTTCCAACTATTATCTCATACTATTTTTTAGGAAAAAATGAGAAATTGAAGACCAAGATGAAGAGAAAAGTAGGTAAAGAAAGAATAAATCTAAAAAAAAGAAGATAATGATGAAAAAACCTATTTAAAAGGATATAACAATTATAGGCAAGGAGATATCATTGCATAAGTATAGGCATCATAACTAATACTAATAGATTTTAAGCATTTTTTGTAAAGATCTTCATTTGTATATATAGAAGTTTAAACATATATTAATATATATATATATATTGTCACTAATAAATTATAATATTTTAATATGACCAGTTCGATCACCGGTTAGACCCTGGTTGACCTATTAACCCTTGAACTTGTATCGTGACTGGTTCATTATCCAGTCCGGTTTTTTGTTCCTTGATGTACAGTGATGCTAGATACATACTCAGGTGAAACAACAGTTAGTCAATTGATCCTAGGGGTTTCATTGATTATGGATGGATGACAATAAAGATTATTAACAATAAATAAAGATATGCCCTCCAGTGTCTTATTTTAGGAATAAGCCTAGGTTGGGGGTATCTATCCGAAGAAAGTAAGGTACTAATTAATTGCAATGGTTTCAAGGTGGTTCTAATTCTCATAGATAAAGGTCTCCTAACTGCCCTATCGTAAAGATGAAGACCCCATTTGACGAAATTGACATTCAGGGGTTCTAAAAACCCCACATGGATCAACCTCACTAAATGAGTAATAGCTAGGAAGAAGTCTTCACAGTAACCTCAGGGGATTCTGAATACCCCACAGGGAGCCCGCTAGAAAGTTCAACTCACCTAAGGAACTCACAAACCCGGGTATAGGGCCCAAAATGTGTTTGAGGAGAATAATGTATATGTTCAATGTGTGTGGAAAGTATAACAACCTGTGGCCTAAGTTCTACCCAACCCTCATTTGCTAAGCAGATCACAAGATAGATAGAGAAAAAGAATAAATGAATGAATGAATAAAGAATTTAATAAATAAAAACAAGTAATAAAAAAAGGGTAACTAAAATAAAATAAAGGCCAAATTATTTTTAAACACTTGACTTAAATAGGCTTGACTATCAAACTGTCTCCAACAGAGTCGCCAAGCTGTAGCACTTGAAATTTGGAAAATATGGAGCCGTCACCAAAATTTTAAAAAAGGATAATTTTGGAAATCTTTTTAAAAAATGAAACTGGTCTACAAAAACTATTTAGAGTTCGGGAGTCAATTGTGCATAGGAAAGGTGTTAGGAACCCCACAACACCCATTCGTAAAAATGGTTACTCTAAGTTAATTATTTAAAAATAAATATGGCCTTTTAAAATTTCATCATAATTATCCAAAAGTAAAATATTTACAAAATAAAAAATAAGATTAATTATTTACATTGCTAGACTTGACCTAAGATGAAAACCTATGGCCTGCATACTCTTTAGAGGGATCAAACCCCACGTAGTTCGTTAGGTGTAGAAATGTGTGTCACTTTGTTGGTGTTTTTTAGAAGAAAATGTTTATTTAATTTATTTAAGAAAAATATTTTTTTTTGTTTTTATTTTTTTTAAAAAAAGCATTTTCTTATTTTCTCATATGAAACCAAATTCATTTATTTTAATAAAAGAACCTCTCTCTTTTTTTTATTTTGAAACCTTTTATTTGCAAAAAAAATAAATTGCATTCTCATCATATCATTCATTGTTTAAAGTCCAAGAAGGCAAGAAAATCAATAAAGACATGGTGAGAGTGTGTACCTTTTATGATTTGAATCCCACTACAACAAGAGGTAGAGTGATAGAATCACATAATAAATAAGAGGCAATTACTATCACATTACCTATATCTATTAGGCATGAAACCTAGCACCATTAGAAGACAAGACAGCACCTACCTCTTGATCCTGAATGCAACGCGTCCAGCAACAATATATAAGATAATTCAATGGGATAATGAAAAGTAAGTCCACTTAATTCTTGATCCCAGATTCAATGTCTAGCAATGTTAACATATATTGGAATAAGCATCAAGACAAGAACAAAGTCATAATTATAATAACCCAATTTGGGATTTAGGGCTAATTGTGTTAGTATCGATGTAATTACTGTAGAATTTGATGTGAATATGTTTTAATTAATGCCTAATCCCTATATTTAAGCTTATGAGTGGATCAATGTTTATAGGGGTTGAAATATAAGGGAGGGCGCATGATGATGTTAGTGGAATGATAAAAATTGGTTTGGAAATGAATTGAGTAGAATTGCCATAATCAGGGGCAAAATGGTAAAATTGGGAAATTACCGATCAATTGGTCAGTTACCGAAGAAGAAACTCATAGGTAACTTGAGACCAATGGTTAAGATTCATGAGTATGGGAGTAGGAGTGTGTATGTATATGTTATGTGAGGTGAGGGAAAGAAGGCCAAGATATTGCCAAGTGTCCATGTGTGAGCCATTTGATTAGGGTCAATATTTCAAACTCTTTTCCTCTCCCTCTCTCTCTTTCTTAGGTAGGCCAAGACCTCATGGCCGAAGGAAAATCTGATTTCCTTCTTCATCATCATCCTCTCTCACTTCAACCTCCATTTTTGTTCAACCAAGAAAGGAAAGAGAAAGAAGAGGGCTCAAAGGTTAGGTAAGGTTTTAACCCTAAGTGCTCAACTCATCTTCATAGATATTGATCATGAGGATGAGGGCTTTATTCCTATGATTTTAGATTTTTGAATAGTGGTGTTTGAGGATTTGTGGAAATTTGGAAGTGGAAGAAGTGAAGAATTAGCTTTGGGAAGAAGTTGAGGTAAGCATTTGCTACACTTTGACATAAAAATGGTGATCATTAGTTGAGTCTTGGGAATTTATGATTTTTCCATGGTTTTTGGTGAATTTTGAATGGCATGTATTGGCTAGTATGTGGTGTTGAATTTAGTGTTAAATTGTGTCTTTGTGCCATTAGGTTTAATTTGGGATTGTGGATTGGAATGGATTGCAATGTTGTGTCTTGATTGAGTTTTTGGTGTAACATGTGGTAGTCATTAGGTAACATGTCAATGGAAATGGATTTTGGTCATTTTGATGGCTCCAATGAGTTCCTTGAGCAAAATTGTATAAGAATGGTGTTTGGGTTGAAATTTAGAATCATTGGAAGCCAATTGATGAAATCTGGAATTTCTGGTAAATCTGGAAAATTGGCTAAGTTTGAAATGTTGTGCAACTATCCAACTTTGCATGGTATTTTGACCTAACAAATAATGTTGAAATGGTGTGAAATTTTTCAGGATTGTAGTTTACATTGCAAGCTTTCCATCCATATAAAGTTTGTGTTATTCTGGGTTTAGTGTTCAAAGTTTTGGGTGTTTGAAAATTAGCAAGGAGTCAGATCACCAGTTGGCCGCGACCCAAAACCTTCTGACCATGTGATGGCCGCAGCCCATGGAGGTTGGTTGCGGCCCAAATCTTTCTGTGCTTCCATTGGCCATGACCAACTCTTTGAAAAATGACATTGTCAGGTCTTAAAAGTGATTCTTCGGGCAATCTTCCCCCAACCTTTTAGGCTTATATTTAAGCATTTAGAAACCACCCTAAGTGTCTTGAAAGTGTGAATTGGAGTAAGGAATTAATCTGCCACTCTTGATTTTGGTTAATAGGATTTGACATTTGCCACCCTCGTGAGCCCATTATGCCAGCGAACATCAGGAAGGAACAAGGTAGTGACTCTTTCTTTTATACCATGTGTGATACATTGTATGTGTGTTATATCATTTATTTGTGATGGATTTGAATGCTACAATGCTTGTGGAAATGTGTGTGCACTGCCATGCCAATAGTCCCTGAGTCGCTAGCAACGGTTCGGGTGAGGGATGTTTACCTTCCCGGCGGTAAAAGGAGATGAGGATGAGGTGTGATATTTGTGATTATTTGAAAGCCAAAAGGCTATTTGTGAAAGCTGACGGGCCATTTGTGAAAACCGAATGACTATATGAGCCATAAGGCTAGATGTGTGCACTGCTATGTCAATAGTCCTTGAGTTGCTAACAACGGTTCAGGTTAGGACTGTGTGTCTTCCCGGAGGTAAAAGGGGATAAGGGTGGAGTGTGATTTGTGCTGATACTTTTGTGTGATGATTTACTTGCATGCTATGTGATTATGTGTGGTATGAATGACTTGTTACTACTAGGATTCTCTTGAATCTCATTCTTTTCATTAACTAACAATTCAGACAGGGCAAGTAGCTCCAAGGAAAAGCGAGTAACCAGGAGCGGTTAGGACTCTTTGGGGGGGATATTTGATTTTGGGATCTTGGTTACTCATTTTTTGACCTAGGATTACTGTATATTTAAAGATACAAATATTACGTTTGATTTTGGCATGTAATCCCCTAGTTGGAACTTATAAACCCTTAGTTTGTACATGTATGAAACCCGAGAGTCGCCGGGAATTTGGCTATACACTCTGATATGCAATAATGTGATATAACTGCACAGGTAATTATGTTTGACATTTGAGAGTGAGATCAGAGTAAGGAAAAGTTTTGAAGATTTTGGAATTAAAATGAGTTTTAAATTATCCACCGATCTTTAATCTTTTTTACTACTTGTGATTAAATCATAATTACGGTTAATTAGGCAGGGGGTTACAATAATGGAGGGAGAGTTAGTCAAATATATCATTTGCACAAGTGGGTGAACATTATCGAAAATAAAAACAAAAGCATATCTATATAGGTATATTCATTTGCATAGAACAGTGAGTATAAAGCAAGTAAATGGAAAACCAACAAAACTCTTGCAAGCCTTACATATAAGGATTTGCCTAATATTCAAATGGGTATGCCTGTAACCCCCTGACTTAATAAACGTAATTATGATTCGATAATACGTGATTAAATAGATTAGAGACCAATGGATAGTTTAGAATTCATTTTAAACTCCCACATAGATAGTTTGTTTTTTTTTTCAAAACTTCTTCTCTATCCTAGTCTCAAGTTCAAATATCGAATATAATTACATGTGCTATTATATCACATTCATATATCAAAGTGTACAACAAAATCCTAGCAAATCCTGGGTTTCATACATATACTAAGGGCTTACAAGTCCCAACTAGGGGATTACATAACCAAAATCAAGCATAATATTTACATCCCACAATATACAGTAATCCCAAGTCTAGAGATAAATAATCAACAACCAAAACAAATAATCCCTAAGAAGTCCTGTCCGCTCTTAGTTATCCACTTCTCCTTGGAGCCACTTGCCCTGTATGAAATGTTAGTCAATGGAAAGAATGAGATTCAAAAGAATCCCAGTAGTAACAAATCACTCATACCACATATAATCACATAGCATGTAAGGAAATCATCACACGATGCAGCAATACAAACACAGCCCACAAGCTGTCACAGATACATGTTGCCTCATTGGCTTACACATATCGCATTGCCTCTCTGACAATGCACATAGCCACTCTGGCTTTCATATTGCCTCTCTGGCTAGGGGTGAGCATTCGGTTTTCGGTGCGGTTTTCGGTTATAACCGAAAAAACCGAACAACCGAATATATGGTATTTTTATCACCGAACCGAAACCGAAATATGAAAATAACCGAAACCGAACTAACCGATTTATTTCGGTTCGGTTTTCGGTGGTAACATTCGGTTTTTGGGCTGTTTGGGCCTCTTTCTCTGTAAGCCCATCCAATACAAAACAAACATCCACCCAAGGAAAAATTCTAACATTAAAGATACTTAATACAGACCAATTTTTAGCAATAAAGCCAACAAACAAAAATCTGGAGGTCTGGAACATCAAGATTTCGTATCTGCCCATAGACAAAAATTTCATATTTGAAGACATTTCATCCACAACAAAATTTACAAGCATTCAATCATTTTATCATATTTGCCCACGGCAGAAACATTTAAAATACAAGCACTTGACAGAATCTACAATTAGTTTACTAGAGGTCTGGAGCATCAAATTGCCTGACATCAAAATACAAGTACTTAACATGATCAACAAATAGTTTACTGGATGTCTAAAACATCACATTGCCTAACTTCAAAAAATACAAACTGAATCACTTCAATTGTGCTGCTGTTGAATCACTTCAAGTGTGCTGTTGTCAGTGAAATTTACAGTTGATCTTTTTATCAAAAGAGTATATGGAACATCAAAAAACTTGATGTATATATATATATATCAGATTCTGGCTTGCTCCCTGAATGGCCTCCAAATGACACCTACAACTGACAGAAAGGAAGAAAAATCAAACAAAACAGAAGAAAAATGAAATACTGCAATAATTATATTACAAGTATGACAAGAAATTTGCTCACAAAATCTCAAGTTTCCCATATTACAGCTAGAAGATATCAACATTTGTCTCCAATGCAATTTTTTGCAAATCTAGCAAATCAAAAAAATGATCAGACTTCATATATCACAATAAATATAGTATTAACACTATAAATTATAAAGTTGTATTCCATGAAGTATGAAAAAACATTACCAAGCTCTATCTTCTGTACATCATCATCTCCTTCTTCAACAAGATATTCTAATGATTGCCTAAGCCAATCTTGAGCACATATTAGAGATTGCACAACCTTAGGAGTCAAAGAGCTCCTAAATGAATCTAGGACTCTTCCTCCCGTACTGAATGTGGATTCTGAGGCAACCGTTGAGATTGGCATAGCCAAAACATCTCTTGCTACTTGAGAAAGAACAGGAAATCTAGGATTATTTAATTTCCACCAACCCAAAATATCAAAATCATCTTTTCTAACTTCAATTTCTTCATTCAAATACCTATCAACCTCTGTTCTACTTGTCTGTTCACCCAAATTCTCATCAATGAATAATTGTTCTTCCATATGAAGCAACTTTCTTATTTTTGCATCAGGATCTTCATCAAAATGAAGATCTTGTGAGTCATGCAGCAGCAACTCACTTTCAGATTGTGTTGATGGATGAACACTTTGATTATATTCATTAAACAAAGAAATCACAACTTGTTTAATTTGCATCACCAATTTTTCACTAACTACATGCGAATACATCTTAGACAGAGCAAACTGCACCCATTTTAATTTATACCGGGGATCAAGAACAGTAGCAACATAAAGAACTTTGTTCATTTTCAAAGGATCACCCCAATATTTATCATACTTCTCTTTCATTTTTTTTGCAATGTTTGCTGTCTCTATGACATCACTCTTCCTCCACTCATCCAAAAACCGATGCAGCTTATAAATTTCAGGGAAAAAACAGTTGGATGTCACAAACAAAGAACCAGAAATGCGCAAAGTAAGATTATAGAAATGACCTAACATTACAGTTAACCTTCTAACATGTTTCCAATCATCACTTTCAGGCACCCCCACTCCATGTTCAAGATCAAAATAAAAGTAAGGATCTTTAAGATTATACCTATTAAAGGCTGCCTCAAACTTTTGGGCAGTCTCTAGCATCAAATAGGTGGAGTTCCACCTTGTAGGTACATCCAAACACAGCATCTTCTTACTCTGAATTTTCTCATCATCACAACTTTCCTTAAACTTTCTCATCCTAATGGGAGATTGCCTAATAAAACGAACAGCCTCTCTTACTTTTTTCACTGAACTCCCTATTTCTTTCAGCCCTTCAGTCACAATTAAATTTAGAATGTGTGCTACACATCTCATATGCAAAAACTTACATTTCAAAACTGAATAGCCCCATTTTATGATTTTATCCTCCAAATAACCCACAGCCACATCATTAGAGCTAGCATTATCTACAGTAATTGTCAACACTCTTTCAATTCCCCATTCAAGAAGACATTTTTCAATTTCCATTCCAATATCATTCCCCTTATGACTAGAAATGGGAATGAAATTCAATATCCTCTTTTTCAAAGCCCATGAGTCATCTATAAAATGTGCAGTAAGACACATGTAATTCACCCTTTGTATGGAAGTCCAAGTGTCAGTAGTAAGGCACACTCTTTGATTTTTACAAGACAAAAAATCTTTAAATTTAACCTTTTCTTCCAAATAAATCCCAAAACAGTCACGGGCTACAGTCCATCTTGATGGAATTTGAAATTTGGGCTGAGCATGAAACACAAATTTTTTAAATCCAGCCCCCTCAACAAACTTGAATGGCAATTCATCAGTTATTATCATGCATGACAAGGCTTTCCTAATAGCATCTTGATCAAATTTCCAATTAGCTAGACCAATTTTATCACCCTCTATATTGAAATTCAAATGTGATTGTGTAAATTCTTCAGGAGGGGGCCTCTTCCTACAGACTCTACAGTGATTGTTAAGTGCAGTTGTTCCATTATGTTTGGAATCACATGCAATCTCAGCACCACAGTAATTACACTTACCTTTAACTTCACCAGCCTCATTGACAAATCTACTGAAATGTTCCCAAGCTTTGGACCTCGGTTTCATGGCTTTTCTTTTTCCAACTCTAGCTGTCGGTTGTTCATTAATCTCAGCAGCAGCAGGTTGATTTGTCTGAGGAGCACCACCAACAGTTTGAGTATTGCAGCCTCGTTCAGTTGTTTGTTCAGCCATAGTTTCAACTCCTATTCTTGAAAAAAAAAATTTTATCAGCACTTTGATTCTGAACATTATTACCATATGTTCAATTCTGTAAAATTCCCTATACTATAAAATAAACCAATACATTGACCAAAGAACAATTTATCAATGACAGAGAGACATGAATAAAAAAATATTGCACACTTTATCAATGACAGAGAGACTTGAGAAAGAGGAAATCAAAATGGAGTATGTCACATGCTGCAGATCAGTGGGGAATAATAATAAGTCAAGAAGATATCAAGACAGATCCTAGCTTCTTAGGCGTTAGGATGTACATTTAACATAGCAAGAGTTTAATCATTGATTCAATTGTAATGGGTAAAGAACAATTTTAAAATCAATATATGTATTTAGTTAAAGTGAAAAGCTTTAAAATATAAAATAAAAGTAAATCTGGATCATCCAAAATTAATTTAAATAATTCAAATTGGTGACAAACACAAAATGTGCTCCCTTATTTAAGTGAGTACATAAAAAAAACATACAAAACTCGTCTTCAGTTCTTGGTTAATTACATGTCTTAATTTTTTAGGCCCAATTAAGTCTAAGTAGCATGTTTTAGCTAAAGAAATATACAAGAGCAAGGATATCCTCGTCTATTTTACTGTCATTCAGTACAGCAACCATCAGGCATAATAACATTGCAATTATTTAAGTATTAACAATATCCCTCCATGTTGCCTATGGTGAATTGCGTCTGGTGAATTATAGAAATAACATAATAACATTGCAATTATAGAAATGACCAGCTTACAAGGCAATGAATCCAACATACTATTTTTATGGCCAATCGAATTCCTTCTTGAGTGTAAATTGATGGTGTTGTTACAAATTATATATGTCTATCTTGACTGATTACAAAATAGAATGTAAAATTCTTATATTACGTAACCTATACTAGCACAAACATAATCAACGAAAGTATTGATAGTTAATCATTAGTACATATTGAATTATGTACCACCAAACTAGTTAGGTGAACTACTTTTAATTTCAGATCCAATATAGAAATAAAGACAAATCTCGCCAAATTTATCAAATTTAGGTGAACTACTTTTAATTTCAGATCCAAATTTGCTTTTCGAGATGGCATTTTAACATCAAAATATCATGACATGGCAAGATGTAATTAACTCCGAAAAAACAATTTAGGAAAAAAAAAAGTTTATCAATGTTGTTCGGATAAAATGTACAAAGCATACCAAATAGGTAATAGCAAAGAGAATAATGCTCAGAAAGCAATTCTTAAACGGTGACAAACACTTCATATTAATGTCTTATGTCAAAAAAGCCATTGAAGTCAGAGAGTCAGTGTCGCTTACCAGAAATTGAAGCTTGACGGTTGAAGATGAGCCAGTGTCGCTTCCACGGGCCACGACAGACAGAAGGGTTCTGTCTTTGCTTCCACGGTAGACAGAAAGGTACCTTTTTTCATTCAAAAAAAGACAGATTCAAGACTGGGAAGAAGGAAAATCAGTTCAGAGACAAAGATCAAGTAGAG
The DNA here is from genome assembly GCA_963242795.1 of Inga leiocalycina. Lineage (NCBI taxonomy): Eukaryota > Viridiplantae > Streptophyta > Magnoliopsida > Fabales > Fabaceae > Inga > Inga leiocalycina. The sequence continues at coordinate 65,232,003 of OY725323.1, read as the reverse complement.
GACGAAGAGATTCAAACCGATCTACTGAAAAATAGGGAAGTCACTTACCTTAAATTGAAGCTCGAGGGTTGAACGTTGATCGGAACGAGACGCTTCCACGAACAACGGTGAAGGACCGAGGGTTAGGCAAAGTGAGGCTCGGTCGAGAGCAGATCGAGGGAACGAAGGCAGATCTAGGGTTAGACAGCTCAGAGACAGCCGAGCGACTGAGGGTTAGGCAGAGTGTGTTGATCGGACAAGGAATGACGTCGCCGCTGTGAATGGAACGGCGCCGCTTCCACGGAGGGTGAGGGTTAGGGCAAAGACGCTGAGTGAGGACGAGAGAGTCTGAGAGAGAGCGAGACGGCAGAGCCAGAGAGTGTGTGAGTGGTGAGGAGTGAGGTGAGGTACTGAGGTAGGTAGGTGGTGCGAGTCGTGCGACGTGCGAGTGGAGTGAGAGCCTGAGTGAGTAGTACTGCCACTGGTAAGGTGAATGTCGGTGGGTTAGGGGGCTTAGGGCAGGATAGAGTTAATGGGTTTGGGCCAAAACGAAATACTCAATGGGCTAAAGGGTTTTACGTTTTTCTTTAATTTTGGACTAATTCTTTGGGCCTCCTAATACTTATCCATATTAATTACTAAATTTCGGTTATTCGGTTTTAACCGAAATATTTTTTCACTAACCGCACCGAAAACCGAATAACCGTAATAACCGAAATTGATAACCGAAAATCACCGAATAACCGAAAAAGCATAACCGAAAAAACCGAATTAGGTTCGGTTCGGTTCGGTTTTCGGTTTCGGTTTCACTTTGCTCACCCCTATCTCTGGCATTCACATAGCACATTGCCTCTCTGGCAACCATATAGCCTCTCTAGCTTTCACATTCGAATCATTATACAATAATAACAAAATAGACATACAATGTATCATATATAGTGTAAGAGTAGGAGTCACTACCTTGATCTTTCCTGACGTTCTCTGGCACAATGGGCTCACGGGTATAGCAAATGTCAAATCCTATAACCAAGATTAAGGACAATGAATTAATTTCTTTTCTAAGTTCTTAATTTCATAATACTTCAAGTTGGTTGTCATTTGAACTCTTTAGGTGGTTATTAGAAGCCTAGACCTATGCCTAAAGGGTTGAGAACAACTATACCAAAAACCACCTTTTAATAAGCAAAATGCTAATTTTTGGGTGTTGTCCAAAGCCCACAAATCCACTAGCCACGGCCAATGGATGCACCGAAAGTTATGGGCCACGGTCCATAACCTCTGGCCGCGGCCAAGAAAATTCTGTTTCTTGACTGAACTTTCAAAAATCATAACTAATTCCAGAAAAATTAAAATGAGGTGATTCTAAAGCCAAATGAAAGATATTTAAGTCCTCTTCATAGGAAAAATATTTTCCATAACCAGAAATCACCACAAAAATTCAGAATCACACAAAAACCACTACTGCCCCAAAACAGTGTTCAGTTTCAATCCCAAACTTTGGACAGTCATATCTCCCAGTTCCCAAAATGAAATAGCACAAATTATGTGTCCATTTTGAATCTTGGGATGTGAAATTTAAGACTGAAAAGTTTCATAATTTTATGAATTCATTAGGTTATTCAAAACCCCAATACAAACAAACTGCCCAGAATAGACTCTCAATGGACAGCATTTAAGTTTTACACAAATGCTTCCAATGGTTCCCAAATTCATATCAAATACCATTCCCACATAAATTTGCACAAGGAATTCATTAGAAGTACCAAATTAACCAAATTCACATCCTACTACCATGTTACCACAACATGTTACACAAATCACAATTCAAATTCCAATATTGCACCATTTTCCATTTCACCTACAAAACCAAATCAAATGACATTAAAGCACAACTTGCCATCATTTGTCACACAAAACACAATCCAATTCTCCAATTTCATACCACACGAAATTCATCACAAAATCAGGGCAAATTCTACAAATTCTCAAGATGGTCACAAGTTTTAGGTCAAAATGTAGCAAATTCTTACCTTAACTTATTCCCAAAGCTAATTCTTCAATTCTTCCACTTTCAAATTTCCTCAAGCTTCCCAACATCACAAATAAAAAATCTGAAACCATAGGAATGAAGCTCTTGACACTATGATCAATATTAATGAGAACACTTGAGCATTTAGAGACAAATACTCACCCAAAACTCAAGCTTTTCCTTTCTCTTTCTTGCTCAAGGTTGGACGACCATGGAAGAGAAGAGAGAGATGAGAGGATGAAGATGAAGATGAAATCAGATTTTTGAGGGAGAGGGGGCTCTTGGCCGACTTTTGGAGAAGAGGAGAGAGGGAAAATAGGTTGAAAAGTTGACTTGATCCAATGGTTTCACACTTGGACACTTGGCAACATCTTGGCCTTCCTTTCCTAACCTCACATAACACATGCACACACACAAATCCTCTCATACTCATGAATCCTAACCATTGATCTCCAGTTACCTTATGAGTTTCCTCTTCGAAAACGGCAATTGGTATGTAACTTTTCAAATTTTACCATTTTACCCATAGTTATGGCAATTTCACTCACATAACCTCCAAACTTATCTATATCACTCCAATAACATCAATATGCGCCTTCCCCTATTTCAAAACCTATTTAAACATTAATTCCACACTTAAACATAAATACAGGGATTAGGCATTGGTTAAAACACATTCATATTGAATTCAACAATAATTACATAATGGTGAGCATAATTAGCCCTCAATCTCAAATTGGGTCATTACAATGCCTCCATCTCTAATAGAAATGTTCATTGGCTTGGATAAGAATATCAAGACCTTATTTAGACAAAGCAAAACAAAGATGGCATCCCTTCCCTATGAGAATTATGTATGAGCAATTAAATGAGAAAATAAAATTAACTCTATACCTGCCTCCCTTTTTCTCCCAAAATTTGTGTCTTTCTTCAACCCTTGTTCCCCTGTTTATAGTCTTAAGGTAGTATTTTCTTCATAAATGCTTTTTCTAACTTGACCCAATCACTATCAATGGAAATTTTTTTTTTGTTTAATTTTTTTAATTTTTAATTTTTGTATTTTCTATTAATAAAACTTCCTTGCTTGACTCAATCATCATCAACGAGAGATTTTTTTTTGTTTTTTATTTTTTATATTTTCTATTAATAAAACTTCTTAACTTGACCTAATAATCATCAATGAGAGATTTTTTATTTAGTTTCTCAATTTAAACCTATCAACATAGATGAGAGATTTTTTTTTTAATTTTTAGGTTTCATTTTTTTTATTTTCCTATATTTTCCCTACAGGCAATTTTCTAATTTAAACCTACGAATGAGAGATATCTTTTGTATTTTTTTTATTTTTCTCTTAGTAAATGACAATACCAATTTGGACACCAATCATAATCAATAAGAGGACTTTTTTTCTTTCTTTTTTTTATTTTCATTTTTTATTTTATTTTTTAATTTTTTCTTTAATGATGATTGCCAATTTAGACATCGATCATCATCAATGAAAGGATTTTCTTATTTTCTTATTTTTATTTTTCCCTTTAATAATGATTGCGAATTTAGACACCAATAATCATTAATGAAAGGATTTTTTTACAAAAGATGGTTATAGATATGTAGAGAATAAATAATAGTTAATTTTAATCGGTTTAGATTTACCATTTGGTTGTTTTATGATTTTATAATTAATTTATTCTTAAATAAATCATAAATTATGCTTTAGGAACGTTTTAGAATTCAGATTTAATTGGTTTAGTTTTGCAGATTTTGAATTATGTGAAATTATAAATTATGATTTAATATTATAATTAGAGAATTATAGTTATTAAAAATTTTATTGAGTGAAATATAGTTAAGAAATTTTACAAATTTTGATTTAAAAGAAATTTGAGGAATAGATAAATTGCGGTATTTTTTTTTAGAAAATTGAGCTAATTATGGGGATTATTATTTACTATTTTGTATTAGTTAACAATTATTATAAATTATATTAACTTGTAAATATATATATATATATATATATATATTGTAGAGAATTTGGATTTGGCTGTTGGAGTTAAATTCTCTCAAGTTTAGTTGTGTCAAGAACTTGAGGTAACCACTTTCCAATTTTTCATGTATGCTTGTTGAAATGATTATAGGCGCATGTTATTATTTTTAATTGCTATAAAGATGTTATAGTAATTTATATATGAAAAATATACAATGACAGTATTAATCATGTTTTAATAAATTTTTAGTTAAGTGGGCCTGACTGATTTATTGATGATACATAGCATTAAATACGAAATATATGAATTATTGATATTGAAGATTGTGATGTTGAGATGTTGGATGTGGTGAGTTGTGATTGAGGAGAGGTTTGATTCTTTTATACCACGTGGTATAGCCACCACTGTGTGCGCAGTGGATGGCTTTAGCATTCTCAGGGCCCTTGGTATCACCCTTTCCTTTAGTCGGGTTAAGGGTCAGCTCAAGGGCAGGTGACACCTTTCCATTTTCGACGGGAAGGGAATCCATGATCTGATATGAGTTTTGTAGCCTTTGGCCGGGTTACACCTCATTATTGGAGAGCTTGGTGTAGTCTTGTCAAAGAGACTAATCCTATTATATGTTGTAGCTCATAGGTTCTGTCAGCGGTTAAGGAGGTTATAAGGATGGTTGAGGGAGTTTTATGCATATTGAATTGTTTTCTTGAAATAATAATGTTTTGGGAAGATTAAACTTTATGTTATATGAATATATATTTTGCCCACTTAATTATCTTATAATCATTCCCTGCATACTTGTTAAAATGGAATTGTGGTTACTGAGTCCATATGACTCACCCTATTGATATTTAAAATTTTTTAGGTGAGAGTTCAAGTGGTGCTACCAAGGGGAAGGCAAATGAGACTTGATTTGATCACAATTGTATGTTCCATTTGGTTACATGAGTATAATGTATATTGCCAAACTTAAGGGTTTTTTGTTTACGTTGCATATGTTGAATACTTCACTGCATACTGGGATTTTTACTATAGGAGGAGCTCCATAATATTGTATTTTGTTATACTTAATGCTTTACTTGGTTTGAAGATTAATTATATGGTAATTAGGAAAGGTCTTTACAAGAAGGACCATGTGCATCGGAAAAGTGTGACACGATCATCGCCGGAGTAGTCATCGTTATTGGTGATCATCAAGCGCAGGTCACGGTATGCAATATGATTGGCTTTCTCTCCATTTGAAGGAGGAGGTTTGATCAGGAGGAACAAAATTCCAAGTTCCATTAAGGAGAAAATTTGGACACTTGAAATCTTTGGCCAAAAATTCAACCCTTCCTCAACAAAACCAAGGATTTTGTTATGAAATTGAAGTCAAGATTCTAGAATTCATATATTTGAAAATTGTTGGGTCTTTGTCAGAAAAAGAGGAAAGTTTGAAGGAATTGTAATGAAGTGTTTGTTGAATTTCTAAATTTCTCTTAAGCTTTAAGGGGGGAAATCAATATTATCTACCTTGTTTATCAAGAACTGACAAGTTGAAATGATGAATGAAAAGCCAATGAAAGGGAATTGAGGCTAGATGGAAGAAGGGGTTAAGTTAAACGAACCCACACCTACAGTGGAGAAGTTTGATCTAGATGTCGCCGAAGTTGTTGACATTGGCGACGATTTCCTGAGGTTCCGATACTGGTTTCAAACGGACTAAACTTGAAACATTAAAAATTTTAATTTTTAAAATTAAAATGAGGATAAATTATAATGATTAAAAGTAGTATTAATCCTTTAATGAAATTATCCTATGATAAAAAAATAGAATGAAAATAGTTTGCTCTTTATGAAGGCATGTATAGGGACTAGGGAGATAGTTTCGCTTTCATTTTCTTTTTTCAAATTAGGGACTCTAAAGCCATTTCTTTATTTCTTAGGAGACTTTTCAGTAATTAAAAATCCTTCTGTGGTCTCTACAGTAACTTTTCCTCGCAAGCATTTCATTTTTTTTTGTTTTTTGGGATTGAAGCAAGTATTTCATTTTAAAATTACTAAAGGTCTATTTGGAAACACGGCAGGAGTGAAAAAAAAGGCCGATTAGATGCCAAAAGCCCAGTTGGCTTATTTCCCCTTGTTTGGGAACGCGACCGGTGGCACTGAGCTTCCACAAAAAAATCAGCTTCTTATAAAAGCTGAATCCATGTGCTTTCGGTGGCTGAGAAGCCGCTTCTAGTTGTGACCGTAGGGGCATCCGGATCTCTCTGCCGTGGTTTGTTGTACTCTGCACTGCTATATGACTTCCATTTATAGGTGAGTGGTTGATGGTGGTCTTGCTTACTTCCCCTTTTTTTCCTTTTCAGAGTCCATCCAATCTGAAAATGGGATCTGACGAGAGAGAGAGAGAGAGAGAGAGAGAGAGAGTGAGTGAGTGAGTGAGTGAGTGAGTGAAGGCTCTTTCTAGCTTGCTAGTTTAAGTGTGAGAAATGGGAAAAAACTATGCAGAGGAAATGAATCAGTAAGCAATGTTATAAATTCATTCCATTACTTAAAGAATCGCAAAAAACAAAAAGCCACAAGAATTGGAATCAAAGAGCAAAACTAAATGCCTATATCATCCACATCGCCATTATTCTCAACAACATTGGAATCAATAGACTATAAAGAATCTTTAAGTCATACCCACACAAAAAGTTCACAACCCAGACCAAATCTTCAATATACCCACATAAGGAACTAGACAAATTTCACAAATCATACCTCTTTTTCAGATGAGCGACAGAGATTGAATTGAGCCAGAGCCATCACTGAGTTCAAGGGAGAGGCCGGAGGGTTAGGAAGTCGGAGAGGAGGGTTAGGAAGTCGAATTTCAAAAGCGAGGTTGTCGATCAACAGGTTGAAGGAGGACGAAGGTGGATTATCACCTACGGCAAGGGCAATGAGGACGGCGTCATCACAGTGGGTGACGAATCGGCGTCGAAGATTAATGAAGTTCATCTTTTGTCGCTGCATCAATTCATTCTTGTGGAATGGCAGCGACAATTTTAGCTCATCTATGACCTCTCACCTCCGTTCTTTGCATCCCAATTCCTTTCCTTCAATTCCAACAATAGCATATGAGTAAGGGAGAGACAGGGATAGCAATCTCAATAAGAGAGGGATAGCGATCCAATTGAGAGACAAAGAACTGAGTTTTTTTTAAAATTTTTTTCATCTAAAAATCTGAGATGAAAAAAATAAGTGAGGTGGCATGCCTATAAGTGATGTGCATGTCACCTCTACATACGTGGTTAATAAACGTTGACTGTTAATATTTGCTAACGGGAGGGCTATATTACCCCATTTTTTAAACTTTCAGGGTAAAAATGTCCCCACGAAAACTTCCGTACAGCCAGTCCCCCTTGGCGAAAACTTCTGGGACATTTTTGCCCCTTAACCCTTCATTCTATATTGTTACAATTTTATCAAATTTTATTTATATTTTTTCAATTCAATTATCACAATATATACAACTAATATATATACATATATGTGTGTGTGTGTAGTATTCAATAAGATTCATGTCTTTTTGAGTCATTTTTCATCTAAACGGGCTTTTCAAACATTAATCCATACAGGTTTAAGGTTAGAAAGAAAATTCATTTCTGCCACTGCCAATCCAAACACAAATCAGATTTACAATTCGAATTTTTTTCTATCTGACTTTTTCAAAAGTCCATCTGTAAAAAAAAATCCTCCACCACTAATCCAAACAGACACTAAATTAGCATGGCCCTTGCGGTCATCTCAAATTTCTCACACGTGGGGGATGGGGCTCCAAATCCTGTGCACCAAGCTTGCTGCATTTCAAATCGAACCCACACATGCTGAGAGAGCGCTCTTAGAATGGTGAAGGCCTTGCCACCGAGAAATACTTGGTCATTACCACTAGGCCCCTGTGACTCTCACTCAGTCGACTGAAGGGTGCTGCTTTAGTTTTCGAGTTCGTAAAGGATTTCGCATTCACGGACCCTGTTGGTAAGTTTCCTTATCTGGTGCTTGTGCTTCTCCTTCTTAGTTGTGCACGGCGTCGTTTGCTTGACTTGTTCTTTTGACATGTTGTCTTGCCTTGCTTGATTTTCTGGGTTGTGTGGTGTTTGATTTGTAGAGGATTTCGCACCATCAGACACTATTCACACTCTTCCTCATTGGAATGCTTTGTAATCTTGCTCTTGTTGCTGCATTGTATCCTATCTGATTCTTATCTTGCAGCTAATATTCTTGACATTTACAAGTGCTAGGATTAAATTCGTTGAGTATTCTCCATAGATTCATTTTGGTAAGCTTACTTAATGGGCCGATGATAACTCCCCATTTTTAATATATTTAAGACATATTTTGATATAATTGAGGAATTATTAATACTAATTTAAGATGATTTTTTTTGAGATTTTATAAGATATCAAGTTGGTGCATTATTTAAGAATTTTATTATAAATATTATAATTTTTAATATTTTAAAAATAAAAAAAATAAAAAGATGTGATATTATATTTATTTGGCTTTATGTTAGATTTTGTTGTTATTATTAAATAATTCTTTTTATTCCCTTAGGTGAGCAGGTGACGTGATTTTGGGCTAGGGAATTGGAATTGTTGGACTAGAGCAATTGAAAGCCACGCACTAGAGAGGTAGGGTGTGTTTGGATTCAATTTTTTTAATTGATTCTTAGCCCAAATCATGGTTTCCCTTAAAAATATCCAAACACCCAAAACTTATGAATAATCCCGTTTCAGCCCAAACCAAGGTTTTGAATTGCAAAACCTTGGTTTGGGCACAATCCAATTTTTTGTCAATTCTGCACTGATTTTTTTTTACCGTTGGGAGCAATTATTATCTCTCTCTCTCTCTCTTCTCTTTCCCTTTTCTCTTCTCTCCGTCGCTCATTCCTTCAATTTCTCTTCTCTGTGCTTCGATCTCCTCTCCTCCCGTCGCTCCTTCCCTCATTCCCGTCGCTCGTTTGCTTATTTCGTGGCTCTTTCCCTTTTTCTTTCTCCGTCTTCCTTCTCTTCCTAGATCCCGTCGAGCTTCGTCTATCTCCCTCTCTTCCAGATCCCGTCGAAGCTCCCCATTTTTGACATTCTCGGTCACTGATTTGGCCTATTTCAAGTCCATCGGTGGCTAGTAGTGGATGGTGGCAGTGTTTTGGGTGGGTACGACCCCCCTTTTGTCCCCATTTTTCTGCTAAATCTCTGGTCCGATCTGAGGCGCTGGTGGCTGGTGGCTGGTGGAGCTTTGTCGGTGGTCGGAGAAGGTCGAACGGTTTGCGGTTGGTGCCGGTGACGCTCACAAGTGTTCAAAAACTATGTCTAGTGAGTGTTTCGATTCAGCTTGTTCTATTTTTTTTCTGAATTGCTTGTTCTGTCGACGGAGATATTCTTTGCAAATAAATATTGGTTAATGACATTGATATTGGTTTGAAAATCTGGTGCAAAGAACCTCTGTCCTGAAAAGAACCTCTGTTGATATTGATATTGATTAATGACGTTGATATTGGTTAATGACATGTTTATTGGTTAATGACGTTGCAAAGAACCTTTGATGCAAAAAAAATTTCGTTATTGACATTGATATTGGTTAATGACGTTGCAAAGAACCTCTGTCCGGTTAGTGTTTTGAAAATGCTAGTTGGTATATAAAACTTACTGAGCTGTTAAGATTTGTGATTGTGGAGACATTGATTTCATTTTTGTTATTCTATATTGGAAAAATACACGAATAGTGGTTTAAAACTCTGTCATTAGGCTTTAATGAGTCAATGACAGTAATAGATTTCAGTTTGGTTAGAATCCAATGCCTGTCTTTGTTTGCTTTAGAATTTTGTTTGGTTAGAATGCAATGACTGGGCTGAGAATCATCGTCAAGTATAGATTTTTTTTTGGTTAAAATGCAATGACTGGAAATCCTTGTAATATATTTCTGTTTGGTTATAATGCAATGTATATCATCATTTGCTTTAGAATTCTGTTTGGTTAGAACGCAATGGCTGGACTGTGAATGATTGTCAAATCTAGATTTCTGTTTGTTTAAGGTAAAACCATAATGAGTAAGGGTAAGGAAAAAGCATCTTGGGATGTGAAGAGCACAAAAGTCTTTATTGACCTATGCATAGACCAAGTTGTGAAGGGAACACACAAAAGCACTAGCTTTAACAAAATTGGGTGGAAAGAGATCTCGGAATCCTTCACTACATAGACGGCCAGAATATATGATAAAGGTCAATTTAAAAACAAATATGATGCTCTTAGAAAGGATTGGCAGCTATGGGATAGGTTGTTACACAAGACGGGTGTTGGATGGGATAGTGAGAAGAATACTATTGTTGCCGATGACAATTGGTGGGAGAAGAAAATTTCGGTTAGTAATTAATTTCAGCGAGCGAACATATTTATTTCCTTGACATCGTGCTTGTACGAACTTGTGTAATAAACTTTGATGATGAATGTACAAGAAGTTTCAGGATATGATAAATTCAGGACAAAAGGACTTCAATTTCAAGAAGAATTGACCCAATTGTTTGTAAGTGTCGCGGCCACGGGATCACAAACTTGGGCTCCTACATCCATGTCTCTTCCTGTCCCTCCCTCTACTGAGGTAATCCCAGAATATGATATGCAAGAGGGATCAAGAGATAGCGATGAGGTGTTAGGGACACCTACTGGGTTGAGCGGGGAGATGCATACATTCAATGTCAATACTAACAGTGGAGGTAGTGGTGCCAACAATGACAAAGGGAAGGGAATCAGTGGTGGGGAGAGAACAAGCAGCGATGGCAGAGGAGGTAGCTCGTTGGGGGTCAGGAAGAGGGGTGCGGGGATGAAAAAGAAAGGACCGGCCTCAACTAAAATAGCCGATGCCCTATACAGGATTGCTAATGCAAAAGACGTTGATGCTGAAGCTGCATGAGTAGAAAGGATTGTAGCAGAGGCACGGGCTGACAGGATGGCTGCAGAGGCACGTGCAGAAAGGATGGCAGCAGAGGCACGTACTTACGAGATCTCAATTCTGGGAGTAATGAGCCACCTTAGATAGGTTCCTAAAGTTGTCAATAATGATGACTTTTATGCACGTTGTGTACACCTCCTTATAAGGGATCCACCTGCAAGGGAAATGTATGCAGCAATGAAGGATATGCCACACCAACTTCTCGTTTTTCTTAAGCATGAATGTTATGGAAGTTTATGAAATGTATTGTTATATTTACCATTTCAGTAGGAATTATGTTTAATTACAACATTGTTCAATTGTCTCTTAACTTTGTTAATTTACAATTGGATGTTATCTCACTTGTTTGTTAACATTGTTGTTTTATAGTTAAATGTTATCTGTGTGCATATTATGACTATATGTCATTACCTTTTATAACATTTAATATATATGTCAACAGTTGGGTTAGATATGGACAACACATTGAAAATTATGGCAAACCATAGGGAACGGCGCAAACAAAGAGTCTGAAAAGTGGCCGTATATGTTGGTGCATATGCTCAGCTATATTTATGTAAAGAACCGTGGCACACAAGTGACTTTATGTTAGATATGAATAGTTTTGATGATGTCAAATATAGATGTTAAATATAAGCAAAAAAGTTTGTATGATATAATTATCTTCTACATTGACTAACTACTATATTTAATGTTGCATATTTTGTAGATTAGTCATAAACCCGATTGTGGGTTGATGTTATAATGCCTCATATGTGGAGAATGATATCAAGAAGAAAATCAAGAGACAAGGGATTGAAGAAAGAAGGCATTGCAAGAACTAATAGGAATATCAAGCAAAGATTGAAGATATTCAAGAAGATATCTAGTTGGGTTATGAAGAATGATCATCAAGTGGCAAAACAAGAAGAAAGAGATTGAAGAAAGAAGAAGAAAGAGATTGAAGAAAGAAGAACTTGTAAGATCACATGAGAATGTCAAGATCCAAGCTATTAGAAGTGATATCAGATGTTTCTATGGTCAAACGGAAGTTGGAATGGGTCAATACGAAGCTAAAATGATGTATATGGAAGTTATGGTGCCTCCGGGGATGATTACTCGAGTAATCACTCAAGTAATAGGGTACTACCTCATTTTGGAGGTGTTTACTCGAGTAATCTGCCGGGTTATTTGATGAATTACTCGAGGCGGCACTTGAAGTAAATGGCACTCTGTTTTCGCGCGGCAGAACAGAGGTTCGGCATTTTGATGATATCTCTCCAACAACATGTCAATCGAACTAAAACTGGTGGCATTGGAAACTAGACTTCTAACACAAACTTTTGACACCAAGATCACATTCAAAGCAGGTCAGATGAGAGAGATATAAGCCTCGAAAGTTGACACATGAATCAACATCATATTCCAGGACAGCTTTGGTATTCTGGACATAACTCTCAAAATACATATCGGATTGAGACGAAACCGGCACCATATTAAAGAAGACTCAAAGAGATTTCCATGGATATATAATTTGTCACATTTGAAGCTATATCCTAAGAGCTATGATTTCTGGAAGTTGGTGCTCGTGTTAGCTCGTGAGTTCAGAAATGGTCTAAGAACAGTAGATACTCTTTAGATCATAACTTTCATTACACAATCAATTTAGAGCTAATTCTTGTTGCATTGGAATGTAGATAATGAGGGCTTTCCGATGATATATAATTTGCCATGTTTTGAGTCAAAATCAAGAATTCACTTGAAGGCACCACTAGAGTAACTGGTTGATAACAAAAGACTTTACTCGAGTAGGTACTCGAGTAATCAGATAGAAAACTTCCAGTTGCTCTCGGCCTGCCAACGTTACTCGAGTAAGTACTCGACTAACCATGTAGGTCACTTGCAGTTGCTCTCGGCATTTTCAATCCTGCCAATGTTACTCGAGGAGCTACTCGAGTAACTCACTGTGGTAAGCAAAAACCTGAAGTTCATCAAAGTTTTCCCGATGATACTCGAGTATGTACTCGAGTAAACTTTAATGAATACTCGAGTAGATACTCGAGTAAAGCACTGTGCTAGCAAAACTTGAAGAGTTATTTAGAAGAGAACTTCAAGTCACTACTGGAGTAAAGCACTGTGCTAGCAAAACTTGAAGAGTTATTTAGAAGAGAACTTCAAGTCACTACTGGAGTAAAGCACTGTGCTAGCAAAACTTGAAGAGTTATTTAGACGAGAACTTCAAGTCACTACTGGAGTAAAGCACTGTGTATGCAGAGTTATTTAGAAGAGAACTTCAAGTTGCTACCCGAGTAAGCTATGCAGAAAATGGAAGGCCACTCGAGTAGCCACTCGAGTAACCTGTGAAGAAACTTGATGTTTACTCGAGTAATGCTTCCCAGAAAAACAGAACAGTGTCCCGAAAATTCTGGAAATCAATGGAATGATCATATAACTCATTCTTCTTGCTTCTAATCACTCTAACACTTCATTGTATTAGTGTTTAATGTATTTCTCCAGGAATACAATGAAGATATGATGTGAAGAGTCAAAAGGTGAATTTACGGAAGCGGAGCGTCAACGTTCCAACGGCTAGTTTTCAAAATCGAAGAACATCAAAAAAAGCTACGTCACTCTAACGGACATGTTGAAATGCTCAAACGGTCAGCAATCCTCATAAGCTATAAATAGAAGATCATCCAAAACAGAAGTAAGATTCAGTGTATACATCGTCCAAATGCCAACATCCTGACATCAATACTCATCGCACATACTCTCTGTTTCTCTAGCTTCTATATGATTTACCTTTGAGAGAGATATTATTTGTATTGTACTTCAGTGTTCATCTTATTCACTTCTAAGAGAGAAGATTGATTGTAATCTTTCATCATCAAAGTTGTATCCTTACGGTGTGTAAGGGGGAGCAACTTAGTTGTAATCTTACGGTGTGTAAGGGGGAGTAATCTCAGTGCGAAAATTGTAAAGGCTTCACAAGTGCCCGGATCAAACTTGTGAGATTGTAGTGGTTCTCAAGTACCCGGTTAAACTTGAGGAAGATAGTGGATTGAAAATCTCAAGAGGAGCCTGGGGACTGGACATAGGTCATCGTGGATTGGGCCGAACCAGGATAAATCACAGTTTGCATATTCTCTTCCCTAAGCTCTTATACTTCCAGCATATATCATTTAAATATCTAACTGTGATTTATGATTCATTACTTTCATATTTATTGCTTCCTCTAAGATGCGAAAAGATTTCAAAAGTTCTTAAGTTTTTACCTTACACCCAATTCACCCCCTCTTAGGTGTCAGCCGGTTCTAACATTTGGTATCAGAGCCGAACTCTTGTTTAAAGGACTTAACCATCTCAAGAGTTTATAATGGCTGATTTTGGGTGTTATATGCTTTCCGAAGGTTTTGACTATACAATTCCACCTATTCTGAAAGATATTGATTTTTGGTTTTGGAAAGCTAGAATGATATCTTTTATAAAATGCTTTGATTATTATATGTGGGATGTTTTTACAAATGTCTTTGATTTCAAACCGAGAAAGGATTGGACAGAAAGAGAAAAGAAAATGTATTCGTTGAACATTAGAGCAATGAAAATTTTGTATAGTACTTTAACTGAAAATGATTTTGAGAAAATTAGATTTTGCTCTACTGCAAGAGATATTTGGGATACTCTTGATTCTTTGTATACTTCTAACAAGTATGTTGAAGTTGAAAGTGTTGACAGTTCATGTGAAACTACAAGCTATATATCCATGATTCATGAACAAGTGGAAGTTGACAATGAAGAAGGAGAAATCATAGAACACTTCCATGATCTTGTCAACATAGAAGAACAAGAGGAAAATGATTCCCGAAAAGAGCTCGTTATGGACGGACAAGAAAATTCACTCTCTGGAGCTCAACATGAACTTAAGGTAAAAAGTTCCAATTCTTCTTGTGATTTTCGTAAAACTGATTTTCAAAGCTTGCATAAAATTGTTTTTCAACCAATTATTGATTCTATTGAGAAAAGCAAAAAGATTTTCAATCATGCTGGAAATTCATGTGGGAAGAAAGAACTTAGGCAAACCGATCATTCGAAATCATCTTTTCTTGATCAACACAATACTTGCATACAATCTCATAATACATATCATCATATTATTTGCAATTATTGTGGTAAATCAGGTCATATTTCTCACACATGCTATATTAGAAGAAATTTTAATTTGAGAAATAAATATGTTTGGGTTCCGAAAGACAAGTAATGTCTAATCCTAACAATCAAGGACCCAAGTATATGTGGGTACCAAAATGTTCTTCTAGTACTTTATGTATGCAGATTGAATATAAGAAGAATGGACATAAGGGTACGGAGATGATGAAGAAGAAACCAAGAGTTTCTCATGCACCAAGAAAGAGGTTCATACCATCTATATCGAAAAGAAGAACTCTCGGAGCACCCATTGCTAGAACTGCAAAGTTTAACCACAAGGAAAGGCAATGGAGAAAAGGAGTACGTTCCACCTCAAGAATGAACTACCATAGAATACCATTCAACTATCTTGAGGAGAACAAGAAAAGGAGGATCTCTCAAGCATCAAATAAAAGACTCCTGGAGTCTATATATTTTGAGAGAAGGTTTCCAGCACCCAAAGCAAGATATTCAAAGTATCAACATCATAGAAAGATACAATGGGTAAGCAAAAGCAATCCTCCTACCTAAGGCAAAGGTATACAATGATAAAACCTCCTATGCTACTGTCTATTTATTGAGGTTTTATATTTTGGAATCTTAGGAATGGGCATTCCAAATGATTTTGAAATTGTGTTTTCACATCCCTTAAAAAGCCATTTAATAGATTTATTTATAAAGGGATTGTAATGCTCAACAGGATAATTATTTATGCATATATAATGATTTGAAAAGAAAATATTTCTTTTATGCATAAAGACATGTTTAATTCATTATGCGCAATTGCCTCGAATTGATTATATTCTTAGAGCATGTGAATTTTATCTTGATTCCTGCAAGCTAACAAGAAATGGATCCAATCAATGTTGGATACCATGAAGAAAAGAAATTTATATAGTTCTGTAGAATAAAGAAAAAGCTTCTCAAGACTATGACCACATGAAAACAAATTCATATCTTGATGATGCTGAAATTCAGAGTTTGGATTTTGGTGCTGATTGTGCAAAGGAGAGAAACCAATATTATTCCACCAAAATCAAGCAAGCTGTCACAAGGACAAGAGGAATTACGGTGATATCTAATCCTTACTCTATACTGTGATTATATGAATTATTTATTTTGAGTAATGAGTATTTGTCCATTATTGCATTCATTTAGCAATCAATCTTTCATGATTGTTAATTTGTTTATAGATTGCTAAATGAACGATAAGTGAAATTGTGCATAGTTTATCTATCAATTTGAAGTGCACAATTCAAAAATGTGTTTTGGTTTCATTCCATCATGTGTTATAAAATTGCATACCATTAGCAATCAATCATTTATGATTTTCAAATTGTTTTTAGATTGCTAAATGGACTTAAAATGGAATTGTGTATTTGAGTTTTGAAATGTACATTTCAAAAATATACTTAGATTCCAATTCATCTTGTTTATAAAAATGCATACACATTATTTGAAAATTACTTATATATTGTTTACATTTAAATTGGTTTTAAAATTGGAAGTTAATATTTATGTATACTAAAAGTCAGAAATGCTTCAAATCCATCCACTAGAGTTTTCCCCATCATTCACATATTATTTCTTGATTTTAAACTTATTATTGCTTGAACTCCTCAACCATTATTTTCTAACAAATTAGACCTTATGTCTAACAAGTTATCTATCTATGAGTTTCAAGTGTATTTCCCAGAAAAGAATTCAATATATGAAAGCCTTATGCCTGATGCATAAATCTTTGGTTGGCTATGTTATTCCAAGCATTATGAATGTTTATTACTGCATTGAATCTTAATGCATTAATCATTATAGTGGAATAACTTACTAGGATAATATTCAAGTACTCGAGTCATTTGGACTAATGAGTATGTGCTTCATCACTCATAAATTATTGTACTCATTTTATTGCTTAAACACATTCACCATTGATAAAATCTATCTTTGAGTAAACGGTGTCATGTATTTGAATTCTTGAGTTGAATATTCATATCTTTCAAGACATAACTCTAAGTGTCAAGATAGTCTATGAATCAATAGCAAAGTCATGATCCTTGTATATGTCTATCAAGCTAATCCTTTTGGTTATCCATATGACTCTTGCTGTTTGGAAAATTCTTCAACATGTTAACTTTGATGATTAACATGTTATCTTTGTTGTTCCTGAAAAAAGAAGCTTTCTGCTATATGTATATTTAAACTGTTGACTTCCACCATTTTTAACATGAACATTGATTATAAACATATTTCAAAGATGAGTTTTGCATATATTCAAAATTTGAATTTTACAATGCATTGTTATGATTTGAAATTACATATGAGATTTGAAACAATGTGCATATCTCATGATCATTCTTGGAAAATTTGATTTCATTCATGACTTATCATTTCATAATAGTTGGTCATTATAAATAGATTTTCAACTCTCTGTGATCTGACTACATGCCTTACATGAAAATCTTATCAATGACATATCTTTTAAAGTGTATTTACAAATTGTCATTGATCTTTGAAAATCATCATTCTTGGTTCGCTACCCTTTATGATTCAATTGCTTGAATTTATTTAATTGGGTAAAATTATATTTTGGTCTTTGTTGATTATTATACTCTTTGCTCAAATATCATATGATTCAATTATATAAGAGCATAAGAGTTATAATATCTAATATAATATGGACCCAAGAGAAAGTTGGGTACCAAAGAGCATTTATTTATACTTTCGCAGGAGTTGATCAAAATGCTCTACCTTTGGATACAAAGATCAAAGGCTAACAGAGAAGGCATGACTGGCAGTATTGCAATGTGAGCAGAAGTAAAATCTGTGGTATCGTTCAAGTGACACCACAAGTAAGTAACTAGTGATGCAGCCAGAGAAAGAGAAAGAAGAGGAAAATCTCTTAAGTGAACCTAGATGAGATTCATCTCAAAGCAACTCAAGGCCAAGAACAAGTATAGCCAATATGAATCTTTGTTGCCTATCCACCTTCCTTATCGTTCCAAGGTGATCAAAAGATGTTTAGAGGAAGATGCTGAGATGCACAGAATCATCAAGCTTGATGAGCCTATGAGGATTCTCAACTACAATCCTAGCTCTATGTTTTCACAAAATTATATGATACATCTAAACTTGAGCTATGGTGAACAAGGTCAATAACTTCACTTATTTTATCGAGAAGAATTACCACATAATGGCCTACATTATAAGCAAGGAGGAGAGGAATATTGGAAAGATCATGTCTGTCAGAGAATAAGAGGTATATATATATACTTCTACAGGACTTACTCCAAGTAATCTACAATTACTTCAAGTAATCTGGAATTACTTCAAGTGGACCTTCAAGTAATCGGCAATTACTTCAAGTAAACATTCAAGTAATTCACAATTACTCCAAGTAAGTCTGAATCTCACTCACAAGAAGAATAGAGGATGAGAGCTGAGACTTCAAGAATAAATGAGAGACAACACTTTGCTAGAGCTGGTCTCCCTGGTCCTTCATTCTTTGGTCCATCTGTCTAAGGCTATATGAGAAAGGAGCTCAACAATCACACAGAGCTTGCTGCAAACAATGTTGAGTTCATCACTTCTGTGAATGGCAAGATTAGAAGACTCTGTGATTAGATCAACCGGAACTTCAAGGCCTTATTCTTGATCACAGAAATTATGCTTCAAAATCCCTCCATACTGATCACATCAACTGACAATGACTAGCCAATGATGCATTAATGGACTTCAGAGGATTATGGCTCGAGTGATTACGATATTACTCGAGTGAGGTATTGTATTCTTAATTAAAATTCTCTAAGTTGCATCACTCGGGTGAGCACTCGAGTGATGGTTGAGTGAAATTACTCGAGTAACTACTCGAGGGATATAGGGTTACAACCTTAAAACCCTGAATAGCATCATCATTTTCAAAACTTGATTTTTCTCTAGTCTTCATATTTTCATACTCATTCTATTTACAAAATTTCCAATGATTTTTAAGCCATGCATTCATTAAGGGGGAGCTTTCACATTCACATGTGTTTTATATCTTAAAAGCTCATCTCTTTTATTGAAAGAAAATCCTTTTAACATACTCATCTGAATTCACTATCTTTTAATTAGTTTTGATGATGAGTTAATCTTATATTTTCCTTTCATGATCTTAATTTTTAACATATCATATAGAAAGGATGGCTTTGGTTTATGCAATAAATTTGATACTTGATTGCACTAACCACTCTCTTTGCAAGAATGCTTTTATAGTAGGAGAATTGGATCTATGCAAAATCATTCCTCAACACACTAAAAGGAGAATATATCAACTTTGAGGAAAGATGATTTAATATTGGCTGTAACACTCAAAGCAACAAAAGGCACAAATCAGGATGATTTTGGTAGCATTCTAAGGAAGGCTATTCCTGAGCTTCCTATTGAGCACACTTCAAAGTCTACCACAAAGCCAGCTATAGTTTATTCCTATGAATTTTATTCATCAGAGTTGCGCTTCAAAAGTATGGTGAACACAACATCATAGATCTACACAACAAGAAAAGGAAGCAACGAACTTCATGGAGCACTTCATCATTTTCCAAAAACTACATGAGCATTTCTAAACCCTCTCTTTATATTTTAAGCTTACTTTGCCTATCATTGATTATGAAAGTTTTTCTTGAAAACCTTTCCAAATTGTTTCAAATGTGTTTTTCATGAAAACCATTTTTCATTTACATCAAATTATAAATGAAACTACTTTCAAAACGGGGGAGAGAAACTTGTTTTCCTGATGCATTTATTTTGATTAATGGGGAGAATGACATTTCTCATTTGATTTCAAATTTACTTCTCTACAAGTCTTTCTTCTTTATACTTCAAACTTTTTGCTGATGTCAAATAGGGGGAGAGAAAGGCAAGAAAAATATATTGTTCTTACTTAATTTTTATAACTCATACATATTTTTCTTGAAGGATTTGTCATCATCAAAAAGGGAGAGAATGTTAGATATGAATAGTTTTGATGATGCCAAATATAGATGTTAAATATGAGCAAAATGTTTGTATGATATAATTATCTTCTACATTGACTAACTATTATATTTAATGTTGCATACTTTGTAGATTAGTCATAAACCCGATTGTGGGTTGATGTTATAATGCCTCATATGTGGAGAATGATATCAAGAAGAAAATCAAGAGACAAGGGATTGAAGAAAGAAGGCATTGCAAGAACTAATAGGAATATCAAGCAAAGATTGAAGATATTCAAGAAGATATCTAGTTGGGTTATGAAGAATGATCATCAAGTGGCAAAACAAGAAGAAAGAGATTGAAGAAAGAAAAACTTGTAAGATCACATGAGAATATCAAGATCCAAGCTATTAGAAGTGATATCGGAGGTTTCTATGGTCAAACGGAAGTTGGAATGGGTCAATACGAAGCTAAAATGATGTATACGGAAGTTATGGTGCCTCCGGGGATGATTACTCAAGTAATCACTCGAGTAATAGGGCACTACCTCATTTTGGAGGTGTTTACTCGAGTAACTACTCAAGTAATCTGCCGGGTTATTTGATGAATTACTCGAGGCGGCACTTGAAGTAAATGGCACTCTGTTTTCGATCGGCAGAACAGAGGTTCGGTATTTTGATGATATCTCTCCAACCACATGACGGATCGAATTGAAACTGGTGGCATTGGAAACTAGACTTCTAACACAAACTTTTGACACCAAGATCACATTCAAAGGAGGTCAGATGAGAGAGATATAAGCCTCGAAAGTTGACACATGAATCAGCATCATATTTCAGGACAGCTTCGGTATTTTGGACATAACTCTCAAAATACATATCGGATTGAGACGAAACTGGTGCCATATGAAAGAAGACTCAAAGAGATTTCCATGGATATATAATTTGTCACATTTGAAGCTATATCCTAAGAGCTATGATTTCTGGAAGTTGGTGCTCGTGTTAGCTCGTGAGTTCAGAAATGGTCTAAGAATAGTAGATACTCTTTGGATCATAACTTTCAGTACACAATGAATTTGGAGCTAATTCTTGTTGCATTGGAATGTAGATAATGAGGGCTTTCTGATGATATATAATTTGCCATGTTTTGAGTCAAAATCAAGAATTCACTTGAAGGCACCACTCGAGTAACTGGTTGATAACAAAAAACTTTACTCGAGTAGGTACTCAAGTAATCAAATAGAAAACTTCCAGTTGCTCTCGGCCTGCCAACGTTACTCTAGTAAGTACTCGAGTAACCATGTAGGTCACTTGCAGTTGCTCTCGGTATTTTCAATCCTGCCAATGTTACTCGAGGAGCTACTCGAGTAACTCACTGTGGTAAGCAAAAACCTGAAGTTCATCAAAGTTTTCCCGATGATACTCGAGTATGTACTCGAGTAAACTTTAATGAATACTCGAGTAGCTACTCAAGTAAAGCACTGTGCTAGCAAAACTTGAAGAGTTATTTAGAAGAGAACTTCAAGTCACTACTGGAGTAAAGCACTGTGCTAGCAAAACTTAAAGAGTTATTTAGACGAGAACTTCAAGTCACTACTGGAGTAAAGCACTGTGCTAGCAAAACTTGAAGAGTTATTTAGACGAGAACTTCAAGTCACTACTGGAGTAAAGCACTGTGTATGCAGAGTTATTTAGAAGAGAACTTCAAGTTCCTACCCGAGTAAGCTATGCAGAAAATGGAAGGCCACTCGAGTAGCCACTCGAGTAACCTGTGAAGAAACTTGATGTTTACTCGAGTAATGCTTCCCAGAAAAACAGAACAGTGTCCCGAAAATTCTGGAAATCAATGGAATGATCATATAACTCATTCTTCTTGCTTCTAATCACTCTAACACTTCATTGTATTAGTGTTTAATGTATTTCTCCAGGAATACAATGAAGATATGATGTGAAGAGTCAAAAGGTGAATTTACGGAAGCGGAGCGTCAACGTTCCAACGGCTAGTTTTCAAAATCAAAGAACGTCAAAAAAAGCTATGTCACTCTAACGGACATGTTGAAATGCTTAAACGGTCATCAATCCTCATAAGCTATAAATAGAAGATCATCCAAAACAGAAGTAAGACTCAGTGTATACATCGTCCAAATGCGAACATCCTGACATCAATACTCATCGCACATACTCTCTGTTTCTCTAGCTTCTATATGATTTACCTTTGAGAGAGATATTATTTGTATTGTACTTCAGTATTCATCTTATTCACTTCTAAGAGAGAAGATTGATTGTAATCTTTCATCATCAAAGTTGTATCCTTACGGTGTGTAAGGGGGAGCAACTTAGTTGTAATCTTACGGTGTGTAAGGGGGAGTAATCTCAGTGCGAAAATTGTAAAGGCTTCACAAGTACCCGGATCAAACTTGTGAGATTGTAGTGGTTCTCAAGTACCCGGTTAAACTTGAGGAAGATAGTGGATTGAAAATCTCAGGAGGAGCCTGGGGATTGGACGTAGGTCATCGTGGATTGGGCCAAACCAGGATAAATCACAGTTTGCATATTCTCTTCCCTAAGCTCTTATACTTCCAGCATATATCATTTAAATATCTAACTGTAATTTATGATTCATTACTTTCATATTTATTACTTCCTCTAAGATGCGAAAAGATTTCGAAAGTTCTTAAGTTTTTACCTTACACCCAATTCACCCCCTCTTGGGTGTCAGCCGGTTCTAACACTTTACAGGTGCTAAATGGGTGCGTGAAGTCTTAAGCGGTAATTCGAACCATTGTTATGATATGTTTAGAATGCAACTTCATGTCTTTCACGAGCTTTGCTTTGAATTGCAACGACATGGTTTGACGGAGACTCGAAATGTGGGTGTACATGAAATGGTTGCAATTTTTTTGAACACAGATGGATTTGCAAACTTGAGTAGGCTTCAACAAGAAAGGTTTCAGTGCTCAGGAGAGACAATTCATAGGGCTCTGCATCTTGTCTTAGATGCATGTTGTCGTTTTGCAATGACTAACATCAAACCACAGGATCCTAAGTTTGAGAACATTTACTCAAAGATACGACTCAGCAATAGATACTGGCCTTTCTTTAAAAATGCTATTGGAGCAATTGATGGCACCCACATTCCATGCAAGGTCAAAGCAAAGGAAAGAACAAAATATATTGGCAGAAAAGGATTTACATCACAAAATGTAATGGCGGTTTGTGATTGGGACAAGTGTTTTACCTTCGTATTAGCTGGATGGGAAGGAACAGCCCATGATGCGCTCATATTTGATCATGCTCTGACAATGCCGTCGATGAATTTTCCACATCCCCCAAAAGGTATGCTTATAACTCCTACACTTTAATTATTATTAATTTTATATATATATATATATATTTATTGACTTTAACCTAATTATTTTGTAAAGATAAATATTATTTGGTGGATGCTGGCTATCCCACCCCGACTGGATACCTTGGTCCATACAGATCCGAGCATTACCATCTCCCGGACTTTCATAGGTCATCTATGTTTGAAAACCACAATGAGACCTTCAATTACTTACATTCCAGTCTTAGGGCACAATAGAAAGAACATTTGGCGTTTGGAAGAACAAGTTTGAAATATTACAGAACATGTGTAGCTATAGCTTCCCTACACAGGTTAAAATAGTTTGTGCTACAATGGCTATACACAACTTAATTAGAAGAACATCTATTTCTGATCCTGACTTCCGGTGCCATGATCTAGAGGGTATTTTGTGTGATGCTGATGCAAATGATGATATAGAACCTTCAACAATACATTCATCAATTGCATCTTCATCTGACATGGCTTCTCTTCGTTATTCTATAAGAGATCAAATTGTTTATTATATGCACGAAGCTTAGTCATGTATAGTTTCCTTCTTTTTACGTACGCTTTTATTGACAATCTGTTAAATGTTATTGTATTTACATTTTAACGTATTCTATTTTTGACAATCAGTGAAATGTATGTGTATCTTTACTCTGAACTTATAACTTGATATTTTGTAATAGATTATTTTATATCCTAACTACTTATAAATGATTTTTTGTTACACAAGTTATTACTATACATGTACACACACATATGTATGTATGTTTGATCCAAATTTTTAAACCACATAATAGACTAATAATATAATTTATAAAATAATTTTATATATTTTTTGATATTGTATATTTGACTAATTTTATAATTATAATTTTTTTGAAAATTTATTTCGAATTTTTTTGTATTTATTAAACATTTAATGTTTAATAATGCATATAATATAAATTTATCCCTTACATATAATTATCACAAAAACTAATGTCCTTTTTAGTAATTTAATCAAGAAAAAAAGCTATTCTGACTATAACATCCAAACACTTTTACTTTATCAAAATCACTTTTTTCTCATAATCTATTATGCTTATAATCTATTCTCTAAAAACTATTAAAAAAAGCTTTACCCCCCACACACACACACGTAATAACAGCATTTTGAGTTGAATTGGAAATTGAAAGAGCAAGAGGACACGACAGCGTTTTTGGGAAAGAAATTATTGGATGACCTAAGGGATTATAAAAGGAAGCTACGGGTTTTGATTGAACAGAGAGGCACCGTTTTCATTACGGTTCTTCTCTATCATCTATCGAGAGCGACCCAGAAAGGAGCAGCAGCGAGAGAGGTTGAAGGCTGGACCTGGGGAGGTGACCATAGTTACTGTTCATCGTCTTCTTCCCCAGGTCCGACGAGAACCAGATTGCCGAAGAAGGAGGGAGTTCGAAGGAGAGCTAACAGTCGGCAACTGAGCTAAATCGGACAGAGCTTGGGAGCGGACCAGCGAACAACAAAGCCAGAGAGAGAGAGAAATTGCTTATTGAGGAAGTGTTGCCAATTCTTATTGTATTGCTTCAATTTCATTTTCCTTTCTCTGTTTCGTTGAATTCCAGTATGTTTCTGAGTGTAGAATTTATTGTTGCTGCTGTGATGACTCTGTTTAAAGTCATGTGTGGCTAGTTGTTTTTTAATCTAGAGTAGTTATTCCAAGTTATTGATGTTTCTGCTATATTCACATTTGAACAAAAGAACGCCTTATCATTTATATAGAAATTCCTTCTACTTCCTTATCAAATCAAATTAAATTCAATGTATGTCTTGAACTACCCAATATCAATGTGGCGTAATGCTAATAATTAATCTGTAAATGGAAACTGGTAAATTGTCTCATTAGCTTACTGTTGTATGTATTTGCTGATCTTAAACAGTATTTATACTGCATAATTCAAGCTTATTAAGCTGTTGATTTGAGGAAACCTTTCATGCATCTGATATTTTGTGGTGTCTCATAAAAATCTAATCAACTCAATGTCCTACCAGTTCATATATGTAGATAATGGGTGCTTAATAAGTATTTGAGTATGTTTTTAATTATTCTTTGTTAAATTATCCTTGGTTGCTTCTGAATGTTTTTATTACATTCTTGTGGGATGGCACATGGGTAATAGCCGTGCTACTTAAATGGAAGCCGAATTTTGACGTTTTGAATTATTTTTAAATTTAAGCTGTATTAGCTGGATATGTCATGTCCTATCATAAAATGCTTTTCCTTACATGATTAATAGTTTGACATGCTAGCGTATTTCATGATAGACGATGATATAGTTTGTTATATGGGAATTGTTTTATTGTGTCCAGCACACTTGATAGGGACCACTGTCAGAGGAATATATCAGACTTACCATTACCCTTTTAGTTTTGGGGATCCTAATTTGATCTTCTATGGTTACTTTTCTTAGTGCAATCACTTTTTTTTTTTTAAATAATTGAGTTTCAAAGGCAGGCATGTTTTCATTTTTCTCTTTAATTCACACTTCATAGTTTTTGAAGCAAGAATCGGATGATTTATGATGTCGTATATTATTTGAATATAATGAGTTATGCTACCATGGTGTGAAGAGTTTGTTCCATTAGTATAGATAGTACTAACAAAAAGAATGTTTTTTTTTTTTTTTGTATATCAACTTAATAGCTCCCTCAGGAGACTGGGACTGTAGTATGTCTGTCACATTGGTTGTAGCTTTTGTCAATATTTATTATATCCTGTTGCTACAATTTTGCAACCATTATTTGATATTGTTTTAAAAGCTCTTTCTACTACAATATTTTCTACTAAAACATTCTCATTTCCTCCTTCAGAGGAAACTCTCTATTTAGATTCAAAACAGGGATCTTGCAACTATCAGTCTGAAATAAAATCTTTACCACTTTTTCTGTTCTTTTTTGTTTTGTTGCGCAGGAAATCATCAAGTTCTGCCACTGATTTGTTGCTCAATGTTTTTTGACTTCAACAAATTTCCGCCAAGAACCCTTAAAAATCTGCTCAGATCATCTGAAAAGTCAATATTATCTTTTATATATAGGACCCCAAACCCTCCTGTCTTACACATCCAGGCATGCAATTATGTGGACGTATACATGAAATGGAAGAAAGATTCATACTATGACTCAATTGAGCACATCCACCAGTCCATTCAACTAAAGCCTGTTATTGCCCTCAAAAACTGTATTGCCCAGGATCCAAATGGTTGCATTCCAATATCTGCAGTGTCAAAGAAGGGAATAGAGTTAGGTGTGCCCATGAAGGTTGCAAGATTTTTGAGGAAATATCCTTCCATTTTTTAGGAGTTTACAGGCCCTGAATACAATCTTCCTTGGTTCAGGTTGACTTCAGAAGCTGCTCTGATTCACAGGGAAGAGGAAAGAGTTTATGAAGAGTTCAAGGAGGACTTAAGAGCTAGGTTAAAGAAGATGATAATGATGAGCAGAGAGAATGTTCTGCCTTTAAAAATAATCAAGGGGATGCAGTGGTATCTAGGATTGCCTCATAATTTCGTGCAGTATCCAGAGCGGAATCTTGATGCATCATTCAAGTTTGTAGATATGGCTGAGGGATTGAAGGGATTGGCAGTTGGAAGTGGAGAAAAAGTTTGGTCCATGATACAGTGGAATGCCATGAAAAGAGGCTTGTATTTTGGGGGCTCAATGGAGGCCATTGAATTTCCACTTTTTCCATCAAAAGGTTTGAGGCTGAGGAGGAAGATTGAGACTTGGCTTAATGAATTTCAAAAGCTCCCTTATGTTTCACCTTATGAGAAGTTGACAAATTTGGATCCAAATAGTGACATCGCAGAGAAGCGACTTGTTGGGCTTCTTCATGAACTGCTTTCCCTTTTTGTTGAGCATTCTGTAGAGAGGAAGACGCTCTTTTGCCTTAAGAAACATTTGGGGCTGCCACAGAAAGTGCACAAGGCATTCGAGCGGCATCCCCATATATTTTACGTGTCTCTTAGGAACAAAACTTGTACAGTCATTCTTAAGGAAGCTTACAGGAATAGATCTGCTATAATTGAGCATCCTCTACTGAGAGTGAGGAAAAAGTACATCAAGTTGATGAAAGACTCAGAGGTGATTTTAAGTAACAGGAGGGTGAATAATAGGTTTTCTGACAGGAACTCCCCAAAACTGGATTTAGATTTGGATTATGTGGATGAACAAGGCTGTGAAATGGCCGAGTGCTCTTAAGTGGAAGTTGAAATGCCGAACCAGAGTTGCAATTTCACGTGTAATGGTGGCACAACCGGTTGTATCCTAGCCCTGAAGGTATTACTACTATTTTCACTACACTTGTAGCTAGACCTCTTAATTAGTTAATGAAAATTATAATCAATCCTGTGATTTGTTTTGGTGAATAGTTTAATTCACAGCTGCATTCTCTGGCTTTATACTGTTGTGGTTTTTATCTTTTTAACCTATATTCTGTGGCTAATTGTTCTATGCATGGGGATTGTATTTGGCAGCTTTGCCATACTAATTAACTTCTTTTGTCTTCATCTTTATGGTCAAATTGGTCCATCCCGTCCAGTTTTGATATCATTAAAAATTTAAAATTGGTCCCAAAAATAAGGAATTTAGTTTGACGTGGACATTTTACTTTTTAAAGAAACAATAAAGTCTTTAACTTAAAACGGCACACACAAGGGCAAAACGCAGGACGCAATATGGTTGGTTTTCTCTCCATTTGAAGAAGGGTTAAGTTAGAAGGGCCATGTGGGCTAGCAAAGTGTGACGCGGTCATCACCGGAGTAGTCGTTGTTATTGGCGATCATCATGCGCAAGTCACAGTACGCAATATGGTTGGCTTTCTCTCCATTTGAAGAAGGAGGTTTGATTCGGAGGAACAAAATTTCAAGTGCCATCTGGGAGAGAAATTTGAAGGCTTGAAGTCTTTGGCTGAAAATTCAACCCTTCCTCAACAAAACCAAGGATTTTGTTATGAAATTGAAGTCAAGATTCTAGAATTCATATATTTGAAAATTGTTAGGTCTTTCTTAGAAAGAGGAAAGTTTGAGGGAATTGTAATGAAGTGTTTGTTGAATTTCTAACTTTCTCTTAAAAAGCTTTTAAGGGGAAAAATCAATATTATCTATCTTGTTTCTCAAGAACTGACCAGTTGAAATCATGAATGAAAAGCCAATGAAAGGGGATTGAGACTAGTGTATACCTGAATCTGAAGATATAAAAGATGGAAGAAGGGAATAAGTTGAACAGACCCACGCCTAAATCGGAGAAGTCTGATCTAGATGTCGCCAAAGTTGTTGACACTGTCTACGACTTCCTGGGGATCCGGTATTGGTTTCAAACAGAATAAACTTGAAACACTAAAAACAGTAACACGAGAAGGAACGGGGGAGTTCACGAGTTTTGTAATTATATCATAATTATTATTTTCTACTTTTTAATCTCAAAACCCTATCATCAATCATCAATCATCAATCACTCCCTTAAGAAGAAATACTTACAGAAGCCACATCTTATCTTATCTCTATTCCGACTAATTAAAATATGATAATTCATTCTATTTTAATCTTACATAACAGATAATTCATTTACAAAAATTCAAATTTCACGATTTTAAGGATCCTGATAGGAAAATCCATTTTTCCTTCTTCTAAATTTAAAAATTTATGTTTTTTAAAATCATAAAAATTGAATATCTACATATGACTTATCTACCATGTAGAATTAAAATAGGATGAGTTGTTATATTTTAATTAGTCAGTACAGATGATGTGACGCTTCTGAATTATATAAGTATTTCTCTTAAAGATTATATAGTACTCCCTTCTGTCCTAATTATAAGACAAAATTGACTTTTTTGGAGAAATTAAGGAAGCCAATTAAATCACTTTAGACTATTTATATTTATTTTTTTTCAAACTAATTAATTTGACTAATAAACTAATATATAATCTAAAGATACTAAAAATATAAATACTCTAAAGTGATTTAATTGGCTTCCTTAATTTCTCTAAAAAAATCAACTTTGTCTTATAATTAGGATCGAAGGGAGTATCATTTTTCAAATCTCGTATTAATTTTTTTTTTTTGCCATAAAAAAATTTTATTACTAAAAGTACCATAATAACGTCAATCTTTTTTTTTTTTGCCCAATAATAACATCAATCTTAAAACAAACATTCCTGAAGATAAAACAAAGCCAACCTAACAACTAAAAAACTAAACACAAAAAAACACAATTAATTGCATCCAATAGTAATTAGCAATATTAATATTCCATGTTTCACAATTCAAACTTGTCGTTTCAATCATCCAATCACTACGTAAATTCTTTCAAAATCACTCAAAATATCTTCTTAAAGTTAAAATTTAAATATAATCTGAATCTGTATGCATTTTTATATTCAATCCTCATGCCTCATGTCTCATGCCTCATGCCTCTCTCATATGTGTGATTCGTTCTCTCTCTGCCTTCTTCCTCGTCCTTTTTTTCCTCAATTTCTCTCCAGCAACCCCATACTTGAATCTTGTGAGAATGATATAAGCTCTTATTCTCCTTCCTTATGGACAAAATCATTCACAAAACCATTGGAAGCAAGTGTACAGTATTTTTTATGATGGTTTGAAATTGTGTTCTACCAGGAAAAACACGGGCTATTTCAATCTTACGGGCTCTCATTCTTTGTTCATCATCTCTCTATAACTTGGCGTTCTTCTTTTTCACTACTCAAGTTTACCTTGAAAGTGTGAGGACGGTGGGGAGGTCTGGTGAGGTCAAGATAATGATGACGGTAAGGAGGTAGAGCTGAGGGGTCTCTCTCTCTTTTTTTGATGATTCCCCTCTATTTCTTTTTGTTCTCCATGGTGCTGAATGTATAGCCCCTTCTCATTAAGGTCGAGATTTACGTTCAATATTACGTAATTATGTTGAATCAGAGAATACAAGTTTAATCAAGACTTATTAAAAATTTTCATTTTCCAAATAGGGTTTTCAAAAAAAAACTTTTCAACAACCTGTTCAACACGGTTTCATATTCACACATTTCAAATATACAAATGGCCTGTACAGTTCGATTTCATTCATAAATATCAAAGTGCAATACAATTTCCCAACAACTCGAGTTCTATTAATCACTAAGGGTTTACAGGGCATAATGCCCATAATTTGTTTCCGGCAAAGCTACAGTAACTTTCCGGCGATGCTACAGTCACGATCAGCGACGACAGAAGCACAAAGAGGGGGGGACGCCGGAATCTGGAAAATGCACAGTACTTTCCGGCGAAGCTACAGTAACTTTCCAGCAATGCTACAGTACTTTCTGGCAAAGCTACAGTAACTTCCGGTGGCGAAGCTGCAGTACTTTCCGGCAATGCTACAGTACTTTCCGGCAATGCTACAGTAACTTCCGGTGAGCCCAATTTTCTATTTTTTTCCCTTCCAGAACCATGAACCCCTCTGAATTTCCTCCTCTTTTTGGCTTTATCCCTGGACATTCATCTAAGATCGGACCTCATCCCGCTGCACTTATGTCCGATACTAGTGCTTTAACACAAGAAAGCACTATTTCTTCTCCATCTATCACTACTAAAAATTCTGAGGTAACATCAGAATTTGCACATCTTACAGACACTCAAGGAATGATTATCAATCATAAACTTAATGGGAAAAATTACCTTCAATGGTCCCAATGTGTTCTGAGATATTTGCGTGGCAAGAGGAAGGAGAAGTATATTAATGGTGAAGCTCCTCAACCGGAACACAATAATCCTGGTTTTGACACATGGTTTGCTGAAAATAATCAGGTAATGAGTTGGTTGTGCAACTCAATGACTCTGGACATCAGCGAAGGCTATCTCCTTGCTAACACCGCCAAAGAGATCTGGGATGCGGCTAAACGAACCTACTCTTCTCTTGATAACACTGCTGCCTTGATTCATTTAAAAAGGCAACTTCGTGATTTAAGACAAGGTAATCTTTCAGTAACTGAATATTACAATTCGTTACTAAAATTGTGGCAACAACAGGATTTGTTTGAGGTACACCCGTGGGAAAGCATCAAAGATGCTCAACTATACAAGAAAATAGTTGAAGATGGAAAGATACATGATTTCTTACTGGGCCTAAATGACTCGTTTGAGGAGATCAGGGGCAGAATCATAGGACTACGCCCACTACCAGTTCTATTTGATGTTGTGAACTTCGTACAATTTGAGGAAAGCAGGAAACTTCTGAACCAGAGTAGCCCAAGTCAAATTGAAAGTTCAACACTTGCTGTGAGGAGACCACAAGGTGATAGAAGAAACAACAAATGGTGCAACTACTGCAAAAAGAAGGGTCATGTCAAAGAAGAATGTTGGAAACTGCATGGCAAACCATCCTACGAAAAACAGATCTCCCAGAGTCATCTTACCACAATTGAGCCGAAAATTGAGCATGGTGATCACCTGAACCAAGAAGTACTACAAATGCTTCGCAAACTCCTAGAGAAGCAAAATAATTCAAACTCCATTCCTAGTATGAATCTTGTACAATCAGGTAATTCCATCATAACTCTTAATGCAGTGATGACTCATGATGACATCTGGATTGTTGACTCAGGAGCTACAGACCACATGACGGGTAACAAAAACCTAGTCCGCAACCTTAAACTCTGTCATGAAAACCTCAAAGTAAAAGTAGCAAATGGTGTTTTCACACGAGTTGAGGGAATTGGCACGGTCACATTATCTAATCACTTAGAACTCCATAATGTCTTGTTTGTGCCCGCGCTCACTTGTAATTTAATATCTGTGAGCAAATTGACTAAGGATCGTATATGCCGAGTAATCTTTGATAAAGATCTATGTGTTTTTTAGGATTTAAGATCGAAGAGGACGATTGGAACATCTAGAGAATGGGATGGTTTGTTCTATCTTGAAGGATCGAGGCGGAAAAATAAAGATGCATAGAAAGCGAATAGAGCACTGGTTAGCTCTAATTCTCAAAATAATGATGTATTATTATGGCATTGTCGAACAGGTCACCCTAGTCTTGATTATATGAAACATGTGTTTCCAAGTTTATTCAATAAAAACTTTGTTCCTTTTCATTGTGAGACTTGCCAACTTGCAAAACAAACACGATCCTCATATCCTAAACAATCCAACACACCTTCCGCACCATTCACACTAATCCACAGTGACATTTGGGGACCAACACGAATAAAAACTCTCTCTAATGCTAGATGGTTTGTCACTTTTATAGATGACCACACAAGAACCACTTGGGTTTACCTAATGAAGGAAAAGTCCGAAGTAGCCAAAATTTTCCAAAACTTCCATACCTTTATGCGCACCCAATTTAACACTTCCATTAAGGTATTACGAAGTGATAATGCCAAGGAATACACGAGCGGAATCTTTAAGGAATTTCTTGATCAGCAAGGAATTCATCACCAAACTTCATGTCCATACACCCCTCAACAGAATGGAGTGGCCGAACGTAAGAACCGTCACTTGTTGGAAGTAACTCGAACCCTATTAATGGCAAGGAATGTTCCCACCATTTTCTGGGGTGATGCCATCTTAACAGCCGCATATCTTATTAATCGCATGCCCTCTAAAGTCCTCAGTTACATTACTCCTATCCAAAAATTACTTGAACATTTTCCAACTTGTCCACTCCTAAATTCTTTAAGCCCAAAGGTGTTTGGTTGTGTTGTCTTTGTTCATAACAAAGATGGCAACAAATTTACTGCTCGAGCTACCAAATGTATATTCCTTGGCTACTCCCCTACTCAAAAAGGATACAAATGCTATTGTCCTACTTCAAGAAAACTGTTCATTTCCCAAGATACTGTCTTCCCTGAAGACGAAGCCTATTATCCTATATCACCCATTCAGGGGGAGTATAATGATATTGAATGGCCATTTTTGGACGAACCTCAATCTAAAGTCTCACCAACTACATCATCACCATCACAACCTTCTTCCATAAATAACCTTGACTCATTTGTTCCCATAAACCAGCCTAGTCCTACCCAACATCAGCATGAACCTGAATCTACACCCAATGAACTGGAAATAAATGTTGAAATCAACACAGGGGTGAATACTGAGACAAGACAAGAAGAAGAGTCCAGTCAATGAGAAGAACCAAACTCTGATAGAACAATCTCTCCCATTCAAAGGAACGACTATGACTCCAATTCGGATTTAAATCCTGAAGAACTGGGTTGGCCTATTGCTTTGAGAAAAGGGGTAAGATCTTGTACTCAGCATCCAATTCAACGGTTTGTTTCGTATGGTAATCTGTCTGTGAAGATGCAGAGTTTTATTGTAAACAGTTCACAGATTGAAATCCCTAACACCTTCCAGCAAGCAATGGCTGACCCAAACTAGAAACAGGCTGCGGAAGAAGAGTTAAAAGCACTTGAGGAAAGTAAGACGTGGGACATCATATCTTGTCCTACTGGAAAGAAACCTGTCGGGTGTAAGTGGATCTTTAACCCGAAACTCAATCCTGATGGCAGTATCAACAAGTACAAAGCAAGATTAGTTGCGAAAGGATATACACAGACCTATGGAATAGATTACCAGGAGACCTTTGCCCCAGTAGCTAAGTTCAACACAATCCAAGTATTGTTGTCAATAGCAGCTAACTTGGATTGGTCACTACATCAGCTAGACGTAAAGAACGCATTTCTGAATGGTGATTTAAAGGAAGAGGTCTATATGGAGGTTCCAGAAGGAGTCTCTGCTCCAAACGGGTCAGTATGCAAACTTATCAAGTCACTGTATGGACTAAAACAATCTCCAAGGGCGTGGTTTGGCCACTTCAACAAAGTGATAAAGAAACTTGGGTACACCCAGGGGCAAGCAGACGATACATTGTTTATCAAGCGTGACGAGGAAAGAATCACTATTATGATCGTCTACGTGGATGATATAGTCATTACTGGAAATGATGAAAGCTCTATTGCTCAACTGAAGAGGGATTTGTCCACTGAATTCTAGGTTAAGGATCCCGGCCAAATGAGATACTTCTTGGGTATAGAAGTGGCAAGAACAAAGAAGGGCATCAATGTATCCCAGCGGAAGTATACCCTAGACCTGTTGCATGAGACAGGAATGTTAGGGGCACAACCCGAGGGAACACCAATGGAAGAAGGTTGTCGTCTAGAAATCAAAGAGAATGGTGTCCCGGTTGACTCTGAACAATATAGAAGACTTGTAGGGAAGCTGATATACCTAACTCACACACGTCCAGATATCAGCTATGCTGTCGGAATAGTAAGTCAGTTCATGCATCAACCACAGAAAGAACACTTGGCAGCTATCTACAGGATCTTAAGTTATCTGAAATTCAATCTAGGAAGAGGAATCTTCTTCAAGAAGTGCACGGCTAGAAACCTAGAGATCTACACCTATGCAGACCATGCAAAAGACAGAGAAACTAGAAGATCAACTGGGGGATACTGTACATATGTGTGGGGAAATCTTGTGACATGGAGAAGCAAGAGGCAAACTGTTGTGTCAAAGAGTAGTACGGAAGCATAATTGAAAGCGGTGAATGACGGAACATGCGAAGGACTTTGGGTCATCCGACTACTAAAGGAATTGGGAATTCCGTATGAAGGTCCAATGCAAGTTTGGTGTGACAACAAATCCAGCATTGAGATGACAAGAAATCCTGTTTATCATGATCAAACAAAACATGTTGAGGTAGACAGGCACTTTATTAAAGAGAAGGTTGAAGCAGGCATTATGACATTGACCTATATACGGTCTGAAGAACAGATTGCAGATGTAATGACCAAACCACTAGGCAGATCTAAATTTGAAGAGTTTCGACGCAAGCTGGGAATGTTTGACATATATTCTCCAGCTTGAGGGGGAGTGTTAGAATATTTGGTTGTTATAGTGGGTTGTTAGAGTGGTTGTTAGAGTGGGTCATTATAATTATTCTATATTGAGTCATGATTGTAATTTCCCTGATTCCCTCCTAATGTCCTCCACTCATGTCTCCTCATTTAGCTATAAATAGGATCTTCACATATGAATAAATCATCTAAGTGTTTAATGATCAGTGTTCTTTCACAGCTACCATGCCAGCTTTATTAAGCAGACCGTCTAAAATGGAGCGGAGAGCCTGTAAAATTCCAAAGATGACTGTTTATTTTGAGCAATATGTAGGTATTTTGCACTACAACATTTATATTAGACAGCCAATTTTCTATAATGTGACACATTAAGAGCAGAATGTGTGAGTTGACACAAATCCTGTGCAAGTAACCTATAATCCTATGTTCTTCAATGGTGTGCGTACATTTTTTTGTGACAAAAGCTTTTGAATAGATAGCATTACTCTTCATCTATTCAGGTTCATTCTAGTTCAAGAAATTTGGGTAATTTACATTACAAATATTGGAGGATTTTGTGCAGCAGTGCAGGGAATAAATACCAACCTCATGAACTATATCTGGCCCATAATCATTAAGATTCTTCTTTTGATTCAGCCAAAGTTGGGCATCATCATCTGAATTCAGAATTTTCCACTTCTAAACCAAACATAAGAAAACCACAAAATAAATATGGTGTACTACAACTAAAGATCAACAAATTTTAACAATTTCATCATAACTAGAAAATCTGCATAGTTAACCAACAAACAATCAGGCCCTAAACCAAAGGTTTGTGCATTAAATATTATTAATTAGCCTACAAGTACCTTTCTAACAAGACCCTTCTGCAGAGAAGCATTGTCAAGGACAAATATAGCTTTAGACCTCACATTTTGTGGACAATGATCCAAAGGAGTATCTATCTGCTCAATGTCAATGGAAACTTCTCCCCCTTCCAATGTTGCTGCAGTCGATGTTGGGTTCACTTGTTGCTCTTCTTCTTTTAAAGTCGCGTTATTAGTCTATTTCTCCACCCTCTTCCGCTTTAGCTACGTTTCCTACCAAGATTATCCATGACTCATAGATTCCACTGGAACTGATATCAAAACTCTGAATAATGCTTGAGTTTAACGAATCGATTTTACTTTGCTCTGAGAATAGATAAAGATGGGAAAAATCACTAAAACTCAGTAATTATCGAGGAAATTCAATGTTGTCAAGAAAGAATAAAACCCTAGATACTTTGCAAAGCAACAAAAAATATCAGAGGTGTTGTAACGTATTGAAAGGAAATTATTGCAGAAAAGAAAAGGCAGAGCAACAACACGGGAGAATGAAGATTGTTTACAGTGGTAGAAGGTAGCGGCCAAATGAGGAAAGGAGAAGAGAGGAAAGAGGAATCATACCTGAGTGAGAGACAGACGGCAATGGCGATGGACGCCGACGGTAAGTCTGAGAGAGACGAGAAGGCGCGAACACCGAACGCCGAGTGAGAGACGAGCAGTAGCGAAGGTTGTAACACGAGAAGGAACAGGGGAGTTCACGAGTTTTGTAATTATATCATAATTATTATTTTCTACTTTTTAATCTCAAAACCCTATCATCAATCATCAATCACTCCCTTAAGAAGAAATACTTACAGAAGCCACATCTTATCTTATCTCTATTCCGACTAATTAAAATATGATAATCCATTCTATTTTAATCTTACATAACAGATAATTCATTTGCAAAAATTTAAATTTCACTATTTTAAGGATCCTGATAGGAAAATCCATTTTTTCTTCTTCTAAATTTAAAAATTTATGTTTTTTAAAATCATAAAATTTGAATTTCTATATATGACTTATTTACCATGTAGAATTAAAATAGGATGAGTTGTTATATTTTAATTAGTCAGAGTACAGATGATGTGACGCTCCTGAAGTATATAAATATTTCTCTTAAAGATTATATAGTACTCCCTCTCCGGTCCTAATTATAAGACAAAATTGACTATTTTGAAGAAATTAAGGAAGCCAATTAAATCACTTTAGAATATTTATATATTTTTTTTCAAACTAATTAATTTGACTAATAAACTAATATATAATCTAAAAATACTAAAAATATAAATACTCTAAAGGGATTTAATTGGCTTCCTTAATATCTCTAAAAATATCAACTTTATCTTATAATTAGGACCGGAGGGTGTATCATTTTTCAAATCTCGTATTAACTTTTTTTTTTTGCCATAAAAAAAATTTTATTACTAAAAATACCATAATAACGTCAATCTTTTTTTTCCCCCAATAATAACATCAATCTTAAAACAAACATTCCTGAAGATAAAACAAAGCCAACCTAACAGCTAAAAAACTAAACACAAAAAAACACAATTAATTGCATCCAATAGTAATTAGCAATATTAATATTCCATGTTTCACAATTCAAACTTGTCGTTTCAATCATCCAATCACTACGTAAATTCTTTCAAAATCACTCAAAATATCTTCTTAAAGTTAAAATTTAAATATAATCTGAATCTGTATGCATTTTTATATTCATGCCTCATGCCTCTCTCATATGTGTGATTCGTTCTCTCTCCGCCTTCTTCCTCGTCCTTTTTTTCCTCAGTTTCTCTCCAGCAACCCCATACTTGAATCTTGTGAGAATGATATAAGCTCTTATTCTCCTTCCTTATGGGCAAAAGCATTCACAAAACCATTGGAAGCAAGTGTACAGTATTTTTTGATGATGGTTTGAAATTGTGTTCTACCAGGAAAAACACGGGCTATTTCAATCTTACGGGCTCTCATTCTTTGTTCATCATCTCTCTATAACTTGGCATTCTTCTTTTTCACTTCTCAAGTTTACCTTGAAAGTGTGAGGACGGTGGGGAGGTCTGGTGAGGTCAAGATAATGATGACGGTAAGGAGGTAGAGCTGAGGGGTCTCTCTTTTTTTTGATGATTCCCCTCTATTTCTTTTTGCTCTCCATGGTGCTAAATGTATACCCCTTCTCATTAAGGTCGAGATTTACGTTCAATATTACGTAATTATGTTGAATTAGAGAACACAGGTTTAATCAAGACTTATTAAAAATTTTTATTTTCCAAATAGGGTTTTCAAAAAAAAAATTTTCAACAACATGTTCAACACGGTTTCATATTCACACATTTCAAATATACAAATGGTCTGTACAGTTCGATTTCATTCATAAATATCAAAGTGCAATACAATTTCCCAACAACTTGAGTTCTATTAATCACCAAGGGTTTACAGGGCATAACGCCCATAATTTGTTTCCCATAACAAGGGTATTACACAAAAACTACTCAATATATTCAACATATACATTAATTCCCAACAAAATATCTAAATGATTTGCACATAATAACTAATTATCCAAAATATACACTCATAGCCCGGAGCACTATTTGCCCTTCGTCACCTGGTTCTCTTTGGAACCACTAGCCCTGTCTGAAATTTGTTTTATGGGAGAGTGAGATTCTAAAGAATCCCCGTAGTAACAAATCACTCAAAATATGCACAATCACAAAGTATGAAAGCAAATCATAACACCACACACAGCAATCACAACGGCAGTTACAGCAGCAAAGGTAGGTATGACGTGCATCACCCTTACACCTACTTACGCTGAATTGCTCACATTGTATTGTACCATAACATGGTTCACATCATATATTTCAATACAACTGGGTTTCATATAAATCATTTCACAATACATAGCCACACTAGTATGTTTCTCAAAATAGGAATTCACAATTCCAAAACACCGCCACGGCACTTACAACAGTAGGGGTAGGTGTGACATGCATCACTACCTATGACTGCTTACGCTGTAATGCACTACGGCACATTTCTCATTCACATTTTCACAACATCAACACAATGATAAGTCATGTATACCAAGCATTATACACAATATAAGAGAAAAGTCACTACCTTAGTCTTTCCGTGCTTGCTCTAGCACTGGTCTCTCGCGAGTAGGGCAAATATCAAATCCTATAATTCATGATTAGGGATGAAGCGTTATTCTCTATTCCAATACTTAATGACTTCAACACTTAGATTTGGTTATCATTAATGTCCTTTAAGAAGCTACAAATGCCTCTAACAAAAGCCCTAAAGGGTTGAAAGAACTATACCAAAGACCCCCTTTTAGAAGCACTAGTGCTGGTTTTTCACAGTTGCACTCGAGTGACGAAGGCCTCACTCGAGTGATGAACACAACACTCGATTGATAAACTAACTCTTACCTGAGTCCTACAAAGTGAGGTACAGAAAGTGCTCACCCAAGGGCAGAAAGTAATGACAAAAACCAGAAATGATCGTTGCACTCGAGCATAAAGGTCAACACTCAAGTGATAGCCAAATGCTCACCCGAGTTCTACAAAGTGAGGTTCAGGAAGTGCTTATCTGAGATAAAAAGAAACTTTCAAAAGAGAACAACACTCGAGCAAAGACCTTGGAACTCGAGTGATGGCTTAACACTCATGAGTGTTAAGACATACTCTTGAAAATTGACCGCGAATGATAACCCGAGACGCGAGTTCATAGTGTTAAATACACCTTCACTCGAGTGAGAACCGACAACACTCGTAAGTGAGACAAACACTTTTGCTTTTTGCACGGAAGTGCAACAGAAAAAACTGGAGGAAAAAGAGAATATTCAATGCTGCACTCGAGTGAGACCCCATATCACTCGAGTGATGTTTATCAAAATCCACAAACGCAGCAGAGTTGACAGTATCTTCCAAACTTTTACCATATGTTTCCAATGATCTCAAATTCTAATCTAAGACTATTCCCACATAATTTTGTACAAGGAATCCAATGGAATCATCAAAACTACCAAATTCATATTCCATTATCATGCTTTGTTCTAGGCCACATTCCACACAAAAATCCCAAAATTGCCAAACTTATAATTTCAACATCAAATCAATTCTATCTATCCAAATCACATCCCATAACACCCATTCCATGACCACAACATGCCATACACATAATGATCCTAATTTTTGAAAATATGGCATAAATTCTAGAAATTCAAGACTAAATCCAATGGCTACAAAACTCATATAGAAAGGCTTCTCTTACTCACGTCTACAACTTCCTCAAAGTTGTTCCTTACTTCTTCAACCTCTAGCTTTTCTTGAGGGCACAAATCAACACCAATGGAAAATCTAAAACCATGGAAATGAAGCCCTCAATCCCAGGAACAAGATTATAGAAGGGAGTTTTTGCATTTGAGCTCATTGTCTTACCTTAATATCAAGCTTTTTCTTTCTCTCTCCTAAGCATCCATGGCTACCGAAAATGGAGGAGGAAATGAGAGAGAAGAGTGAGGAAGAAGATAAAGAAATGATCACTCTTTCCATACCCATACTCTTCAGCGAAAATGAGGGAAGAAATGATAAAATAATAGGGTTTGACTTTTCTCACCTACTCTCTCTTCATAACAACTTGCCACATGTCCCATTTTTATTGGCTCTCATAAAGTAAGTAACTAATTAGTTACTCTAACCACTCCATTAGCCATTTAGTCACACATCTCATTTCTTCTTATTTAGTAATTAATTTCTTCATTAATCACTGACTAATTAACCGACAACTTTCCATTCTTTTAAATTTTTCACTGATTTTGGCACATTAACTTAAATTGCCACATAATACATATTTAAATTCTTTTCCTTCTTCCATGCACCATTTACCCCTATTTTAGCTCCCAAAATTACTTTATCATATAATTATGCTAAAATACAGGGTTTTTGGCATTTCCAATAATTAATCCGGATATCAAATCAACTTTAACTCACCAAATTATTCACAATAATTATCATTAGCCCTTAATCAAAATTTAGAGCATTACACTGAAAAAACTGTTAGAGCAAGCGTTTCACCCAAGAGGGGGGTGATTGGGTGATGCTAAAACTTTCGTTGTAAATATAAAATTTGATGGTGAAATTAAAACAATAAGGAATAAGGAGAAATATCACCGAAGTGTACACCGGAAGTTATACTGGTTCGGTCACAACAACTTTGACCTACGTCCAGTCCTCAGAGCTTCTCTGAGAGTTTCACTATAGCTTCCAAGATTCAGTAGGTTCTTGGCACCTCAGTACAAGCAAGTTCCTTCACCTGGACACTCGCTCCCCCTTACAAGTTGTAATCCAATCCTAACTCAAGATTCCATAACCTTAAGTTATCTCAATAACAAATATTGAGTTTGAATGAAATATCTCTCTCACAGAGTGAATAAGAATCACTGAAGCATAGAAATACAATTACAACGTAAAACAGAGTAATGAACTTGATGATACGTTTGTGTGTGTTCTTGTTGTTGTTTTCTCTGTTTGGATGTTCCCATATATATAGATATGTTGGTGAAGATCATTGGAACATTTTCCTTTCGTCCGTTGGAGAGTGCGCAGCCACTATTGACTTTTCCAGTTCTTGAAAAATATCCGTTGGCGGTAGGTGGCATTTGAACTTCTCATTTGACTTTCCTTACTTGATATGATTTCTTCATTGTTCATCTGTAAATAAGCTAAGAATACTAATACAATGAAAGATTAATCATATAGGAAGCAAAATAATGAACATTGGATTGCTTTCTGAATTTCTGGGTTTGCTTACTCGAGTAGCTACTCGAGTATCCCTTGAAGTTTACTCGAGTACTTACTCGAATATCATCGGGAAAACTTTGATCAATTTCAAGTTAGCAAACAAATATAAGTTTACTTGGGTAGTGCATTGAATAAATTAAATCTCAAACCTTTGGAAATAGTTTTTTGTTCGGGTACCTACTCGAGTAATGCATTTATGACTTCATAGGTTACTCGGGTACCAACTCGAGTAAACCTTCAAATACACTTTTGGTTACTCGATGTTTTACTCCAGTAATGTTGGCAGGATTTCAAGGCCGAGAGCACTTCAAGTTTAATTACCTTGTTACTCGAGTACATACTCGAGTAAACTTACTTTTTGTGCATCACTTACTCGGGTAATGACTTGAGGTTTTCCTTCAAACATAATACTGCATACTCGAGTACATACTCGAGTAATCCACTTAGAATAAAATATTAAATACTTGCATACTAGAGTAATGACTCGAGGAAAATGAAATAAAATTAGATCAAGTTATTCGAGTACTACCTTCAGGTTTTTGCTTACCTCAGTGAGTTACTCGAGTAGCTTCTCGAGTAACATTGGCAGTGGTACAAAATGCTGAGAGCAACACATTTTCTGAAACAGAGTAACTCGAGTACATACTCAAGTATCATTAGCAGGCCGAGAGCAACTTGAAAACTTTTACATGGTTACTCGAGTACCTACTCGAGTAACGTTGGCAGGCCGAGAGCAACTCTAAGTATTTACCTGGTTACTTGAGTGGCTACTCGAGTAACATTGGCAGGCCGAGAGCAACTTGAAAACATTTACACTATTACTCGAGTACTTACTCAAGTAACGTTGGTAGGTTACTGGAAGGTGCCTCTGGTTACTTCAAGTTTTGTCTCATTACTCAAGTACGTACTCGAGTAATGCTTTAGAAAAATTGCTTCTGATCAGGTTTCTCAGCTTTTTCTCTTGGCCTTTCTTTATTACTCCAATGCTTACTTCAAGTGATGCTCTTCCCTGTTTTTACTTTGTTCAACCTTATTTATTTATCAAATCTTTTTCATAATATCTTTTGTTATCATCAAAACATGAGATCTAATAAAAACATGGTGTTGAAAAGCACTGAAAACATGCTTTTCTTCCTTTGTTATTTTGGGTATATGATCTTTCCCTCTTTATTGGAGTTGTTAAATTCTGGACAAACATGGTGCCTAAAGTGAATCGATCGAAGCCACAGCCTCGGCGGGGGAAATGTGGGGGGTAAACATACCCCTTTCTCTCTCATCTTCAACCCCACCTATATCGCTTTCTCCTCTCTCATATGCAATCTTACATAGCCAAGATCGGCAGTGACAAGGGCTTCTCCCATTGTTCCAATACCCACTTGGGATGTATCTTTCGTCTCTCTTTATTGTGGTCCTTGCTTGCACCTTCTTCTTCATTGCTTGTATCACCATATACCTCCCACCACTGCTCCAACATAGAACTTGCTATTGAAGGCCTGATTGCTTAAGAAATCCGTCGCACTGGAGTGTGTCGTGTGCTTGAGCAAGTTCGACCACCACGACACTCTCTGATTGTTTCCGAAATAAAACCACATGTTTCACCCTCAGTGCGTTGATGCCTGATTCGCCTCCCACGAGACTTTCTCTATTTGTTACAAACTTGATTTGTTATTTTCCAATACTCTCTCTGTGCGCATGCAAGGCTTCCCATTGTTCTTTCAATTGGTATTCATGGCGGATCACGATCTCTCGCATCTCTCTTATAAGGATGAAGTTAAGTCCTCCTTTTGCTTGCCGCAATGCTGCTTTCACAACCCCATGGCTGCCGCCAAGTTTAGTGCATTTCTAGCTTGGTTTA
Source organism: Inga leiocalycina (assembly GCA_963242795.1). Classification (NCBI taxonomy): domain Eukaryota; kingdom Viridiplantae; phylum Streptophyta; class Magnoliopsida; order Fabales; family Fabaceae; genus Inga; species Inga leiocalycina. The sequence goes on along the minus strand of OY725323.1, from coordinate 65,188,189 downwards.
TTTGAACTTTTAGCAAGGTATTAAAACCCGGACCGGGTATTGAACCGGTTGGGGTACTGGGTTAAGGGTCAGTGGGTCAAACCGGGGCCAAACCGGAGCTAAACCGGGACCAAACCGGTGAGAAATTGGAAATTTTAGGCTTATTGGTATAAATTTCTAAAGAAAATAGTAAAAAAAAATTTTTTTTTAAAAAAATGGAAACCGGACCGGCCAACCGGCCGATTCGCCGGTTACCGGGCCGGTCCGGTCCGGTTTCCAGAACCATGACTTTTAGCCTTGATTCTTATTGTGTAAAAGGATTGAGTAAGAGTTTTGGGTTGTGACCAGTTGAATAATGAGATTGACTAAAAGAGTAATGATTTTAACAAAATCCGTAAATAAACAATATGTGTAAAATGATTGACAAAGAGTTTTGAGTTGAGGCCAATTGAATAATGAGATTGACAAAATGAATAGTGGTGTTGACGAAATCTGTAATGGTTTTGATAAAATCAATAAATATTGACAAAATGTATAAAATGATTGACAAAGAGTTTTGGTTTGTGACTAATTGAGTAATGAGATTAACTAAAAGAGTAATGATTTTAACAAAATGAATAAATACTGATAATAAGTGTAAAATGATTGAGTAATGTGGGCTTTTTGATATTTTCTCTCAAATATGAAAAACCCAAATTCCCACCCCATCCCCTCTCTGTCCTTTGCTTGTGTTAAAGGATTTTTCTGAGTTTTGGAAGTTGAGGTGGAATTTAAGTGTCATTTTCTCTTAATTTTACGTTATAATTTGAATGGCATCATGTATAACTAATTATTAATATTTACTAAATTTGGACTTGCAACAAATTTGGGGGCATGTAATCAATATCAATCTCTATCAATAGTTTTAGTATTTCCGGTTTAATAAAGTACTCTGTAGTAATGTTAATTATTTTTATAACAGTAATGTTAATTGTTAAAATAGAACTTTTAATATAAATATGTTTAAAATTTTAAGAGAAAAAAACAAATAATATCACTTAAATTTTAAAATCTCAAATTGGTTTTTTTGATAATGAGAGTAATATGATTGGTAAAAAGAGCATAACAATTGACAACTTAGATTTGATTTTGTTGATAATGAGAGTAATATGATTGGTAAAAAGAGCATAACAATTGACAACTTAGATTTGATTTTGTTGACAATGAGAGTAATTTGATTGATAAAAAGAGTATAACAATTAATAACCCAGGTTGTTGGAAAATCACTGATTTTGGATTTTAAAGTTTAAGTGGTATTTATTTTTCTTTTTCTAAATTTTAATTATTTTTATTATCCATCTAACCAATTTAAATTTTAATTTTTATTAGGGAACTTTTTTGAGAGAATTGTGAAAAAACACCTTATTGGCAACTTAATTGCCAAATGGGACTTGGGAAGATATCTGCACACTGAGGGAAGATATCTGCTTACAAAGGGAAGATTGTGTGCTCACTGGGGAAGATTTTTGCACAAGAAGGATTTTGCATACAAGAAAGATCATCTGCACGTCAGGGAAGATATTCTGCACACGTGTGAGATAATCTTCACGCGAAAGTCCCATTTGACAAATAAGTTGCCAATGAGTTTTTTTTTTACAATTTTCCCAACTTTTTAAAGAATATAAAAAATTCTAACTAATATAAATAGTAAATGACAAAATAGGAATTTACTGCGTTTATTTTTTCCTACTCTACTTCAGCGACCTCAAGATTCTCTCCGCCGCTTGCTCGTCCAGCCGCCGCCGCACCCGCTCCTCTGTCGTAGTCGAACGTCGCCTTCATCTCTCCATAATCTCGTTCGCTCTCATCTTCGTTCTCCTCGTCTCTGGGTTCGTTCTCTCCAGCTTTGATTGGCATTTTGTTGACTCGGTTCTTCATTCTGGTGAGCTTCTGATTAAATTAGTTTCGCCCATTGGTTGTATTGGTTATTGTTTTAAAAAATATTGTTGGTTTAATTCAGGTCTTACTAACTTTTTCGAGCCACTTTGGTCTTTATAAAGTTGGAAATCATGAATCAGTATTTTTACGTTAAATTTGGAATCTGTTGAATTACGCGGGGCTAATCCTTTTGCTTCGATATTTGGTTAAATTGTGAAGCGGCAGCATCTCATTATTTCCGATAATTTCATACTTTGGCTAGAATTGGTCCAATTTTAAGCTCTTGCGTAACAATTAATGCTTATTTCTCATTACTTTTCTTCCTCGCACCGCTTTATCCTTGGATAAATATTTCGTCAATTCTTATATCAACACATATTTTTTATTCAAATCAACGGTCCTAGGACTTTCCCTTCTCACGTCGCGCGCTCACTCAGCTTCACTGCTTCTGCTTGTCTCCATCCGTCCCTGTCGCCGTTCGTCTTTCTCCGGTACGTTTCCGCTTTCCTCTCTTCTGCTTTGCTCATTTGGTCGCTTCCTTTACCCACTGAGAACAATCTTCACTCTTTCTACCTTTTTCTTTTCCCGCGTTTGTGCGGGTTTGCTCTTTCCTTTAGTATATTTGAAGAAGTAAAAATTAATCGATGATTTATTTGGTCTGTTGATGCTGTGCTTCGATGTTGTTATGGTATGTTTATGGTGCCCTGTGCCGTCGTCTCCTACTCAAAATAATTAACATCTTTACATTTTTTCCTCAACATATTCGCATTTTTTCATACATAAACTGCCTCGTTCATTGTAATTTGTAATGATGATCTTTTGATATTTATGGTGCCCAGTTCCGACGCCTCCTAGCCTGATGTATTTAGAATTTTCAGATGTAAATGGCTGCACAGCTTGTTCTCATGCCTTTTTTTTTAAGACGTTTTGATTGTGTTTAAAAAAACTGTTTTAGTTTGTCAGCTGCCTTGTGCTATGCTTTACTGATGTGCTACATTTATCACATAATTCATAATTTTTTCTTATTCTTAGTTCTATTGTCTATGTATCATTTTGTTCAGCTTCAATGTCGTAGTTAGGGATTTAAATTGGAGTTTGTAATTTCACTCCTCTATGATATTTATGCCTTACACCAATCTCTTTCTTATTAATCTAAATTGTGTTGTTGACAATACATTTTACCTCTTCAACTAAGATCTAATGATTACTCATATCAACGACAAAAAAGCATCAAAGTGGCCCTTTTCCTGAACAGAACTCAGTAATGTTTTTTTCTCTCTAAAATTAAACTGCTTCCATTGCATTTTTAAAGTTGTAATTAGTCTTTCAGGGGGTGGTAAGATGTATTTTTTTTCCTTTTTACTTTTTGTGCATGTACTTTTTCGCATTTAAATTTATATACATTGACATGGACTGATGCATTTCCCCCCTTTTCGGGGACAGAATTGATTAATTCTCATATAGGTTCATTTTATTTCATGTTGAATTTGCTGGTATATTTCCCTTTCAATATGTTACAAAGTTCTATTCTTTCTTGACAACATTGAAATCCTTGACCCCAAAAGTTACTGAGTTTCAGCGACTATTCTCAGGGTAAAGTAAAATCAATTGTCAAAGTCAACCATTATTCCAAGGAGTGATATCAGTTGCAGTGGAATCAAGAGTCATGGATAATCCTGGTAGAAATCATAGGCTAAAGCGGAAGAGAGTGGAGAAGCATACTTGGGATGTGGCCTTAAATGAAGAAAGGCAACAAGTAAACCAAACATCCACTGGAGCAACATTGGAAAGGGGAGAAGTTTCCATGAACATTGGGCAGACAGATACTCCTTTGGTTCGCTGTTCACAGAGTGTGAGGTCTAAAGCCATATTTGTCCTTGACAATGCTTCTCTACAGAAGGCCCCTGTTAGAAAGGTACTTGTAGGCTGATTAATAATCTTTAGTGCGCACACCTTGTTTATGGGGCTTGATTGTTTGTTGGTTAGCTTTGCTGATTTTCTAGCTATGACGAAATTGTTAAAATTTGTTGACTTTAGTTGTTGTATTCCTTATTTGTTTTGTGGTTTTCTTATGTTTGGTTCAGAAGTGGAAAATTCTGAATTCAGATGATGATGCCCAACTTTTGCTGAATCAGAAGAAGAATCTTAATGATTATCGGCCTGATATAGTTCATGAGGTTGGTACTTATTTCCTGGACAAAATCTTCCAATATTTGTGGGATGAATTAATCAAATTTCTTGAAGTAGAATGAACATGAAGAGATGAAGATTAATGCTATCTATGCAAAAGCTTTTTGTGGCATAAAAATATTTGCGCACCATTGAAGAATAATGGATTATGGGCAACTTGCACAGGATTTGTGTCAACTCACACATTCTGCCCTTAATCGGTCATATTATGGAAAATAGGTTGTCTAATATAAATGTTTATTGCAAAATACCTACATATTGCTCAAAATAAACAGTCATCTTCGGAATTTTACAGGCTCTTCGCTCCATTTTAGACAGCCCGCTTAACAAAGCTGGCATGGTAGCATCTATATATGTCAAAATTGATGAAGGAGTTCTTTTTGAAGTCAAACCACATGTTCGACTTCCACGAACATGTAAGCGATTTTGTGGTGTCATTTGTAAGTATCCTTCCATGTGACTTTCCTTCTTCCTTCATTCTCTTTTCTTCCATGGGGCAATTGATGTTAATTTTATATCTTATGAATAATGAAACTTGTTTTCTAAATTTTACTTTGGTCTTTTACAATACTGTAGTGGTTTTGTGGTGTCATTTGTAAGTATTCCTTCATGTGACTTACCGTCTTCCTTCATTCTTTTTTCTTCCATGAGGAACTTGATGTCAATTTTATATCTTCATGTGAACGATGAAACTTGTTTGCTAAATTTTACTTTGGTCTTATACAATACAATACTGTAGTGGACTTGATTCAAAATTCCCGTGTGCGTGCAAAAGATACAAATGAAGTACTCCTTCGTGTTCTTGAAGAACCTGTGACGCGCCATTTACCAGTCAATTCTCACATAGTAGGTAGGTTACTTTACTGTTTGGTGCTTTAAGTTTTTGACTGTCTTTCTACTTTGGCAGCTGGTGATTTTGATGTGATCATGTTTTGAGGAGATGCAGGTCTCTCTTATAACTCAGACAAGCTAGTTGACATAGAGGATCATGTGTCAGTTATGAGTGATGATGTTTGTCCTGTATATGTGGTATGTACCAATTGTATTAACGACTCTGTTTAATTGTGATGTTTAGGTTTCAATCATTGTGATAGATTCCTATATATTTTCAGGTGGGTGCAATGGTTAATGGGAGTGTGAAGAAGGACTATATGCAGGATTATATCTCAGGTAAAGTTCACCTTCCTTTTTTCCCTTAAATTTAAAGCTCTGCTTTTCTTCATTTCATATTTTGATTCATGGGATTCCTCATATTTCAGGTAAGTTGTTCTAATGTCTTTTGTTCTTGTTCTAGTTTCTGGTTATCCACTTTCTGCCAAATACTGCGTAGGAATGATATGCGAGGCGTTGGAGCAAAAATGGAATATCTTTTGAGTACATTCCATCAGTTCGTCGGTGAATAGGACACAAAGTAAATACATAAACAATTATAAGAATTTTTTCTTATTTATGTAAAACTTTTTGGTTTAGAATTAGCCAAATCAGTTGCATTTGGAATGACTCGTGCATCTCATAATATGTTCTTTTAGACTAATTTTAAACTCTAGTACTTTATTTATGGTTTGCTTGTTTCCGTGGCTCCTTGAAGTTTTATGCGTGTAACTTGGTTCATTTTTTAGGAGGAAAAAGAATTGCTAAGAATTAACCCTCAGACTATGTTGACCAATTCTAAACTGAAATGTTTTATGTCCTAATTTATTGGTTAAGGATGAAATGACTAGCATTTAATATTGTAATTATAAAATTGCCCTTGAGGCTTTTCAGTATGTTCTATGATTAAATTTTCTCTTAACTAGAGGGCATACAATCTAAGGGGAGTTGATTGTTCTAAATATAAGATATAGTTTTTATATTTATCAATCTTATCCTAATTTATCTTTATTAATGCTTCAACAATAATTAAAGAAGAAAGAGATTGAAGAAATTAAAGAAGATGATTAGGATAACATACGTCATATTAACTTACTTAACTAATTAATAACTGAATTAGATTAATATTTACATTAAAGACCGGAGGCTAGCACTTTAGCAGAAGCCGAAGCCCAAGTGCCACTCATTAAGTGGGCCTTGGCCCAAAGGAAGAAACAATACTCGTAAATAGTTGGACACAATTGCAATTAAGTGTCCACATTTATTACTGCAAACTACGATTTTAAACATTCAAATTTATTTTATTTTAAAATTTAAAAATATTAAAATATATTTTTTTTAGATAATGTTATTTGATAATATTTATTTTTATATAGTTTTGTAATTTGTTATAAACAATGACATGAGATGTAATAAAGCAGGATATAGGGATATTATTGATATTGTGACAATTACTCTCTTTTTTTCCCCTTTCCTTTCCATATTTTCTCTCATTCATTCCAATAAACTGGAGGGTCTATGAAGGCCTCCAAGCTAACTGCACGGTGAAGTGCGAGTAGAGAATCTAAAAAGATGAGTCATATTATTCATCCTATAATAAGTGCAGCTTATTATTTTTTTAACTAAAAATAGATATAAAGATTTTGATTTATTTATACTAAAGACTCGTAATAAACGTATGGGCAAAGTCCATAACAAAAATACATGCGTTCCAGGCAGCATGGTTTTTGTACTTCTGTCCAAAAGAAAAAAAGAAAAAAGAAGCATGGTTTTTGTACCCTTGAACCTAACCCTATTGAAAATTAATAATATAATTTTGATTAATATCTTCAAGACTTGACAAAGTTGACAGAGCGAAATATCGATATCAAGTTTTACAAAAATATATACCTACTAATAAAAAATTATAACATATATAATTTAATTCACAAGATCTTCTAATTCTTTACTAGCTCCATGTAGGTACGTCTAACATAAGTTCTTGAGTTCAAGGAATAACCAGAGAAACTGCAAAACCAATAAATTGAGATAAATGAGTAACCACATAATGTCCCTCAATTGTATGATTATAACAACCATGTCAATATCAATCATGAATCAACCATGAATCAGTACGCATCATATATTGTTTGCAGTGTATGCTAGCTTCAACCATACAATTACAATTCCATCCACATTACAATGTAACAGCAAAAATATCTTCTTCTTTTTTCTTTTAATAGACCTCTAGAATTTGGTCTTACCCAGTAAAAATTTAAACATTATTAGACCTAATTAATAATAGTTTTTCCCAACATGATTTTCTCTATTCACAAAGCTTAGAATTATGTCCCTTCAACCAACTCAACTACCATCGGTAACAATCCATTTTTAATTGAATTAATTATCATAATTTTTGCCCAAGAGAGCCTCTTTCAGCTACCTGGCAAAACAAAATGACAAACTACGATATACTGACCCCACCAAATCCAAGCAGAAACAAATTGTAAGCAACCAAAGCTGAAATGCATTCGTTATCCATATTGATGCCATTCTAGGAGAACTTTAAAGCTTTAGTAGCAAATTGCAGTAAGAAAGGCAAGTTTAATCTCTCTACAAGAAAAACTGACATAACCTCATGTTTACCTGTATTAGATCATTCACATAGTCAGCTTCAATTTTTCCATGAGCCATTGCACCAACCTGAATAATAGTTATTTGCACCAATCCATTAGTGGAATAAGAGTTTAAAATTCATATTTCAAATATCATGAAGCTTTTGTCAGCACTCATCTATTTTGTGGGAGTTCATAGGTAAATGTTCAGTGACAGAATTTTAAATTATACAAAATAGTGTTGCTATACGGAACTTCAGCAATAACTCCACTACATGTATTGCGGGAAAAAATTAGAAATAATGGCCTGAATATGATTGGGGTAACTGAGAATGAGGATGTAACAACACATTTCATAGTAGAAAAACTTATCCATCATGTTACAAAAAACAGCCAAAGTTTTTGGTATGTTGGCATGTGGTGAAACTTTAATGAGAATTCCTTAATTGGTTCGGATAAATAGAGCATGTAACCTACCAGCCATGCGAAGCCACTACTCATCATTTGAAGGAGAGCCTGGATTCAATATACATTTTGCAAACTGATCAAGAAAAAGGATAGCTTTCCACATTTTATAGATAATATAATACATAATATATAAGCATTTATATTAAAATTTTCAATTAAAAAAAAGACAAGGGTTAAAAAATCCTCTTAATGAAATCTAGAGAGCATGAAAACTAATGAGACGCCAAAAAAAAACATTAATAGAACATTGAAACTTATTTTTTCCACAACAACCAAAAAATTTGTCAATGCACTCAACATAATTAATAAAGGTTTGAAGACAAAGGAGGGACCATTTATTTAATTATAAGTGTCTTCAATTCCCTCTTTCCTGAATTATTAAATCTCGTTTGTTTTCTCAAGAGACTCTATCATTACAACTTTTGGCATCAATCAAGCAATTTGCTTAAGTGGCTAGCCATGTGCAAGGAAAAGGAAATAGTCTTGAAGGGTGTTATGTCATTTCTTTCTTTATTTACATGATTAGATGTAGCAATAGTTAATCCTTCTTCATATGTATTTGCTAGCCTTTCTTCCTTGTTCCCTTTGATGTTGTCTTTATGATGTACTCTAATGTTTGCTATTAATATCATTTTGCCTTTTATAAAAAAAATCCACAAAGCAAGGGAGTGTACTATATGCTGTAAGAATAACATACTAGAAACTCAAAATAAAAAGGGAAATATGCAACGAGGTCTTAAGCAAGAAAAAAAAAATACTACTTCGAGGTCCCTTAAAATCTCCATTATGCTAGCAAGTTCTGTGGGACCTTAGGGTAATATAATTGAATTGTGAAAAGACACATCTACCCTTAGTATCACAAACCAAAATTCTCCCGATTCAAACTCCCATATGTTCAGTCCAAAAAAAAAAAAACTCCCGCATGAACCCTAAATCCCTTTTAATCTTCAGTGTCTCTCTCCCCCATTGTTGAAGCTCTTCATTGTGACTGTCGTTATTGGATAAAGAGCAATCACCATCGCTTGTCCGTCCCCGTCACCTGAAGCTCTTTGTTGTGCATCTCATTGAAGCTTTGCGTCGTCACTGGTTTGAATGTTGATTGGGGTTGGGTATTTAGGATATCCTTCTCTTTTTTTTTTTTTTTTGAAAACTATTAAGGCTGACCTAGTTAAATGCAAAACATTTGTTGTAGTTGTGGTTTCATTGTATTTGGGTAGGGTTTATAATTTGTGCTTTGTTTTTGGGTATAGTGTGCTCTTTTTCTGCATTATAAGTGAGAATGAATCAACATGGACTGGAAGTTTTGTGGTTGAAACTCCTTATGTGTAAAGGCAAAATGTGTTGTTGATAGGTGCAGCAATAATTGTTAATATGGGTGATGACTTGTTAATGACAATTGTATTGTGCACTTAGGTCATATGTTGTTTTAATCATTTTAATTGTGGTTTCATTAAGGTAGGGTTTCAAATTTGTGCTATGTTTTTGGGTATATTGTGCTCTGTTTCTAAATTAAAAGTGGGAATGAATCAACATTGGGTGAAAGTTTTGTGGTTGGAACACCTGGTGTGTGAAGATTTGTTAATAGGGCTGGTAAACTTATTGATGACAACTGTATTGTGCAACATATTCTGTTTTGCAGAAATAGAGACTATTGAATGGTGATTCCAATAATTAAGATGAACACATTCTTGTGCTGTAAGATATAAGAAATATATTTGATTGTGCTCTTCCCAATATTTAGTCAGAGTTATTTTTGGGTCATGAAATAGTGATTGGCATTTTACAAGAATTGCAATCTCTATAGGCTTAATTGTAATCTCTTTCCAATATTTATTCATAGTTGTTTTTGGGTCATGAAGTAGAGATTAGTGTCTTACAATAATAGCAGCAGTAACGAAAACAACAATAGCAATAAACTTGACAAGGAATTTAATAAACTTCATTATGCTCATTTTGCATGCTAGCTAGCCCACATGATGCAATAGAAATCATGATAAGCAGAAGAAGTATGTTTTACCGCTAAAGAGCATATCTAAGTAATCTAGATCAGATGTTGTTATAACATCGGGAGGTTGACCAAAGAGTGACTCCATGTCTTCTTGCTTCACATCATTTTTTAGTACGGCTTGTTTTAGGCTTTGATGTAGTACAGTTGCTGCAAATAGATAGATATAAATGACTAGATAAATACATTATAAGTTTTGTAATGTGATGAAATTGGTCTATTTTTTTGAAGTTGAAGGTTGGATGATTTCGGTGGCTTGTTGCTCATTGAACAGCTTACATGGTGATCAAATGCTGTCTTTGGTACACAGGAATCGTCAAAGGGAGAGGAAAACTTAGGCAACCTAGTTTCATTATAACTAGGAAGAAATAAACATCTGCATATTCATATAATGTATTCTGTAACTTAATTGATTATCAACTTAGTGACATCTTTGTATTGACATGATTTCAGTGGTTACTGAAGCTTTTGAGACTTGATTCATGTGTACTTAAACTAGTTCATCAAAATGAATGTATATGATTGGTTATTATCAAATTTTCTATTAGCATGACAAGTGGAGGGGAATGCACTAACAATTGCAAAGGCATCCATTAACAATTTTGTGTGAATTCCTTGACAAGGTAGTGGGCAAAAATGACAACTCTAATTTTTTTGGTCAAAATATTAGGTCCATATTATACGAAATCATAACAAAAAACATAGTATATAACCTTATTTAAATGGTAGAAGAATAGGTAAATCTAAATGAAATTATTGACAAGGTGTTACTTTACCATTTTATTGTCTTTGTTCTATATTTCCTTGATGTCTTCATTTTCTTTCAGAAATGAATTGCTTATAGAATTATTAATAAGGATTTAAAAATCAATAAATATGTTTCTTGCCGTGTAGCTCATTTCATGTTTATCTGCATGAGGTGTTATTGGTGTGATAAGCCTGAATTGGCATGATATTCTTGCTCTGTTTTGAATATTATTATCATGAATGATTTTCTTTATTCTTTAACTACTGTTAGTGATGCACTCGTCAAAATTTTGTGGTCCTTACTGCAGAAGGTAGTTCATCTTTTGTTTGGCTGGACAGGGATGAGATGATATCATTGTCAAGCAAGAGTATTCTAATGAAAATGAATCAGCGATGAAAATATCACTTTCCATCAATGCCTTTATATATAATCTCATTTCTATTTCAAGTTTGTGAAAAGGTTCTTTGAGTTGGGGGTCATTTACTTGACAAGAAGATCTTTCTGCAAAAGACTGGTGGAAACAATGAGTTTCTGTGGATGTGTCAGTCAACTTGATCCCAAGCTGCTGAAGTGTCTTTCCTTTATTTTCCCCACTGTCCTTTTGTTTTCTTAATATATATTTTTCTTGGATTGGCTCATTCATTAATATATATTTTTTTTGAAAATTAGTAGAGTGCACCTGTTCTGTATATTGACTTGCCATTAATAAAACTTCAGCAAATTTAGTTCAGTGAATTCCTTCTATTATTTTCTTCTTGTTTTGCTTTTATATGAAGGGAATAAGAATATAGTACTGAAATAGCTGAATATAAGTCCCTATAGTTTTCTGTGATATTTAAGTTGTTTTCAGTTTTTGGGAATCAGAATTTCAGTCTCTTGTAGCATGATATCCAATTCATACCGCTATTTTTCTTGTCCTGTTTTAGCAGTAGAAATGCAAGAGTTTAAATCAGGGCGTCTACAAACAATTGAACAAGGTTTTTTTTTCTTTTAAATTCTTTTATATACTTGATCTTCTTCCAGATTGATGATCCATGTCAGAATACAAAACTTGGCTCCTTTCCATAGAAATACCCAAAAATCTCATGCTTTTCTGCATATATACTCTATCATTTTTACTTGCATGGCCTACTTTGTAATGTTTAGCCAAATATTGTGTTTAGGCCACCAAATACATCTCAGCTGTAGGATTTGGTGCCAAATGTCAGTACACATACTCTATCTCTGTCAGGTGCACATATTTGATAAATTGCTGCAAAGGCACGCAGTGACTTGGTTTGGTGAGTACAGAATCAATATAATATTTAAATCATCATATGTGGGCGTTCATGGTTCTTTGTATATTTTTTACTGAAACTTGAAACATGTGTAAATAGATTCCCCCAGCAAATAATGTAAATTTGAACTAGATGTGGGCATATGTATTGCATGGTGTTTGCGAAATAAGTTGTATTATTTATGGCTTATTAACAGTACAACTTCTTTTAAATTATATAAACGAGCATGTGCTACCCGTGCGTTGCATGGGAAGCTTGTGCTTCTACTAATTATAAATTAGAAATATTATCAATTTGCCCAATATTTTTCATTGTCTTATTATCTAAATGTTCATGACATACTAATAATATACATGTAACTCCTACATATTACATTATTAGTAGTCTTACTATCACTAATTCAAATTTCGGAATACTTCTTGATACACAACATTCCTTGTAGTCCTCTTGTCCTTGCTGTTATTATCGCCAACAACTATCTTCAAACCTTTAATGGCTTTAACTCTTGACAATGCAACATATGGTTGTCCATGTGTAAAGACTGGCTTGCAAAGATACAATCCAACGTGTTGTAGAGATTACATCTGACATTTATTTATAGTCATAGCAAAAGAAATCTCTTTATTGAAATGCAAAATAGCTCTGAAGAGGCTTTCTTGTAGTAAATATTCCATTTTCTTAAGATTGATAATAATGGTCCATTGTTTAGTACCATCATGCACTTCCATAATCGTTGAATGGTGGCCCATGATAAGATCTGAAAGAAGAAATAATTAGTAAGAGAGGAAGTGATAGGATTTAAAAAGAAGTATGATTATGACAAGCATAATTAAGTCCTCACCAAGGTCAATTTCATCATATAGATTATATAAAAGGAGCTATCGGTTCTAATCACAATAGGAAATTTTTTTTTTTTACTATTCTTAGGTCATAAATAGTATCATTTGTTTATTATCTTAATAGTCTGAAATATATTTTCCATATTATTGAATGTTTTATTATAAATTCATTTTTGTTTTTTTATTAAATAATTGTAAAGTATCTGGATATTAGAGAAAGATCTATGTAATTAAGAACAAAGAGAACATAGTAAACAAAAAAAATATGCTATATATCAATACACTATAGTTTTAATTTTAGTATTTTTTTTGTGGCAAAAAAATTAGTTTTTTGTTTTGTTTTCAAATTTTACAAATACGAACTTTCAGAAGCTTCTTACACATGGGCTCCTCCCATTTCCATCTCTCTGGTTTTTTTTTTTCCCGCCACTCTCTGTTAATTTTGTGTATCATAAGATGATATATAAAAGATGACAAAAAGACTGAAAGTAGCTTATATAGTTAAAATAGAACTATCATGTCAATCTAAACTGAAATTAAATTAACAAAAGCATAGAAAATGGGCAAATGAAAAAGTTGCTTTTCCACACACATCAAAACTTTTAATATCAGCCTCTAGAAAAAGTTGTTGCTTTTCCTTTCTCTCAACACTCAAAATTAATATTGGAAAAAACTACAGAAAAGGCGCTACAATTTCTGAAAAGTACACAGCTATGAAGGAAAAAGGACCCAAGAAAATTACAGAGAAGTACCTAAAAGTTATGAACATTCAGTTCTGTCCAACAAAAATTTCAAGAAAAGTCACCTAAGTGACAAAATAATTATAATATAAATATTTTAATAGTAAGTAGAAACTGTTATAAGTTAAATTAATTTTTCTATCAAAAAATAATTATAATATATATTTCATCTTGAAAATAATTAAGGAGTTTATAATTTAGAGAAAGTAAGTGTGGAGGGTTATTGCCTCTTTATTTTGTTTCATGACATTTTTCAAGTAAACCCAAAAGAAAGATGAAGTAATTGATTAGGAAAAGATACACGTTAGATGTTACTGAGGTTATTCCTCTTTCCTTTAAGAGATCAGTCGGCAGATTCATAGAATTATATACCTCCCTTATATGTAAAGCTCCTATTTCAAAATAAAACAATCATAACATAATTTACAGCCCCACAAACAGCATAACGCCACTTTATTTCATGTAAATGGTAATATTAATGTGTCTCTTTTGATTGATCATCATTTTTGGGTCAAAAGCGTGTGTACAGACCAGAGAGAAGAATATTTTTTTTGAGCAAAATCAGAGAGAATATGAAAGCTCATTATTAGTAGGTAAATTTACCATCCTATGTCAACAATTTTCCAGGTTGTCACATTCAGTTTTTCACGTATGTGACATGTGTGAACAGTGAAGCAACCCCACAATGCTTTTATTCCTTTTAATATCCCCATTCATCACCATTAGACTCAAAATCACTTCTAATCACAAAACTTGTTTTATGAAAAAATGTTCTAAATAATTTTCTCTTTTTTTAAATAGTAATCTTCTGCTAATTAGAGAATACTTTGGGATAAGAGTTTAAGCAAGTTTTGATTTTTGTTAATATATTACTGTAGAAATGTAGAGAATAATTAATAATTAATTTTAATCAGTTTAGATTTATTATTTAGTTGTTTTATGATTTGGTAATCAATTTTTTTTATAAACATGTCATAAATTAGTTTCTATATAGTGTTTTTACCCATTAAATTTAGTTTAAATAATTTATTTGGATTATTGGAGGTATTATTGAGATTTTAATCGGTTTATTTTGTAAGATTTTGAGCTATGTGAAAATATAAGTTAAGATTTAATATTTAAATTAGAGTTTGATATAATTTATAAGATTTAAGCTTGAGTTGCACAGTAGAAAAGACTTTTGGAGTGTACCAATTTAAATTAGAGTTTGATATAATTTTATTAAAATTGTACCATTACCAAATTTTCAAAGTTAATTTTTGAGAAAATTGTGAAAAAATCCCTCCGTGTGTAGATATCTTCCTAGGTCCCATTGACAATTAAGTTGCAAATGATGACTTTTTTTCATAATTATCCCAGCATTTTTTCATTTTTCATAATTTTTTCAATTTTTTTCTCTTAATTAATACAAAAGTCACTTATGTAAAAGTTAAACCAAACATCCAAACTTTTACATAAGTTACTTATCCAATCGCTAATCCAAACACTCCTCATTTTACCCAATCTAACTTTTTTCCAATCTTAAGATTCCATAAGTTTAAGTAAAAATAAGTTACTTATCCAATCGTCAAAACAAACACACTCAATTTATCTTTACATGTCTTTACGTGATAAATTAAAATTTCATCAAATCGCCACAGCATATATATCATTTCACTTTTTTGACATTAGATACCTAAATATTATGAAACATAATTAATAGCAATATATATATACAATTGGAAAGGCAAAAAAAAGTCAATTTGCATAATGATTTCATTTGAAATAAAAATATTTGGCTCAGTACCTTCCTTCAAACGGATGAAACTGCCACCTTCATCCTCTTATCAAGAATGTTATTCCCTATTTAAGAGTGGAGTGTTGCTTTGACTACTATTCCTTACGATAACACAGATGGATGAAACATCAAATATTTCTTCATTGAAAACCTAGTCCAATCTAATAAGGAATAAATAGTAGCCCGAAAAAGAAAAAGAAAAACAAATAAGGTAAAATTTATTAATAAGAAGAGAATAGAAATACAAAAATGAAAACAAATAAATTCATCCCAACACAGAGAAATGAAAAATATAAATATTGGTTCAAGGTAGCTTTGTAGCCTTACAGGAAAGAAGAGTAGGCAATGTATATAGACATGTGGATAGGGCTGCATATTACTAAATACTAAATATGATGATTAAACAATACAGTAAGAAATCCCATGTATATTTTTTTCCCATTGCTCTTTTATAAAAGTATTGACAGTTTAGGAGGCTCAACGTGTTGGGAGAAAAAAAAAGGTTTCTCCATGTGGGGATAATTATTAAAAAATACTGTATCATAATTTAAGACGAAAAGGTTAAAAAAGTATTTTGTATCAAAAGAAAGAAAGAAAGAAGCCTTAAAACTTATCGAGTGCAATGCCAGACATTACTGAATGATGCATATGTCCCTTGGCCCAGGAAGATAAAGCTAAGATTGTGAATATTTTTTCTTTTGAAAATAATGTTGTTCTTTTGTGCATAGATGACGATAATTACGCCAAATCATAATATTACTCCATTGCATGATTTTTTTTTTTTTTTAACTTTCGGTGGGCAATGATGGATGTTGTTTTTTAAAAAAGAAAACAGAGTGAAGCTAGGCATCCGAAATCATCATAATCATCCCACCAAACTGGAAATTTGGAGATTTGGGATACTTTTATGTAATTTCTGCTGTATGTTCTTCACAGAAAATAAAGGCTAATATTACATTAAAATACCCTTATTTCTGTCAACATTCCCTTCAGCCACATGCTGAATAACATTTTCTTCTTTGATCCTTGTAATATTTTTATTCAAAATTTTAAAAACAAATTTTATATTTTCACAACATCATAACAAATATATTCTTTTAAGTTTTATCTTTATACAATAGTTTTGTAATTCAAATTAAACATAATAAAAGTCATTTAGCCCATCATAAAATCCTTAAATAAGATATTAAATATTATATTAAAATCAGGATATATCATAACTACAGGAGCCATGCTGTCTCTGAGAATTGAGATCGTTCTTTTGCCATGTTCGGTCAAGTTCTCTCTACGATCTCATTAGAATATTATAGCGTAGCCTCCTATGCTAAGTTAATGCCAACACGTGGCCATGCCAGACAAAACAGAAAAGAACAGTCGAGTGAGGTGCACCCAATCGAGTCAAAAGGCATCCTCACCATAATTCAAAAGATGTCGGCTACTTGCTGTATGTGGGGGCCTCGAAATATCACACAGAGTTAAATTATTTGGCCAAAGAACAATTGGCTTTCTCCTGTTCTGGCATTGGGCGCTCTCTTCTGTTTGCAATCATCCCTTAATCTTCTTCATCACTCTCTCTTCCAACCATGGCTGCAGAACTTGTCGCGGTGCTGTTTTGTCTTCCTTCCTTCAGGTGGCTTTTGACAGGTTGGCTTCCCGTGAAATTCTTCACGGGAAGATGATAAATGATAGTGTTGCTATTGCTGCCCGCTCTGACGAAAAGTTGAATCCGATGATGATTCCCAAAGACGAAGGGCTACCTGACAGCAAGCTTCCGATCACAGAACCCAAAGACCGAGCAAGATCTCCCCTCGTGTTCATGTCACCTTTGATGAATACTTCTTTATGTGGTGAGTACCGTCTGCGTTTCTAGGCATTCATGTAAAACAAAGCAAGATCTCCTCTCGTGTTCGGCATATATTCAGCATAGTTTCTCTCTATTCTCCTCTTTCTTCCCCCAACTCAGTCTATCTTCCTTAAATATCAAATCAACAATATAAAATTAAAGCCAGAAGCGTTATTAGATATATATAAAAGCCAGAAGCGTAATTAGATATGTAAAAGTCAAGAGAGAATAAGTGAAATTAACATTAATAAATTGCATGACTATGATGAAGTGAAGCAGGAAGAATGAAGAACAAAACCAACAAACATGCAAGAAGAATGAAACGATGCAGAGATGTGAAAGCAAGGGAAGAATAAGAAGCACAAAACATTTGAATTGCAAATGGATGATGCTCCTAAGACACATACGATATTTGAACATTATTAGAGCAGTTCTTGCTTTGTTTCCTTCCAGTGATTCTGTAGATGACACACTCCAAACGATGTCTGGCAGCTAGGATATATATGGTTGTTGAAGGTCGTTAGGTTGCCATTGGCGGGAGCTTTTTTAAAATTTCTTTTGAAATTCAAAATTCAAATTCATTCCTCCCTCCATAACATCCAGAAGCGATAAAATGTGAGCAGCCCGATGAAGAACAAAACGGCTTATGAATAGTGAAAGCAGTATGAAGCCAATGAAAAGGAGCGGCTTAGGAATAGTTTAGGTGGAAGAGATTTATATGATATATTAATTGCCTGTAGCAGATATTGGAATTGTTTTCTTGGCTCAAAGGTATCATCTATGGGAAGAATTCTTACTGGATAACCTTGAATTTGCAGCTGATTTGATAGTAGGTTGACTTTATTATCCTATACTTGCCAAGAAATAAAGACTTTGAATTGGTTGAGCTTTGGACTTACCTTTGAATTGAATTTAAATTTTTACCTCACCCCACAATGCCTTTTTTATGCGCTAATTAAATGAATCGGAATGCAAGCTTAGGACATAAATATATGCACTTTCTAACTCTACCTGTTCGGCTACATGTTTAATTAGGGGTGTTCGGGATCGGGATCGGGAAATGCCATTCCCGATCCCGAGAAGGGTTCGGGATTGATTTTCATTCCCGATCCCGATCCCGGATTTGCTTTTTTTTAAAAAAAATAAATCTCTATATTAAATTTTTTGTTGTGTTTCCTTTAGTCTAGTATAAATATATAATTTGTTTAATATTATATTGTATCAAATAAGTCTAATATAAATATATAATTAGTCCAATACATGCTTAAAGTTGTCGATTCAGTTGTAAAGAGAATAAAAACAAGAACAAAAAATTAGAACTATTTAATAAATAATAAATTAAATTAACTAAATAAACTAAAAGAATAGATATTATTTTAAGGGTGTTAGGGATTTTCACATTTTATTTTACATTTAGTCTTATTTTCTTAAATATTTTGAAAACAATATATGTGTATAGATATATTTTCGGGATCGGGAAATCCCATTCCCGATCCCGAATTTTTCCCAATCCCGAAATCACATTTCTGATCCCGAAATTTTCGGGACGGGAAAATCCGGTCCCAATTTGCTCGGGATCAGGACGAGAAGGTCGGAACGGGAAATTGATGAACACCCCTATGTTTAATGCCATTAATGCATTATTTTGATGGCAGACATGGGGGAGCGAAAGTTGGTTGCTAAAATTGCAAAAGAAGTGAAAAAATTTCATCAGTTGGAAGTTTTAGGTTCTAAGGAACCTCAGTTATGGAATGATGTTCAAGTTCTTTCAATGTATATAAAACCGGACTGAACCGGACGGTTCAGACCGAAAACCGGTGAACCGGTCTAGTTGGAGGTCAGTGAACTACACTGTAGCGAACCGTCTGACCCTGTGCAACCCAAGGTGAACTGGCTGGTCATGGTTCGCCTCTGGTTTTTTTTTTTTTAACTTTTTTATACCCCAAACGACGTCATTCTGACTTTTTTAAAAATTATTTCTTTGAATTTTTTTGATTTGCAAGGAATTTTAAAAAGATTGTGGAATACTTTTACTGTTTTGCATTGATTAAAGAAAAATCCTTATGTACTTAATATTACTTTTGTGGGTATTAGGTTCATGAGGTTATATTGGACTACTGGTTGGAAAAAAACTTCTTATGTAGTTTTTTGAATGGTATACATGAACATTTAAATTATATATATTTTTTTTAATTGACTTCGGTCTGACCCGCGGGTTGACTCCGGTCTGAACCACTGACCCTTGACCCAGTGCCTCGACCGGTTCAATGTCCGGTCCGGTTTTTAGTATCTTAAGTTCTTTAACCAAGGTCCTTTTATTATTTCCCTATGATGTTACTAATGATTGGCTTTGGTTCTTTTTAATCCTTACTCTTGAGTCACATTCACATATGTTTGAAGTGGGTTTCATTACCATGGTTGATCATACAGGAAGAAACCTAAAACTAAATCATGAACATTTGCTAAGAAATTGGCACATGTTTTTGCTTCTCTAAAATCATACTGGAGTATCATTTCATCATCCATTGCGCTCATTTCTATTACATGTCATACTAACTTGGCTAAATAGGATCCTTAAGAATGTAATACTCCCTCCAGTCCTTAGTATAAGACATATTTGAGGAGTTGATCTTAGTTCTAAATGTAAGACATAGTTTTCATATTTGTCAATATTTTTTTAATTTACCCCTATTGATGCTCCTCCTCAACAATAATCAAAGAGGAGATGGAATGAAGGAATTAGGGAGGGTGACTAGGTTTTTTTTTAAACATACATGTCATACTAACTTTACCAACTTCCTTAATCTTATTAAATTAGGTAATTATGTCTTAAATATTAAGGATCAGAGGAGTATGATTCTTTTGACTTAACCTGTGTTATCTACATTATTCATGACCTGAACGCTAACAGAGTTCTTAATGGTGTTCTGTCAGTTCCAGAGATTTGAAGAGATTGATTTTTGTTTTCATGTCAGCTCCAGGGTTCTTTGTGGCGTTCTTCTAAGGCATGGAATAGCAACAGGGGCATGAAGGTTTTTACACCTTGCAAATGTCCTTCAAGATTTTCAAACTTCAGAAAAACAAAATGCAAATTCTGTGATTGAATTATTTAATGCAGCTAGAAAAATATCTGGTTGCATTATGTTAAAGGAGAAATTAATTATATATGTTGTAGTTTCTTATTCATTCTAGATTCTAATTCAAAATTTCTTCAACTTTTGATAGACACTTTTATGTCTACCTACGCATGTTGGAAATATTGATGGGTGTGATGGGCACTTGATGGTTGTTATATTGAATTGTGGGCAAAAAGTATATCATCTCCTGTCTTTCTCATCTGAATTAATGTGTATTATTTTTTGTGTTATTATACTTACATGCATCATAATTATCTCACTATCTCGTTAAATATAAGATAAATATACTAATATTTTCTACAGGTTGATCTTCCTTAAGAATTGTCGAACTGTGTTATCTGGTATATCAATAATCATTTGTAATTTTATATTATGAAAAATAATTTTCACACCATGCGCATCACACAGGGTCTGTATTAGTTGTAATAATGTTAAAATTTTAAAATGATTTAATTTGCCCTCATTCTATGAAAAAAATTTGAAAAAGTCCCAAGCAAGAATTTATTTACTAAGAGGCTCCTTGAAACTGAGTTATTGTAAATAGGTCCCTTGAAAAATTTGTGCAAAAAACACATTCGGCTAAATTGTAAATTTTTCAATTTTTTTGGACGGATGTAAATTTTTCAATTTGATTCACAAATATTGAAGAAGGATTCGTGCAAAAAATTTTATCATGTGGTGATTTACAATTCCTCCTTCAATTTTTATGAGTGAACATGAAAAATTTATAAACTATTCATGAATGTTTCTTGCACAGGTTCTTGGATTAGTAACAACTCAATTTTAAGATATATTAATAATTAATTTTTATTTATTTAAGACTTCTCTTTAATTTTTTATAATTTAATTGTCTACCCTCTTTTTTTCAATTTAAGGAATTACCAGTGTTCTTGGACCCAGTCCGGACCGGCCGGTCCGGCCCAGAACCCGCCGAACCGGTCAATAGACCGGTCTGGTTCCCGGTCCAGGTCACAATTTTTTTTAAAAAAAAACTTTTTTTAACTTTTTCTTTTAGATAATCATACTATAAGTCTACAATCTTCAATTACTCACCGGTTTGGTCCCGGTTTAGCTCCGGTTTGGCCCCGGTTTGACCTACTAACCCTTAACCTAGTACCCCGACCGGTTCAATACCCGGTCCGGGTTTTAATACCTTGGGAATTACTAAATAATTAAGTATAGTAAATTCTAAATGAATGCTTTTAAAAAATATTATACTAAGATTAATAAAATTTCAATAAAAATAACCATAAATTATATTGAGTAATTTATTATTTATTATATTACATTCTTAAATTATTAAGTTTTTATACTTAAAAATATAGTAATTAAATAATTTAAATTCCTTAAATTTTTTTTAAAAAAATGACAAATAATGTAAGCATAACTATTTTGGACAACCTAAATTATTTTTAAACAATATTTAGATTTTTGTTGAAATGGGTTTTTTTTATTTAAAATATGTTATTTAACAGACAATCAATATTTAGATGAATGAAAAAGGTTTTTTTTTTTAAAAAAAGATAGAAGTTAAAGTTAGGTAACTTTTGATTTTTGGGAAAAGTCATGTAGGCTTTTAAAAAAGAAATTGTAAAATTATAAAATTAGTTTCATCATTTTTGATAATTTTCTTTCCATTTTAGGTATAGATTGGCTCTGATTAACTTTTATTAGAATTTTCAAAGATCTGGGAGAATTTGAGGTGAGATGCGTCTCAAAAGCATACCTAGGACAATTCATTCATTTAGCTCAGAGACAATAACAACAGCAAACATTTTACTTTAACAGTAGCATTGGCAACTAAATCAAAGCAAATATTCTCCATGAAAGGACTATGGCCTAGTGGGAATACCAACCACATATGAACTCATTTTGTTGTAGTAGAGAATGGTCGGATAGTCCAATTGTATTGTTAATTTTTCCACCAGCTAATCAACCAGAAAATATGCCACAGTTTGGAGGAAAATGGTTTATTCAGATACCCAATTTGTCCCCCACCGCCTCGATGAATCGAGACAAGCAATAAGTTGGAACCAGCTCATATGGGTGTGTTTTTATTAGCTTTTGGAGAATAGCTTTTGGAGAAAAAGTGGAGAATAGCTTCTGGAGAATAGATTATGGAGAGAATAGATTATGGGAAAAAAGTGATTTTGAGGTAATGATAGTGTTTAGATGTTGTGATCAGAATAGCTCTTTTCATGGTCAAATTACTAAAAAGGATAATAACTTTTGTGATAATTACATATAAAGATAAGATTATATTTTATATATTATTTAAGGGTTAAGGTCCAGATTTAACAAAACCGTTAAATTTCACCTAACGAAGTTAAATTATAAGAGAAGAAAACCCTAACGGCATTAAAAAGGATGTATCTTAACCCCTTATTTAACATTAAATTCCATAATTAATACCAAAAATGAAATAAATGTATCTATATGTAATGTTAATTAACTTAACTAATTTTTATAATATAATTAAATTAGATAAATAGATCTTATATTGATAAGATGGGGTATTAAAATTTTAAAATTAAAAACAAAACTGACGAGAGAGAACGGAGAGAACATCGGAATAAAAAAAAGGGATGGGAGAGAGAGTCGTATGGGTCCCACGCTTGGAAAAAGAGAAAAAAAATAGATTATGTCAAAACCTTGGTTTTTTTTTAACAAAAAAAAACCTTGGTTTTGGCCCCAAAACCAAGGTTTTAAATGAAAAAGGGATTATGGCATTTGATGGGGTGTTCGGCTGACTTTATGACAAAACCAAGGTTTTGTCCAAAAAAGCACTTTTCCATAGTTATCCGAACACACATTTAGAGACTGCAAGCAAAAAAAAAAAAAGGATGAATGAGGGAAATCAGGTCCATCAGTTAATATGGCTACCAACAATATTTTAATTCAATACTTTTTCATACTCCTCACATCTCAGTCTTGCAAATCTACAGTCATTATTGGGTTCCAAGTTCAACTTATGTTAATATACAAGTTTCAATCAGAGCTTCCCATATTAAATTGAAATCAGAAATCTCGCATGCAATAGCTGGTTTGGTGCTACAACAATTGTGTCAAGAAACTGCAGCCATACTAATTTAAGGAATATGTGTTCGTGCATATGTGATGCCATTGCTGAATGTGGAAGTTGTTCAGAAAGGAAGCAAGCAATTCTCAACTGTAATTGAAAATCATGGATATAGAAGAAAAAGAAAGGATAGTTGGGTACAGAATATATAATCATACCTTTCACAAAATCATCGATGAATTCGTCAATCTCCTGATTGGCAATTTGGCCCACCTGAACGCATTAATTTTCAAATCATGCTTGTGGCAACGCAAAATGGTATGACAGAATAAGAAAAGAAAGATTCAATTCTACACACCACAAAAACGAAACATTGCTAAAGAGAAGAATTCTTAACGTAGTCCTGAAAGTTCATTGAAGCTGAACCTTGTGCAGTAGCTCCATGCAAGCAGCCTGAACTTGGTCATTATTAGTTACTTAAGAACTCAAAATAATAAAAATTGCCAAGACCATCTCTGTTTACCTATTTTCCTTGAGTTTGAAGGTAAATTAGCCAATAAACTTGGCAAGTCAGTGATTTTATGCCAAAGGACTTCATCGGTCATAGGATCCCTTTTCATTCCATTTTGAAACAAATCACCTACAAGGATAAAGTTATATTTGTACTTGTTGGACTTTGGGTCCAAGTCCACCCTTGATGGGTCGGACTATTTGATTAGGATATAAGTAGCCTAATCAAATAAGAATCAAATCATCATTAATTGTGGATTGAGGAATAATTTAGTATTAATTATGATATAGTTAATTGAGAAATAAATCATCATAATTCAGGAAATGAATTGAGAGTTAATTCTCCTTATTACTAACTTGGAAGGCAAGAAGGGTGGACATCATTTCCTAATTAATACCCACCCTAAACCACTATAAATAGGAGGTGCCTTTTTCAGTTATTCCTCACCCTTGCCATTGAGCTATCTGTCAATCTCTCTTCTCTCTTACCATATTTCTTATTTTGGTGATCTGCTGTGCCAATCCTAATTAGGCTCTAGTAGTCTAATAATTGTGTGGGCACTATTATGGAGCATTTGAGTCTTGACCCGGATCCGAACATGGATTCGTCTAGGTACGCTAGTACATCTTCTCTATTTATTTTTCCGATAATGGCATCAGAACATGTTGATCCTGTGGCTGTGATTTATTCTTTGTGAATAACTAAATGATATAATTTCTTCATATCTCCATCACATTTTTTTTATTTCCGCTGTGCTATCATATATTATATGATGATAATTTTATATGCTATGTCCCAAAGCATGATTTCATATATGATATTAATATATATGTTTTTTTTACATCTCCCGCACCTTCGCATGCATATAAATAAACACACATGTTGGCTCATGCTCTTGAATTCACATACATGTATTCATTCTTTCCCCATTTACATGCACGCTCATCCAAGCATGCCGTATAGAGATTTTTTCTTTCATTTTGCAATAGATTAAAATTGTATCTCATAGTGTATGTGCATGTACTTGTATGCCAGTTTATTGCCTCAGTACTTTTATATATAAAAAAGATTATATAATGTGTGTTCTCTGGTTCATTTATGCATGAATGATATTGGGCTCCTGAGTTTAAAGTTTTTTTTTGTGTGTGTACAAAACTTCATTCTCTCCTCTTCTCCTCACTCCTTCCATATGATTAAAGTTGAGTTTTTTGGAACCTATGTGGAACTAAAAACAAGAGAATTTAACCCTCAAGAGGTAGAAAAGCTTTTGAAATATAGAGGACACACATCCAAGTCACGTTACGGAGCGCCGTTGACGTCGAGAAAAATTGGGTGTTCAAAACTGAGTATTTTTTCCCAAGGTAAGGCATGGATGTGTAGAGCTTGAAAAGATGATTCCAACGACACTTAGAACGTGTCAAACGGAATTCAGATGAGGAAGAAATGAAGAAAAGGAGTTGGTGGGTCGCTTGTCGCCCCCGCCATTTGAGTCACGATTTAACCAATGAAAAAGATATTTTCAGATCAAATAAAAGCCATGGATTTGTAGTTTGTTCAACTACGATTCCAATGACATCAAGAACACAAAAAACAGAGCTAAAATGAGGAAGATATGACCTTCCAAAGTTTGCGGGTCATAATGACCCGCCGAAGCTCCAACCGGGTAAAGATGACCTGGCTAGAGGTTAAAGATGATGATATGGTAGTCAACACGCCACGTGGCACCAGTGAGAGAGTGCCACATCAACTCCTCTTGATGCGTCATCAAGGCCATGTCATCCGTTGACTGAGACATGTCAGCGCCATGTCAGCGGGGTCAACAGTCAATCGTTGACCATAAAAAAATTCCCAGAAATTGGCAAGTAGCGTGTGGGGCCTATACAGCCACTATTTAACATGTGGCAGGCACCGTCGGAGAGAGGACGACAAGTAGAATAAGGTGAGTCAGTGCGTGTCGCCGACTGATGTCTCTAGGGCGGCGCGTGGCATACATGCACCACCTCTGAGAGTGGGCTTCACTAGAATTTTCTAATTTTTCATGATTTTATGATCTAGACACCTTCTAGGGATGCACATAGGTGTATAGGACCTCTGATTATGACGCGATTTGTTCCTAAAAATCTCTAAATTCAAGAGCTTCAATTTGATATATAATTTTCATATATTTGAAGTACGTTTGGATTTGATTTGAGTTAAAAAGGTGCTTATATATACTTAGAGATTTCCAAAAACGTTAAAATATAGTCTATGTTGATTCTATTGTTTTTGGGTTAAGTTGGTTTACTTATTAAGAGTATTTCAATTGCAACATAAGGTTAATGTTGAAAGATTTTTCAAAATAAGGAATTGTTCAAATAAGTTTTGAACATAAGACCCTATTTAATCTTGACTCAAAATCTTAGAGAAAAAACTTGAAAATTGCAGCAACTTGATATTATTGAATAATAATAAGTCTTCCCATGCTTCTAACCACATTGATTCAATTGGGATTGAAGCAGTGACTTCTAAATCAACCCTTTTTTACAAGTATTGTGACAAAGGACAAGACAAATAGAGATGTAGGAATCATCTCATCAAGTGGGAGGCATGTTGCAAGTATATCCAAGTGAGTGGATGTAAACATGGCTAAGAGGAGCTTGACATTGTAACTAGATGCTACATGAGTTCATATGGTTAGAAGGGCCTATGAGAGGAAGAACCTAGTTAAGAGACAACAATATGAGGCAAAGTTCTTACAAATTTTGAATATTCTTTTTCATTGAATTTATGATTAAAATTTTTGGCTTTTAGAATTGAATTAAGCATATTCTCTTCTTTTCATGAACATTCATGTTGTTATATAGATGATATTATGTTATTATCTTGTTATTATAACTATTTTGATTTAGTGGGAGTTTCTAGAATGTATCTAGAAATTCAAAGGAGAATGTGTTCAATAAAGGTCATGGTTAAAAGGATGATAAGCAAACTAACATGATTGATATGGGAGTCAACATAGTTGTCTCCTGAACATAAAACTAGTGAACTTCTTATCTAATTATCCTTTGTCTTATTTGAACAGATATGATTTGTATACCATAATCGTCTAAGTGACCAATTATGGCCAAGTTTTTTTTAACTGAGCTTATAAAGACAAGCTCAATAGAAATATCTATGGAGTTATAAACTCTCAAATCTCTTGCATTTAGGAAGAATGAGATGTCAGGGACATCCTACCAACTAGTCTTCAACATTTAAAGGCTGAAGCAACTAAAGGATACAGAAAGTTTATGCTATCAAGCATAGAAAGAACAAGATTGCTCAGATTTATGATGATACGAGCAACATAACCTTATCCAAGCCGTATGGATAGTGTTGGAAGATAGTGGAATTGATGGTTTTCGTCCATAAAGTTAAAACTACGTTAAGTTTTAACATAGTATACTATGTCCTAACATGTCATTTAGGCAACACTTGAGGAAAAGTCATACTTAAGAGTTGAGACAAATAAAATGCCAAGTTATTTCTAACAAACAACAAGTGTAGGTTGTGACAAGATGTCTCCTAGTGAGTGGGAGTAAGCCACGTTTTCCAGTGAGTAGGCGTATATGAAAGAAAATACTGCTCCTGATATGCATATTTTGACCTTCGCAATGTGATTCTCCATATTGAACTTGAGTATGAAAGACTGAGGGATCCGAGATCCATCAGTCAGATGAACTTAGCTAAAGAATGGGAGGATTCATCCTCTAAAGCCTAAGGGCAAGAAACCTCTGAGGTAAACTTGATTTAGAGGAGGTAAATGGTTTCTACAAAGATGAAAGGCCAAATTGATCATCCTTTAAGGGTTGTAAAAAAAACAATCCACATGAGCAGTGGATGTTTCACATAAGCATATGACTTCATGTCGGATGCAATGCAAGAAAGAGAAAGAATCCAAGGATTGGAACTTGCATGTTAACTTGGCAAAGACAACCACCCTGACTCACTCCATGCAATTACAACCGAAAAAATCACATCTTTGTTATCTCTTTAGTTAAAGATCGATGGGACTGTGACTTCAAATCCTTTGTTGGATTTGATGTTTCCTTTTAGGGATAATAATTCCATTTCTTACCATATGCACACACTGATCAAAAGAAATAATCAAACTAGCAACAGAGATTTTGTTAAATAATGTATGCTAAAGGGTTAATACACTTTTGAGTAGTTGAAAACTTAGTCTAACTGGCAAGAAAGACAAGGAAACATTTTGAGAATATATTCTCTACAATAGGCAAACTATGACGTTTATGAACTAATGATCACCAGGGCAAAACACAGAGCTTGGTGTTTCATTAATGTCATGGATGTTTACTTGAAATATGGTTATATTTACTTGATTTTAGATAAGTGTGAAGCTGTTAGATAATGGCTGAACTAGTCAAGAATCAGTTAAACTAAAAGGATAAGACCTTTTGAACTAACAATGGTTAAGGACACTCACATGATTAGTTCAAGCTGCTTTGTGTATAAGAAAGGGATTGTTAAGCAACTATCAATACCTAGAACCCTTCAACATAATAGAGTTGTTGAAATAGAGAGATTGACCTCTCCTTAACATGGTTGAGTAAATAATTGCATAAGTGAAACGATCAACCATATGTTGGCATGTAAACTCATAGCTATTGTCTTCACACTTAACCAAATGCCCTCTAAGTCAGTCACGACCTTACCCTGTGAATCATGGATAGGCCTTAGAACAAGCCCAAGCTCGTTAAGACCATAAGGGTCAGCAACTTCATATCCATAATTCTTTCTATGAGTAAGGAAAATTAGAGCCAAGGTATACAAGGTATCTCTTTGTGAGATGACCTGAGAATTTGACAAGACATGTATTCATTAGTGAAAATGATGGCAACTCAGTGACTGAGAGAAAACTGAGGGACACAACGTTCATAAAACTCAAATGTCCTAGTAGGAAATGAGCATTAATCATACTGAATCTCTCTAAGTGGTTCACAGTAACAAGGAATAACCAAGTGTTCCTAAGTTTACTGATTCGAGTGGGAGGGTTGAGACCATTTTCACAATGAAAAAGGTAAGAGGTAAGTTACAAGAGGATTACCTCACCCATACATAGGAAAAGAATCCTATGAAACCCACCTTAGAGTAAATTGTCTTCCAGTAAATGACTATAGGGGATAAATTCCCTAATGAATTGAATGCTCTTTTCATCATTTAGAAGGTGATAATGACTACCTATAAGTGTTTGAAAGACACTAGAAGGACCTGCTAAAAAGAATTGCAAAGTGTCATGTAGGAGGATATGAATTCTTTTTTAAACTAGCCAAGCACATGTTTGGGCAATTGTCACCTAGCTAAGAGGCGATTGGGAACAAGTAGGTTCTCAAATCTGTTGGGGACATGTAAAAATTAAAACACTTAGTGGCTAAGGGGTACTACAATGGAAGGGTGTCCGTTGTGTGTTTTAATTATGAACTTTGATTATGACAAGTTTAGTCTTGAAATTACATCAAGATGATGTGAATACTGCTTTCTAATTTGGAAATTTGGAAATTGGATGATGAGCTTTACATAAAGCAGCTTTAGGGCTTCATAGAAACTATCACCTAGGTAGTAAGTAGTATATGAGGTTTCATAAGTTAAAAGCCTCACCAACTTTGAGATAATCAAAGAACACTACATAAGTGCCAAATGGTCTTGAGATGATTCTTTGTGAAGTCATCATTTGTCAAATGACATATGTTTAGCTAAAATAAATGTCAAGAGAGTTAAAGGAATAAAGGATCAGATAATCCTTAAATTTTGAGTTGAAAAATCATGGGTTGAACGGATAATATCTTGAATGACAAGGTAAACATATATTGCACAAGGAAGATACAGTATTTGCCACTTAAGACATGTACAGTGTGATCCTTAGGCATCTTAGGATGCCAAACTCTAAACCTATGGACACCCCTGAAGTCAAGGATACAAACCTAGAGAGGTTACATGTCCTACGAGGAATTCAACATAGAAAAAATGGATAGAGTCCCACATTGAAAATATGGTTGGTAATATGAATGTACACGTTGGTGTATATATGACCAAATGTTTTTGGTCAAACATGGAAGCTATTTTTGGTCCTGCTGTAAATAGATTATGAGAATTACCATGGATTGAGTTGTCAAGGCAACAACTTACTTTTGAAAGAATACTCCAATACAAGGCCTAGACAAATGATAATGAAGTAAAGAAAAATATAATGTATTTCTGTTATCCATGGAATTAGAACACACAGTGTGTTATACCATTATTTAAGGTGCCATATGGCTCAAGAAGTTCCTATGAGTAATTGGGAATGAATGGTGGATAGAAGAATCCAAACGATAACATCTTATGATATGGATCCTAAGTATCACAACAAGGCGAAACATACATTTGATATATCTCTATGAGAGCTATGCTTTCAAAGAGGGAAAGCAACAATTCAATGACCTTATGCTAACGGAATGTTGGTAGATCCCCTTACTGAGCTCGTAGCTTGATATTCATTGAGTCAGTGGAGATCTTGGGGTGAAAATAAAATATAAGACCATGAACTTCTTTTATATGAAGATAAAAGAAATAGTATGTATGTTATGAGTAAATACATATAAGGTATAAAATTTTGTATGTCGTACATGTTTGAAGAGGTTGGTTCACTCATACGAACAACCATCTTCCTATGGTTTGCATTGGCATGGGAGGGTAAGATGAGCAAATGATCACCATGAGATGGTTAAGAAGAATTTTTGCGTTTGAGTCGCCTTAGTTAAACTGAGATGAGATCCATATGTATGTATACAGAAAATGGATCGAAGCATGAATACAAACTTGTAGCTAGGCAAAGAACTCTTTTCATAAATGAGGTTGTAAAAGAGATATTGTGAAAAAAAGTTTTGGTTTGGATGTTAAGTATATTTTGGAACTAATGTTTGTAAGGTGAAAGAAAAAGAAATTGACGTACATCACAAACTGTTCACCGTAGCATGCAATTCATACTGCATGTGCTTGAAAGTTAGACTGCAACATGGGATATAGGTAAAAGATCCCTAGTTCACTACAGTATAAGTCCTAGGAAGGAAGAATCCTTCCACGGTACCCATAAGACCTAGGCAACATCATGAAAGCTTGTTTTGGTGACAGCTACTTTAACTGAAGCTCTATGATCACATACAATTCAATCAGACGAGTGAAAACTAGGAAAGTGACCAAGTCAAGATGGACTGATATTTAGTCAAAAAGGAAGATTTATCCTTAGATACATAAGATGTGCTAGTGTCTGTGGTCGACCCCTTACTAGTTCTATGTGTAATTTGTAAGTGCGGATACTATGTGCAAGCGAGGCAATCTGAGTTAATCAATATATCAACTCGACAAGGATTAGATATGTCATGAGTAATATGTATGGGAGAATCTGGGGCAGTTGAGTATAAAGGGTGTCCTTGAATGCTGATCCAATATGAGGGATTTCTAGTATCACAAGCACCAAATCTTGAAGACGCTTTTGCTCACGCGGTCACGGCAGACACCAAGTATGAAACAGGAAAGAGTAACGAGAGCAAGATGGGAGGCCCATCAATTGCGAGTGGGAGATGTTGTACTTTGGGTCCAAGTCTGCCTTTGATGAGCCGAACTATTTGATTATGATACAAGTAGCCTAATCAAATAAGAATCAAATCAGCATTAATTATGAATTGGGGAATAATTTAGTATTAATTATGATATTGTTAATTGAGAAATAAGTCATCATAATTCAGGAAATTAATTGAGAATTAACTCTACTGATTACTAACTTGGAAGGCAAGAAGGGTGGACATCATTTCTTAATTAGTGGCCACCTTAAGCCCCTATAAATAGGAGGTATCTCCTTCAGTTATTCCTCACCCCTGCCATTAAGCTATCTGGCAATCTCTCTTCTCTCCTACCATCTTTCTTGTTTTGGTGATCTGTTGTGCCAATCCTAATTAGGCTCTAGTAGTCTAATAATTGTGTGAGCACTGTTATAGAGTATTGGAACTTTGACCTGGATCCGAACATAGATTCACCCCGGTACTCTAGTCCATCCTGTCTATTTATTTTTGCCACAATACTTAACATAGTATGAACTCATACTAGCATCAAATAGTAGGACAATATTGCCTTCAGTTGCTACTCACGTAACAGAGCTTCAAATTGTGCCGGTCGAGTTACAGGCTTCCAGTTGGGTTTGACCTCGAAGTAACCCATGGGTCCAAGACTGACAAAGACAAAACGTACATATCTAGCAGAGCAGAGTTGGCTTGATAAAACTTGTTCCAGAGGCTGAAAACATAACAAGCATAGTTAACTTAGAAAGGGAAAAAAACCCTAGTTTTGTGTGAGATTGGACACAACCAAGCGCGGTGAATAGTCAAGCAAATCATCTTGCATCTTACTAATTGATTGTCAGCAACACCAGACCACAAATTAAGACACAGCTTTAACATTACAAAATGAGTGTAATATAAGGGAAATTTTCATTGAGGATAGTTTATCACATTTCCTGGAGAACTACAATATCGAGATTGATGTGCTTCCATCAGTCTTTAATATAAGATATATTTAGAGAGTTGATTTTGGTCCTAAATATAAGCTATAATTTTTCTATTTGTCAATCTTTTCCTAATTTACCCCTATTGATGCTCCTTCAACCATAATTAAAGATCAAGGAGGAGGGAATTAAAGAAGATAATTATGGTGTTTTAGAAAATACATTTCATATTAACTAACTTCATTAATCTAATCAAATTAGGTAAATATGTCATATATTAAGAATGGAGGGAGTAGAGAACATGGATCTGAAATCACCAACTAATGTGTAAGTTGCCTCGAGGTTCTGAATACCATATGGTTGGTTGGGCTAAGCCTGCATATGCACGATGTAGTTATAAATAATGATTTCATATGACAAATGACGTTGCAATAATAATTTATAACCATAACAACACAATAATGAAAAGTCTCTCCAAATTCATTCGATTTTCTTCTCATTCATTGCACTTGTACAGAGTATAAAGAAGCAAATCTCTTTTGTAGCTACATTGATCTCTGAACCCTCAGATCCATACATTGTCGATCACTTAATATGATGATTTATACATCTTTTACCCAAATCATTTCAGAAAAATAAAATTAAGTAAAGTCTGAATAGTAAAATCTAAAATCCTGGGTGGAAATTAATTAGCATTTTCCCCAGGGGCGTTATCATAAGCGTCAAATGGAAGATTGTTGAGCAAGAAAACAACGCTTCCTGACTCGTGAACAGCTCCCTTGCCGGCCGGCGACATTCCCTCTTGGTTGTTCGGATGGGACCCACTTCCATGAGCTTGCCAACTTCACTCCATCTTGCTCGTCTTTTGGGGTAAAGTAATATTTGAAAACCCCCGGCCGATTCCTTTCTTTTTTTTTATAATAATAAAAGGAAACCCAACATTATCTAACCCTTCTCCTTCACAATAATCCGTGCAAGCGCTTCAGGTGCCTCAGTAACAAAATGAACTCCAAGCATTGACGATAGCCCCTCTTTGGCAAGAAGATCCGTAGCAACATTAATCCATCGGCTAACATAATTAACACTTACTTCCCATTGTCGCTGAAGCAGTCCAATGGCTTCTTGAATTAACAAAGAATTTGCATGTATCTCCACCTCCCTTTCATTTAGAATGAGCAAGATTGCTTCAATCGAGTCAGATTCAAGGATGATCTTGCGAAAACCCATGTCCCATGCAATTCTCAACCCATGAATGCATCCCCATAACTCAGCAGAGAGTGCATCACCCTCAGCACAACTAAATATGAATCCTCGAATGAAATTGCCATACTCATCACGGATAAGACCACCCGCTGCTACAACATGGTTGTACTGAGAGAAAGCTCCGTCTAAATTTAGTTTGACCTAGCCCGGCTCTGGCGGGACCCATGATAACCTGGTTCCTCTTCCTGGTACCTTGGTCATTCTACCTTCCACAAGCTTATCATGTGCTTCTCGGATACTGCGAATCATGGCTTGCACACTAGATATAACCATACTATTCAAGATGGTTTTACTTTCAAATACGAAAAATTCCTTCTCCGCCAAATCCACCAGCATGTTATAGCAAATGTTGCTCTCCATTCTTCATTTCCTCTACAATCATTCATCATGAGATTCCATTTCAGCCACTGTGGGAATTCCGTTGAGCTAAACCATTGCTACTTCGTTTGAGGCACAATGCTCCTCCATAAGTTAAGCGTGTTTGGGCAGTCACGTAAGACATGGAGCATATCTTCAGTAACCGAGCATCATATCAGGCATTCATCACTACTACTCAACCCTCGTTTTTTCCTAGAGGCATTTATAAGTAACCGTTTATATGCTACAAGCCAAACAAACATTCGGCATCGTTCCGGAACTCATAACTTCCAAATTTTACTCCATAGAGGATCTGAATCATTTCCATCAGTACGAAGAAGATCATGAGCTGAGTTAATCGTAAATGAGCCACACTTTGTCCATTTCCATCGAACATTGCCATTAACATCAGTTTCTACACCACTTTTGACTTTCTCCCAAACTTGCTTAATTCATGACCAAACATTAGAGCCCGGTCTACCAGGGTCAACACGAGGAATGAGATCCATCCCACACTTATACTTGTCTCGGACCACTTGAACCCAAAGAGCGTATTTCCGTTTGATGAGATTTCATCCTAACTTCATCATATATGATTGATTCTGGGTTCTAGAATGTCTCAACCCCAGCCCACCTTTTTTCTTAGGTTTACATATGTCATCCCAAGCAATTAGTGGAATCCGCCGTCGATCGTTTGAACTTCCCCATAGGAAAGCTCTATTGCATTTATCTAATTCCTCACATGTACTAGCAGGTAGGGAAGCAGTTTGTATAGTATAACCCAGAATAGCTTAGGATACAGATGAGATGAGAGTGGCATGGCCTGCTGAGGACAGATAATTTGCTTTCCAAGTAGCAATGCGAGACTTTACTTTGTCAACCACATCCTAAAAGGTATCTTTAGATACTCTTTTATGATGGAGATTTACCCCAAGATATCTACCCAAATCTGCTGTCATAGTGAAGCCCAACACTAAGCTAATCTTACTATATCTTATATGATTTACCTTTCGGGAGAAAAATACTTTCGTTTTCCCAACATTCACCTTCAACCCAGAGCTAGCACAGAAAACCTCCAAACATTGGTGTATTAATGTAGCTTGTGTAACTGAAGCTTCAGCAAATAATATTATGTCATCCGCAAAAAATAAATGTGAGATTAAGGGGCCGGTTCTTGTTAGTCTAATTGGTTTCCAATCACCCTGATCCACCATTTGTTGAATCAAGTGGGCCAACTTTTCAATACACATCACAAACAGATAAGGAGAAATAGGATCTCCTTGTCTGACCCCTCTGGAGGCCCGCAAGCACTCAGCTTTATCCCCATTACACAAAAGTTGCATGTTTGCTGTTGAGACACAATTAGCAATTATATCCTTGATATGGTTAGGGATGCTCAACTCTGATAAGCAATTTAATAGAAATGTCCAGTTGACTCGATCATAGGCCTTCTCAAGATCAATTTTTATTTCCATATACCCCTTCTTTTCCTTCATAGTTCTCATAGAATGAATTACCTCTTGAGCCACAATGATATTGTTACTACTATGTCTTCCAAGCACAAAGCTATACTGGTGCAGAGATATAATATGAGGGAGAATAGGTTTAAGCCGATTGACAATCACTTTAGTAATCACTTTGTAAATCACATTACACAAGCTTATCAGCCTGAGGTCCCGCATTGTTTCAGGAGGGTCCTTCTTTAGGATAAGGACAATTAAAGTGTTGTTGACCTTTCGAATCACCTGCAGGTTAGCAAATAGAAATTTAATTTAGGAAATAATAGACTTGCCTACCGTATTCCATTGATTTTGGTAGAATAAGGCATTAAATCCATCAGGTCCTGGAGATTTCAACGTGTCCATGCTGAATAACGCCTCTTTAATGTCCTCATCTTGGACATCCCTCCTATACCATCTCAGTTGAGCATCATCAATATAAGGGTATAAGACTTGACATTTCAACTCAGGTCTAGATTGATTTTCCTCTGTGAATAATTTAGCAAAGAATGTCATAGCCATTTGTTTTATCACCCCATTTTCATATTTCCATTCTCCAGACTCATAACAAAAGAGCTTCAATTCAATTAATTTTCCTTCTTCGATTTGCACGAGCATGGAATTGGTGAGAGTTACGGTCACCATATACCGTCCATTCCATCCTTGCTTTTTGCACCAGATGAGATATTCTTGAACTAAGACATACTCAAGCTCTTTCCGCAACTGACTCTGCAATTCCTCATACTGTTATAAATTGCCTCTCCGTGTCATGGCTTAGTTAAGACCATATAGACGTCTCAACAGTTTCTTTTTTCTTGCTTCAATATGGCCAAAAACCTCCTTATTCCATTTTGAACAAGAAGTAGCAAAGTGCTCTATATTGTCTGTCCATTCACCTTCATTTCTCCATTCTTGTTTAACAAATTCAGGAAACGTATCATGTAATACCTAGGACGCAATAAATCTAAATGGTCAACTCAAACGCCCCTTATTCCGAGCACGATCCAAGTCTATCAAAATCGGTCTGTGGTCTGATTTAAAGAATGGTAGATGTGAGACAATTGCATTCGGAAACTGATTAAACAATTGTTGATTTGCAAACATATGGTCAAGCTTCACCACCAACTCTCCCCTCTTCCACGTATAGCATGGGCTTACAAACCCAATGTCACTCGTATTAGTTGTTAAGGCCCACTCTGTAAAATCTTTATCACATGAAGTGGGAGAAACAACAATTGATCTCCTCTCATTTTCAAGCAGGGTAGCATTCAGGTCTCCTCCAACAATCCATGCACCTTGTGTGGTTTCTTCTAACCTTAGTAAATTATTCCATAAACCCTGATGCACCAGTCTATTTGGGCTAGCATAAACAACAGTGAGAGTCCAGAATGCATCACTACAAAACCATAATTGGAGATGAATAAATTGATGATTCCGTTCTAAAACAATGACATTACGAATACTAAAATCCCATAAGCACCATATGCCACCACTATATCCCTCAGAATCTATAATAGCTGAACTGCTGAACCCAAACTGGTTAATACGATTCTCTGTTTTTTCTTGATCACACCGAGTTTCTAAGATAGCCAAGAAACTTAACTGATAGTGTTTCCTTAAATCACGAACCAGAGCCGGGAAATGTCGAGCTCCAATTCCTCTTGTATTCCAAATCATCAAATTCATAAGGAAATAATGACAGGTGAAACAAGTGAGGAACCTACCTTTGTTAAGTTATCCGTTTCCTCCATCGCTACATCCGTTTGTGGAATTTGGTTAGGAATCGACGCATCACTGGTATCTCTATGAACCATAGTATTATTATCTTGTTCTTTAATGATTTGGTCTACTTGGCTTCCATGATCCCTGCGTGTCCTTGTAGAAATGATGACGTCACTCCCTTGGTGCTGTATATCTTTATTTACAATCTGTCCACTTTGATTAGGAGCAACATATGGCCCACACTGAAGAATTGAAAAAGAATTACTCATTTCAATTGTTTTATCAGGCAGACCCACATTCACATTATTTTTTACCTTTGCACGTGAAGGTGGAATGTTTTCTTTTCCTTTTGGTTTATGCTTTGCCTCACTCCTCCTTTTTGATCCAACCGGGACCCACTCCTCAAATGCTTTATTATTTTCCTTACTCAAACCTTTCTGCACCACTTCCACGTTTTTTCTTTATTCCTTTCCTTCCCATTGACTTTAGCACGTGATTCCCTCCTTTTCTCATCTTTATTCATGTTAACACCAACATTCTTTATCACTCCCTTATCAACTCCCATAATTTCCGCAATGACAT
Source organism: Inga leiocalycina (assembly GCA_963242795.1). Lineage (NCBI taxonomy): Eukaryota > Viridiplantae > Streptophyta > Magnoliopsida > Fabales > Fabaceae > Inga > Inga leiocalycina. The sequence continues at coordinate 65,150,337 of OY725323.1, read as the reverse complement.
CACCTACTCGAAAATCACGCCTCAATATCTTTAAATTCTCAAACGGACTCCTCTTCCCGTTTCCGTCGTCAGCTCCGGCCACCTTCTTTTCCTCCGGGTTGTTTGAACTTCTAATCTTGCTTTCTCCCTCCTTTGCTTTGCCTAGCCCCGAGTGTATTCCCTCCAGTGTTTGATTCATTTCATCATTACCATTCCCAAGTTTGTCATGGCTTTGGGGGAACTTATCTTTTTGATGTCTATATCTTCCACAATTGAAACAAACAAGATGTAGACCTTTATAGATGATAAGTCTATCCTCACCAAAAGAATTAATGGTTGGCAAGAGAGGTTGCTGCAAATCAAGCTCAACACAAATACGAGCAAATCCTCCTTTATCATAAATGGATGTCGAACGATCTATCTTTAAAGTTTTCCCAACCATATTTCCTATCCTTCTCAAAGATTTAATGTTATACAATTCCATTGGTAAATCCGGTAGCCTAATCCAAGCAGCGATTCTCCTTTGTAAATCTGCTTTCCAAGGATTGAAAGTTGGTCTCCACCTTTGTACAATTAGGTAGTAATCATCTATCATCCATGGCCTTTCTTGGTACGCATAATCTCGATCTTCCTTTGTTATGAAGGAAACAATGAAATATCCATTACTGAGAGGTATGATTTTCATAGGGAACTGAGGCTTCCACATTCGGTTAATGCGATCCCATATGATATGTCTAGGGATTTCTTCCCCTAAAACCTTAATGATTAGGGAATTCATCCATGGTCTACACCAATCCATGTATTCCTCGTTCGTGACCTGCAGCTTGGGTGAACATCTCCTATACCGGTTATCATGCCTTTCCTCATCATCCGATCCTTCCGAGTCTACCTTCTCATCTTCCTCCGAGTTCTTCTTTTGAAAGTAAGCCTTCCACCCCTTAACAATGTCTTCTTCTTCATCATGATGGACCAGGAATCCGGCAACACCAGGAGATAGTAGTGAGTCCCTATACGATACGCCACCATTACCACGCCTTGTCTGATTCTGACCCTGACCACCTTTCCCATCCTTCTCTGACCCATTCTCATTTGTCTCGCTCTCTCCCTCTACCATGATCCCCACCACTCTCGTTTCATCTGCCATTATCTTTACCCACTCCTCCATCATCCTTACTCCCTCTGCTGTCTTTTCCGGTGGCATACACCCTTCCCTTCGCACTCACACTCACTCTCGCTCTTGCTCTCATCGCTTTCATTACCCGCGCTTTTCCGACTTATTCCTTTCTTTTTAGCATGGGGATTGAACCGGAGAAAGTACTTCAGGAAATTTTTATTTTAGATTTATTATTTAATTATTAACGTCGTATATGCATAGATATAAAATTAGGCATATAAATATATAATGCTCACAAGACCCGTTCCCTCACATCACATTAGCACTATATACTCCCTCCGGTCCATTTCATAAGAAGTCTTTCTATATGGTATTTTTTGTCTTTTTGTGTTTGGTGATAGGTTTTTTATCTCTCTTTTTTTGTCCTTTTTATGCTAATTGCCCTCTACGGACAATTCAAACCATACCCTTATCGGGCCTTTTTTGTCCTTGTTTTATAAGAGGTTTTAATTATTTTAATAAGTATTAAATTTTTTTTATATATACCTATATTTAATGAGGATAGTAAGAGAATATAAATTAACATGCAATTTAGTGTGGTTGATAAATGTAATATGTGAAATCAAATGAATTTTATGATAAATTTATTGTCTTTAATGGTTATTAATGATACATATGAATTGACTAGATATGTCTTATAAAATGCACTGGAGGGAGTATAAAAAATAATTTAATTTTAGATTAAATTGTACAAAATCCCCTCAATTTTGAGGCAGTTGCATATAACCCCTGATATTTCAAAGTTTAAATTTAACCTCTTAACTTTTATTATTATTATTATTATTATTATTATTATGGACCCTTGTCGTTAACTCACTATTACCTTTTTTAGAGAAATTGCCACGTTAGATTAAAAGAAAACACGTCATGTCCTATAGGGCTTCCTACTTAAACAAATAATTTTATAGTAATTATATATTTTTTACATAAGGTTAAACAATCATTTTATCATTGTCATTGCCATGCACACCTCCTTTCAATTCTTAGAATGAAGCACATCCTTGTCTACAGGCTTATCCAACTGATCCTTTTTCTAATTGATTTTTTGTCACCAACAAATGTTATTCTTTTTTATTTAAATATAATATTTAACATTCAGAACACAAAATATGTTGTTTATTATAAAAAAAATTTAAATAAGATAATAAAATATTTGTGTGGGGTCTCTCCATGTAACATCCTGGAATGTAAGCTTGGGGTTTTTATTTCATTAAGCTTAGTTAATGTTGAAAACTTGAAGTATTAAGTGATTGATAAAGATTATTGTTGATTTGAGGTATTTGAGTTGAGGATTAGACTTGAATTTGATTTAGAAAACAATTTTTCAAGATGTTCACTTCGGCGAATGTGTCATTTGCAGAGGAGAGTGAACATTTTGCAGAGAACAAATTCTCTATGTTGTTCACCTCAACAAGTGTATTTAATTATAGTGACCAATGTTTTCAATGGAATAAAACTTGAACATAAATCTCTTGTTTGAAACTTGAGGGACCAAAATCAAAATGAAAACAAACTTAAGGGACCAAGGATTATATTAATCCTTGAGTTTAAATGAGTTACTTAGGTAAGATAAAGAGTTTAATCGGTTTAGTTTTGATGGATTTGAGGTTATATGGATTTTTGATTTAGGGTTAGACTCTATAGTGAGCTTTTGGCTAAGTTATGATAATGTGATATTGGAAAAGGGCTTTTTATGATTGAGTTATGTTAATATGAGTTAGATTTCATGTTTAATTTATTTATATTGTTGTTTAAATTAGATTTAATCAAATGTGTATTTTGGGGTGAAAGCCTAAGGATTTGTTTGGTTGGAGGTTTTTGGAGGGGAGGTTAGATTAGGTGAGGGTGACAAGGGATATAAAGGTGTTTGATTGGAAGGAGGGGATGGCAGGTGAGGTTAAAAATTTTGTCCTTTTATGCACCCCTCACCTCCTCCCTCTACCCTCCAAAATTGGGGTTTTTTTTAGGGGAAAGAAATATTGTGTCACAACTTGACTAAAATACCCATATCTATTTATGAATATTGCAAGCTTCCCCCTGGTTTAAACACTTTTTCCCCTCTTCCTCCTAGCAGCACACTTTTTTTCCCTTCCTGTTTTGAAAGAAAAGCATAAAAAACTTAGCCTAACATATCTGCTAAAAGTTCAGCAAGTCAATGTGTGTTTCCCAGTCCTTGTCTGGCCACTGTTTTGCAGCAAGCTCTCTTCCGACTACACCAGTCAACATGTGTAAACCAAGCCTTCTGATGATGATGATCACAACTGAAACTCTCTTCTCTTTTCTTTTCTTAACATTAAACTATAATTATTTATTTATTATTTCACCTGTTTAACTATGTCTAATTTAAATTTAAAACTAAGATATTTGCAATTAAATCCCTTAAATAATACACCAAATTTATATCTTATCAAGATTTTCAATAAATCTATTTATTTTAGTATTGATGAATTCCTAAATATATTTAAAAATATCTCAAATCTACAAAAAAAAAAGAAAGGGAGTTATCAAAAGCATATTAAAATATTTTATCATATTAAAATTAATGAAATAACTGTTAAAATCAATAAAATCATACTTTAAAATGTATATAATTTTTTTTATCATATATACATGAGGTAATAGGCCTTTTTTAGATTAGGAAATAATAATTTTGATATAAATATTATAAAGAGGAGGAAAATATCTATAGAAATAGAAAAGGGCATATTTGTTAACTTAAAATTAACTTCCCACACCTACCCTTCTAAAGCAAACAAGATACCAAATCTCCCCCCTTCTTCTTGAATTAAACAAAGCTCGTAACCTCTCATAACCTAATTTTAATGAATTTCACCTAACCTAACCTCCGTTAACCAAACACACCCTAAGTTATGAAGTTGAGGTTTTAAATTGATTTGAGTAATTGGAGGTTGTTTATTAGTTTTGATAAGTTGTTTGAGGTAATGGAAAGCTAAAGGTAATAATGGGGATGATTGTCCCCTAGTACGGGTTGAGAATTGGGGTTTTAGAGGGACTTGCAGCCTTATTTGTTTTTCTTAACTGCTTAATTAGTTATAAACTAATCATGGTGATGATGTGATTTGTGTAGATTGAATTATGAATTTGTTGGTGTATGTTGAGCATGGGGCTTATTGATTGTGGCTAGTAATATCTCCTTACTCGGTGAGAGGTAATCACATTCCACTTATATATAATATAATATAATGTGATGCTTGTGAGAGATTTTGTAACATGAATTAATTCGATAATTTGAGATATTTCTTATGAGCATGATGCATACATCACGCCCCTAAAATTTGGGGGGTGACCAGTATGGAATACAAGAAAATCTCATATTCCTTAATAAAAAATAATTAATTGAACCACAAATATAATAATTTTTACAATGTCATATGTAGTGCAATAATCTTGCATATGTGTATATATATATATAAGTTATAGATCGTGTGTTAACATATTTCTTCTAAGGAAAGTATTAAGCTTTAAGTAGAAATTCGGCAGAGTCTCCTTTGTAATCAGGACTTTTCTGAAAATTCTACATCAACTTATTAGTTTAGCATAGCATAAGAAGCTCTGCTCCACCATAGCATACACATTTACATAATTCCCAAAACATTAAAAAGAAGTTAGGGATCCTACCTATAGAATATGTGGAGCGATTTTACTGCAAAATACAAAATATACATTAAATATTTATACTAGTCTACTTGATCCAGTTAGCAGTCAAAAGCTTCTTATCCAAAGTAGGTCTTCAAGGGTCAACTGGAGGAGCAGGTTGACTTCTACTATTTTAATGTCAAAAAAAAGTTCTGATAAATAATGTCCCCAAAATAAAATATAATATGCAATAAAGATAAATTGATTAGCTCATAGTAGAATAAATAAATTAGCATTTAAGTAGTAAGGTGTAATGCCCCAAAATATGTATAAAGGCTCAATGACTCTAAAAGAAAATGTAAGGAATAGTAGATAATTTTTTTTGGGGAATAAAGTGTGTATTACGACCTGAATTAGTAGTAGAAGGTGCCCAAACATAGTATTTAAGTTTAATTACGGTAACAAAGTCTGAATTGGACTAAAAGAGAAGGAAATGGCACATGTCAAGGGGAAATGGAGTTGGATAATACACCAAGTGGCAATCTAATTAAAGTTGTCATTGTCAGAGGCAAAAAGGAAAGAAAGAAATTTATCAACCAATTAGTCAGCAATTTCCTCTCCTCTTGGAAGAAGAAATTGACAATTAACTAAAAGAGTAAGAGGTGTAACTAAATGGCTAATTGAATTAGTTAAAGTAACTACATGGTTACATACTTTTGGAGAAGTCACAAGATAATGACACTTGGCACCACATGAGTTAAGCAATTAAAATTGGATAAAGTCAAACATTTCAACTCTCTTTCTATTCCCTCAATTCGGCTACAAGGCATGGGATGGGTTGGAGATATTTCATTAAATCACTTCACTTTCTCTCTCTTCAAGCTCTCTCTTGGTTTGCAAGGAGGAGGAAAGAGAAAGAAGATCAAAGTTTAGGTAAGCTCTAATACTTGGATTTTGATCTTGTAGATCACTTCTAGTGCTAAAAAACTCTTTCCTAATCGTGTTCCTCTTGATGAGAGCTTCATTTCTATGGTTTTAATTTTTAAAGAGGAAGTGTTTTTTGTGTTCCAAGAAGAGGTGGAAGCTGAAAATCAAAGAACAACCTAGGGGAAGTGCTAGAGGTGAAAAAGAGAAATCCTTTGATGCATATATTGTCATGATTGGTTAAGAACTTTGGCTTGTGTAATTTTGCCCTATTTTTGAGTATATTACGGTTTTGAGAGTTCATGATGTTTGATGGTATTAACGGTGTCTTGTAGTGTATATTGGACACATGAAACTAGTTTGAGACTTGAATGGGACATTTGGTAATTATGGGATATTTGTATTTAAATTCTGCCTAAAATAGGACATTTTTAAAAAGTGGGAATTTGGTTGTTTTAAGGTTTCCATTGTGTTCTACATGAAAAACTATGTGGGGAGTAACTCTGGTTGTGAATTCTAGACCATTGGAAACATAGGTTGAAAAACTGAAAGTTTTGTCAATGAAAGTTCTGTGCAGGGCAGCTAGTTTGCATGGTGTTTTGAAATAAGTAATGATGTCTTAAAATTCAGAAACTTTCCAATTGAATAAAGGATGTGTCAAGCTTTAAAATGATTTAAAATGGGTGTCATTTGAATTTGTGTACTGGAAGTTATGGTCATTGGAAGTTCAGCTAAGAAACAGACAGTTTCTTGGCCTCGACCAAGGGTTTCTGGTTGCGGCCAAAAAGCTTCTGACTTGTTCTTGGCCATGGCCTAAAAGTTTCTGACTATCTCTTGGTTGCATCCAATCTTAAATTTTAGCACTTTGAACTTTTGAAAGGTGATTTCTAGTCTAGCTCTCCCTAACCCTTTTAGGTTTTTGTTTGAGCTTCCAATAGCCATTTAAAGGACTCAAATGATAACCAACCCCAAGTATTTTGGAGTTATGAAAGGATTGAATTAGGTAATAACTCATCGCCCTTAATTTTGGATTTATAGGATTTGATATCTGCCCTGAGCGTAAGAAATCAGTGCCCGAACAAAGGCGGAAAGATCAAGGTAGTGACTCTTTCTCTTATATCATGTATAATGCTTTGTATGTATATGCATATCATCATCTGTAATGCATGTCAAGAATTGTTACTAATGTTGCAAATGTCAAGAATTGTTACGAATGTCAAGCATGTTAAGAATTGCTATGAATGTTATGATTGTCAAGAATGTCAAGAATGATTGATTGCTGTGAATGCTGTTATGTGATTATTGCTTACATGCTCTGTGAAATTGTATATTATATAAGTGAATTGTTACACTGAGATTCATATGAATCTCACTCTTTCCAATAACTAACCTACAGCCAGGGCAAGCAGCTCGAAGGACAAGTAGGTAAACAAGGGCAACTTGTGCACGCTGGTAAAAGATTAGGGTTTTTGTTTGTTGGTTATCAAGCTTTTGAAGAATTTGTATATGTTGTACTGGATGTAAATGTAAGTACAATGTAGTAAAGGTGGTCGCATTAAGTATAGACCTGAATATTCGTATGTAATCCTAGTGAGGGAACTAAAGACAGGCGATCAGGCCCTATAGACCCTATTAGTTAATGAATATAACCCGAGAGTTCGTAGGGAAATTTTGTTAAGTACTCTGATATTATTGAATAGAACAGAGCCGAACAAGTAGAACAATTTTGAAAAGTGGAAATGAGACCTTATCAAACATGTTTTGAAAGGTTTTTGAAAACCCACTTTAGTATAAGGCCAAACCTTGTCTTGAAGTCGGGACCTCGAGTGAGTTGTAAAGTATTCTCTAGTCTCCAGTTTAACTTTATGACACGTTTTTGAACCATTGTTAAGGCTTCTAAGTAAGGGGTTTACATAAGGAACCAACTATGTAAACATTGAACATTAACATTTGAGAGTATAAGATAATAATCGAAAAAATAATCACATTGTGTAAATGAATACGTAAATAAATAATTCCAAAGAACCTTGCTAATTTGAAAACCAATAAGCTAATTTGAAAACCAATAAGTTAATTTGAAAACAGTTTTATTCTTTAACAGGATTTAGACAATATAATAATAGACATGGACACACAATCCACACAGATAAGTAACCAATCCACCACAGCTAGAAGCCACAAAGAACTGGCATGAGTGATACTCGTAAAAACCCTCCCTACATTCCACATGTGTTGGTTGTCACACGGCATTAGCACCTCCTAATCACCCTAGTAGCTAGAAGTGCCATAGCGCTCCAAGGGCTAATAGAACTGTCGTTAATTAGCAATCAGTGTTATACTTTCAGTCACTTGAAAACATTTTTTAGCCATACATAGAAGTAAATTGTCTTACAATTTCACATCACTTCAATACAGAATAAACAAGTGTTTACTTAAAGAAAATTGATACCCTCCATATATGTATATAAAGTTAAACTCAAATAGAAAAGTCAAACAAAATAGATTCTCATTTCATAAAAATAAAAATAGTAACATAAGATATTATCCCCCCTCTGCACTTCCAGGCAGTGATTCTGGTGGTGCGAACCCATAAGGGAAGATCCCACGAACCCACAGCTAATATGAAATATACACACCCCAAGAAAGCTAAACACAGATTGGTGATCCACTTGAACCCTTGAACACAAAATAACAAGGACCTGAAGTGTTCACTACTACAAAAAAGCAAAGATGTAGCGTTTATAATTGTATTAACTTTGGCGCTAGAGAAGTGCCACATATCTCTACGTCACTAAAAAACGCTGTGGCGCTTGGAAGCGCCACAACATTTTAAATTTTTCTTAAAAAAAATACCCTCCTATGGCGCTTGTTAGAGGAAGTGCCACAGGAGGGGGGTCTCCTGTGGCGCTTGAATCAGCAAGTGCCACAGGAGACCAGACCTACTGTGGCGCTTACGTCAGCAAGCGCCACAAGAGACCCCCTTCTTGTGGCCCTTCCTTAAAGAAGCGCCACAGGAGGGTCCCTTTCTTTTTCTTTTTCTTTTCTTTCCTGTGGCCCCCTTTTTTATGCTTCCTGATTGTGAAGCTTTATATAAAATGAGTGGCTTTCGTGTTTATCATCTCTACAAATTGTCAATCTATCTATTTTATATTTCAACCTATTATATATATATATTTTTATATATAATTTTCACATTTAAAATTCAAGTTCCCCAACAATAATGTTCTTACACAATAATATATTTATTGTCATTTCACCAACAATAATGTTCTTACATTAATACTCTCCAAAGCTAACATAAAAAATATCATAATACAAGAATTTGATATGTGAACACAATACATCAACAACTAATTAAGTAAATTAAAAGATTACTAAAAAAACGTAAGCTTGTCGGCCAAAAAATTTAAACAATGCAAAAAGGCAAACGAAACAAGCTAGGTTTTCACTCTTTCCTATTAAATTAGGAAAAAAAAAGGCAAACATTATATTACGGTTTATCTTGACTGTACTTAAAAAAAATTTAAACAAAGCAAGCTAGAATGAAACAATCTTCTTCTTACGTTGGTGACGCTAGCTTGAGTGACGAGAATGAGCAAATGTGAGATTGGAGTGGAGTAGGGATCAACTAGAGTGGGGTTCAAAAGAGGAAGAGAGACAAAGAGTATGAAGAAAAGGGAACAGCTAGGGATAGGAGTGGGGACGGACGAAACAAAAATGGAAAAGGGATAAGAGAATTTAATGAAGAAGACGAGTGAGTGTTTTTGTTATGCAAGAGAAAGTGATATCTTTTGCAAGGGGAGGGGCGTCAACGTGAGTTGAGGCAGAGGGAATAAAAAGGAAAAAGGAAGGAAAAAGATAAAAAGTAAAGTTAAAGGAGGGAAATCTAATTGGCGGGAGAGTTGAAAATTCACATCCAGCCAATTGTGGCACTTCTTTAAAGAAGTGCCACAGCTACCCCTTTTTTTCTTTTCTTTTTCTATTTTATTTTATCTTAAATTTTGGGGACCAGATGTGGCGCCTGCCTTTGGGTAGAGACCAGCTGTGGCGCCTGGTCTGGTTCAAGTGGGCCAATTGTGGCACTTGCCTTGGCAGGCGCCACAATTGGCCCCACTAGCTGTGGCGCCTGGTGGACCTGGCACCACAGCTGGTCCCTAAAATTAAAAAAAAATAAATAGAAAAAGAAAAGAAAAAAAAGGGCAGCTGTGGCAATTCTTTAAAGAAGTGCCACAAAATGTGCGCCACCTTTTAACCTTTTTATAGTAGTGGTTGGAAGACGCCATAAGATTGATCAAGCCTTGATAAGTCTGTTAGTTCTAAGAAGACCCCTAGAGAGAATCCACTCTCAAGAAACAAAGTGCAGAAGTACAACTTTCATTTATTATTCAAATTTGAAGTGTGTCAAGTCTCCTTACAAATGAAGTAGTACTAAGTATTTAAAGAGAAATATGACCTAATTGCAATAATTGCAACTTAAAAAAACAACAACTACAAAGTCTAATACCATGTGCTAGGAAACCTAAAAGTCTAATACAATGAACCCAAAAGTTTAATACAATCTTCTAAAAATTTCAAAAGTCTAATACGACATGTTAGAGAACCCAAAATTTAAATCTGCCAACTACTTGATGATTTTCGCACAAATAAAAGTAATAAAATGTAGTTAGCATTTAAAGCTAAAAATGTGCTTATTTAGGCCCAAATAAGTCCTCCCATGTGGAGTACTAGGTCCAAACTCTTTGTTTTGAAGTTTCCAAACCCAACACTTGATTAACAACTCCATTTTTAGCACAAAGGAACTTAGTGACGTTTTCAGCAGCTTTGTTTTATAAATCAGATTTATTGATCCAATTGCCATTTGATTTGCAACAACTTCTTGAACTAGCCCAATCAATGATTCCTTGAATATTTTAGCTTGTGCTCTCATGATTTGTCCAACCGGAATTTGAAAATGATCATTTGAAACTAAAGAGTTGTCACTTAAATTTGAAGAGACAACTTGTTGATTCTGGATCGTATCAGGCAGACCACACAAGGACCCCGTAAGCTTAGGGATTTCCCCAAACACCTTTTGTGCACCCAAATAACGAACACAAATGGATAAATCAACTTCTTGGATCTCTTTTATAAAACACCTTTCCATCATCAACAAATCTGGAAATAAAATCACTTTAATCAGCTTATAGTTTTCTCACTTCTCAGCAATCAGAAACATATAAAGCAAAAATACCTTCCTAATAAGCTCCTTATCTTGAAATTTCACTTAGCCTCCCATTCCATTCACTTTGCATCACGAACCTACTGCCAGCCCAAATATAAAAAATGGATTTCCCTCTTAAATTCACATACTACATAGCTAGAAGAAGAAGAAAATAATCCCACATGCCCAACTCTTATCGTCTTCATAGAAAGAAAATAGAAGAATCAAATCTCTGGCACCCTATACACCCAACGGCGGTCAAAATAGAAGGAGAAGAAAATCTCAATACATACTTCAGCCATGGCAGCAGTGCAAGGAAACCATATGGACGCACACACCTACCACGACTATCATTATTAATTTGTGTGTGTGTGTGTGTGTGTAAGGCTATTACAATCAACGTACATATATGCATGCATGCATGAGAAATTGTCATGTTGGACTTGTGGTTTCGAAAAGAGAATGTGAAGTATTGAAAATAGGTTTTTACCTTGATTATTGTTTTAAAATAACCACGTTCCCGGTCCCTTGCTCGGGATAGCATTTATGTCCCAATCCCGAGAGTTTCTTGTCTCAATTGGGATGGGAAATTCCCGGTATTGGGACAAGTATTTCCTCAAATTTTGTTTGTTTGTTTTTTTAAAAATTTTTTTCCTGTATTGACTTTTAGCCCATTGTTTACTTGAATTGCGTCCAATTTCTCATCTTCTTTAGAATGACTAAGATAGAAATATCATATTTTCTGTTAAAAAAAGAAATATCATATTGTACCAATTAGTCCAATAAAAAAAGGATTTTAGGGTAATTTTTTTAAAAAAATCTATATACATACATGAGTGTGTGTGTGTGTTCAGGACGGGATCAAAAAATCCCATTCCCGGTCTCGATCTCATCATGAACCCAATTTTCCTTGATTCTGAATTTTCCCATCTCGAAACTAGAAAATCTTAAACACCTCTAATTGAAAACCTAGGTTATGTTTAGAGAATATGAATTATAATATATTGAGTTAAAATACACTTTTAGTCCTTTAAATTTTATACAAAGTATATTAGCTCCTTAACTTTATAAAGTATAGTTTTGGTCCTATATTTCTAACACTGTTACTGTTGTTAACCGAAAATATTGACGCAGCAATTCAAGTGATGACTGTACAACTAATAAAGCATATTTAAGTTTAAATTTTTTAATTTGATATATTTAGATTATTAAAATAAAATAAATCAAGAAATCCTTGCAAATAGAATTGAAGTTTTGCTATTTATATTATTAAACTAATATATTTATATTTTTTAAACTAATTTTTTTTAATAAAATCGAGGTTTTTGATATCGGCTACTTCATTAGATTTTTAGATATTTTTCAATTTACACATATTTGAACTTAAGATTAATAGCATTTAATTACATAATCATCATTTAACTTTACACGGTCATACATTTGAGTTTGTTCCGCCAACATTTTCCATTTGTAACATTAATGATGTTAGAATTATAAAACCAAAAGTATATTTTTATAAAGTTAAGGAATTAAACGTATACATCATGTAAACTTAAAAGATTAAAAGTATTCTTTAGCCCAATATATTATTTTAATTTGTTAAAGTGACTTTCTTTTTTCTATGATAAAAGGACTTTCTAAAAATCTCTAAAAATAAAAAAAATTATCAATTGTTGGTTTACGTATAAAAATATCTTATTCTCTAACTTTTTAAGACATAAAAAATATTTTAAAGATTATTAATAGATTTTTTTAAAAAATATATAATTAGACTAAAATAATAATAAATTATTTAAAAAATTGTATGAATACATATATATATATATACACTTTCTTCTTTAAAAACAACTTGTTGAAAACAAATTTTCAAACAAGTTTTATTATTTTTAAAAAAAATTAAAAACAAAAACAAATGTTTCTTGTTTGGGATATTGGTAGTGTGACGGTTGCAATGGAGGCAATGGCAGGTGATGACAGTGATAACAGTGGAGGAGGAGGTAGTGGCGATAGCGGCAGTAATGGTGGTGGTAGCGGTAACGGGTGGCTGTGGCAGCGATTGAGGAAGAGGAGCTAATTGTGGCAATAACAGGTGGTAATAGCAATAATGGTAGAAGATGAGGGGGGTGGCAGTGGCCGCGGCGGTTAAGGAAGAGGAGGTAGTGGGGGTGATGGTATCTGACAACAGTGGCAATGGTTGGAGGAGGAGGCAGTGGCGGACTGGCGGTGGGGGAAGCTGTTAATTAAGTGCCATCCCAAACGGGTGTTTTTCTAAAAAAAAATCATGGTGGCTTTTAACTTTTTGAAAACTGAGGTGTTTGGGTAGGCGTTTTGGCAACTAAGCTTTTTTTTTTTTTTCAAAAGCAACTTTTGATAAGAAGCTCAGAAGTTTGGCTTTTCCAAAAAAAAAAGCCACTTCTGCCAACATCAATCCAAATACAAATCACATTTACAATATGATTTTTGTAAAAGTTAAATTTTTTTAAAAGAAAGCCACTTCTGCCACCACTGACTCAAACGGGCCCTAATGTTGCAGTAGCAGTGGTAGAGGTGGCAGCGACAAGGGGTGGTGGGGATTGCAATGGAGGAGGTCGTGGTGGCAATGGTTGTGGTGTGACAGCTAAAATGAGACCAGTGAAATAAAGATAAATTAAATTAAAGGATAAATTGGACTTTTTTCAAACATACCATGGAGTGGTAATGAGTATTCACAGGGAGACGTATGAATGAGAATCACTAACTTTTTGGTAATCATCATTAATATGATAAATCCTAATACCCTGCTAATGGGTAATCAAATATTCTTCTTTTGATAGTGCAATCATGATTACCATTACAGAGATATAACGATGTTGAACTTAACAGGCTCTAAGACTTAAAAAGAAAAATCAACGCTAGTTTAGGTAGTGAAGCCATATCCCCTCCACACATCTCTCATCTAGCAAATAAAATTGATCCAACATATTTTTCTTTTGAAAGTATATTCAAAGTTATATATGCATTGATTGATTTAATTTACCAACCAACCATGAATTGGATAAATAAAGATTGATTCAATATTTTGTAGTTTTGATAAGATATCAAATGAGTTTAATTTGTTTGGATAAAAAATGAGTTTAATTTTTTATTCTGATGAAAAGAATTTACTTAGTGTCAATGTTGATAACATAAACCAGACAAAAGACCTTAATGGATAAATGTTAATATAAATGAATTTTTAATAATTTTAATTTATATTTTATTATTTCATCCTTTTAAATAATTATAATATTTAAGATTCTAAGTAATAAATATTATTTTATGGGTAAAAAAAAGTAATAGATATTATTCTCTCTAGATTTATTGTTTTTAGTTCCGCTATTTTTTAATTAATGGTAGATATTATTTTTATTGTACCAAAAATATATATTATTTTTATGTTATTTAATTGTATTATATTTAACAAATAAATTAATTGTTTGGAGTTACTACAAATTTGATATGCAAACTCAGGTAAAAAAAATTGGATAGGGAAATGTTAATTATTAATATGGAACTTTTATTACAAATTTTTTGTTAAGATTTTAATTTTTTTGAAGAAAAATCTATCCAGCAATCCTTTTATTTGATAAGAAGTAATACTCTTCTTATGACTTGTGGGATGAGGTTTTGAAAGGTTTATAAATATTTATGTAGGTAACTCAAGATAATATTATTTTCATATATTTATTTTATATACCGTAAATCATGATTGAAAAATTATTTTTAGAACTGATAAGGGATCCTGCAACCCAATTTAATTGGATCATTTTGAGTGACCCAAAATAAACTCATGCCAATTTAAAATTTAAATGGACGAACTATGAGCACAACTCCATATCGGACATATCCACCCTTTTAGGGGTTTTTTCCCCTGTAATTAACCTAGGCCAGTGTCCAGACTCCCGTATACCTCCAGTTGTTCCCAGCAATTTACAAAGCGTCGGTCAGTGCGTCCCTGTTCCTCCCCGCCCCCGAGTTGTTCCCCACCACTCACCGACACCACTCATTCACTCAGTCACTACTCACTGTCTGTCTGTCTCACACACCACTCCGCAATAGCATATTCTCAGTTCTCAAATCCACAATGTGCCAATTGCCTCTGCCGTCGCCGTGTCGATACTGAGAGCCGAGAATCTAAAATTCCGCCGACCTCTTCTGAGATTGATAGGCGAGATTCTCTAATTGACACGAGACTGAGAGCCGAGATTCTCTAATCCACTCAGCATATTCTGCAATTCCGCCGACCTCCGCCGTAGACGGAATCGTCCGCTTCATTCCAAGTAAGCCCATCGCCTCCGCAGTAAGCTTGCTATCTCTGAAATTTCTATATGTTATCTTTTTGATAGGGCAACTAATTGGCTCCTACTTCACTCTTATTGTTGTGATGTAATAATGGATTGACAAAAGTCATTCCATGAGATTTTGAATTCTTGCTTCTCTCTTCATAATTTCAACACAATAATTAGCTTCTAATCAATCAAATATGGTTTTTTATTATTTTAATGTTGGGTTCTCTGTCTCGACCGTCAAGAATAAAAAGATGAAGAACCCAGACCAAGTTGCATGCTGTGCTGTCACCCTTCTTCCTTTAATTTACCTGACTTTTACATCTGTGGTGTTCCTGTTCTAAATCTTTTTTTGGCGAAAAATAATCTGTGTTCCAGTTATTAATTGTTAAAAAAATAGAAAATATCTAATGCAGTAATAACAGTTACCTAATTTCATGTTTCATGTTCCAGTTATTTTCATGTTCATGTGATTATTGAACTTTGAATGATTGATTCTTACGTGAATGTGCATGTTTTTTTTTTTTTAAAAAAAATAAACAATGCCAATGTAAATGGGTTCCTCCTTGTAACCTGGATAGCCTGCGTATTTATTTGCTAGCCCGTTTAACATGGGTTATATGGGTTGAGGTACAGGTGTGGGCTAGCCCATATCTGTATAAAGTTAAATGGGCAAGTTAAATGGGCGGGCTATGGGTTTGGGCATAGGCTGCCCAACCTGTCCATTGCTCTCCCCTACTTTGAAGACTCCAATCACTATTTCAAACGAGTACTTAATGTTTGAACATATATCCAATTAATTTTTATTTTTAATTAGGGAACTTTTTGTTGGCCTGAATTAGGGAACTTTTAAAGAATATAAAAATTCTCGCAAATAAATAACTAAATAGCGCGTTACTGCCTTTTCCAAGCAGCATTTACGGCTTTGATTGTCATTTTGCAGATTTGGTCCTTCATTCATGTTGTTGTCTGATTATTTAGTGTGCTTTCAAAAATATTGTCGGTTTATCAGTATTTGTAGGTAAAATTTGGAACTTGTTGAACTACGTGGGGATAATCCTTGTGCTTTAACTTATGGTTATATTGTGAACAGGCATCATCTTTATGCGTTATTTTTGATAATTTCATGCTCTGGTAGGAATTCATCCAATTTTATAGGCTTGCATAATGTTTAGTACATATCTTACATTACTTTTCTTCTTCCCATCGTTTTATCCTTCGATAAATATTTCTTCAATTATTTCATCAATATATTTATTTATTTCTTCAAATCTGTGTTGTATTCGTAGACCATGTTTCAGGGAAATGATCGCTCAGGGAATGAAGAACACAATGATGGTGCAGTTGAAGAACTTCCAGGAATTCAACCTCTACCTCGCTCAAAAAGCTCCGAAGGTGGAGTTTATTTTATTCTTGAGAGAGCCTCTCTTTGTGTCGCTAATGTTGGGAAGGTATTTGCTTGAATTATCTTCTTGGTATTAGTAAACCTAGGAAGAGGAGTTATTTATTTATTTTTTATTTTCAATGATTTTAGATCTTCATGCGGTACTTAAACAGATTTTTTCACATGGAAAAGTTATTTGGTTGAAGGAAAAGTTACTGCAATGATTTTATATCTCTATGGAGAAAGCTTTGCCACGAAACAGCCTCCAATCTAGATAGTAAGGGTGCCCATTAAAATAGCTAGAGAAAGTATTTTAAAGTATATTTTTAAGGGATGCAGATTAACTAATGTCAGATTTTTAAGAGCTGTTTCCCATTAAACAGTTTGATGGGAAAAAGAACAAGAATGATGCTTTGTATCTTGTTGAATGATTATCCATATACCTCTATTTTTTCTTTGTTGGCCAATATATACAAATGGATTTTTTTATAACATTTTATATCTTCTTTCAGAAATACCAGATTCTGAATCCAGATGATCATGCCACTTTTCTGCGGAAGCAAAATAAGAATCCTTATGATTTCAGGCCTGATATTGTCCATGAGGTCAGTAACCCTATTATGGCAAAGTGGCCAAGTATGAAATGATTTAGATTTTGAGTTTCTAGCATGATATTCTTGCAGTAGGGTAGATTCCCTTGCTTTGGTTGATTATGTTGGGTGCATTCACAGATTTATTTGTTGCTGGGGAACAAATATGTCGCAAAGTTCTATTAATGTATTTTTTGTCTTAGTTTTCATGCTATCTAGATTCCATTAAGAAGACTCTTTTGCCTTTGTCTTTCTTATTTGAAAATTTTAATATAAATGTTCATATATCATCTATACAATGCCAGCTTTTTTCATGATCAGTCTGCACTGGTTTTTTTTTTTTTTAAATTTCAGGCCCTTCTTCAAATTATGAGTAGTCGGCTTCGCATGTCTGGCCGGTTACGTGCGGTATTTATCCGAACCAATGAAGGAGTTCTCATTAAAGTTTCACCACATGCTAACATACCAAAAACTTTGGCAGGCTTTTGTAATATGATGGGTAAGTTTTTCTACAATGAAATGTATTATTAAATCGTCATTCTTAGTTATTGCAATCATAATCAAACATTTATTTCAATTTTTTCCCACAATACATTTAGTGGAGTTATTGCAGAAGTTCCGTATCAAAGCAAAGAACAACCATGCAACACTATTGCGTGTAATTAAAAATCCTGTCACTAAACATTTACCTTTCAACTGCAACAAAATAGGTGAGTGCTGACAAACAGGTAACAAGTGACCTGCCAATGCGTGCTCTTAACGGTGTGAATATCATATAGACTTACAAGTCTTTTACGTTGTTTGTTATTAGGTCCCCTTATAAACTTGAAGCTTCTGGATATCTTATATTGTGGTCTTCTGAACTTTGTTTACCTCCTGTGTTATTGTAGGCCTTTCTTTCAGTTCATCAAAGACTGCTCAGTTGAGGGACTACATCAGTAATGCTACCCATCATGAGAACCTTGTGTTTGTGGTGAGATTGATGGAGTCTTTATCCACATTTGCAATATGAATTTCACACTCGTCTCACTGATAGATTTGTGCAAATAACTACTATTCAGGTTGGTGCAATGGCTCATGGAAAAATTGAAGCTGACTACGTGGATGATCTAATATCAGGTTGTTTAATGAGATTGAATAAATTTAAATTCAAAATTCATGCTAAATATGAGTTTATGTCAGTTTTTCTTGTAGAAAGGGTAAACTTGCATTGCTTACTGCAATTTGTTACTGAAGATTTAAAGTTGCACTTGGAGTCGCATTTGTTTCTTATTGTGTGTGGTGAAGCCCAGCATATTCCGGTTTGTTTTTTAATTTTGTTTTGCTAGGTAGCTGGAAGAGACCCCCTTGTGCACAAATTATGTTAAGTAATTCAATGAAAAGATTGATTTTTCTTATGTTGGTTGAGTTAGTTTTTTTTTTTTTTTTGCCAAGATGTTAGTTGAGTTGGTTGAAGGGACTTATTCTACATAAGATCATTAATTCAAGCTTTGTGAATAAAGAAAATCATGTTGGGAAAAACTATTACTAATTGGGTCCAATGATGTTCGAATTGATTTGGTAATACCAAATCCTAGCTAAATGTATCAAAGTTACAAATATGGATATTTTGTTTTTGGTACATTATGCCAAGGATTGAACAAATCTACTAAAATGCCCAAGACCTTCGCCACTTGAAGGTGGATTGAGCATAATGTTCTTTATTTTGTTGTTCAAGTTACTAATGTTTATAGTTAAATGATATTGTGAAAGCCAGTGCCTTGGTGGTTCAGTGGTATGCAAGCCATCTTTGTTGGCACTTAACAGGGCTCGATACTGTCAAAGGCATACATTTTTCACCCCCTCTAAAGTATTTTCACCTTCTATAGTGTCATTCTCACAGCTTTCTTTTGTTTTTTTTTTGGTTTATATTGTTTTCTTTATAACTTTATTTTTTCTTTGCAAATAATGGATAAAATTGTAACTGTAGATGAAACACTGACCGTTGTTCAGGAAAAAAATATGATGCCTGCTAGAATTCTTGCTGTATTCATGATTGCTATTATGGTTGTTATAATCATCATTAATAATATTGTACAAGGGTCATTATTTCGTTTCTCATTTCTCTCTTAATTGGTTTTGCAGTTTCTGGTTATCCCTTGAGCGCAGGGACTTGTCTTCGACGCATCTGCATTGCCCTAGAGAAGAATCGGAAGATCCTGTGAATTAAATCATATATGTTACTCCCTCCGTACTACAAACTATGTCCTATATTTAGGACCGGAGGTAGTATGATTTTTCATTAATGGGTATATATTTTTGTAAAGGTTGATATCAATATTGTACTTTTTTTTTTTCAGGTCTTGAAAATATTAATCAAAATCATATTCCTAATTTTCAACAAAATTAGGTTCAAGGGGGGACAATTTCATGCTTACTGATACCGAAAGACTAATTACATAATCTATTCTTTCTTCATATGTTTCTTGTGAGTTATAGTATAAATAATCAAGTTATTTTCATATCTATTTATAATTAAAATTTAAAATTAACAGGTTTCAATTATTGCAAGTAATGAATAATATGACCATTTGTTTGATTCCCTAATGAAGTTGCTCCGGTAAATGGTTTAGATTTTTACGCTGAGATTATGTTAATACTAACATTAAATTAAAATGATAAGGTAAAGGTGCAGTCCGCACTTTCTAACTGTTTTTGAAAATGCAACTATGAGTGTAATATTCTATTCCTTTAACTATTTTTGAAGATGTAATTAGCATTCTAAAATATTTATGGGTGTAATGTTCACGTTAGAGTAATTAAATTGGAGTAATTATGCCCTTATTCCCTCTTATCATCTCATGCACTCGCACTTTCGAAATCTCCATGACTGCATCTTCTTGCTCCTGGGTAAGAATTCCTCTGCTAGCTTTGTGGGAGGGTTGCTACCATAACAATGTTATTATAATTCACACACAAGCAGAACTTTATTCACACCATTTGCTAATTTCAAAAAAACCATGGCAGCGAATCGCCGACGCACCCCCGCCCTTGGATGATAATTGGGCATCAGCATCATGCGGTGATTGCAGACTTGAGTTGTGTCTCTTTCTTCGCAATCACGGCCTTCTGTTGCTCTGTATCTGGCTAAAGCCACCATCGTGCCAGTAGTTAGTGTGTTTGGGGGCAACTGGGCCCCAAACGCTAAATTGGTCATAAAATCTTAATTGGCAATTGAGGAAAAAAAAAGTGAGTGTTTGGTATCTTCAATTGCCAATTGAGCTTAAGATTGAAAAAATAGCTTTTGGTATAAGCTCAAATTTGGAGCTTTTACTTATTTATCTTTTGGGGAGAGTGAGAATAGTTTAAATATTTTTTCAGTTGTGTCCAATGTACTATCAGACTTATTGCAATTTTACCCTTAATGTACTTTTTTTGCTACAAAATTAATTTCAACTATTATTTGGTGCTTTTAACTCTTAAAATATTTTTTCAACTGTACCCAATGTGTTATCAGACTGATTGCAATTTTATCTTTAATGTACTTTTTCAGTTCCAAAAATTATTTTAAACTATTTTTTGGTGTTTTTAACCCTTTAAAATATTTTTTCACCCACTCTTTCTTACTATTATCACAAAAGTCACTTGTGCTTAAGTCAATCCAAACAAGTTTTATTTTTACAAAAGTCATTTTTCTCATCGCTGTTCCAAACATAAATCACATTACATAATCGAGCTTTTACCAAAAACTAAAATTACCAAACGCTAAATTGAGAAACTTTTTGAGGGCAGCTATATTCTATCTCTCTCTCTCTCTCTCTCTCTCTCTATATATATATATATATATATATATATATATCTTTATGTCTGGCCCAGCAAGGGCACAGTTCCAAAATGCCCTTCATGGGCAGATCTAGCCAATTATATATCTTTCTGTCTTTGATTAAACTGAATTTCAAGGAGGGGGCTTTGCTATATTAGTGGAGCTGGATCTTGGATGGGGCCCAAAACATTGGGATAAAAGGAGAAAAATACAAAGTACCATTGAAAATGGAAATCCTTTAGTCCTGTGATTGCACTTTAAGAGGGTATTTGGGTGTAAAAATTGAATGCACTCCAAGAGGATTCACTGCACTTTGTGGAGGAGAGTTTAAGCGCACTGACTCATTGTGAACTCAGTGTGAAGACGGACATGGACTAATATGTAGGAGCAAGAAGATGTTGTCCTAGAAGGTGGTGGGAGAGAGGATGGGAGATTTGGAAAGAGCAAGTGAATTGTGATGGTCACTAGTCAGAGTGAAGGTGTTTTTTTCTTTTTTCTTTAAACAGAGTTAACCTGAGTTAGGATGAGTGGCGCAATTGCTCCAATTTAATTGCATTAGATTCAAAATTACAGAATAAATACTTTAGAAAGTTAATTGCACCTTCAAAATAATTTGGATTGCTAGCTACACCTTTACCTAAATGATAAACTCAGAAATAAATAGAAATTCTTTTGGGAAAATGACAAATTCCATTTGAATTAAGAAATCCCCAAAAAGTCTGTTAACACATGGAAAGAACAAATAAGTCTCAATAAACTATTCTAGGATTTTGAAATATTGTACTCTTACCAAAATATCAGTCAATTTTTCTTGTTTGTTTTATTGGAAAAAAGAAAGAACCCTCACTGGCGTTGAAGTTCCACCAAGGTACCACTCAATAGGTGAGCCTCCGACGGCATGCAACTGGATGACAACTTAAATAATAAGATTGATTATTTAAAAGGCATTCTAGCAAAAAAAACACTTCCAAAATTCCAAAATAATTTCTTAAAACTTATTTGTCCTTTCCCTGTGTTGATAGACATTTTAAGACTTTTCTGATTCAAATAGTATTTCCACATCTTTTTCTTGATATCTTTACCTACCTGGGAACCTTGTTCATCATTCCATTACAAACTCATTTATTACCTTGTCGAGGACAAAAATATTCAAACCGTAGAGTAACAACTAAAGGCAATACTTTTCCGTTTACAAATGAATCATTTTTTTTTTGTTTTTAAAAACACTTTTCCATTGAAACACAGGCAATGCCCCGTTATAATTAAGTTTTTTGTTTAGTTTTTTCCCTTGCAAAAGGGGAAATTAGAATTAAAGTTTATAGCTAATTGTTAAAGTCAGAGACAAAATCCTTGAATATTTCTTGTTATTTGACTTTAGTATGTAATGGTTGAATATCTAATATTCAACTACCCCTCTGTCTCGCTTCCTATCTATTTTTTCGTCTATCACTGCGTTCTTCACTCTCTGTTTTATCTATATATATATATATATATATCATGTAATCCTTTCATTTGAAATAGAGATATCTGAGCTTATAGCTCCAATATGGTATCAGAGCATCCTTGTAAGCGTGCGCCTTGGCCGATCATTCACTGCCAGAAGCAGCGCCGGTGAGTGACAGAAACAGAGAGAGAGGGACACTGAGCAACTGGAACTCGGTGTAGGGAGGCGAGTGAGACTACACTGCCGGCACAGGGAGGACCGGAGACCGCCGATCGGCGGAACCCAGAAGTCCAGCGACATTCTGAGCCGCGCGTGGCTCTTACGCGCCACCACAGTGCCGGCGCGTGGAGCCCACGCGTCGTCGCTATAGTAACTTTTTTCCGGCGAGTTTCTTTTTCTTCCAGAATCATGAACCCATCCGAATTTCCTCCTTTTTTTGGCTCTATTCCTAGCCATTCATCTAATACTGGACCTCATCCCGCTGCACTTATGTCTGGAACCAATTCCACCACCTCCTCTTCTTCCAATTCCTCCTCTTCCACTACCAATAGTACCTTCATGACCTCAGAATTTCCAGAACCTCAGAGCATGGTCATTAACCATAGGTTTAATGGAAAAAACTACCTCCAATGGTTTCAAAGCGTGCTAAGGTATATTCGTGAAAAGAGGAAGGAGAAATATATTAATAGAGCAGCACCACAACCTACCCCGAATGATCCAGACTTTGATACTTGGTTTGCTGAGAATAACCAAGTTATGACTTGGCTATGTAACTCCATGAATGCTGACATCAACGAAGGCTATCTCCTGACAAACACTGCAAAAGAAATTTGGGATGGAGTCAAAAGAACATATTCCTCTCTTGATAATACTGCTGCCTTGATCCATTTGAAGCGTCAACTTCGCGACTTGAGACAAGGTACTCTGACCGTCACTGATTACTATAACGCGTTGATCAAACTCTGGCAACAACAAGACCTGTTTGAAGTACATCCGTGGAAAAATGTGGAAGATGCTCAGTTATACAAGAAAATAGTCGAAGAAGGACGAGTCTTTGATTTTCTCCTTGGTCTAAATGACTTATTTGAGGATATACGAGGCAGAATAATGGGCCTAAAGCCTTTACCACATCTCTTTAATGTTGTCAACCATGTGCAGTTCGAGGAAAGTAGGAAACTCTTGAATCAAAGTAGTCCCGATCCAATTGAAAGTTTGGCTCTTGCCATAAAAGGACCAAAAGACGATCGAAGAAACAATAAATGGTGCAACTATTGTAAGAAAAAGGGGCATATCAAAGAGGAATGCTGGAAGCTACATGGCAAACCATCAACCAGCAAACAACACTCACCTCCTAATATCAACCTTACTACAGCTGAGCAAAGAGCAGAAGAAACCAATTCTCCAAGCCAGGTAGAAGTTCAGATGCTTCGTCAGCTGCTTGACAAACAGAATAAGTCCAACTTTTCTCATAGTGCCAATTTAGTACAATCAGGTAATTCCATCATAGCTCTCAACTCTGTGCTGACTAGTAAAGATTCTTGGATTATTGACTCCGGAGCTACAGATCACATGACTGGTAACAAAAATGTTTCACAACCTGAAATTCTGTCATGAAAATCTTAAAGTAAAAGTAGCTAATGGAGTATTCACAAGGGTTGAAGGAATTGTCACAGTCACATTATCTCAACACCTAGAAATAAATCATGTTCTATTTGTGCCTGCACTCACTTGTAATCTAATATCTGTGAGCAAGTTAACTAGAGGACGAACATGCCAAGTCATTTTCGATAATGATCTTTGTATTTTCCAGGATTTAAAATCGAGGAGGACGATTGGGACTTCTAGAGAATGGGATGGACTGTACTACCTTAAAGGATCTAACTTTCAACCTACAAAGGCAAGAAGAGCCCTGGTTAGCTCCAACTCTAGTCATGATGTACACTTGTGGCACTGTTGTTCAGGTCACCTTAGTTTTGATTACATGAAGCATGTATTTCCAACGTTATTCAATAAAAATTCCGTTCCTTTTCATTGTGAAACTTGTCAACTTGCAAAGCAAACTAGGTCTTCATATCCCAAACAATCCTATACACCTTCCTCACCATTCACACTAATTCATAGTGACATTTAAGGTCCTACACGAATAAAGACCTTAACCAATGCTAGGTGGTTTGTTACTTTCATAGATGATCATTCTAGAACCACTTGGGTTTATTTAATGAAAGAAAAATCCGAAGTAGCCAAAGTATTTCAGAACTTCTATACCTTTGTGAGAACTCAATTCAACACTTGCATTAAAGTACTACGAAGTAATAATGCCAAAGAATACATGAGCAATGCCTTTAAAGAATTTCTTGACCAACAAGGAATTCATCACCAAACTTCTTGTCCTTACACCCCTCAACAGAATAGAGTGGCCGAGCGAAAGAATTGTCACCTCTTGGAAGTAACCCGAAGCTTATTGATGGAATGAAATGTTCCTACCATCTTCTGGGGTGATGCTGTACTCACTGCGGCTTATCTTATTAACCGAATGCCATCCAAAATTCTCAATTATAACACCCCTATCCAAAAACTTCTTGATCAATTTCCATCTTGTCCACTGATCAATTCCTTACCACCTAAGGTGTTTGGTTGTGTTGTCTTCGTCCACAATCATGATGGCAACAAATTTGCTGCTCAAGCAACCAAATGTATCTTTCGTGGCTACTCCTCCACTCAAAAAGGGTATAAATGCTATTGTCCTTCTTCTAGGAAACTTATTATCTCCCGGGATACTGTATTCTTGGAAGACGAAGCATATTATCCTAAATTACCCATTCAAGGGGAGTATACTGACATGGAATGGCTAATCCTGGAACAATCAAAACCCAAGTCATCCCAACCTCATCTTATAGCCACCATTAACTCACTCACTCCCACAAACCAATCTAGTCCTATCCAACTTGATTCTGAATCACAACATAGTCCACCTCAACCTGAACTGCAAACAAATGTTGAAATCAATTCAGGGATGGATACTGAACCACAACAAGGGAATGAGTCGAGAGTTAGAGATGAATCAAACACCGGTAGTACAAACTCTCTTATTCAAAGGAACGACCGTGACTCCGATCCGGGATTAAATCCTGAAGAATTGGGCTGGCCAATTGCATTGAGAAAAGGGGTAAGATCTTGTACTCAGCATCCAATTCAACGTTTTGTTTCATATGGTAATCTGTCTGCAAAAATGCAAAGCTTTGTCGTAAATAGTGCACAGATAAAAATTCCATACACATTTCAACAAGCTACGGCTGATCCAAATTGGAAACAAGCTGCTGAAGAAGAGTCAAGGGCACTCAAGGAGAATAAAACATGGGAGATTACAACTCTTCCCAAAGGAAAGAAACCAGTAGGATGCAGGTGGATATTCACTCTGAAGTTCAATCCTGATGGCAGTATCAACAAATACAAGGCTAGACTTGTTGCAAAAGGATATACCCAGACGTACGGAATTGATTATCAGGAGACATTTACTCTAGTAGCCAAGCTTAATACCATCCAAGTGCTACTATCAATAGCAGCCAACCTAGATTGGTCGTTGCACCAACTAGACGTGAAAAATGCCTTCTTGAATGGAAATCTGGAAGAAGTTTATATGGAGATTCCAGATGGAATTATAGCTCCTAACAACTCTGTGTGTAAACTTAACAAGTCATTATATGGACTTAAGCAATCTCCTAGGGCATGGTTTGGCAGATTCACCAGAACGATGAAAAGGCTTGGGTATACTCAGGGACAAGTAGATGATACATTGTTCATCAAACGTATCAATGGCAAAGTCACCATCTTGATCGTCTATGTTGATGACATGATCATTACAGGAAACGATAAAGAATCCATTGCTAAACTAAAACAGGACTTGTCATCAGAGTTTCAAGTCAAAGATCTCAGACAAATGAGATATTTCTTGAGCATGGAAGTAGCAAGAACCAAGAAAGGTATCAATGTATCCCAACGGAAGTATACCCTAGATTTATTACATAAAACAGGAATGTTAGGGGCACAACCTGAAGAAACACCAATGGAAGAAGGTTGTCACTTAGAAATCAAGCCAAATGGTATCCCAACCAACTCAGAACGGTACAGAAAACTTGTTGGGAAACTCATATACTCAACCCACACATGTCCAGACATTAGCTATGTAGTTGGAATAATAAGTCAATTCATACACCAGCCACAAGAAGAATATATGGCGGCAGTGTATAGAATCCTAAGCTATTTGAAGTTCAATCCTGGAAGAGGGATATTCTTTAATAAAGGGACTTTCAAAAATATTGAGATCTATACTGATTCAGACCATGCAAAAGATAGGGAGACTAGAAGGTCAATATCAGGGTACTGCACATATGTGTGGGGAAATCTGGTTACGTGGAGAAGTAAAAAACAGACTGTAGTGTCAACAAGTAGTGCGGAAGCCGAACTGAGAGCTGTCAACAATGGAGTACGTGAAGGAATGTGGGTAAACAGATTACTGAAGGAGTTGGGAATTTCACATGAGGGACCAATACAAGTTTGGTGTGATAACAAAGCTAGCATTGAAAAGGTCAAGAACCCAGTTTATCATGATAGGACAAAACATGTTGAGATAGACAGGCACTTCATCAAAGAAAAGATTGAAGCCGGCATCATGAATCTATCCTATATCAGATCTGAAGACCAAATTGCAGATGTTATGACAAAGCCACTAGGCAGAGCTAAATTTGAAGGATTTCGGTACAAGCTGGGGATGATTGACATATACTCTCCAGCTTGAGGGGGAGTGTTAAAGTCAGAGACAAAATCCTTGAATATTTCTTGTTATTTGACTTTAGTATGTAATGGTTGAATATCTAATATTCAACTACCCCTCTGTCTCGCTTCCTATCTATTTTTCCGTCTATCACTGCGTTCTTCACTCTCTGTTTTATCTATATATATATCATGTAATCCTTTCATTTGAAATAGAGATATCTGAGCTTATAGCTCCAATACTAATATAATCATCTAAATAAATAAAATGCTTAATTCACGGGTTTGTTCATTATAACTTTTTCCCAGGTGATTGAATGCTGAAACCTTTAATAACATGGTCATAACTTAAAGCAGTCTGATAAGATTTACACTAATAACAGTAATACAACAGGCAAATTCTAGTTTCTAGCTTTTAACTTTCAGCCACCTACATTACAAGCATGAAAGTAATTCAAAAACCTCCATCCCCTTCCAAGCACAAAAAATTATACATGCAGAAGAATGAAAACTAGAACAATATCAGCTGAAGTGTCAACTTTCCATGCGCTTGCTTTAGGATCAAGCAAAGTGCATTTCATGAAGGGCAAAACTAGAGGACAGTCTGTCAACAACTAGGCTTGGGCAATTGCTTCTACTTCCTCAGGCTCACTCTCAGATGATGAAATTAGGGAAGCTGACTGGATCTTTCCGGCATAATCGAGCCGCATCAAAATAACTCCCCTAACAAATAATCACCGAGAGTATTATAAATCAGTAAAGGAATGAAAGGCCCCAATGATTAAAAGACTTCTCATCCAAGTTGTCACAGAAATTAATACAATTTACAAACATTATGATCATAGTTTAGCGCATGAGCGCACGGAGCCCGGGGGGACTAAAATATATTCTAAGTTTTGAAACATCTTCCTTGCCGAACACGGTCATGACTACTCTATTCTTACTACTTATCAAGAGGTCATCAACATTGAGGAAAGGTTCAAACTTGAAGTGATGTGAACAAACCAACTGTGACAAACATGAAATGATGTGAACAACCTTGGCACACTAGTTATATATAAACCCCCTTAAATTTTGTCATATATAGATAACCTCTCTAATCTTTGGAATTTTATAACAACCCCCTTAAACTTCTGCATTTATGCAAATACCTTCCCTACTACTCTCTCCATTTCTTTTTATAAGAAATGTTTAACCGTATCTCGCATTTCAAAACGTCAATTAAGAACAATAAATATGTCAACATTGTAACCCTTTTTGACTAAAATACCCTTATTTATGAGGACATAAGGAATAAGAGAGAGAATAAGGAAATTATTATAATAAAGAGGATTGTAGAAGAGAAAGAATAAGAAAATAAATATGGTAAAAGAAATAGGTATTTAGGGGCTGTGAAAATGTATCACATTGACATTAAATAAGGTAATTAAATATGGGAAAAATAGAAAAATAAGAAGTAAAAAATAAGTCATTCCCTGAATGTTTCTATATAAAAGTGAACGGTGCATGTGTCGCGGTTGTTTCTTATAAAAAGAAAGGAATGGAGTATTAGTTTCGTTCATTACTTATCCACACATAAATTCTAGGGGTTATTTACGTCTAATCAAAGTTTGAGGGGTCGTACATACGCAAAAAATAAGGTTTGAAGGGGCATATAATTGATGTTGGGGGTTACTGTACAGACTTGAAAGTTTAGGGGGCTTCATTGTTAAGTTTTAAAAGTTAAGGGATTTGTACATGATTAAAAGTTCAAGGGATCTTGGTGTAATTTATCCTATTAAATATAATATTAGTAAGGAAGTTATGGTAGTTCTCCAGGTAGTCTTTGTATGAGTCTGTTATGGTAGTTAATAGCAAATTGATAGGGCCCTGTTGCTATATAAAGGGCTTAAGACATCAGTAATGATTCAATATGTGAATAACATATTTGTGTTAGGGAAACACTGTACGAGACTTGCAGTTAACTGGCTTAAGCACTTCTCTTAACTCTTCGCATGACATACCATCTTTAGCATTTTATGCACATTATTACATGTTTCACACAATTCACAATTCAGATAAAGACTTTGCCAATATTCACAATACATGTCACAATCTGGCAACGAAGGAGAGCAAACTTTAGTAAATTGGAAAAGCCTAGGAGCTAGATTTGTCCCCGAAAAAGGGTAGAGTATCAAGGTGTTCCAATTTACACGCTACACTTTACGGTAAGAGTTGAGAAATTTATCAAGACTCTTAATGAAATTGTTTATTGAAGAAGACGAAGACGGGAATAATTCTTCTGTATGTGTTATTCATCACAATTGAGTAACACATTTATACAACAATATTGACTCAGCCAACTTAATGAGGACCAAGAAACTAGGTATATTTACAATCAAATCTCATTCACATCAGATTTTCCTATCCTATTTACAATTCATATATTTCCGAGCAATAATCACGGGATTCCCACATTTATCATTATCTAAAGTTGCAAAACAATTGAGCTTATCTTAAAGATAATCTCTATCTTTAAGGCCTTATAAATGTGAGGGTCAGCCAAAATACAATGACGGCCCTTGTAAGCCTTCCTATTCATCATATTTTTGCTGTATTTTACATACTCAAGTCTAATTGTCAAGGTAGCTGTTTCAGGGAAACTACGAAGATGATGAAAGGAAAAGAGTTAACCAAAATATAAAAACACATTTGAAAAATCTTGCTTGACGTGTTTGCCAGAATGAGTATATTCCATTCATCTAACAACCACTAAATAAAGTCATTGATAATCTATTTAAGCATCGAATTTAGTTTTTTTGA
This sequence comes from Inga leiocalycina, assembly GCA_963242795.1. Classification (NCBI taxonomy): domain Eukaryota; kingdom Viridiplantae; phylum Streptophyta; class Magnoliopsida; order Fabales; family Fabaceae; genus Inga; species Inga leiocalycina. Next base: position 65,120,367 of record OY725323.1, on the reverse strand, counting down.
ACGTATGCTCTCTCCTAGTTGAAAACTGGAATTTGGATAAGTATATTCCACCTTCCTTCACTTTATTGAATCTCCATTTCCATTCGAGAAAAAAATCTTAGATAAAACAGAAAAATGCAAATAAAACAAAGCAGTCCAATTGTTATTTCCAGCAACTTTATCCTCATTGGATATATTCCTCCTGTCTTTAATGTATGACCTAATTAGGGAGTTAATCTTGGTCATAAATGTAAGACCCATTTCCCATAATTGTCAATCTTCTCCTAATTTACCCTTATTGATGCTCCCTCAACAATAATCAAGTGAGAGAGAGATGGAGGGAATTAAGGAAGATGGTTAGGGAGTTTTAGAAAAAACATGTCATTAACTAACTTAATCTAATCAAATTTAGGTCAATAGGTCTTATATTAAGTACCAGACCATTTCTGGACTATGTTCATGTCACATACTTTTGAGATGCCTTCAACTTCAACTAATTATAATAAAGTACTGGAGAGGAAACATCAGACAAAGAAAATAGCCCTCAAATCAGGCAGATAATGGAATTATTTATAAGAATGAATTCATAAGTATGCTTAACACAGAACATGCAAGTATATACATCCTGCACAGTTAAATTTTGCTGGCATGATGAAGCCATACCAATCCAGAATTAATATAATCTGTGCATGCACTAAAAAGACGCAATGCAAACATACCTTGCAAATCGAGATTGTATCGAAATATCCCGGACCTTAATTCTATTCACAGTACCACTTTGAGTCACAAGAACCACTTGTTCGTCACTTTCACCATCCTCTGTAAAAGAAAAAGAAAAGAAAACAATACTTTACAGCCAAAACTACAATATACAGTACAGCAGTGGTATGCTGGTAATTGTTGGCATAGTACCCAATATCAAACTAAATGACATCAACTAAATTACCTGCTAATGAGAATCCTACAACAAAAACTGCAGCCAACCGGTCCTCAGCAGAGAACTGAATACAGGTGATAAAAAGCATATAATACATTAGACGGACTATCATCATGATTACCATGAAATGTAAGCTTTTCCATGATATAAAAAATACCTTGTATCCTATCAAACCAACTCGATTCAGAGGTGATGGGCGAAAACTGCTCAAGGGAACACGCTTCCCATAACCGCTTTCAGACACAAACAACAACCATGGGCCACTTAGACCCTTTGTACTGTAGGCATATTAAAAAAAGTTAAGCATATATGATATATATCATTGACACAAGTAGACATCATGAAAAGCCGAAAGAACCATTTAATCCATTTGTTAATTCAAAACCTACGTGGCCTAATGAGAGAGACTAGTCAGATAAAACACATCTTCCTTGCTTACTGTACAAGATTTTGATAAAATAAATGTCAACGATGCCAGCATACAAAACTTCCGCGCACATATGCACTGCTAACCGAGATTTTTTCCCTACCCTCGTTCCTTTTCTCTTGGACATGGAGTGTAATTACCAAATGCCAATATACTAAACATGTTCAGGGACCATTGTAACTTTTAATAGTTGTATAACTAATGAGAGAAAAAGCCTTTAATATCAATGAATTATAAACCAGATAATGATATTGGTAGAGCACCAAGGTTCTCAACCAAATCACACAAGCTAACCAGAAATCGTACAGAAACATATAAATTATCAGTACTACCAACAGGAAAATGCAGGATCATGGAAAATTACTTGCTACGAGGAGCTCCCGAAAAGTTTTCCAACTTATTCCACATAGCTGCTGGTACAATATCCACACTAGCCATCCTATCCCCTTCTTTTAGTCTCATTGCCAGTGCACCCCTTGTATTTCTGCTTAGTGTACGAATCTGAGCTTAAAGCAAGAGATAGTCATGTGAAAACCATATTCTACACAGAAGACTAGTGATGAGAACAAACTACAAGTAAATAATACAAGTAAATATGTAATGCCAAGTTATTACTGAGGTTGGTAGCTTTTCAGACAGAATAATGTTTTATTTAAAATAATTAAAATGTACAGCAGAAAAAACTGTTTAGTATTTCAACAATAATAAGGCTCAATTCATAGAAAATAATGAAACAAATAAAATAAAAGGGATCTCAACCCCATCTATTCTGGACTGCCAATGTGATAGAGGGTTGTAGAATGAAAAGGGAGATAGAGAATAGGAGAGAGGACAGAGAGATGGAGACGAGGGAGTGATCTGAATGATACCCTGAATATTTCACAATGAACATAGCATCTCAATACAGGTTCTCACTTATAGGACTTCACCTACAGCTAATCATTAAAATTACGAGTCTATAACTAACTATCTTTTATTATTTACAATTCATACATCACAAGGCCAATAGTAAGCAATGGAAACATGAAGATCAATTGGAAAGTAAATAAAAAATCCATGTTGGGAAAAAACAATCAACTTGTGCCTCTAGGATTTTAGGAATCCAGAATAATCTTTAGGTATAGCATATTGTTTATATTAAGAGAACCAACTTAAAACTATGATATTCTTAAACAAATGAAATGGACAGCAGGACAACCCCTCCAAAGTCCATGTTCAACACCAGAGATGCATCATTCCACCAAAATGAAAACCCCGCCAAGCTTCCTATGTGTTAAACAATCATAACACAGCCTTGAACCACTCATACAAAGCCATTATTGTACAAACGGGGAGAGAAAAAAGCTCATCACAATGGTTATTGGATCATAAGCTAGGGCCTATAGCTTGAAATAAGTAGGACTAGTTCACAGATGAAGAGTATGAGTTCATATATATACCAGGAATATATATATATATATAATAAGACCACGACAACAAGAAACAGCTTTATCCCACTAGGTCAGGAAAGCAAACAACGAAAATAATAAGAAAACTTTTTATTTTCTATGATTTTTGTGTGATTAGAACAAGTGATTTTAAGTCACCTCATATTTCAATGTCTACGTAATTCAAAAATAAAAATTTAAGATGAGTATAAGAAACAATGACAACTTACATTACTGCAGAGGCTCATAGTGACCATTCCATTATGTGAAGCCATGGCCACAAGGTCATCATTTGTGCAACGACGAACCCATTTCAGCTCATCACCAGGAACCTACTAAATTAAAGGCTTGAGTAAGCAAAACTAGCACACAATAGGCTTGCCTAGCAAAACTAGCATAAAATAGGCTTGACTAAGCAAAACAAGCATACAATGCATTCTGACCACTCATTGAATGAAACAATGGAGAAAGGTGAAATTTAGAGAGATTAAATAAGAGAACAAACCAATTGAATTGCAATGATTCCCGTTGACCTGATTGATGAAAAAGAATTCAAGGAAACTTTCTTGATATAACCATTCATTGTAAGCATCAGCAAAAATTCATCTTCAGCAAACTCACTCACAGGAATAATTGATGTTATTCTTTCCCCATCAGATAAAGATATAATCTGGTTCAAACATAAAAAAAATGATAGAATTTGTGATCAATACAGATGTATGTGTATATAAATTTGCGTGTGTATATGGAGAGGGAGGGAGGGCGAAATAACCAATTACTTGAACAAGTGGAGTGCCCGCTGCATTCCGGCTACATTCTGGAATTTTATAGGCACGAGCCGAGTAAACTGTTCCCTTATCACTGAAAATTAAATTTTACATGTCACTCTCTGTCTTTTTTCTTTAAAAATCAGGATCAGCTGCAGCAAAAAAATATTAAATACTTGACAAATAAAATAGCAAGCCCAACAAATATGGTGACCTAGAATCAAAGATCTTACAAAAACCTATTTGCCATCATTATGGTAATTCCGGTAAAAAAATATGGTTGGTAATATGCATAGCAAAGCCATAAAAAAGGCAACTCATAAGCTCAGCAATGTTTAGAACCTTCCAGGGAAGGAAGTACACAACTACACAAATAAATTCAATTTCTACATATTTCATGAAGAACAGTGATGTAGAGCTATATATGCTAAATATTAAACTGAAAATTAAGGATCAACATGTAATAAGGAATTAGAAATTAACTGAGTCAGTTAGAAATTTAGGGTCTAGTTATTCAATTTATGCATTGTATTATTTATCACTTTTTACTAGTTGGGCTGTTGGAATAAGATTTATTCCAACTTAAGGTTCTGAAACCCGGACCATTCACTAAACTGGTCAAAGTAGTGGTTCAAGGGTTAATGGATCAGACTGGAGTCGTCTCTAACTCCTGCCATTAATCAATAATAATAGCATTTAATAGATCATATTTTATTTTATTATCCATTTTATATTTTATGAAAATTAATTGGTCAAATCACAGATATTTATGATTAAATTTTTCATTTAATATTTTTATACATGTGGTTATTGAATTTTATTTTATTTTTAAACATATTTTTAGAGTTTAACAAAACAGTTATGACGAAAAAGGAAAAACAATTGGGCATAAATGAATTGATTTTTATTTTATTTCTTCTTAAGTAAATTAGTGTAAATAGGAATTGGGGAATAAAAGGGTAGTTTTGTCATTATATGTTTTAATATTAGGTTAACCTTTTTGAGAGATTGTAGGAGAAGCTGCCGCCTTGCCTTGTAGTGCCTGTTTGTATTAGCGGTGGAGAAGGAGCTTTTTTTGCAGATGAGCTTTTGAAAAAGTCATATAGAAAAAAAGTCAGACTGTAGATGTGATTTGTGTTTGGATTGGCAGTGACAGAAGTGACTAATTTTTATCTCCATCTGAGTAAAAGTAGCTTTGATCTCCATCTGACAAAAACACCATTTTCTGCAAAAGCCCATCTATCACCAACGCTTTCCCAAACACACCAAATGAGCTTTTGGGGCTTTTAGCCCCCAAATGAGCTTTTTTAGCCTCCAAACGGATTCCCAAACAGACCCGTAGTCTCTCATTAGTCATTAATACAGTAGGTGTAGCAGCACTGTATCTCTCCTTCCATCTTCTTCAAGCGAGTTGTTTTTCTTCCTCTTTCTATGCTTCCACCATCTTCTTCAGGCATGCTTCCATTATCTTCTTCTTCTTTAGGTAAGGTACACTTGACAAAGGCAACGCAAGAGAACAATAGCGAGTTCTTAAAAAATCAACTTGGGTGACTAGATCTGCTTCCTTTCTTCTTCAACCTCCATCGTTCATGGGTTTTCAGCCTCAAATTTAGATCTTTCTTCTTTAGCCTCTGATCTAGATCTGACGTTTTTAAAAACATCAACACGGCCAACTCGCCCCACTCGGTGAGTCACTCGAGTTAGTCCCGAGTTGGTCTGAGCTACCTTGAGTCACCCCAGGTTGCGATTCCCCCAAGTTGGGGCCTCACCCGGACCGGTCAGTTGATTGGTTCGCTAAGTTTCAAGTCAACTCAGCGATCTAGTCCGAGTTTCAGAACCATGCACCCACTTGAGCTGGGATTACAAAGCCTCATAGAATTAGGCTTCTTTGGGTCAACTAAATAAGGTTCAGTATGTTTCTAGGGGTTTCACTTGCCTTGAAATTGATCGACAATAAATTTGAGTGTACTTCTATATTGGCCTAGCTTCACCCTCTTTATTCTACATCAAGCTCGGTTAGGTTACTATATAATTCCAAAGGCAAAAGTTCTTTTACTTGTGGCAAAAAAATAGGGAAAAGATTAGGCCACCTGAAATAAAGGACGTGATCATGGGCAGAACAGACAAGGAAGTCAGACATTGAATCATTCACTCTCAACTTTCCAACTGATTTGCCGATTGTTCCACGGTTTTGAAGGTTAAAGGTGTTTGGCTTCATCCGCTTAACATAACCTTTTTCACTAAATGCCTGAAAGTAAGACAGAATCATGAAAATAGAGCACAAAATATTATGACGCATCCTGAAGTGACATATCAATGAGAGAAGAAATGCACAAAATTTAGATTTATACTGCAACATACCAATATCATATCTTCATTTGGAATTATATCAATGTCTTCAAGTTGACCATTATCTGCATCTTCCAACATTGACAGCCTTGGACTAGCAAATTTATTTTTCAGCTCAACAGCTTCTTTTTCTATAAGCTATAAATTACAGGAATAATTCAAAAAGTATCAGGAAGATCCTTTAAACACAGCAAATAATCAAAACATAAGTAATTAAGTGCGAGAGTGTGATGCAACACACACTCACTCTTGTTCTACTACAAAAAGAAATGATTCAGAGAGAGAAGATAGAAAACAGGAGGGGGAAGGGAAACTGAACAGAAATGATGGGGAAGAGAATACCAGAAGGGGGAAATATGAGGAACTTGAGGGGGATAGAGAGCAGCTAAACCATAGCAAATTTCATTTCATTCAAGTCTGATTTCAAAGTATGAGAGCTTATATTTATAAGCTAAGGTTTCTTCCACCTTAAGGAAACCACCTACTTGCTAATAATAATAAAAACATCCACTTGCAAGATTTCCTTCCCATTAAGGAAAACACAAACAAAATAAAATAAGGTTTCTTCTTAATGATAAAGCCTATAAAATAACAAAAAATATCTGCCACTTGCAACACACCAATATACTTGATTAAATACTTAATTACTAAGAACAACCAACTTGCATAATACAACTTAATTACTTTCCCAGAAATAATAAACTTTAAACTTTCTTCCAACATAGGTATTCTCATATTCTATCATTTCTCCCCCACTTGATGGATCTCTCCTTCGGAGAGTAAAGTTGTTGATAGAACTCCGATAATGCACAATGCAGGGAATTCCTCCAAGTAGCTCCTAATCTAGAAATCCTTTCCAACATCCCAGGTAGAGAAAAATGAAACCGTGTGGAGAGCGAGCAATCTGACCATGTGGATACGAAAAATCTTCCCAATGAACAAGGTAGTTGTAGAGGTCATCATCAAATGGGAAAACCATCTTCTCCTTCAGAACCACAACTACTTCAGGATGATGAGCAACATGAATTTGATGAATTTGAAGACTAGGAGGGCAATGTGAAGTAGAAATCTTATGAATTTGAACACTTTTAGCATAATGAATCTCTATAGTCTGTGGCTCATGAACTTTAGCCACCTATTCAAAATCTTGATTCAATTCAAGACTCATGTCTTTATATTGCATGCAGATTTCCTCTGACTCAACCTCTTTCTCTTGCCTCTTAATAACATCTACGCCAGCATCATTTAATTCCTTGACCTTTTCCATGGCTAAGCTTTCACTTACAAAAAAGAACACATTTTGAGGGCCATTAGGGTGTTAATATTACCTTGTTATACAACGAATATAGGTGAAGGCGGGTTGAAGAACAGTTATAAGCCAAACCATATCAAAGTTCATCTCATTCAAGTCTGATTTCAAAGTACAAGAGAGCTTACATTTATAAGCTAAGGTTTCTTCCACCTTGAGGAAACCACCGACTTGCTAATAATAATAAAAACATCCACTTGCAAGATTTTCTTCCCATTAAGGAAAACATAAACAAATAAAATAAGGTTTCTTCCTAATGTGGAACCCAATAAAATAACATTAAAAATCTGTGATAGGAATCAACCACTATTTGTGTTTTATGTTTTATTATGTGTCTTGTGTTAAATGTTACTAGTGTCTAGTGTTGGTTACTGTCAGTTTTATATGGATAGAACAAGGTAGTTATTTTCAGTTTTATGTGTATTAGGCTATAAATACCAAACATGTACTTTATCAAAGACATGGATGAATGAATGAAGTTATTATTGAGATAATTCTCTCCACTCTTTCCCTAGAACTAGATTCTGGTTCCAGTCTCTCCCTTCTTCTCTCATTTCTCTACTCTTCCTTCTCTTCTTCCCTCTTCTTTTCTCTTCTAATCCCCTATTCATCTAGAATTACAGATTCTGGTTCTAGATTTCCTCTTCTTCTCTATTCTTCCTCTTCTCTGTCTTTCCCTTTCCCCTATTTCTACTTCTATTTTCCAGGTTCTAACAATCTGCCACTTGCACATCATACAATTTACTATATCAATTCATGCGGCACATCATCCTGAAGTAGTTGTGGAAAAATTTATTCAGGATGATGTGTAGCATGGATTGATATGGAATATGGATAGAAAAGAGATAGGCAGACAACCACCATTTTCAAAAAGAACAATTATAGTACGTTTGGTCCGATTCTATAGAAGAGGATTACATATAATCCGGATGCAACAAACCAATTACAATGTTTAGTTGGTCTTATGTAATATAAAGATAATTACATTTTGTAATCCTAGTTACATCATAGGACTGATGATTAAGGATGCAGGCATCCTATAATCAACGTAAAAGACACTATTGTCATTATAATTTTTTAATTTGATCAAAGTGCCCACCAATAAATGCTATTAAATATTAAATAATTACCACCATTAAATATTTTAAAATATTAATTCATTATATTAAAATATAAAAACGATATTCCCCACTAAAAAAATTTAAAAATTATATTCCCCCATTATAAATAGTAAAATATCCCATTAAATAATATTCCCACCATTAAATATTAAAAAATTACCATGAACCCCTTCATAATATTTCCACCATTAAATATTAAAAACTTATTATGAACCCAACGCATACACTAGACAAATTGAAAAAAATTACCAAACCCGACGTCTACATCATACATATATGTGTAGATAAGGGTAATTTTGTCTCTTACAATATTATTCCCATATATTCTCATTTTTATGTAATTCAATCAAACATTTTTATGAACATGCATCATTTTTCCTCAATGGCGAACTATACAAATTTTTTCCTCCATGGCGAACTAAACAAATTCATGTAATTATCATTACATTATATTCCATTACATTACCTCGGATTCCGTAAACCAAACGGGTACTTAAGATCATCAAACTATAGGGATGCAAGGCAGACTATCAGTGTACTTTAATGTCCAATCTAACAAAAGTGTCAAAATACAGACAATCACCATTGACACAAACATGTATGCCAATAGTAAAGAAAATAGGATTCAAGTAAGAACATTTGAAGTAAAAAGCCATATAATACAACATTAATATATACTCATGCCAGCAACCAAGCAATACCAATATTTGACAAAACATATATTGTTGTATAAATATAAATAAATATAAAAATTATGTAAAGTAGTTGGGGACATAGTTGTTAGCCCAATTTTATATATAGGACCCATTTAATTGTAATACTCAAATTTTTGAATCAGTAAAGACGTATAATGTTGCTTAGAACCTCTTGACTCTCTGTTCTCACTCTCAATCCCTCTCTATCTTCTCAATTCCTTCTAACTCCTCTGTTTCTCATCTTCTATTCTCCTCCCTTCCTCTTTCTCTCTATTCAAATTACAATTATCCATCAGTAGTATCAAAGCTTGTGCTCCTTAGCACCACATTCGCATACAATAAATGGTGATGCATTTGTAGTACTCAAGACACATGGACAAATGACTGTGGCACATTGAACAAAGGCTAGATTCAGTTGATGAATAGCAAGATGTGGTTCTTGGCATGTCCACACAATTGCAAGGATTCATACGGAAAAGGGAGCTATGGCACCTTCGACTGCAAAGATCTCTAGCTGACTTCAACAATACGTTCGACTCCCTCTTAGCCAAACTTGATTGTTAGAATAATAGGAAATAAATTAGGATCCCATGATTCTAGTATTCAATCATATCCCTTGATTATAGTCACTCTAGTTTAGGAATTATTCTGAATTTAAGTGCATTGATTGTCATTGATTGCTATTATCATTGATGGCTCTTAATTCCTCTCTTTATGAGGGCTCTCATTCGGAGCCTATAAATTGTACCATATTTCCATTGGAATATAACAACTTTGAGTGCATTTTTAGTCTCTGAATTTAACATGGTATCAGAGCTTTATTTTCAAAATCAGACACTGCCATGGTGAGGTTGAGAGTCTGAAACACGAGCAGCTGAGGGGGACAGTGAAACACGAGCGACTGAGAGAGAGAACAGTGCAGGAGCGTCATGCACTCCCAGAACTGGTGAAGGGCAGCACGTGTGAGTACACCGCCGCCACAGGAAGAACTGCCAGGCGCCGATCGGCTCATCCCAAAAAGACAGCAGTGATCGGACCGACGCGTGGTCCTCACGTGCCACCACAGCACCAGCACGTGACCTCCACGCGCCATCGTCCACGGTGGTTCCGGCGACCATTTTCCCTAGAAACATGAATCCTACTGATTTTCCTCCTCTGTTTGGCTCTGTTCCCGGAAATTCAAGTAAAACCGGAATCTCTCCTACTGCATTCATGTCCAATACAACTCCCACTAATTCCTCCTCATCTAGCAACCCTTCCACCACTACCAACATCACCTTAATGGCATCAGAATTTCCAGGACCTAAGAGTATGGTTATTAACCATAGATTTAATGGAAGAAATTACCTCTAATGGTCTCAAAGCGTGCTAAGGTATATCCGTGGAAAGCGAAAGGAGAAATACATCAATGGAGCAGCCCCTCAACTAGCCCCAGATGACCCAACCTTTGACACGTGTTTTGCTGAAAATAACCAAGTTATGACTTGGCTCTGTAATTCTATGACTGTTGATATCAGTGAAGGCTATCTCCTGGCAAATATTGCAAAAGAAATTTGAGATGCAGCCTGAAGAACTTATTCCTCTCTTGATAACACTGCTGCCTTGATCCATTTGAAGCACCAACTTCGAGATTTGAGATAAGGTACCCTGACAGTCATTGATTATTATAATGCGTTGGTAAAACTCTGGCAACAACAGGGCTCTGGGTTATCCGTTTACTAAAGGAATTGGGAATTCCGTATGAGGGTCCTATGCAAGTTTAGTGTGACAACAAATCTAGTATTGAAATGACAAGAAACCCTGTTTATCATGATCGAACAAAACATGTTGAGGTAGACAGGCCCTTTATCAAAGAGAAAGTTGGAGCAGGCATTATGACATTGTCCTATATACGGTTTGAAGAACAGATTGCAGATGTAATGACGAAGCCACTGGGCAGAACTAAATTTGAAAAGTTTCAATGCAAGCTGGGAATGATAGACATATATTCTCCAGCTTGAAGGGGAGTGTTAGAATAATAGGAAATAAATTAGGATCTCATGATTCTAGTATTCAATCATATCCCTTGATTATAGTCACTCTAGTTTAGAAATGATTCTGAATTTAAGTGGATTGATTGTCATTGATTGCTATTATCATTTATTGCTCTTAATTCCTCTCTTTATGAGGGCTCTCATTTGGAGCCTATAAATTATATCCTATTTCCATCGGAATATAACAACTTTGAGTGCATTTTTAGTCTCTGAATTTAACATTGATTTACCAAAAGAATACCTCGTTGATGCATGTCTCTGTGTTGACAAAAGAATTTGTGGGCCCAACCCAAATGTTTAACCCAAGGACCATGCGCGAAGCCAATGCAGGAGATTTTCCTCAAGCATCAAGGAAAGAAGATGATGGAAAAGGGAGGAAGGTACATGGCAGGAACCAACCCTTCTACCCAGACCACATCAACACCCTACAAGAATGACTCTTACCTCCAAGATTATGAAACTTGTATTTGGAGTTGATCCGTCATCGAATCGCAATCTCCATGGGCATTTTTAGGGTGTCATGAGACTTAGATAGTGGGGCCTAGACTATTCAAAACATAGACAATCTTGCTTAAGACTACCCCTATTGCCTCGAACTCGATTTGTTTCAGTATTCCCTTTACCGAAAACCTTTGTTTATCTCCGTCTTCCACCACCTATTTATGGTTCTTCATTGCTGCTTCCCTATATTATAGTAGATGGTACAAAGCAAAGGGACCTTCAAAATAAAAATTGTGGCCAAGACTCTTTCATCAATAATGGTGGCAGTTCATCGTCTATTTCTGTTACCCCTTCATCATCCATATTTGCTCCTTCACTGCCGTTAACCTCTATGTCTGTCATAGCTTCAACTTGAAGACCCATAGAGTTTCAAGTGCAATGGGCAAAAAGAAAAGGGTGAAAATGCTATTTGGAGGGGCTGGTCAACAACTAGTAAGGAGAACTAGTTAGTGATAGGTGGAGGAGTGCCAAAAGGGCACCTGATGATAGTAAGTCCTAGTTAGTGACTAGGAGGAAGCTTTTTTACCCCCTAAATTGCACTGTTTCTAGCACAGTTCAACCTGTCCCAAAGTCTGTTTCTTCAAGTACAAGGTCAAACATACAGCTGTCAACAAGCAGGAAGGAGAACTGTCATGGGTTCTGGGTATGTGGGCTTTGGTTTTGCAGATAAGGGCCCAAAATCATTGCTGCAATAAATCAATTCAAACAAGTTTACACATGACTCTTGGGCTTTTCATGTAAAACTTCTCCTACAAGATGCTTGGTTCGGATTTGGTTCAAAGGGGAATTAATTATAATGCTTTCTGGTTCTGGTTTGGTGCATTTCTATGTGTACTTGAACCTTGAGGGCAATAATCACCTTTAGGGAGGGTTATTGTCGTATAAATATAAACAAACATAAAAAAAGTAGGTAAAGTAATTGGGATATAGCCGTTAGCCCACATCTATATAAAGGACCCTATTCAATTGGAATCCTCAGACTAATGAATGAATAAAGTTGTGTACATAACTCAGAACCTCTTGACTCTCCGTTCTTGTCTCTCAGCCCATCTTATCAATTCCTTCTAACACCTCTATTTCTCATTTTCTATTCTCCTTCCTTTCTCTCTTTATCCAAATTACAATCATCCATCAGATACAACTGATAAGCCTTTGTAATATGAATGTTTATAGAATTGGGAATTAGGGTAGAAGAGAAGAAGATTAGAGGGTTGAAGGGAAGAAGAGATGGAATAAGAGAGAAGAACAGAGAGATAGAGAGGAGAGTTTCTGAAATAATTCTCTAGGAATTCCATTTCATGTCAAAAACTGTCAAATACAATGGGATTATGCCTTATTTATAGACTAGAGTGACTTACTGACCAAGCAAAGGCTAAACTAACTAACTAACCTTTCTAATTCCCTAACTAATTGACTTTGACAACTGTAATTAGCCTAACGGCAATATTTTCAATTATTTATTATGTTTACATATCAACAACCCATGGATTAGCATCGATAAGTAACAAGGAAAAGAAATGCTGATAAGTAAAACTATACCTCCAGTATATCTTTCCTGCTGGATAACAATTCCTCTAACTTCGAAATTTGTTCTGTCAAAGATTTACTTTCATCCTCGAATTTTCTTCTCTGTACAGCAGAAAGCATATTATTTCTACCTTTGGTATCATCACAACTATTTAATAAAAATCTCAAAACAAGTGAAACTATCAACATTCTTAATGGCATGATTCTGATTTACCTCAAGAAGGGTCAGTCTTCTTAAACTAATGTCCAATATGGCTTCAGCTTGTTTTTCAGATAGGTTAAACTCTGCAATACAATATTTAATTTACTATTAGAAAATTTGAAGAGCTAGAACTTGAATACAAGTTTAAGTGTATTGGATTCCATTGCACTTTGATAATAAATACAACTTTTGCAATGAAAGTGACACGAACTAAATCTAACATTTGAACTGAATGTCTGAATATTCATGCCAACATATGCCCTTCGTATGCCTTCAAATCACACATTTAGTAGAAACAGGATTATAAGAGGATCAAGACCAAGAAATAAACAAAACATGAGATTACCATTTCTAAGACTAGCTAATGCAACTGAATTACTTGAAGCTTCACGAATAACCCGAATAACTCCATCCAGATTATCAAGCCCGATAATAATGCCCTGAATGTGTGCAGAACCATATTAAGCAAGAAGATCAACAAAGAAATATTATGTTTTTCAAAAATTTTCCCAATCTAATGTTCAATAATGATATTTTGCAGAAACTGATTCTATTTTTGTTTTCGTCGAGAGCCACCACTACAAAGTACCCAAATGAAAAAATTGTCACAAGGCTGAGAAATGACAACATTGTCTGATGGTGAGCAGAGGACCATGAAGAAGCCAAATGAGTAATTACTCACAAACCTAGTCGGGTAACCAAATTTAAAAACAAAAAAACAAAAGGAAATCCAATATAGTAAAGTAGCATGCATGTCCGGTAATTCAATAACCTCAGCAAACAATTCATATATTAAACGAAATTTACCTTCCTCGATGAATCTGAAATTCTATAAAACTAATCAAGAGCTCCACAAGACTGAAAGCGAAAAATGACATTTTCTGAAACCACCATTCAAAGACATGATAAACAGAAACCCAACTGAAGATTTTCATATGGAGTAATTACCAAATTCATCCCCATGAACTTGACGAAGGACGTCCTTACATACACCTTTACTTGACAAACTACCAACTTCACTCTCAAAAAACTAACAAGAGTTCACCTGTATTTCTTGTTTTCTACATTACTATGAAATTAATATATAGATAATTCAATGAAAAATTATGGATCCTCACTTATTTACAGCATAGACCTGATGAATATTTTAGTTCATCTATTAAAAAATATATATATATATATATCTAAAAGCAAATGGTTGACCTCTAGCCTTCAACTGCTGTTGAACACAAAGTTCACAGGGGAAAAAGCACATGCTGAAGTGAAAAGGTTATGTCATTAGCACAGTTAATAATTGAGCACACATCACTCTCCAAATTGGTTTATGCGAATTCCAGAAGCAAAAAGCGAAAACTAACACTGTTGGACAGCAAGCATGTGTGGACAAACAAATTAATGCATAGAATGAGGCATTATTTATCATATAAAAGAAATAAATCCTTAAGATATTCACGAGCATCTACCATTTTAGCGTCTGTAAGGCATGATGATGTGCAATAATTTTCTTGAATATCCCCAATTGATATATTTAAATTTTAGTTAAATGACTCCAGGAGCAGATAACAAATGGAAAATAAAACATATTTATTGTAACAAACGGTTTATTCAGCCATCACATTTTGATGACAGTACCATATCCAATAAAAAGCATTTCTAATAGCTTCCCCAGGGCTGCCAAAAGATTTCAATTCTCCACACACAGGCACACAGAGCATATACCTCAACAATATGCCGTCTCTCTTGTGCGTGTGAAAGCTTATACCTTGCACGTCTCTCAATAACAGAACATCTGAAGTCTATAAATGCCTGAAAAAGGTTGAATATTGCAGGAGAACACAAAAAAAATTAGTCTACTCTAACCTATAATAACTAAGTGAGATAAGGCATCTTGTTGATACCCTGCAGTAACTGAGTCATCAAAAGAGCTTCAAACCGAAATGTAAAAGGCATATTGCAAAAGAGAAATTAGAAGAAATATACGATGCTAAAATTACAATTAATTCCAGTCAACTAGTAAATCCATGCAGAAATAAACTAGACACTACAAGAAAATACTTGTAATCTAATATCTCTAGTAAATTGATGGATTACAAATTAAACTAAATGGCATTTTCAGCAGTTACCATATGATGGATGCCAGTATATTACATATATATATAGGCATGGTAATCAGGAAAGATATGATGTGAGGATGAGTGTAACAACATGGAGCAATAGGCATGGGAGTATTGGAGGATAGACAGGAGAGGCCAATGGAATTCATTTGGAAGTCCTCAGGTCATAAATAGAGTGCATTTGAGTGATGAGGCTTGGGAGAAGTATGAGTGAATTTTTCATTCAGTTTGCATTTATTTTCTGCGTATTTTACAGTTTCTGGTTTTAACTATTTTCTGGGTGTTGTTACTGTGTTTTCTATCCTATAAGAAGTATCCTATTTCAGTCACACGTTTGCCACAAGTTTTTCAGTTACCAAGCCATCTTTTTTTTTTGGCAAATATCAGTTACCTACTCCAACATATCGAAGTGCCTCTGGCATAAATATGCAGGCTGTTTCCTTGGTCAGCTCTTCTAGTTTCTTCCTCATTGTGTCCCTCAAGCAATATTGGATGTGCAGAATGAAATATTTCCATTTCAGACTACTAGTTACGGAATGCAATTCTGGCATTCTCAGTAATTTTACTTTGAGGATTGAAAAATGTATGGTATACATGTGAAGCATTACCAAGAATCAAGTGAGATTCATCACTAAAGTATTTGACCTTGTTTGCAGACTTTTATAGAATTGGTTATATCCAGAATTAGGGGGATAATTAGGAAAATAAAAGGGAAAGGGTAGTTTGGGAATTTAGATAATATATTCATAAAAAGGATCAGCAGAGATGTATTGGGAGTCTTGTGAATGATATTTTTATGGTCTTAGTCTATTTTCACTTTTTATAAACATCAGAAATCTACTGGATTTTCACATAATACACGTGATATAAGCATAACAACATCATATGATTCATCTTTTGTATTTAACATTTATGTTTAAACTTTAATCAAGCGTGCAAATGTTCCATGATATGATTTGTATTTAAATTTTGGGAAAATTGCACAATAGAAAGAGCCACTGGTTATTCTCTAAATTGAATAAAATTAGCCAAAGTTGCGTGCTCATGAGTCCATGCTAAAGTTTCAATCAATTCTGCAGCATAAGAACATGAATTTCAAAGACATGGAAGCTATACAAGAATGTCAGTAACCATGACAAGACAAGGAAAACAGTTACTCAAATCAACAATTATAAACGTAAGAAGATTTAGCAAGCAAGTCGTCACCTGGAGTATTTCCTTCAGCCCCATTTGTTTAGGTAGCCCATTTAGTATGCTACGAATTTAGAAACACGAAAGAATGTAAGAAATGATGACATGAAGAAATAAGTAAAGCACAACAAATGAAATGCAAGGAACAGATGGATGAACTAACAGAATAGTAAACACAGAATTTATTATTATGCTCCCTCTTATTCCACTGAGCCCAATAACAGTAACAGAGGAAAGGATTGGGAACAGATCCCACTCAATCTCTCGACCAAAACCAAGGAATAATAGAAAATTCAACTCCCTCAATCAGTATGATTCATGGGAGAAACAAATTGCCAATGGCTTGATGCCATAATGGCACCAAATTCTTCCTGATAAAAGGAAGTTAGCAGGCTCAATCCTGCCTATGGGGGTGTACTTGCCTTGCCATCCAAACAAAAGTGCAAAACCCAGGGTAGTGATTATTTATTCAATATTTTATATTTCATCTGTCTTTTATGTTTGAAAGTTAGCTGATATATTTTCCATGATGATTTTTTCAAGTACCTCTAGTATCTTGGATATTTGCAAGTAGATTATCAACCTAATTCATGCCATTCAAATAAGATGAACCAGAGGAGAATTCTTCGATTCTCCCCAAAAACATCACTAATATCACTCTGCACAAAATCATGTCCAGCATCAACTTGAGAAGTGAACAAAACCAGAAACCATAATAATTAATGTCAATACTACAAAGCTGGAAGCTTAGACTAGTCATATCATTAATATGACTTCACACTTCTAAATTCTTTACTTAAACTGCTTCAGACTAAAGGGGATTCAACGAGAATAGTGTAGATGATATATACAATTACAAGAAGCTGACAAATACAAGTAATATAATAACATTCTTACTTTCTTCTTCAGAAGTGAGAATGTCAAAAATAATTTGTTAACAAACAAAATGAAATAATGTGGCGGTTAAGAAACAAGTGCAGCAGTAATAATTTAAAAAGGTGAAAAGTGAAGAGAAATTAGGAGGGAGAGGGCCAACAAAAAGGAGAATGGGCTCATGGGAAGAGTGTGGAATTTACAAACAAAAATATTTTGATAATATAGTTATCTACCTAAACATATAACATGAGACCAATTACAATTTTTTTTACGGGAAACACATGAATAAAACGGACAATTTTTCAAGACAAGTATGCTGATGGAAAAATGTCCAGAGTGCAACAGTAGTGAGAATTTCACTATTGAATCAAGTTATACAAAAAAATAATAATTTATAACAATAAGTAAACAGAAAACTTAGCACTGGACAAACGTGGTTTGAGTGATACTGTGAGTTACGGAAAATATCAAACAGAACAGAAGTAGAAGGCATAAATAAACCAAATGAACCAAATCAGTAAGATGTTTGTATAATATATATACATAATTAAGAATAGATAATTAATTTTGCATTACATTTTCTTATTCTACAGGAGTAATTTAACAATAGTATGATCTCAAACCAATGTGAAAGGATAAATTTATTTACATGTTTTACAAGAAATATTATGATATGTATATTGTAAATATTAGTAATTAGGGATTTAGGGATGGCACACCATTAATTCTATGAGGCCGCACTTAGGATATTAGAAGTGGTCCTTACTAGTTCTATGAGCCACGTGGATTAAAAGAATAGGGAAGTAGTGTTAGTTAGTTAGTTGATCCAATCCTAATAAGCCTATTGCTATATAAGGGAAAGGCTTAGACTATTATTGATCGATTGTGATTGTGATTAGTGAATCCAGAAATATTCTCCTACCTCTCTGTTTCTCGATTCCTTCCCTCTCTTCTCTCTTCTTCCTAATTTCTGTACTTCTTACCTACCAATGGTATCAGAGCGGTCGAGTCCTCGGCCTTCCGTTCACCTTCTTTCTCAATTCATCTTCTTGCATGGTTACCACTCACTTGCAGGCATCTATCACCGACATGTCTAACTGGCTGAAGCTCACTTCTAGGCCATCGAAGAAACTTTACACCATCTATTTGGATTGCCTATGTCGGTTCAGGCTTTCTCCGATCAGGTCGCGTGTTTAACTCCTAGCACAGGTACGTAAGAACCCACGGGATCACACCATAATGGTCGTGCTAGGCACCACCGTCCCAGACCAGGGGAAGGAGAATATACACCCCCAACAAGATTAACCAAAATAGACTTTCCAAGATTTCAACGTACCGATATTGATGGATGGCTTTACAATTGCGAACGGTATTTTGATCTCGAAGAAACACCGAAAGCTTGGAAGGTGCGACTCGCAAGTGTCAATCTTGATGAGAAAGGTTACGTCTGGCACCGCGCGTATATGGAGAAAGAACAGGGTAGAGCGATTTCGTGGACCAAGTATAAACATGCTCCCCAGGTTCGCTTTGGTTCACCTTATGAATCTCCCATGGGCAAATTCAAGTGTCTTTATCAAACGGGATCGATTGACGATTATAATGACGAGTTTGATACGCTTCGATGCAAATTATGTCTACAAGAAGATTATGCCATCCAATCGTATATTGAAGGCCTTCGTGGTGATTGCGCAAAGCAGGTGCGTCTCCACCGACCCCGATCCTTAATGGAAGTCAGAAGTGTTGCCAAGATTTTTGAATACAATCTTCAAGAAAACTGTGGTTTTAAGCCTGCAACACAAAGGAATGGTGGTGAGGTGTCAGGCTCATTTTCCAGGTGGCGGACCCCCAAGAATTCTTCTTTTTCTGGTGGGTCCCAAGCTGCCGACACCAAGACTTTGTCTTTAGTCAAAACCAGTGCGTTTTTGGGTAAATCCAACAGTCATCTTGGTCCAACTTCTTCCACTGCATCGATAGCTCGAATAGGGGTAACTAATTCAAGAGGTTCGCAACTCTTCAGCCAAGATGAATTGGATGATTTTCGTGCCAAGAATCTGTGCTTTTATTGTCATAAACCATTTTCGCGTGGTCATACCTGCCCTCAACGCCAACGAATGCAAATTCAGTTAATCGAACTTGACCCCGACGGTAATAGCGAGGATGACTTGTCTGCCGGTGAGGAGATTGCACCGCCTACAGAAACTCATTCGGATGGGTTTGATTGCCTCCAGATTTCGTTACATGCAATTCAGGGAGGTATTGGTATTGTTTCAATGCATATTCAGGGCTATGTGAGTCGTCGGCCAGTGCAGATATTGATCGATAATGGCACTTCTCACAGGTATTTGGATTATCATATAGCCCGTAAACTCGGATGGAAGGAGGATGCCAAGACGTGTGGAGAAGTGGAAGTTGCAGGGGGTTCTCAATTGAGGCTTTTCGGTATTTGAAAAAACTTCAATTGGAAGATGTAAGGCCAGGATTTCACCTTTGACCTGCGTGTCATGGAAATCAAGACATACGATATTGTTCTTGGGCTCCATTGGCTGCAAGAAATTGTGCATCACGCCTCCTGGAATTATGATGATCTCTCCATGACATTTTGATACAAAGGCTCTATGTGTACTCTGCAACTCACCCCTGTATCGGATTGTAAGTTGGTGAGACGACTTGACAGCCATGTGTCTGATGGTAGTCAACTTTTTCTCTTGCATTCTGTTGAAGATTCAGAACGACAATCGTGTGTCCTTAAAGGTAAACCTCCAGACGCAACAAGTGGTATTAAACAATTGTTACGGGAATTTCTGGATGTTCTGTCTGACTCACAATCCTTACCACCACACAAGTGGTATTAAACAATTGTTACGGGAATTTCTGGATGTTCTGTCTGACTCACAATCCTTACCACCACTCCGTGAAGGCCATAACCACCCAGTGGTTTTACATGAAGGTGCAGATCCTGATAACCTGTGTCCCTACCGATACCCTGCTACACAGAAGGATGAAATCGAAAGGCAAGTGAAGGGTTTATTGGAGACAGGGGTAATACAAGAAAGCTCCTCCCCTTTTACCTCTCCCATAGTCTTAGTCAAGAAAAAGGACGGCTCTTGGCGTATGTGTATTGACTTTAGGGAACTTAATAAACGAATGATTAAGATTAAGAATAAATATTCAATTCCACTGGTGGAAGAATTATTGGATGAACTCGGGGAAGCTCGTTGGTTTACGAAGTTGGATCTTTGGGCAGGCTACCATCAAATAAGGATGGAAACCCGTGATTCCTACAAGACTGCATTTAGGACACATTACAAATGGTTGGTTATGCCATTCGGACTCACCAACGCTCCTGCCACATTTCAAGGTGCCATGAATAGTATCTTTCGAGACCACCTGCGTCGGCTTGCCCTTGTCTTTTTCGACGACATTCTTGTTTATAGCTCCAACATGTGTCTGCATTTAGAACACTTAAGAATAGTCCTGGAACTCTTGAGGAAACACCAATTCTTTATTAAAGAAAGCAAGTGCACCTTTGCTGCTACTAAAGTTGAGTATTTAGGACACATTATGCACGGTGGGGTTGTCTCCACTGATCCTCATAAGATTAAAGCAGTGCAGGATTGGCCTGAACCCGCCACGGTCAAACAATTACGTTCTTTTCTTGCGGTAATAGGTTATTATAGGAAGTTCATTAGGGGGTATAGGGTGTTGGCCAAGCCGTTAACCAATTTACTACGGAAGGATCAGTTCCAATGGTCAATAGAAGCTGCTGCCACCTTTCAAAAATTAAAAGACGCCTTAGTTCAGAGCCAGTACTTGAACTTCCTGATTTGTCCAAGCCTTTTGTTGTGGAGATAGATGCATGTTCCTTGGGTATGGGGGCTGTACTGATGCAGAGCGGTCAGCCTTTGCCCTTTTTTAGTAGAAGTTTGGCTCCACGTCACCATGGGTTATCCATTTATGAGAAAGAATTATTAGCCGTAGTTCAAGCTATTGAACATTGGCATCAATACTTAGAAGGACAGCGTTTTGTGACAAGAACTGATCAACAAAGTCTGAAATACTTGTTGGATCAAAAACTCAAACTTCATTTCAGATGTATTGGATCTCTAAACTGATGGGTTACGATTATGAAATCCATTATAAGAAAGGTTCAAATAACAATGTTGCCGATGCCTTGTCCAGAATGCCACATATGCAGTTTTTTCAGCTGACCTTATCCACTTGTTCTGATGAGTTATTAGAAGATATCAAGGGTAGTTAGGAAGTTGCCTTATCTCATCCCTTCTCGGCATCTACATTAGCTCAACACTTTTTGGATGGTATCTATAGGTTGCATGGGGCTCCAGTTGAGATCATAACTGATTGTGACCCTATTTTTATTAGTAATTTCTGGCAAGAGTTTCTAAAGGTATTGAAGGTTGAACAAAAGTTAACTTCATCTTACCACCCTCAAACGGATGGGCAGTCTGAAGTTTTGAATTATTGTTTGGAAACATATTTGCGTTGCATGTGTAGGGAGTTACCTAAGGAATGGTCCCGCTGGTTGCCCTTGGCTGAGTGGTGGTATAATACCACTTTCCATTCCTCTACTAAGGTTACTCCTCATGAACTTCTGTATGGGCAGCGACTACCATTATATGTTCCTTATTTACCCCATACCACTGGGGTGGATGCAGTAGATAGAACGTTTGTGGCTCGTGAGGGTGCTGTGTTGGTGGCTAAGCATCATTTAGCACGGGCTGTTAACATGATGAAGCAAAGGGCAGATTCTCAAAGGACGGATCGCAAATTCCAGGAAGGTCAATGGGTTTTCCTAAAGCTTCAGCCTTATAGGCAGGTTTCGGCAGCTACTAGGAGTAACCAGAAATTATCTCCTCGATTCTTTGGACCCTATAGAATTAGGCAATGTGTAGGCCCTGTTGCCTATAAGTTGGAGTTGCCTATGGAATCTCGGATTCATGACACATTCCATATTTCTTTGCTTACATTGTGTCCTAATCCCTTTGTAAAGCCTTGCCATCCACCACTTAATTGGCCAGAACCTCCTGCTTGTAAGGAGCCAGAGCGGATTCTGCAGAAAAGTATTGGCAGGAGGAAGGGATGAATTGTGACTGAAGTTCTTGTGCAATAGAAGCAGCTGCCTGAAGAGGAAGCTTCATGGGTTCTGCTTTATTAGTTGCAGCAGTTTCCTGCTAGCTTAGTTTCACAGAAAATCATGGATTCAAAACATGCTTTGGTCTATGATTACACAGCATTCATAACTATCAATTTCTAAACAACAGGCTGTTTTTAAATAGCCACAACATCTATGTCAATCACAAAAATCAGCTAGGATCCCCAGAAGTGAAATGAGTTCAGGCCTTTCTTAAAAGAGAGTGTGCACGCATGAACACAAATTACTCACATAAGAAAACTGCCCAATCGAGGGGGTGGGGGGAATAAAAAAACCAGATTGACAATTTCCTCCATGTTTTCAAAAGAAATGTGTAAGAACTTACCCCACCATATTGCAGCTAAATGTTGATTGAAGAGATGTTAATCGATAAAGATTGTTCAAAACAATTGATGAATTTGATCCCCGCTTAAGCTGCAAAGGGTATAAAATTGGTCACTATCCAGTGTTCTGAAGCTTTTTCTTCCAATTTTTATCCAACATTTTAAATGTTTACTGGGGTTTCAAGAGGAGAATGTATGGACAAATACCACAACTATTTAGCATACCTCAATAACTACACGCATTCCAGCACGATCACTCTCATCCCGGATGTCACTTATTCCCTCCAAACTCTGACAAGAAGAGAAACAAATTAAAAAGCTGATTATTATATATGCTATCAGCAAATTTAATTGATGAATGGAATTAGCAAACCACATTTAAACCACTCAGTTTGAATTCTGAGAAACATATACAAGTACCATATGGAAAGCAATTAAACCTTTTCACTCAATCAATTACCCCATAATTAGCCGC
Source organism: Inga leiocalycina (assembly GCA_963242795.1). Taxonomy (NCBI): domain Eukaryota; kingdom Viridiplantae; phylum Streptophyta; class Magnoliopsida; order Fabales; family Fabaceae; genus Inga; species Inga leiocalycina. The sequence goes on along the minus strand of OY725323.1, from coordinate 65,096,944 downwards.
ATTAGTATCAACAACTAAATTCAATTCAATGAAAACTATCTTAATTATCCACACTCAACTTTTGACTGCCTTTCAAAGTCATCAAAGCAGAGAAAAGAAACCGAAATCATAGGCAAAGAACAAAAAAATTATAGCATTACTAGTTTTTGAGATTAACTACAAACCTCTATACAAAAAATCTCATGAACCAAAATGTAAAGGTAGTTTCCCGGCAATGCAAATTTAGTAGAAACCACAGTTCAGATGAAAAATAGCCCATTTGTGTTGTACGCACGTGTCTTTCAGAAAAACACATAAATTGATATTTCACGAGACTTTATATGTTATTCAACATTATAAAACTTTTACCCTGTTTTCTACAAGTTCAGCAATCTTCGCCACCAGAGCAGACTTGTTCGTCTGGTAAGGAATCTAACCCAATCACAGAACAAAAAATTTCCATTAAACTCTCGGAAGGGAGGTATAAAATTATGACATCTAACAACATGATCTGACAGTTCGAAATTCTACCTCTTTTATGATTATTGCTGAACGTTTTGTTTTAGAATCAAGCTCCTCAATATCAGTTTTTCCTCTTACAACAACCTGTCCTCGACCACTACGGTATGCCTCTAAGATCCTTCAGAAAAAATAAGCATAGATGGTTGCAGCAATATGGGCAAGACATAAAGTTCTAGAGAAAACAAAATAAGTAGTACCAAAATACTGATTCAGCTTATGTTACAACAAACGAAACGGTTCACAAAAACTTTGCTAAAGATGGTAAGTTTGCAACTTTCCAAAGTTTCTATAAATCAAAGTAGCTAATTTCACTTCCATCTTTATTTTAGTTTAGCTATACAAAATTCTGAATTTATATTTTATAACCAAGTTGAGAATTTCGGGTTATTTAGGGTTAATGGTGAAGGACTAAAATACGCATTGCCTATTATGAATGCATTACTGCAGAATGAAATGATGTTTCATTAATATATAATGAAATTGTAAGTTGAGATTCTAGAGTCATTTAGGGTTAAATTATCAGTAACTTAAGATTTCAATTAAAAGGATTTTAAATAAGGATTTTGGGCCTCATAAAAAGATTCTGCCAAAAACTTTTAAGATACTGTTAATCAGCTTACCCAAAATTTCCCATAATTATCCCTCCTGTTGGAAAGTCAGGTCCAGGCATGTATTCCAGCAACTCTTGTAGCTACAACACAAGAAGACCAACAAGAAAATCCAATTATAATTACAAGACATGCAAGATCATTATGACTCAAAAGCAATGAAATGACTTGTTCACTTTATCCAAAGTATATGGCATGCAACTATGATGCATTGGGCAACTAGTGACAAAAAGGAATTAGCTGAATCATATGAAAATGTTCATTCCAATCACAACCTGCCAATCCGCTATGGATGAGCCTCATACTAACGTCTCAGCAGACAGTGTCTTCACTGCCAATCAATGGCACCTTCAGTATAAAACCATAGGACTCTCATTTTGGAGCCTTCCGCATTAGTTTCAAAAACTCCAAGCAGACAACTCTGATATTCTTTTCCAGCAACTATCTTTCTAAGGGTCATGATTTTTTTATAGACTCCATTCTAAAGCAAATATAAGTTGACAAACTGCAACTCCATAATAGCAATGGTGCAAGATCCAATACCATTGGATCATATTAAATACCAAGGTTCTGAAACCCAGACCGAAAACCGCCAAACCAGTAGGAAAAATGTCCGAGTTACATTTCAAACCGAAGTCACAGTCAACTTGGAGTCAACTCGGTCACCTCGGCGTGATTTAGTTGAGTTGAGCGAGTTGCCGAGTTACGTTTCACTTTTTTTTTGCCTCTTCAATGACGAAACAATGTCGTTTTGTTTCCTTTCTTTTTTTTTTAAAATAAACTTTGACTGCTTTTAATCAAATACAAAAGTCAAAAACTCTCGAGAGTCGAGACCTTGAAAATTTCCCACCAATTGCTCCCTCCTTCCTTCTTTCTCTCCGTTGAGCCATGGCGCCAAGTTTCAGCAGCTCTGGTGAGCCATAATTGCCAGTGTTTCACCGTAAAAGGTTAAAGCTTTTGCAGTTTTGCTTCATTTTTCACTCCTACTCCTTGGTAGCTGATTTCAAAGTTCGTTTTGGGTTCGGCTCTTCCGGTGCTTCATCATCGTTTCACCGTGAAAAGCTCAGTATTTGTACCTTTTTGTTTTGTGTTCATGTTTTCTTGTTTATTTTTAGTTCCTTTGCGCTAGTGCTTCATTGTTTTGTGTGTTCGTTTTGCCTTTATCACTCGGATTCTATTGTGCAAGCTCTAATCTTTACCCTATTGCCTTGAAAGGTCAAAGCTTTGGGTTCATTCCTCTAGTCCAGAAGCATTTTTGGGTCTGTCAATGTGTCGTTCATCATGTTTGTGGGAGAGACAAAGCTTTAAGTCAATAAAGCTTTGGGTTCTGAAGCTCGGTTTTTATAGCCTTTTCCTTCGATTTTTTGGTTTGGTTTCTGGATTCCTTCATCTATATTTCTATTTTGTGCTTTCAAATGTTTGGTTGTGTTGGTTTTGGTTGAAAACGATTCTGGCTTGTTGGTGCTCTGTTATTAACATTTGGATGTTATTGTTTTGTTCTTACAGTGGAGCTGGATGTTATAAACCGAACTGGGTGGTTTTGGCATTGTTTATTGAAATTGTAAGGAATATTTGACAAGCATATGACTATTTTGCTAGTGATTCAAGGTATTGAAATGATATATAGCATTTAGAATTTTGGATTAAGTGAAATTAAATTATTTTTTAAATTTTTTATATCTCACCGGTCTGGCCCTCGGTTGACTCAGATCTGACCCACCAACCCTTGACCCAATACTCCATTCAGTTCAATGGCCGGTCCGGGTTTCAGAACCTTGTTAAATACACTTAAAAATTTATATTTTTGAAATATTATTGTAGCCAAGTTTCATGATATGATATTGTAATAAAGGCATTTTGAAAGTTAGATAGCTTGGTTGATTAAACGAGTGGCATTAACCATTATTGGCACTAGCCATTTAGGAGCGCTCTAGCCAAACATGGCCTTAGCCGTGTCAAGTGACAATTGAGCCTTACGGTGATAGGTGACCCTATTTTAATGAACTCTCTACTACCTATATATAAGGCAGGGTATTCCTATTATAGTTCAGTTTTGCAGTGGTAATAAGATTCACCGTATTATTCAGCATCTCCTATCTCTATCTCTTCTTTTCTACTCTCTAATTCTTCTGCTTCAATCCTCTTCTCTTCTACCCTAATTTCCCATTTTAAAGATTGATATTACAAAAGCTTATCATTTCACTAGCTTCTGCTCAAGAGATTCTGTGAAGAATGGAGGAGGGTGGATTTGAGTGATGAGGTATGGGAATGTGAAGCTTTTTCATTGATTTCACTTTCTTAGTGGAAACTCCAGCATTGCACTTGAAGAAGATGGGGGAAAGAGAGGAAAGAGAGTGAGACTGAAACAGAGAAGAAATTTAGGCAGAAATAAAAGAGACAGATAAGAGAGGAGAAAAAACACATAGGATGCAACTAAGATCCACACAAGCACTTTCAATCAAACATTTTGACAGCATTAACATCTAGAAATAATTTAGTCAAAATTAGGACATGAAGTTGGAATCAACAAAAAAATAAACAGCAGCCAAAATTGAACTACCCCTCAAAACATAAGGGATAAAAATAAGGTTTTTATTTGCTTTTTTGAAATAGAGGAAATTGAATTAGAGAAAAGAGAAAATACAACTTGTTGGGGAGGATAAGAAATCCTCAAATGAGAACAAAATCTGTAGGCCCCAAAACACAAGAAAAGAGAACCTAGGTGGCTGAAAAGACAATCAAGGTAGTAGAGCTGAACAATAGTGATTCCTTTGGCCCTATTTAATACGTGGTATTGAAGGGGTTGGGACTGACATTGCTATTGGGATAGCTCATTTTGTCGCGTTTGGTAGGAGGGATTGGTTGATACTTGGGATTGGTGAAGCCCATGTAGGTGGGATTGGGGAATAGCAGGGGAGGGTGCTATTGGAGATTCAATCCTGGAATCAAAACTTCTCAAACCAAAATTCCCTCCCTTCCCTCCATCGAAACTCTCCCACTCCATGGACAACGCCTTCTTGATGAAGCTCCGCCGCAGCACCCACCACCTCATCCACCATTGTTTGCCCCTGCCCTCCTCCTCCACCTTCCCTTCCAATGCCACATCTCAATCCTCTTAAAGTGCGAATCTACGATTCTGAAATGCCCTCCCTTCCCTCCCCCAACTCAGTGGAGTATCTTCCTACTCAATCTTTGTTGTTGCCATCTCCCTCCTCAATCTTTGTCACCAACTTCTTCTCCCTCTCCTTCACCACCTTCTCCTCCATCATCTCCGGTCAACGCCTTTGCCCGGATCTAGTTCCATGAGTTCATCTGTTTTCAATTTTCAATCTCATCATCTAAGGGAATGCTTTACTTTCACTTTCATTTTTGTAAACTTGTTTCAAATTAACCTTAAAACAAAAGGATTAAAAAATTGTCTAGAATCCAAATAAAAATTGGTATTGTATCCATGTCTTACATTCATTCAAAATGACGTGTTTGACTGAAGATCAGGGAGAGATTAAAATCATCATCACAAGGACAATGACAGATTCACAGTTTGTCTCCCTGGAGTCAAGTGCGTGCCTTTCCTCTTCACCATCAAATAGTTGGTGGATTCTAGAAAACCAGATAAAGATCTTGGGAGGAGAATTTCTGGGAGATGAAAATTTAGACGAAGAAGCAGAAGAACTTCACAAACTAGCACTTATTTTATATTTTTTAATAGCATGGGTATTATAGTCTTGTCATAATTTATAACTAATAATAAAATAAAATTAATGTAAGCATTCCCTACAAATAGTACTCCATACCAAATGTAATTTTTTAAAGCCCCAATCTCACTCCCAATCCATCAAAATTCAAAGCTACATATCAAACAGGGCCTTAAACTTTGATGCACAAAGCACTGATACCGTCCAATAACATAAATAGGTGCATAGATATGCCCTTAAAATTGCAGGGAATCCTCTCCACCATATAAACCAGCAAATCCCATCTGCCTAAACTGCTGCTAAATTTTATTCTCTATCCTGGCAAAACCTTTGAAATAAGCAAAATATGAAAATGCTCCAAAGTTTTAAAAAAATGACCCGGGTCGCAGAAAATGACATGGCTCCAGATGATTAGCATCACTAATCAACTGTTTAAGAAGTTTACAGTTTGTAAACTGACTTAAGTAATTTATATGATTGTCAAGTCAATAATTTCACATATTCATTTACCAACTTCCCAGAATGGCTAACATCACCAGAAAACTAGATACAATTAACTACCTTCAGATAGAGAGAGACTCAAGATTTGGTACTCACAGTAGCTTCTGGATTATGAATCAAAACACACAGTGCATGTACTAATTCCCCAAGATTGTGAGGAGGAATACTGGTCGCCATGCCAACCTGATTAAGATTAAAAAGAGCTGTTATATTTCTGAAGATAGAAATCAAATAATAAGCACCAGGAGCTGTCTCTAGTATGTAAAAGGAACCCAAAATCACCGCAATCCCAGAAGAACCATTCAACAGCAAGTTTGGGAGTCGAGCAGGTAGAACTAATGGTTCTTTCTGTGAATCATCAAAATTTGAAACGAAGTCAACCTGCAAAAAAGGTTTATTAAAAATAGTGACATAAAATGTACTCAAGTTCTTCATGATACCCTGTAATAACCAGAATCATTAGGTACAGTGAGCAGCAGCATTAACTGACCGTATCTTGCTCTAAATCTGCCAACAGCATTGCTTCAGTGAGCGCCTGAAGATTCAAGCCAACACAAAAATTATTCCATGAATGTTGGTGAAAACATCAAATTAAGACACTTGACATGGATGACAGTTGGAGCATTCTAGATCACTACAGGAACAATAATAATCCGTTAATACCAGATCCTATAGGATATAGATGAAGTATTATTCCATTCGAAAACTCCATCCCACACTTTCGGCAACATGATTACGTTTATATGACTTCTATTAGGTTTAATGGTGTTAAAAACTAAAGTTGAACTTAAAAACAAACTGTCAAATGGATTGCCAAAGACGTAAACACAAAGTTGCCAAGTCATAACTCATGATTATCCAGACATCCACTCCAATACAACCCAGATTAAAGGAAAACACCATTTAAACAAGACGTCTTCAATCAAAATCACTTATTGCCACCAAGGAGCTTTATATAAGACATTAATTAATACGTGACTCATTCCAAGCAACTGCTGAGCGCAAAACGACCAAAACTCAGGAGCTGAAACATACTTCATACATCACTATTGATAATTGATAATTCTGGTTATATTAAACAGACTTTTGTGTTTAAGGAGCCAGAATTAATAGCTAAGAAGCGCCGAAACAGGTACATGTAATGGATATGATATAGCAAGATACAGCAGATATGGCAATTTTCAAAATTTTAAGATGCGAATACAAGAATATATATAATGCGTATTTCCTGGAATGCATATCCTGCTGTTTTTTACAGCCAAAAACGTAAAACAATAGTTTTCCTTCTGAATTCACATCTTTAGAAACATTAAGCAGGTTTCAATACTAATAGTTCGAATCTCCTCTGATCATTCCAGCATAAAACCCATTCCTCAGATCCCTTATGATACAATTTTCAACTACATGATTTGCCAACTATCATATTAATAAAATCATTATTAAAAAAAGGATAAACAAAACCTCATGAATACAACCAATGGTTTCAACATGGTAATTCATAAAACAAATGTCTATTGACTACATCACAGGGGGGGAAATTGGCATGACATAAATTCTCTATCCATAATTAAGACAAACAAACACAGCTTGAAGCCGTCATAGTCTCACATCTTAGCCTTTGCTTAAAAGATAAAGTACACATAATGATCCAAATAGAAGTTAACTTTAAAGAATTCAATTGCCAAATCAACTCACAAACATGGTATGAAGCAGCTGTAGTCTCACATGTAGCCCTTGTTCAAATGATAAAGTACACATTATGAGCCAAATAGAAATTATATAAAAGACAAATCTGCTGCTCAAAACATACATCCAATCTACACTCTGTGTAACGCATGGCAGCTGGAGGGTCTGAATCAATTGTTCCAAAGTTCCCATGTCCTTGGATAAGTGGACAGCGCAAGGAGAAATCCTGACGGAAAATTAAGACATAAGGCCCAAACAGATAAGGCAGATAATGAGATAAACTAAAAGAGCATCAGAAAAGAACAACATATACCAACCAATAGCATATCACATTTCAGAGAAGCAACAAAACCCAAAAATATGAAGGGAGAAAAAAATATTAGGTCAGTATACATATAGATCCTTCTCAAGAACCAAAATAGTAATAGCTAAGAGACTGTATGATTTCATACTCACTTGATACAATAACAAAGATTGCAATGAGTATTAATAGAAAAAAAAATCAGAGAAAACATGGGAAAGAGAAGAAGACAGTGAGGAGTGATTGAGAAGTAATAGAAGGGGCTTTTGGTGAAAGTCAAAAATCTCAGGCTTGCACCAAAAGTCCTCCTGACTTCTAACGCTCCCCCTCAAGCTGAAGAATATATGTCAATCATTCCCAGTTTGCACCAAAATCTTTGAACTTAGTTCTGCTTAGTGGTTTTGTCATAATATCTGCAATTAGGTCATCAAATCGTATGTGGGACAAATTCATGATACTTGCTTCAATCTGTTCTTCAATAAAGTGTCTGTCTATCTCAACATGTTTTGTCCTATCATGATAAACTAGGTTCTTGACCATTTCAATGCTTGCCTTGTTGTCACACCAAACTTGTATTGGTCCCTCATGTGGAATCCCCAACTCCTTCAATAATCTGATGACCCAAATTCCTTCATGTACTCCATTGTTAACATCTCTCAGTTCGGCTTTCGCACTACTTGTTGACACCACAGTTTGTTTCTTGCTTCTCCATGTAACCAGATTTCCCCACACATATGTGCAGTACCCTGAGATTGACCTTCTAGTCTCCCTATCTTTTGCATGGTCTGAATCAGTGTAAATTTCAATATTTCTGATAGTGTCTTTCTTAAAGAAGATCCCCCTTCCAGGATTAAACTTCAAATAGCATAAGGTTCTGTACGCAGCCGCCATGTGTTCTTCTTGTAGCTAGTGCATGAATTGACTTACTATTCCGACTGCATAGCTAATGTCTAGACGTGAGTGGGTTAAGTATATCAGTTTCCCAATAAGTCTTCTATATCGTTCTAGTTGACTGGGACACCATTTGGCTTGATTTCCAGGTGACAACCTTCTTCCATTTGTGTTCATTCAGGTTGTGCCCCTAACATTCCTATTTCATGCAACAAATCTAAGGTATACTTTCGCTAGGATACGTTAATGCCCTTTTTAGTTTTTGCCACTTCCATGCCCAGGAAATACCTTATTTGTCCAAGATCTTTCACTTGAAACTCAGTTGACAAATCTTGCTTTAGTTGAGCAATGGATTCTTCGTCGTTTCCTGTAATGACTATGTCATCCACATAGACGATCAAGATAGTGAATTTGTCATTAACACGTTTAATGAACAGTGTGTCATCTGCCTATCCCTGAGTGTACCCAAGTCTTTTCATTGTTTTGGTGAATTTGCTGAACCATGCCCTAGATGATTGCTTGAGTCCATACAATGATTTGTTGAGTTTCCACATCGAGTTGTCAGGAGCCAAAATTCCATCTAGAATCTCCATATATACTTCTTCCTCCAAATTCCCATTCAAAAATACATTCTTTACATCCAGTTGGTGCAAAGACCAATCCAAGTTAGATAGTAATACTTGGATAGTATTAAGTTTCGCCACTGGAGCAAATGTCTCTTGATAATCAATTCCATATGTCTGGGTATCCTTTTGCAACAAGTCTCGCCTTGCATTTGTTGATTGTACCATCAAGATTGAATTTTGGGGTGAAGATCCACCCGCATCCTCTTGGTTTCTTTCCTTCGGGAAGACTTGTAATCTCCCACGTTTTATTTTCCTTAAGTGCTCTAAACTCTTCTTTTACAGCTTGTTTCCAATTCGGATCAGTCATATCTTGTTGAAATGTGTCTGGAATTTTCATCTGTGCACTGTTTACAACAAAGCTTTGTATTTTTGCAGACAAATTACCATATGAAACAAAACGTTGAATTGGATACTGAATACAAGATCTTACCCCTTTTCTTAATGCAATAGGCCAACCCAGTTTTTCAAGATTTAATAACGGATTGGAGTCATGGTCGTTCCTTTGAATGGGAGAGATAGTTCTACCAGTGTTTGGTTCATCTAGAACTTGTAGTCTGGATTCTTCCTCTTATCGTGATTCTGCATCCATCCCTAAATTGATTTCAACATTTGTTTCCAATTCATTAAGTGAGGGTTCAGGTTGAGGGGAATTATGTTCAGATTCATGATCACGTTAGGTAGGACTAGTTTGGTTTGTGAGAGGTTGGGAGCCAATGATAGGTATAAGATTAGGTTGTAGTGGTGATGGTGGTAAGGGTTTGGATTCACACAAAATTAGCCATTCAATGTCAGTATACTCCCCCTAAATGGGTAATTTGGGATAATATAATTCTTCTTCCAAGAATACTGTATCCCGGGAGATAATAAGCTTTTTGGAAGCAGGACAGTAGCATTTGTATCCTTTTTTAGTAGTGGAGTAGCCAAGAAAGAGACATTTGTCAGCTCGAGTAGCAAATTTGTTGCCATCATTTTTGTGAACAAAGACAACACAACCAAATACCTTAAGAGGCAATGAAGTGATTATTGAGCAATTGGGAAAGTGTTCTAGGATTTTTTGGATTGGCTGGATGGCAAGCGATTAATGAGATAAGTTGCAGTGAGTACATCATCACCCCAGAAGATGGTAGGAACATTTCATTCCATTAGTAAGATTCGGGTTATTTCCAACAAGTGACGGTTCTTTCGCTCAGCTACTCCATTTTGTTGGGGTGTGTATGGGCAGGAAGTTTGGTGATGAATTTCTTGTTGGTCAAGAAATTCGTTAAAGGTGTTGCTAATGTATTCCTTGGCATTGCCACTTTGTAGTACCTTAATGAAAACATTAAATTGGGTGCACACAAAAGTATAGAAGTTTTAAAAGATCTTAGCTACTTCAAACTTGCTTTTCATTAAATAAACTCATGTGGTTCTAGTGTGGTCGTCTACGAAAGTAACAAACCATCTAGCATTGGTGAGGGTTTTTATTTGTGCTAGGCCCCAAATGTCACTATGAATTAGTGTGAATGGTGAGGAAGGTTTGTAGGGTTGTTTGGGATAAGAAGATCTAGTTTGTTTTGCAATTTGGCAAGTTTCACAATGAAAAGGACCGGAATTTTTATTGAATAAATTTGGAAACAAATGCTTCATATAATCAAAACTAAGGTGGCCTGAGCGACAGTGCCACAAGTGTACATTATTACTCTAAGAGTAGGAGCTAACCAGTGCCCTTCTTGCCTTCCTTTCATCTTTTGATCCTTTAAGGTAGAACAATCCACATCCCATTCTCTAGAAGTTCCAATCATCCTCCTCAATTTTAAATTCTGAAAAATACAAAGATCATTATCAAAAATTACTCGACATAGTCGGCCTTTAGTTAATTGACTCAAAAATATAAGATTGACAGTAAGTACAGGCACAAATAGAACATTTTGAATTCTCAGAGAATTAGAGAGCATGGTGTGCCGATTCCTTCAACTGTAGTGAACAAGCCATTAGCAACTTTGACTCGCAAATTCTCATGAATCAGTTCAAGAGTTGCAAATAAAGTGCGATTACAAGTCATGTGATCAGTTGCTCCGAAATCAATAATCCAAGCATTCTCATTAGCTTGTGCAGTGTTGAGAGCTATAATAGAGTTACCTGACTGCACTAGGTTGATACTTGGCGTAGAATTAGACTTATTCTATTTGTTCAGCATCCTCTGAAGCATCTGTAGTTCCTCTTTCCTTAGGGAATCATTATTTTCAGTTTCTGGTTCAGTGGCAGTGAGATGGCTTTGTTTGCTAATTGCTGGCTTTCAGTGCAGCTTCCAACATTCTTCTTTGGTGTGGCTCTTTTTCTTGCAATAATTGCACCATTTATTTCGTCGTTCATCTTTTGGTCATTTTGCTGCAAGGGCTGACCATTTGATTGAGCTTGGATTGCTTTGATTCAGGAGTTTTCTGCTTTCTTCAAACTACAATTGGTTAACCACATCAAATAGGTTTGGTAAGGGTTTTAGTCCCATGTTTCGACCTCTTATCTCTTCAAATGAATCATTGAGTCCCAAGAGGAAGTCATATACTCGTCCTTCTTCCACTAGTTTCTTATATAATTGAGCGTCTTTGACAGTCTCCCATGAATGTACTTCGAAGAGATCTTGTTGTTGCCACAGTTTCAGCAAGGCATTATAATAATCAATAACTATTGAGTTACCTTGCCTCAAATCTCGGAGTTGTCGTTTCAGGTAGATTAGGGCAGCAGTGTTGTCAAGGGAAGAATAGGTTCTTCGTGCTGCATCCTAAATTTCTTTTGTAGAGGTTGCCAGGAAGTAACCTTCACTGATGTCATCAATCATAGAATTGCACAACCAAGTTATAACTTGATTGTTTTCGGCAAACCATGTGTCGAAATTGGGGTCATCTGGTAGCGGCTGAAATGCTGCTCCATTGATATATTTCTCCTTTTGCTTGCCGCGAATATATCTTAGCACAGTTTGGGACTACTGAAGATAGTTTCTTCCATTGAACCTGTGATTAATGGCCATAATCTGACCATCAGAAAGTTTTGGTGCAATTACTATGCTACTAGGAGTAGCGAAATGAGAAGAGGAAGATGTATCCTGAGTTTCAGAATTTGTACCGGACATTAGGGCCATTGGAGAGGCCCTGGTTATGGTGGAGTTTCTAGGGATCGAGCCAAAAATAGGAGGAAATTCAGAGGGGTTCACTTTCTGGAAAAATAGGCTGCTGAAAACCACCGCAAGAAACAGCGCGTGCAGTTCACGCGCCAGTCAGAACAATGGCACGTGTAGCTCACGCGCCGGTGAACAAAGGTGGCGCGCATGGTTCACGTGTTGGTCAAAATGACGGCGCTCTTCTGGGTTTGGCCGATCGGCACTGTCCGACTCCTTCTGGCTGGGCAATGTACCTCCACTCGCCAGTGTTGTGGAGATCGGGGTTGTTCAGCCAATCCTCTGTTTTCTCTCTTGCTCACTATTTGCTCTCTCTCTCACTGGTTCCTCAGATCCACTGCCACTGTTGACAGTCCCGGATCATCCCTGGAGATGCTCTCATACCATAAGAGTCTGTATGATTTCATACTCACTTGAAACAATAACAGAGATTACAATGAGTATTTATAGAAAAACAAATCAGAGAAAACGCGGGAAAGAGAAGAAGACCGTGAGGAGTGATCGAGGAGTAATTGAAGGGCTTTCGATGCAAGTCAAAAATCTCAGGCTTGCACCGAAAGTCCTCCTGACTTCTAAAACTAGCAAATACACCTCTCAACAGAAAGAAAAAAGCAATGCAATGCACATAGTTACAGTAATTTGGCGCATTTTACTAGGAAGGACTAGCAGCATTCACATTCAATAAAAGCACCATGCACTGTAATCACTACAAAACAGGATAAGATAGTTTATTTATTGACTTTAGATGAAATTGCAAGAGTTCAGTTAATGAATACTAAGGGACTCAAAGGCTCTATTGGCTTCAAGATTTGTCTTTTTGTCACTATTTACCGTTTTGAAGTTTAATTTAATCTCTGCCTCAAACCTTACTGAAGGTTTATTAACTAATTGCTCTATCTATCAAAAGGAAGAAATAAGCAGAATTATTTTCCAACATATTTAATAGATAGATAGAAAGATAACCAAATGGAATATGATAATCATTCAAAAAAGAAAATGAAGTTATCTATTGATGTCACAGGGCATTTGGTTGTGTCACCTTTCTACTACACAATAAATGAGACATTTAATATTTATTAATATACTTCTATATTATTACTTTATAGTGATTGTACCTTTTTACTATCATCATTTTATTAAGAAGCATAAAAGACACTTATCATTCCCCAGACCACTCTCTGTTTCATAGTCTTTTAAATTCCCTTCTATTCTCTGGGTACCAAACGAGACCTAGAGATAGATAATCATCGACTAGCATTTCCTTTTTTTAATAAGTACAAACAATATTTTTACTAGTTTATCATTATCAGGATGAAGAGTGGATAACAAAATTATTTTACCTGGACCATTCTTACTAAAGAATCGTACACAGCATTGTCTCCATGGGGATGATACTTTCCCAAAACCTGTAGAAGCATTAACAGAAAAAAAAAATTAACAATGTCAATATGCACAGGCATGGTCCACATATATTTGTAGATATATGTTATCAGTGCTTTCTTGTAACAAGAATATTTATTTCAAGAAAATTAACCTCTCCAACAACTCTTGCACTTTTCCTGAATGCCTTGCGCGATGAAAGGCCAAGCCCGTGCATAGCAAATCTGCATTTGAAAAAAACACATTAAGAGGAGACCAATTAATCATTAGGTTGTTTTGCAAATAATCTCGTTAAAAAATTTCAAATTTCACCTACTCCAAAATTAAAGTCAACAAGTCATCAGACAATTGTTTGTTGTTTAAATTTTTGTTTCCAAATCACAACACAGAAAGCTACAGGTTATAGGTGAAAATGGCGGTAACTTCATATGATGAATAAAATAAGAAAAATTAAATATTGGATGCAATTAGCAATAACACAAACATCGTCGCAATTCATGAACCAACCGCAGCAAAGATTATTTTGAATTACATATCATCATGCCTCACAGACCCTGCTTAAATTAATAACAAATTGAATTAAAGGATTATGCTAGTATCTTCACAACATGCAAAATCATTGCGATCAAGAATAGGCTTACATTCCTAAAGAAAGCGTACCAGAACCAAGTTCTTACGTACCCTACAGAAGTTAAAACGCGTATGTTACATAAATGGAAGCACACTCACGAAGAAGCATACCACACGATGTTTGAAGGCAAAATTCCTCAATTGATCGAACTAAATTCACTTCGTTTTTGCCCAGGTTTATTCATTTAGAACAGAGTTTGCCATAGCACCAACCACAAAGCGTTTTAAAATAGAAAGGACAAAAAGATATTCCTTTATTCAGAAAATATGATGTCATAACTATTCAAAAAAAATCCCAAAATATTCCTTATCTTCATACAAGGACATGAAGATATGCAGATACTCCCTGTCTTCAGACAATATAACATCATTGTTTTTTCCCCTAAAAAAAAAGCCCAAAACACTACTCACAAAATTCTTCTGTGCACCGGCTTCAAGCCATCACGAACATCAGGCAATGCGCGACCAAGCAGCACAGACAAGGCATAAGACATGTGACCTTCAGTTCCCTCCGTGCGAACTGGATAAATCATAAGCCCTCCACCATTGTCACTTCTATCCTCCACCGCGACTCCCCCATTCTCATCTCTTGCCGCCTGCACCGGCTCATCCCGGGGCCTGGCCCTGACAAGCCGGAGTTTGTGGGCGGGCCTAAGGGATAGAAAACGGTGCCCTGAGAAGCTCTGCTGGAGCCTTGGCAACCGAGTCGGAGCGAAGATCAGAGGGAGACGGTACCTAATCAATGATGAGACTCTACGCGCAGAGGCAAAAGCCATAGAAGAAGGGGAAAGAAGCTTCGTGTGGTGTTGAATCGGCGAGGGTTTCATAGGTTAGCCATTTGAGCGAGCGTGTCCAGTGGATGAGAAGTGGAGTGGGGTTGCAGGGTTTAGGGCTTTTGTCTGTGTTGTTGCTGAAAGTGAACCACAGTTTTGGCGGGCTGCTCTCATTTTTTTTTTTCCAACTCAAAACGAGGAAGTTTTTTTTTTCCCAACCAAAACGAGGAAGTAGATGTCCGAGATCTAACGATCTGCTGTTCTTTTATAGTTTATTTTTTATTTATAAGTGTTTGTAAATCGTGATTTATAATATATAAAATAAGTATGTGAGAGAGATTTTATTCCGACTTACGTAATAAACACTTATTTTCTAAAAAAAAACTATTTTAAACATAACTATTGTCATTTGTGGGAAATATTCAAATAGCGGTTTCACTAACCCTTTTCCACAAGTTGAGATAAAATTTTTTTCACATATTTATCTCATAAATCATAAAAGTTAATCCAATGGTTTGGATTAATTTATTTCAGATCTTATTACGCTGTTAGGATATTGATTACTTTTTAAAGTATTAACATTAGATATTTAACTAAGGTGCACCAATGGTGCCAAGACAGAGCAGCCACCACTAGTTGGTCATCGAAACTCCGACGCTGACTATCTAAAGCTTCGACACTGAAAATTAATGTGTTGTTCATAGGAAGTGTAACCCTCTCCGTAATTATATCTGAAATACAACATTAGAGTGAAATAGAGACCAATAATAATCAAAATTCATTTACATTCCTCATCCTTAAGATAGGGTTTTCACAAATACTTTAACCTGGTCTCACGTTCACATTTTGAATACAATTACATTGCGAAAATAATTAACATTCATAATATATCAGAGTGCACAATAACAATCCCGGCAATCCCGGGTTCATATCTTCACTAAAGGTTCATAGGCACATACGCCCTTTACAATTTCTCAAATGGGGATTACACAAATGTCATTCCAAATACATATCCAAATACACCTCCACAACATATACAACCATATATCCATTCTAACATGTACAACTCTAAATACATCCAAATCCACTACCATTATCCCAAATAGCAATGATAACCAACTACCAAGTCCAAATGCCCATAAGGGATTCTCGCCGCCCCTAGTTGCTTGCTCCTTCCTCGAGCCACTTGTCCTGTCTAAAATGTTGGTAGGGGAGGGTAAGATTCTAGAGAATCCCAGTAGGAAACAAATACCAATATGCATGTAAAATAAGTGTTTAATGCATGACATGCTTGCATCACAATAACTCGTGTTCGCATAATGATATATCCGCATGCTCAATGTTTCAACAACATACTCATGGCCATAGCATAAATTGAAACAGAGGTTCAATCATTCATATATGTTTCACATAATCAAGCAAAGCAATAACATGCATCAATACACAAACACAAATATCAATACATGCAGGAGAGGTAAGTTCCCTACTCTTTATTTTTCCACGTATGCTCCAGCATCGGCTACTCGCGATCTGAGCAGATATCAAACCACGATCAGGGCGAATATCTGACCCTATAACCAAATCAAGGACATAGGATCATTCTCTTTTCCAAATTCTCATTTTCATAACACTTAAATTTGGTTATCATAATTGACCCTTAAGAGGCCACAAATGCCTCTAATAAAAGCCCTAAAAGGTTGGGAAACAATAGATTAGAGATCTCCTTTCGAAAACTCAAAGTGCTAGAACACAGGGGTTGCCCGTAGCCAGCCCTTCCTTGGGCCGCGGCCAAATTATGGTCAGCAAGTCACTGGCCGCGGCCAGCCACCCATGGGCCGCGGCCAGAATCAGGCCAGAAAGGTTTGGGCCGCGGCCAAGAAATTTCTTGATTCTTGGCTGAACTTTCAAAATTCATAACTAATTCTAGAAAAATCGAAATGAGGTGATTCCAAAGCCAAATGAAAGGAACTTAAGTCCTCTTTCTAGGAAAAATATGTACCATTACTAGAAATGTAATCCCCTGACTCTAAACACGTAATTATAATTCGATAACACATATTTAAATCAGATTAGAGACCATTGAATGCTTTAACCTCATTTTAAACTTTCTGTCTCACATTAAAATTTTTACAAAACTTTCAAAACTCTTTTTCCCATCCTGGTCTCAATTTCAGTATTCTAATATAATTACCTGTGCAGTTAATATACATTCAATCATATCAGAGTGTATAACCGCATCCCCGGCAACTCCCGGGTTCTATACATAAAAACCTGAAGGTTTATAAGTATACACTAGGGGATTACACAAGCAAAATCGAATGTAGTGTTCCTGATTCAAAATATACAGTAATCCCGAGTTCAAAATACATAACCAATGTTTCCAATTCAACTATATACCCCCAAGGGTCCTAATTGCTCCAAGTTGGCCGCTTCTCCTTTGAGCCACACGCCCTGTCTGAAATGTTAGTCATAGGAAAGAATGAGATTCGAGAGAATCTCAGTAGTAACAAACCACTCACACAATGCATAAACACAAAGCATGTACATAAATCACAAACAGCAACAGCAGCAACAATCTCAAAGATACATGGTTTTCACCACAAACGACAGCACTCACGGCTGTATACACAATACGACAGCTCTTGCTGTAATCAACATCATGATAGCTTACGATGTAATCACAATAACGACAGCTTACGCTGCAAATGACAGCTTGCGCTGTAAATGACAGCTTGCACTGTAAACGACAGCTATCACCAGCTGTAACCGCAGCATCAACAAAGATTCATCACAGAACAGTGATAACACACACATACAGAGCATTACACATAGTATAAGAGAGAGAGTCACTACCTGATCCTTTCCCGACATTTCTTGGCACAGCGGGCTCACGAGGACGGCAAATATCAAATCCTGTAAACCAAGTTAGGGACAACCCGTCAATCTCTTTCCCAAGTTTTATCTCTATAATACTTAAGTTGATTATCACTATAGTCAATTAATCAAGTCAACTAAGGAGCTAAAGTGGTCAATTAACCTAAAAGGCTAATTTCTAACCTCAAAGTTCCACAATATTACATTATGCCATAAAATTTTCAATTTTCGCATAGGTGACCAATCTGCCAGAATTTTCCAACATCTTTGAAAAATCATAACTAATTCTAGAAAAATCAAAATGAGGTGATCCCAAAGCCTATTCAAAAGCTCTTGAAGTCCTCTTCATAGGAAAAATATGAATCACTACTAGAAATCACCACACAATTCCAGAATTACACAACATTCCACACTGCTCCAGAATTAGGTCCAGTTTCGACATCAAACTTTGGGCAACTAGAACTCCCAGCTCAAAAACCGAAATGAGACAAATCATATGTCTATTTTGAAGATTGGAATGTGAACTTTAAGATTGGAAAGTTTCAGAATTGTTAGACACCAATTGCCCATTCAAAATGTCCCTACAAACTGACTGCCCTGCACAAAGTTACACTTGACAGTTTTTCCAATTTTCAACCAATGTGTCCAATGGCTTCAAAATCAACAACCAAACCTATTCCCACATAATTTTTCATGTAGAACACAATGGTAACATCAAAATGAACAAATTCCCACTCATTCCCCATGTCCTGTTTTGGCAGAATTTTAGGGTATTTCACAACAAACAACCACTTCACTATCTAATCACTAAGCTTAGCTCATTTGCCTCCAAACCAACATATAAGCACATATATAGGATGAAAGCTTCATGATCCCTAATATACCCTAAAAAACGAAATTAGGGCTGTCACAATTGCCCACCACAACCCAGCCAATTAAAGCATCATATACATCAACATAATGCTCTTACTCAACTCTTGCTTCTTCTTGTGTTCTTTTCTTGATTCCTCAACTTTTGTTCTTGCAAGGTGGCTGAAAACTCCTCTTCTTCAAAAACAAAAACCATAGAAATGAAGCTAAGGAAGAGAGGAACAAGTTTCATGAAGGTCACTTGAGCCATAGATGAGGTTAAGGAGGTGAAAATCCATGTAGAAGATCTTACCTCAACTTTGTTCTTCACTTTCTCTTAGCTTGCTGAACTTGGCTGACCTTGAGAAAAGGTGAGAGAGTGATTTATGATCAGTTTTTCTCTTCCCTTATCCTCTTAATATCTGACCAAAAATGTGGCCCAAAGAGAAAGAAAAGTTGTGGTGGAAAATAATTCTTTTTACACAAGCTTATGCCATGTTGACTTTGGTCATTTGATTAAGGTTTCTCTTGCCTCTTCTCTTCTTACTTTTGGACGTGATATGGGCTGCACAAATGGAGAATTATTATTGACCAACATGTTCTTCAAAAGGAGGAAGAAAGATTGACCAATTGCATGAACTTGCATAGCCATTGGTTATACAAATTTTCTAGTTGCAATTTTTGACTTTTCAAAGACAAAAGTGAAGAAGTGTATGAAGTAAATTTCTCTTTCCTTCCCCTCTTTAAAATTTGACCGAATATGGAGGCTTGAAAGAGGTTAAAGCTTTATAAAATATCTCTTGGCATTTCTTCCATTTATCATATTTAATTGCCTTTTGTTGCAATTGTTACCAAGTCATCATCCTTTTATAATTTGGTCAAATTGTCTCCTATGTCATATTTAGTAGCCAATATGTATTTATTCTTACTTTTCCCTCTTGTCATACGTGAATCATGGCCTTTTGAAGAAGAAGATGATCTTGTAAAATATCATCTTGCAATATAATATTTAATTGCCAATCTTGCATGTGAAACTTGACTAAAGTCATAACAAAATTTCCAAAAGTAATTTTGTCGTTAATCCCACCATCTATTCTGTACATTTAGCTCTTGAATACATTTTGGGATATTACAGGAAATCACCACAAAATTCCAGAATTATACAAAACTCATCACTGCCCCATAACAGAGTTCTGTTTCAATCCCAAACTTTGGACAACCATATCTCACAGAATACTAAACGAAATGACACAAAATATATATCAATTTTGAAGCTTGGGATGTGAACTTTAAGACTGGAAAGTTTCACAATTTTCTGAAATCATTTGGTCATTCAAAACGTCCACACAAATAAACTGCCCAGAATAGAGTTCCAAGGGACAGATTTTCCAATTTTCTACCAAAGTGTCCCATGGCTCCAAAATTAACAATCAAGCCTATTCCCACATAAATTTTCACAAGGAACACTATAGTAACCTCAAAATGACTAAAATCACAACCTATCAACATGCCCTGTTTTGACTAAAGCACAAAACCAACACAAAAGGTGCCAAACTTCACATTTAAGCTTCAGTGCAATTCTATCAATTCAAAACACTAAACAAGGCACCATTTCCATAACAACAACATACCATACACCCCAAGACCCTAAATCACGAAAATTAGGGCTAAAATTCTAGAAATTCAAGGCCAAACAAATGGCCACAAAACTTATATGAAAATGAAGCTTTCACTCACCTCAACAACTTTCCCAAAGGCACTTCATGATTCTCCAACTTGTAGATTTTCGTGATTTCTCAAATCACCATCAATGGAGAATCTAAAATCATAGGATGAAAGCTCTTAACAAGAGAAACAACTTTATAGAAGAGCATTTTTCCATTAGAAGCCATTTAGAGGGTTAAAATGGCTTACCTTTATCAAAATTTCTTCCTCTCTCATGAGCAGCCATGGAGGACGAAAATATGGAGAGATGAGAGAGATGAGAGAGATGTGAGAGGTGAAGATGATGGAGAATGCAGAAAAAATCTGCCCCATGCCCCTTCACATGCGCATGAGAGAGAGAAAAGAGGGAAAATGAATAAAAAAATGGTACTTTGACTTTTCACCTCATCTCTCTTTATCATCAAGTGACACTTGTCCATATCTTATGCATTCTCATAAAGTAAGTAACCACTTGGTTACTCTACTCATTCCATTAGCCATTTAGTTACATATCTCATTTTTCTCTTGGTTAGTAATTAATTTCTTCCATTAATTACTAATTTATGGCTATGCTTTCAATTTCTCAATAATTATGGCATATTAATTAATATAGCCACCAGAACACATAATTATTCCACATAATCATTCACAAAAATTGTAATTAGCCCTTAATTGAAATTTGGGGTGTTACAGGAAGCTTCCACTTATTCATAAAGAGTAGAACACTTGCAAATAAGGCTTGTTCAATATGTATTGTTCATATGATAATCCACTTGTTTATGAAGAGCTAGACACTTGCAAATGAGACTTGTTCATGATCCTATGTTTTCTTGTTAACCTATTAATTTGTGTAGTTCATATACCTATTTCACTTGTTTATGAGGAGCTTAACACTTGTAATTAAACAACAAAAATTCAACAAGTCTCATTTACAAATGTGCAAATATTTATGAACAAGAGGTAGAATCCTTCTATGAATAACATATTAATTTTTTATAAGTGAAGCTTCGGCTGGTCGGCATATGAGCTAAAATGGCCACATATGGCTAGCCAGCGGTGGCCGCTTTGGCCTAGAGGCGGTTGGTGACCAATCGCCAAAACTCTTGCGACAATCAAACCTTCTTTAAAAAAATAAAGCAAAGGGCATTATTATCTTTTTATCTAAAAAACTTATTTTCATTTTGGTCATTGGGCATATAGTGAAATTTTCAAAATGTTTTTATCCTTGACTGAAATAAATTTGGTCCTATAGTCTTTTAATGAAATTTTCCCAAAAAATTATGTTTCCCGTGAATTAAGACTTAAAATGCTGTTCATTTTTTATTTAAAAAGTTTAATCATATTTTTCTGACTCCTGGTTATTTTACTTTGGGAGGATTTCATTAAAAGACTATAGGGCAAAATTAATTTTAGTCAAGGACCAAAATATTTTGAAATCTCACTGTAGGACTAAGGACCAAAATGAAAATAAATTTTGTAAGTAAAAAGACAATAATGCCCCTTGCTTTATTTTTTTTGAAAAAAAGGTGTCATCGTTGCCAGAGCTTTGGCAACCCAGTCACCGACCATCGCCAAGCCGGAGCGACCACCATTGGCCAACCAGAACTCCAACCACTGGAAATTAATGTGTTGTCTATAGGAGGATTCCACTTGTTTATGAAGAGTTGCACACTTTTTTATTAAATCCTCCAATGGACAACATATTAATTTCCGATGGTCGGAGCTCTGACGGCCAATTGATCATGGTCACTCCAATCGGCTGTCGAAGCTCCAACCATCGAAAATTAATATGTTGTTCATAAGAGAATTCCACTTGTTCATAAAGAGTTGCACACTTGTTCATAATTCTACTCTTCATGAACAAGTGGAATCCACCTATGACCAAGACATTAATTTTCCGGTGGTTGGAGCTCTGATCATTCGATGACAGAGTTGCGATGGCTAGCAAGCTTTGGTTGCTTCGGGTAGCCAGTGACCGGGAGTCGGAGCTCCGAGGATGATCAAACCATTTTTTTAAAAAAAATGTGAGGGACATTGTTATATTTTTACTTACGAAAGTTATTTTCATTTTAATCCGTGGTCCAACAGTGAAATTTGAGAATGTTTTGGTATTTGACTGAAATTAATTTTGTCCTGTGGTCCTTTAATGAAATTTTCCCTTTTACTTTTGTTTATATTTTTTTTGGCCAAATACTTTTCTTTACATTTGAAACTTGCCAAATTGACTTTTCAATATACTATCATCCAAACAAAATCCTATCATATTTTTTTTATAAAAGTCTATCCAAACATAAATCATCCTAGTATTATACTTCTTGACTTTTACTCTAACTCTTGTTTATAAAAGTTGGCTAGGAGAAAAATCACTTTTACCAACATTAATTCAAACAAGTGCTGAAGTGACTTTGTACTATGTTGTAAATATATAAGAAAAATTTTGTCTCTAAAATGAAAAAGAACTCATTTGAAATTGATTATACTACCTTGGTCCTTAATATAAAATCTCATTTATACTGTAAATTACATTATAAATGAGATTTTATATTAAGAATTGAAGGTAATCACTACTTGAAAAAAGGCTTTAAGATCGATTGAAATCAGCTTTTTAGATCGGGTTTAGGTCCAGTCTTGTATCGATCGGTTTAAAAAGGCTGTCATTATTAGATCGATTTGGTTAGATGACTAGTGTTAAAAAGTTTCAATTTATAATAAAAAAATGCCCACTTTTTAGACTAGGTAATTTCATACCCTGTCTAAAAAGTGGGCTTTTAAAAAATATATATACTATTTATTTCGTTTCACAAAAGACATGTTGGATATTATTAATATATCTAAAAGCTATATTATGTAATATAAATTCTTCAGACAGAGACAACCCTAAAGGCAAAAATGCAATCGATATAAAAAATAAATATAACTAATAACCATGAATCTAAAGCCCTATATTATTAGATAATTAGTGAATCTTAATTCTGGCATTTGTTTTTTCAAGGTTTACTTTTTTTGCTTGTATTTTCCCCACCTTCAGAGGAGTTAGATGATTTTTTTGTGTTGGATTTAGTGGATAAAATTTTAGGCCTGGCATCTGCATGCTGTTAACACATGATTATATTGTGAGTATCCATACAGTTGAATGCGACTACCTATGGATTGGCTATTAAGTTACCATACTTATGCATTTTGATCCTTCTGGACCTCAAATATGTAATGGCTATGCCCTACCTCAGTCTCATATGATAAATGAGAAGATTCTTATTTAATGAACCTGATTATAATAAAGTTAATACATAAGTATATGAACTGGATTTTATTTGTGGGAATATGATCTCGTGGGGAGGTCCTAGTTGAGAAGGAAACCAAACTGAAGGCCAATAATATGAAAGTAATGTTAGATCCCAAGTTTTGATGATAACAAAAGTCAATTGTGTACAAATCATGTCTTTATAAGTTTAAGAAATGTTTACAAAGTTACCAAATGCATATAACAATGTTCTATGGTGTCTGCTATCAAAATAAACTGGTGTGCTCGAGCATGAGTCTAGCACTCGAGCATGGAACCCTTCTGTGCTCGAGCAGGTGCGAGTGATAGCCAGAAAGTGTTTGCCCGAGAAGCATGCCACTGTCATTTTTACTGATTCACTCGAGCACTGGAGACAACACTCGAGCAGAGGAGCCTTTCTCACTCGAGCACATGCGAGTGAGAGTCTGTGAGTGCTTGGCCGAGAGCAAGTTTTGTCATTCTCCCTTGATCCACTCGAGCAGAGAAATCAATGCTCGAGCATGAGTGTCCTGTACTCGAGCATTAGCGAGTGAAGGTATGCGAGTGCTTGGCCGAGAGTCATGAAGATCAGAAAAGCACAAGTATGCTCAAGCATAGCTTCATATGCTCGAGTGACACATCAGCACTCGCGAGTGAAAAATCTATCCCTCTCAAATTCTGATGCGAGTGTTGGTATTAAGGGTATATTACTTGAGAATATTCTTCTCACTCGAGCAGGAGTATGTGTGCTCGAGTGAGGGCCCACATCACTTGCGAGTACAAAATTTAACTCTTGCTAAAATGATATGCGAGTGCTGTCCAGAGAAGAAACTCCCAGTGCAAAATGCAAGGCCACTCGAGCAGAAGGAGTTGTGCTCGAGTGAGGCCCCACATCCCTCACGAGTGAGAATTTTGTCTCTCTAAAATCCTATGCGAGCACAAACTTAAAACTGAAGATCAAGGAGTAAAATTGCGATATCACTCGAGTGAGCCCATCCATGCTCGAGTGATGCTCTTCCAGATCACCAAATACACCAAGTCTCACAACGTTCAGTCCGAATATGGTTTAATGTTATTTATTTATCTCATCATTACTTATTATCATTCTTTAACATCATTTTGAATGTATTATAAGTGTGATACAGGAGGATGAACGTTTAAAATAAACTGACACGAAGAAAGTCAAACAACGGCAGACAATATCATTACAAGCACGCTCGTACCTATCGCATTCAGAATATTCAAACATGCGCGTGCCATTCCACAGTTGCAAGCCCCGCTCCTCAATGATGATTACTCAAATGGGCAAAAAATGAACATCTATAAATACAGAGATTCAGAGATCGTCAAGACTAACGAAGCACAAGAATTCACAAGCATATACACGAGTCTCTGCTATTCATAATTTCTCTCTGTATACACATTAATCTTCAGTGTTCATTTATTTGCTCTGTAAGAGAGTCTTCATACAATTCAAATTCTATTTTCATTTGATCTCAAGGTATTGGGACCTTGAGAGGTAGATTTCCTTACGAGAGAAGCAGTTGAGAGAATTCCTTATTAAACCTTCCACTCATAAGACTTATAAGATACAAGCAGAAGAGAACGTTGCTGCTCGTAAGACTTACAGTGGTGTAAGCAGGAGAGAACGTTGCTGCTCATAAGTCTTGTATACATAAGCAAGTGAGAAAGGTCATTGGTTATTTTTCTGCACGTAAGACTTGTCGTAAGGGGGAGAGAAATTTCTTAGTGAGAGAATATTTTTGCTCGTAGTCCTTTCAAGGACAATTGTTGTTTTGTGGCGTTCTGAGAGCCCATTAAATCTTGGAAGAATATTGAAAATCTCAGTAGGTCTTGATCTTTGAGGACTGGACGTAGGCTTGGTTGTTAGCCGAACCAGTATAACTCTCTGTGTTCTAATCTTCTCAACTCTACTCTATCTACTCTATTTTTCATATCACCGCATCAAGCGAAAAATTTATAACATCACCCAATTCACCCCCTCTTGGGTGAAGCTTGCCTCTTTCGTTTGGTATCAGAGCGAGGTCTTCTCCGAAGAGCCTAACAGCTTGAGAAGGATCCGATAAATGGCAACAATAGGTGAAAACATTCTTCCAGACGGAGCTTCAATCACTAGACCTCCTGGTTTTGCTAGAGAACATTTTTCGTTCTGGAAAGCTAAATTCAGAGTGTTCGTGATGGCTAACGAGTACGGCTTGTGGAATGTAATACAAGATGGTGACTATGTTCTAATGAAGAAAATCGAAGATAGAGCCGTTAAGAAGAGCCCATATGAGTTTGACGAGAATGATAAAAGGTTAGTAACATTAAATAGTAAAGTTATTTTAATGATACAGAGTGCTCTTAGTCAAAAAGAATATTTTTGAATATGTACTCTACCAACTGCCAAAGATATGTGGGATGCTCTTGAAATTGCTCACGAAGGTACATCCGAAATCAAAGAAAATAGAGTCAATACTCTAATTACAGAATATGATCTATTCCATATGAAACCTAGAGAAGGTATATCAGAATTCGAACTCAGGTATACTCATCTTGTTAATCAATTATCTGCTCTTGGAAAATCGTTTGATCAAAATTCCCAGGTAAGAAAGATTCTTAATATTCTTACGAAAGAATGGGAAGCGAAGGTGACAGCTATCGAAAAAGCTAAAGGAGAATCTATGATATCAGTAGCTGCTCTCTTTGGAAGTCTTTCCGAATATGAAGGAAAGTTGAGGTTCAAAAAGGAACTTGAAGAGTTCGATGATAAAAAGAAAAAAGGAGTTGCACTTAAAGCTATCAAAGAAGAAGAAGAATCTTCCGAGAATGAAGATGTCCCTAATGATGATGAAATGGGAATGATAGTGAGAAAATTCAAGAGATTCTACATAAAAGGTCAAAAGAACTTCAAAAATTATCAAGGTAGACCAAGCAAGAAAGAAAATAAAGAACAACAGATAGTTTGCTATGAATGTGGGAAACCTGGACACATCAAATCTGAATGCTTCAGAAACAAAGACAAAAAGAAGCTGAAAAAAAAAGCATATATATCATTTATATGGGGTGATAGTTCGTTAGATGAAGAAAGTGACAATGACGAAGTGGCAAATCTGTGCTTGGTAGCCAAGGAAGAAGAATCAGACTCTGAGGTAAGTGATTCTGAAGCTACTTATGATGAATTGTTATCTGAATATAATGCATTGCATACAGAGTTCATCAAAGTGGCTAAAGAAATGGTTAGCTATAAGAAGAAAGTAAAAGAATTAGAAAGTACTGTCATATCATCATGTGAAACATGAAAGAGAAAGATAAGAAAATAAGTGATTTAACAAAAATTGTTGAAAAATTTACTAAGGGAAGTGAAACTCTTAAGGTTATTTTAAATTCTCAGAAAGTTTCATTTGATAAATCTGGAATTGGATATAAATCTGCTCATGATAAGAATAAAGGATATAAGAAGAATAATAGTAGAATGTATCTTAAATATTTCAGGAATTCATTGTTGAGGAACTAAAGGCATTATCTCAGAAGGTATTTGATGATGAGTTTATTCATAGGCATTTCTGTCCAGTTGTGTATGTGGATTTAGATTATTTGAAGAAGAATTGCCATTTGGATTTATATCCTTATCTTCAATACTATGCTCCCTGGCTAAATATCCATATGCCATATTCACCCACTGTCGTGAAAACCTTTTATTGTAACATGAAGACCCATAACATTATGTCTAGGTCTGGTGAATTGATTGAGGAAGCAGTGTCTACTATTGTTAGAGGCAAATTCATTATGATATTTTCTAAGATCATAAATGACCTACTTGGATATGTTGCACCTCCCCCTAATCCACCTTCTTTCTCTGCCAATGAAGTCTTCCAGATTTTAAGACCAAAAGACCCAATAGGTCCTCTCAATTTTAAACCTATTGATATGCCTGACTCTCACAGAATCCTTCATTATATATATATATATATATATTCCCGGAGCATAGTAAATAAGTCTAAAAACTTCACCCATTTTGCTCAAAAGGACTATTATATGTTGGCCTCTTTCCTAGCCGGGCAATAAAGGAATGTGGGGGAGATTATCTTTAAAGAGATGAGAAGATTTCGATTTTCTTCATCAAAATCCGCAACCATACCATACCCTCAGCTTGTATCCTTTATCCTAATGAAAAACAAGGTATGGTATTTAGAAGGAACTGAAAGGGTGCTTATTTCGAGGTTTGGTAAGACTCAGTTAACTTATATAGGTATCAATCTTCCGGTGAGTCTAACCAAAGCCACATCTCAAAGGGAAGCCACTTCATCAAGAGGTGATGAGGCCCAATCATCTGCTCAAGGTCCTATTCCTCCTCCTTTTTTCCTTAATGCTTCTCTTTCCAACCATTTGACTGAGGCAATCAATCAAGTAGTATCTAGTCTGAAGAAGGAATTAGTGACTGAGTATGAGAAGCTTGTGGAAAAGATGGAGTCACAGGTCATCAAGTTGGTAGACAAGGCTAATATCAACTTTGACTTGATATTCAAGACTCAGGATGAGATGTCATAGAGGATAATTGATATGGAGACCTTCTTACACTCTCATTTCCCCTCTGCATCTTCAAAAGTGCCTCCTGAGACCACTCATGCCTCACCTCCTCATCCACAGACACATGTTCTCTTCACCGATCCAGATTCTAATGTTGATATCACTTATGATCGGTCACCTTCACTACCTCCCTCAACCTCTGTACCAGAGCCATCATCTCCACCTATTGTACCTATTGACCCTTCCACTACCATGGTACCCTTTGTCCCATTTGATATCACTTTTCCTCAGCCCCTTTCTGATGTTGACAAAACGGGGGAGAAGGATGTGTGATGGTTTTCTAAGCTGAGCTATCATGGGATGTATTGGGTGTTTAGGTAGTGTTTCTATATGGGGTAGGTTTTTATGTTATCATGGTTGTATACGAGGTTTATGGGTAGTTCATGATCTTTCTATTATTATGTTATCAAGTTTATCAAATTTATTAATCAAGTTTATTGTTAATGAACTATGAACTATTTCTATGATTTAAGTTTTTCTATACTATGCTTATCTTGGTTGTTAAGTGTCCAGAGGAAGTATTGCAGGGAAACATGAACTTGAACCTAAAACTTGATATGCATTTGGAAACATTAATATTGTACTTCAAAAATTTTTTCCATCTTAATCAATTTTTCTTAACTTCCATCACAAAGGTTTTGTCATCATCAAAAAGGGGGAGAATGTTAGATCCCAAGTTTTGATGATAACAAAAGTCAATTGTGTACAAATCATGTTTTTATAAGTTTAAGAAATGTTTACAAAGTTACCAAATGCATATAACAATGTTCTATGGTATCTGCTATCAAAATGAACTGGTGTGCTCGAGCATGGAACCCTTCTGTTCTAGAGCAGGTGCGAGTGATAGCCAGAAAGTGTTTGCCCGAGAAGCATGCCACTGTCATTTTTACTGATTCACTTGAGCACTAGAGACAACACTCGAGCAGAGGAATCAATGCTAGAGCATGAGTGTCCTGTACTCGAGCACTAGTGAGTGAAGGTATGCGAGTGCTTGGCCGAGAGTCATGAAGATCAGAAAAGCACAAGTATGCTCGAGCATAGCTTCATATGCTCGAGTGACACATCAGTACTCGCGAGTGAAAAATCTATCCCTCTCAAATTCTGATGCGAGTGTTGGTATTAAGGGTATATTACTTGAGAATATTCTTCTCACTCGAGCAAGAGTATGTGTACTCGAGTGAGGGCCCACATCACCTGCGAGTACAAAATCTAACTCTTGCTAAAATGATATGTGAGTGCTATCCAGAGAAGAAACTCCCAGTGCAAAATGCAAGGCCACTCGAGGAGAAGGAGTTGTGCTCGAGTGAGGCCCCACATCACTCGCGAGTGAGAATTTTGTCTCTCTAAAATCCTATGCGAGCACAAACTTAAAACTGAAGATCAAGGAGTAAAATTGCGATATCACTCGAGTGAGCCCATCCATGCTCGAGTGATGCTCTTCCAGATCACCAAATACACCAAGTCTCACAACGTTCAGTCCGAATATGGTTTAATGTTATTTATTTATCTCATCATTACTTATTATCATTCTTTAACATCATTTTGAATGTATTATAAGTGTGATACAGGAGGATGAACGTTTAAAATAAACTGACACGAAGAAAGTCAAACAACGGCAGACAATATCATTACAAGCACGCTCGTACCTATCGCATTCAGAATATTCAAACATGCGCGTGCCATTCCACAGTTGCAAGCCCCGCTCCTCAATGATGATTACTCAAATGGGCAAAAAATGAACATCTATAAATACAGAGATTCAGAGATCGTCAAGACTAACGAAGCACAAGAATTCACAAGCATATACACGAGTCTCTGCTATTCATAATTTCTCTCTGTATACACATTAATCTTCAGTGTTCATTTATTTGCTCTGTAAGAGAGTCTTCATACAATTCAAATTCTATTTTCATTTGATCTCAAGGTATTGGGACCTTGAGAGGTAGATTTCCTTACGAGAGAAGCAGTTGAGAGAATTCCTTATTAAACCTTCCACTCATAAGACTTATAAGATACAAGCAGAAGAGAACGTTGCTGCTCGTAAGACTTACAGTGGTGTAAGCAGGAGAGAACGTTGCTGCTCATAAGTCTTGTTTACATAAGCAAGTGAGAAAGGTCATAGGTTGTTTTTCTGCACGTAAGACTTGTCGTAAGGGGGAGAGAAATTTCTTAGTGAGAGAATATTTCTGCTCGTAGTCCTTTCAAGGACAATTGTTGTTTTATGGCATTCTGAGAGCCCATTGAATCTTGGAAGAATATTTGAAAATCTCAGTAGGTCTTGATCTCTGAGGACTGGACGTAGGCCTGGTTGTTAGGCTGAACCAGTATAACTCTTTGTGTTCTAATCTTCTCAACTCTACTTTATCTACTCTATTTTTCATATCACCGCATCAAGCGAAAAATTTATAACATCACCCAATTCACCCCCTCTTGGGTGAAGCTTGCCTCTTTCAAGTAAGAACCGACTTGGTGGAAATAGTAGTGATGAGGTGAAGATTAATAAAGCTAAATTGGAGGATGAAAAATATAGGGTTGGTGATCTAGATTTCAAAGGAAAAGTTTGTTTACCTAAATGACTTGACGTTAACTATAGCAATTCCCTCATCTAAAAGTTGATTTCCCAATCATTACTAGGTCGTCCAGTTAAATGGATTTTTCCTTCCAAGAGATTACTAGCCCTACCTTATTCATTATCTAATTTAGACATCTTAATCATCAACTCATCACTAGTAACTACTCCTAGTCGGGTAGGTCCTTATTATTGGTCTTCATTTTGATTTCCATCTCAATCAAAACCTCATTACACAACTAAATTCAACCATACAAAATAGAATTCTCAAATTTGTATATCAACCATGTTAGACTCAACTTCATTAAATAAGATACTCCACCTTTATCACCTAAAACTGAGGTATGCCAGAGCCATATTTTATCTGAAATCTCAAAAGAACCAGTATAACCAGTAAAAAAATATAAACTTTCAAGTATCACACAAAGAACATACAAGAAGGAAACAAACATAAAAAGAAATATCATATTTATACATGTGGAAGGAAGGGCTTGCATGTATCAAATAAGGGTCTTTTCTACGTTAGGCTTGGGGTTCACAATAAAAAATTAACTAAGGATTATGTATAGGCAAACTTAGGATCATTCTCTCTTCTTGAGGAGCCTTTTATTGATTCCTAAGTAATTTAAATGCCATGTAGATGCAATGAAAACAAGAGAAAATTGGTTTTAGGTTTTTCAAATTAATAAACTAAAAGAGTAATGCAATTTAATTAAATGCTAAACTATTGTTTTTGGTATTTTTATAAAAAAGGTAAATGAGTGAATGGAATTGGATTTGGAAAATATGAATGATAGATGCTCCTAGTATGAAGAGTGACTATCATTGCTCAAAAAGATTATGAGAGTTAGAATTTATTAAGTCTTGAGAAAAACCTCAAGATAACACTTGAGTCCAATATTCTCAATTAATGGCAGCTCCTATTAACATAGCTAATTACCACCTTTTAAGATATTGTTTAAAACCACTTAATGTGTAATTGAAATTGGAATGATGCAACGTGAGTCTTCTTGAATTTGAGTGATAAAAAACCCCTCCAGGGCACAAATTAACCACATTAACTAGACAATAACACACTAATTAATATAATCTCATTACAACCACAAAGAAATTCAAACATATATAATCTTCACACTACGAAATCCAATCTTAACTATAAATATCAAAACCAACAAAGACTAATTAAATCAATCTCAATTTCAAAATCATATACAATAATTCCTAAATCTAAGAAATCCAAATATATAACTCTAGACTAATAGAATGATAGAAAAGCTCCCCTATAAAGTCGATTGAGTTCAATCACACATCTTAATCACCAAGAAGCAGGAGAATTAGCTACTCATAGCTGTTGAACCATGACCACAACTTATACATTGGAAGAACTATGGAACAGGGGAAAACCATCGAAACTCAAACTAAAGATAAAGATAGAGGAAAGTTAACAGCTGTGAGGGTGGTAACAGGGGATCGCTGATAGTAGTCGTTGAAGCTACAATTCCCTCTATCTTCCTAAAACTAGACCATGACATCAAGATAAAGAGCAATGACGGAGGTAGGTCGAATATTGTAGAAAGAAAGAAGGCTTTCAAGTATATGTAAGAAGAGAGATTACTGGCAGTGGTAAAGCAAATTCCGGTGATGGCAGTAGAGGGAAATGGTGCTTGGCTGAGAAGGAAGGTCTAGCAAAAGTTTCCTTTCCCCAAATCGCTCTCTCTCTATCCAAATCTCATTCACTGTGCCTCTCAAAATAAAGCTCTTCTCTATTTTCTGGTTCGCCAATGAAGATCTTGTTATAGGAAATGAAGCTCGCCGGTAGGTGTGAGGATAGAGGGTAGAAGTCCTTGATGGTAGTGGCAGCTCTTCGTCTCTTTCCCTCTCCCTCATGCTCTCTCAAGCTCTCTTGTTCCAGTCTGCAATTCCGCGACACTCCAAAAGCTTCTATAATATCGAGGCTTACTACAAAAAGAAGAATACCTAATTGGTCTATAGTCAAACTGAAAGTTTTGACGAGGGATCAATCTGCAAAATATTCAAAAGTTCATGGAGGGACTAAAGTGAAAGAGGCAAGCTTCACCTAAGAGGGGGTGAATTGGGTGATGTTATAAATTTTGCACTTGATGTGGAGATATGAAAAATAGAGTAGATAGAGTAGAGTTGAGAAGATTAGAACACAGAGAGTTATACTGGTTCGGCCTAACAACCAGGCTTACGTCCAGTCCTCAGAGATCAAGACCTACTGAGAATTTTACTATACCTCCAAGATTCAATAGGCTCTCAGAATGCCATAAAACAATAATTGTCCTTGAAAGGACTATAAGCAGAAATATTCTCTCACTAAGAAATTTCCTCCCCCTTATGACAAGTCTTATGTGCAGAAAAACAATCTATGACCTTTCTCACTTGCTTATGTATACAAGACTTATGAGCAGCAACGTTCTCTCTTGCTTACACCACTGTAAGTCTTACGAGCAGCAACGTTCTCTTCTGCTTGTATCTTATAAGTCTTATGAGTGGAAGGTTTAATAAGGAATTCTCTCAAATGCTTCTCTCGTAAGGAAATTTACCATCTCTGGGTCCCAATACCTTGAGATCAAATGAAAATAGAACTTGAATTGTATGAAGACTCTCTTACAGAGCAAATAAATGAACACTTAAGATCAATGTGTATACAGAGAAAATTATGAATAGCAGAGACTCGTGTATATGCTTGTGAATTCTTGTGCTTCGTTGTTCTTGACTATCTCTGAATCTTTGTATTTATAGATGTTTAGTTTTTGCCTATTTTGAGTAATCATCGTTGAGGAGCAGGGCTTGCAACTGTGGAATGACATGCGCATGTTTGAATATTCTGAATACGGTAGGTATGTGCGTGCTTGTAATGATGTTGTCTGCCGTTGTTTGACTTTCTTCGTGTCAGTTTATTTCAAACGTTCATCCTCCTGTATCACACTTATAATACATTCAAAATGATGTTAAACAATGATAATAAGTAATGATGAGATGAATAAATAACATTAAAACATATTCGGATTGAACGTTGTGAGACTTGGTGTATTTGGTGATCTGGCAGAGCATCACTCGAGCATGGATGGGCTCACTCGAGTAATATCGCTATTTTACTCCTTGATCTTCAGTTTTAAGTTTGTGCTCGCATAGGATTTCAGAGAGACAGAATTCCCACTCGTGAGTAATGTGAGGCCTCACTCGAGCACAACTCCTTCTGCTCGAGTGGCCTTGCATTTTGCACTGGGAGTTTCTTCTCTGGACAGCACTCGCATATCATTTTAGCAAGAGTGAGATTTTACACTCGCAGGTGATGTAGGCCCTCACTCGAGCACACATACTCCTGCTCGAGTGAGAAGAATATTCTCAAGTAATATTCCCTTAATACCAACACTCGTATTAGGATTTGAGAGGGATAGATTTTTCACTCGTAAGTGCTGTGGGCCCTCACTCGAGCACACATACTCCTGCTTGAGTAAGAAGAATATTCTCAAGTAATAATGCTTTATTATCAATACTCGCATCAGTATTTGAGAGGGATAGATTTTTCACTCGCGAGTGCTGATATGTCACTCGAGCATATGAAGCTGTGCTCAAGCATACTTGTGCTTTTATGATCTTCTTGACTCTCGGCCAAGCACTCTCATACCTTCACTCGCTAATACTCGAGTACAAGACACTCATGCTCGAGCATTGATTTCTCTGCTCGAGTGCATCAAGGGAGAATGACAAACCTTGCTCTCGGCCAAGCACTCGCAGACTCTCACTCGCATATGCTTGAGTGAGAAAGGCTCCTCTGCTCGAGTGCTGTTTCCAGTGCTCGAGTGAATTATTGAAAATGACAGTGGCATGCCTCTCGGGTAAACACTTTCTGGCTATCACTCGCACCTGCTCAAGCACAAAATGGTTCCATGCTCGAGTGCTAGACTCATGCTCGAGCACACCAGTTCATTTTGATAGCAGACACCATAGAATATTGTTATATGCATTTGGTAACCTTGTAAACATTTCTTAAACTTATAAAAACATGATTTGTACACAATTGACTTTTGTTATCATCAAAACTTAGGATCTAACATTCTCCCCCTTTTTGATGATGACAAAACCTTTGTGATGGAAGTTAAGAAAAATTGATTAAGATGGAAAAATTTTTGAAGTACTTCAATGTTTCTAAATGCATATCAAGTTTTAGGTTCAAGTTCATGTTTCCCTGCAATACTTCATCTGGACACTTAACAACCAAGATAAGCATAGTATAAATCAAATAACTTGACAACACACTTAACCAGAATAACTTGAATCATAGAAATAGTCATTAATATTAAACTTGATTAATAATCTTGATAACATAAAAACAGATAATCCCAAATACAACCATAATAACAGCAAAACCTACCCCATACAGAAAGTTTACCTAAACACCCAATACATCCCATAATAGCTCAGCTCAGAAACCATCACACATCCTTCTCCCCTGTTTTGTCAACATCAGAAAGGGGATGAGGAAGAGTGATATCAGATGGGACAAAGGGTACCATGGCAGTAGAAGGGTCAATAGTTGGAGATGATGGCTGTTGAACAGAGGTTGAAGGAGGTAGTGATGGCGACCGATCATAGGTGATATCAATATTAGAATCTGGATCGGTGAAGAGAACATGTGTCTGTGGATAAGGAGGTGAGGTATGAGTGGTCTCAGGAGGCACTTCTGAAGATGCAGATAGGAAATGAGAGCGCAAGAAAGTCTCCATATCAGTTATCCTCTGTGACATCTCATCCTGAGTCTTGAACATCAAGTCAAAGTTGATATTGGCCTTATCTACCAACTTGATGACCTATGACTCCATCCTTTCCACAAGCTTCTCATACTCAGTCACTAATTCCTTCTTCACACTGGATACTGCTTGATTGATTGCCTCAGTTAAGTGGTTGGAAAGAGAAGCATTAAGGAAGAAAGGAGGAGGAATAGGGCCTTGTGTAGATGATTGGGCCTCATCACCTCTTGATGGAGTGGCTTCCCTCTGAGATGTGGCTTTGGTTCGACTCACCGGAAGATTGATACCCATATAAGTTAACTGAGTCTTACCAAACCTCGAAATAAGCACCCTCTCAGTTCCTTCCAAATATCATACCTTGTTTTTCATTAGAATGAAGGATACAAGCTGAGGGTATGGTATGGTTGAGGATTTTGATGAAGAAAATCGAAATCTTCTCATCTCATTGAAGATAATCTCCCCCACATTCCTTTGTTGCCCGGCTAAGAAAGAGGCCAACATATAATAGTCCTTTTGAGCAAAATGGGTAAAGTTTTTAGACTTATTGACTATGCTCCGGGAATATATATAGTGAAGGATTCTGTGAGAGTCAGGCATATCAATAGGTTTAAAATTGAGAGGACCTATTGGGTCTTTTGGTCTCAAAATCTGGAAGACTTCATTGGCAGAGAAAGAAGGTGGATCAAGGGGAGGTGCAACATATCCAAGTAAGTCATTTATGATCTTAGCAGATATCATAATAAATTTTCCTCTAACAATAGTAGACACTGCTTCCTCAATCAATTCACCAGACCTAGACATAATGTTATGGGTCTTCATGTTGCAATAAAAGGTTTTCACGATAGTGGGTGAATATGGCATATGGATATTTAGCCAGGGAGCATAGTATTGAAGATAAGGATATAAATATAAATGGCAATTCTTCTTCAAATAATCTAAATCGACATACACAACTGGACAGAAATGCCTATGAATATACTCATCATCAAATACCTTCTGAGATAATGCCTGTAGTTTGTCAACAATGAATCCCTCAGGAGGACTGGTAATGTGATCATCCCCTGGTGCTTGTGAGGCAGAAGGTGCTCCTGAAGCAGTGGCACTAGATTGCCCAACATGATGTGAACTTGAAACACCGGCTTGAGAAGTAATCTTTCCAACTATCTTATCAAGTTTGGATTTCTCCATTGCTTCCCGGAGTTGTCTGTTGAATGAATCATCAGAGGAAGAAGATGATTGCTCAGTCTCCTTTTTCTTGCCTTTTCCTTAAACCTCTTTGGATTAAGACCGAGTAACTATAGGTTCCTTGAACACCACACCCTTTGGTTTCTTTTGAGGAGGTTGGACTTTCTTTGCAATTTGAGGCTTTGGGTGAGGTTTCTTAGCCGGAGTCCTCTTTTTGGTCTTGGGTTTAGGAGGAGGTGAAGGTGAGGAAGACATTTTAGGAGATGGAAGAGTTGGTTCTGGGGTAGCAGACGCACTGGCAGCAGAATGAGTAGGAGAGGGAGAGTGAGATCTTTGAGAAATGGAGGGCATTTTAGTTCTTGCCATTATGCAACAAGATGGAGAGAGGCAAGATTCACAGAATTTTTGAGAATAAAGAAAAGCAAGTTAGGGCACCGAATGAGAAATGCAGAAGACAAAAATCACCTTTTATAGAAGATTGAAGAGTTGT
The DNA here is from genome assembly GCA_963242795.1 of Inga leiocalycina. Classification (NCBI taxonomy): domain Eukaryota; kingdom Viridiplantae; phylum Streptophyta; class Magnoliopsida; order Fabales; family Fabaceae; genus Inga; species Inga leiocalycina. The sequence continues at coordinate 65,059,903 of OY725323.1, read as the reverse complement.
AACGGTGATTTGAAGCAAATAGATGCGATTGATTGAAGAGAAACGGTTGGAGGGAAGAGTTGTGACCTTCAAGTGACGAGACACCTCGAGTGAGAGCAGGAAGTGCGACGGTCTGAGCTATCGCATAACTGATATAAGTGGCAGTGCTCGAGCATAAACCCTAGTGCTCGAGTGATGTTCATACTGTGCTCGAGTGTGTTCTATTTGTGCTCGAGTGAAAAACTGGAAATTTTAATAAAACATGTAAAAGCGTACCTGGATTATGAATTTCTTGCCATATTTTGTATCTTTGCACTCAAATCCTTCAAAATCATTTGAGTAACCATGATTTGGATAGCTTCTGGACAGAAACTCTTTCTTTCTACTCGAGCATACACTCTTCACTTCAAGCATGTTCATATCATGCTCGAGTGAGAGTCCTTCATGCTCGAGTGAACTCAATTTTCACTGTTGCTTTTGAGATAGACTCTTGGTATTCTTATTTCCTCTGTTAACCTCTGTTTTACATATCAAGAAGCAGAGTATTTTTAACAGTGCTGTGCTCGAGTGAAGTAGCTTATCACTTGAGTGACAGACCTGCAAAATCAATTTTAATGCTCTGATGCCAAAGTCAGTATGGTTATCATCAAAAAGAACATTTAATTAAGATATTTAACAAGAAAACTTACAACTCATTGGGATTAACCATTCCCAATTCTCTTCGAATATATAGGAATTGATCTTTTTCTATTAGTTTTGTGAAAATATCCGCAAGTTGAAGATGAGTTGGTATGAATTCCACTTTGACATCCTTCTTTTGAACATGATCTCGAATGAAGTGATGTCGAATGTCTATGTGTTTGGTCCTTGAATGTTGTACAGGATTCTTGGCCAAGCTTATAGTGCTAGTGTTGTCACAATAAATTGGAATCTTATTTAAGTATATCCCCAAATCTTGAAGTTGTTGTTTCAACCATAATACTTGAGAACATCAACTTGCTACTGCTATATATTCAGCTTCAGTTGAGGATAATGAAACTGTATTCTGCTTCTTGCTGAACCATGATACTAGAGAGCCTTCAAGAAATTGACATTGACCACTGGTACTCTTTCTGTCAGTTTTATATCCTCCGTGATCTGAATCTGAATATGCCATTAAATACTCATTCCCTTTTCTCGGATACCAAAGCCCAAGTTCTGAAGTATCTCCTAGATATTTGAAGATTCTTTTTACCGTCTCTGCATGTGATACCTTAGGAGCAGATTGATACCTTGCACATATTCCCACGCTGAACTGAATATCTGGCCTGCTTGCTGTAAGATAGAGTAATGAACCAATCATTCCTCTATACTTAGTAATGTTGAAGCTAGGACCTTTTACATCAGCATCCAACAATGTTGTAGAACTCATTGGAGTATCAGCTCCATTAGCATTATCTAATCTATATTTCTTTAACAATTCCTTCAAATACTTCGTCTGAGATACAAATATACCATTCTTCTTTTGTTTGATTTGAAGTCCAAGAAAGAAGTTCAATTCTTCCATCATGGACCTCTCAAACTCTCCCTGCATAATCTTAGAGAATTCTTGACACATAGATTCGTTAGTAGCACCGAAAATAATATCATCTACATAAATTTGAACGATTAGAATATCATTTTTGTTATGTTTGATGAAAAGAGTTGTATCTACTTTACCTCTGACAAAACTTTGATCAAGAACAAATTTGCTTAGTTTTTCATACCAAGCTCTAGGTGCTTGTTTCAAACCATATAATGCTTTCTTAAGTTTGAAAACATGATCAGGCTTTGTTTCATCTTCTAAACCAGGAGGCTGTTCTACATATACTTCTTCCATAATATAACCATTTAGAAAAGCACTTTTCACATCCACTTGATAAAGTTTAAACCCTTTAATGCAAGTAAAGGCTAGGAGTACTTGTATAGCTTCCAATCTTGCCACTGGAGCATATGTTTCCTCATAATCAATACCTTCTTCTTGATTATAGCCTTTGGCTACCAATCTTGCTTTGTTTCTCACAATAATTGCTTATTCATCAAGTTTATTTTTGAAAACCCATTTGGTTCCTATAATCGTATGATCTTTAGGTTAAGGAACCAAATCCCAAACTTGATTTCTTTGAAATTGATTTAGTTCTTCTTGCATAGCAATCACCCAATCATTGTCAGATAAAGCTTCTTCTATATTGGAAGGTTCAATTTCAGAAATAAAAGCAGAGAAAGTTACCTTATTGAGGATTCTATTTCTGGTTTTGACACCTTCATGAACATCTCATATAACTTGATCAATTGGATGATCTTTCATATGTCTCCATGCTTTTGGTTGAGCATGATCATCGATATCTTCTAAATTTTGAAAATCATTTGTTTCAAGGTCATCTTGTTTTGAAATAGATTTGTTTTTCTTGATTGAATCCATTTCTTCTTCATCAATATGTTTTGTCTGAGATTCAAGTTCATCAAACACAACATGAATAGATTCTTCAACAGTACAAGTTCTTTTATTGAAAACTCTATAAGCCTTACTTCTATTAGAATATCCTAGAAATAAACCTTCATCAGACTTTGAATCAAATTTACCTAAGTTCTCTTTACCGTTGTTGCGAATGAAACACTTACACCCGAAGATATGTAGATGAGCAAGATTTGGCTTTCTTCCCTTGTAGAGTTCATTTGGCGTTTTTCCAAGTGATTTGTGAATATATGCTCGGTTTGAGATGTAGCATGCAATACTCATTGCATCTGCCCAAAACACTTGTGACATTTCTTTTTCTTTAAGTATTGCTCTCGCCATTTCTGTAAGAACTCTGTTCTTCCTTTCTACTACTCCATTTTGTTGAGGTGTTCTAGGAGCGGAGAAGTTATGATCTATTCCTTCGTCATTGCAGTAGTTTTCGAATAATTGATTATCAAATTCTCCTCCATGGTCTGTCCTTATAGAAACAATAGAAATACCTTTCTCATTTTGAACCTTTTTGGCAAACATAATAAATTCAGCAAAAGTTTCATCTTTTGAAGCAATAAATATGGTCCATGCAAATCTTGTAAAGTCATCGACAATTACTAACGTATATAAATTTCCTCCAAAACTTTTTACTCTTGCTGGTCCTACCAAATCCATATGAAGTAATTGTAAAGGTTTAGAAGTAGAAATTTCATACTTTGTTTTAAAAGAGGATTTAGTTTGTTTGCCTTTTTGACATGCTTCACAAATCATATTATCTTTTGAATTTGAGTTTGGGAAGACCAACAACTAAATCTTTTCTAATCAGTTTGTCAATTTGATTCATATTAACATGAGCCAGACGCTTATGCCATAACCAACTTTCCTCTGATCGACTAAGAAAACAATTTTCAGAAGAATTTGAATTTAAATCAATAGTATAACAATTACCGTCCCTTTGAACTCAAATCTTTGCCTTGATAGATTCTTTGTTTAGTGGTAGATCTTTCTTGTTCACTATCAAGCATTCTTTTGAGTTAAAAATTACCCAGTTATCCTTGTCAGTGCTTTGACTTATGCTCAGGAGGTTGTGGCATAATCCCTCAACATAATATACTCTATTGATTTGAACACCATCAGATTTTCCCACTTTACCAATTCCAGCAATACGTCCAGATTGATTACCTCCAAATGTTACCTTTCCTCCTTCTCTAGTTTCTAGCATGGTGAACTTATTTTTGTCACCATTCATGTGTCTTAAACATCCATTATCAATATACCATTTGTTCGCTCGAGATGCTTTGAGACATACCTAGAATAAGATGATCAAGTTTTAGGTACCCACACTTTCTTGGGTCCTTTGTGGTTAGTATGTGATGTATGTGTCCCTTTCGGAACCCATTTATATGTTCCAATAACTTGTCCCTTTTTGAAATAACATGATGAAGTATAATGTCCTTTCCTGTTACAATAACTACTGATGCAAAGGGATTTGATGTATGCACAGAATTCCTGAAATATTTAAGATACGTTCTACTATTCTTCTTATATCCTTTATTCTTATCATGAGCAGAATTATATCCAATTCCAGATTTATCAAATAAAACTTTCTGAGAATTTAAAATAACCTTAAGGGTTTCACTTCCCTTAGTAAATTTTTCAACAATTTTTGTTAAATCACTTATTTTCTTATCTTTCTCTTTACTCATTTCACATGATGATATGATAGTACTTTCTAATTCTTTTACTTTCTTCTTATAGCTAACCATTTCTTTAGCCACTTTGATGAACTCTGTATGCAATGCATTATATTCAGATAACAATTCATCATAAGTAGCTTCAGAATCACTTACCTCAGAGTCTGATTTTTCTTCCTTGGCTACCAAGCACAGATTTGCCACTTCGTCATTGTCACTTTCTTCATCTTGCGAACTATCACCCCATATAGATGATATCTATGCTTTCTTTTTCAGCTTCTTTTTGACTTTATTTCTGAAGCATTCAGATTTGATGTGTCCAGGTTTCCCACATTCATAGCATACTATCTGTTGTTCTTTATTTTCTTTCTTGCTTGGTCCACCTTGATAATTTTTGAAGTTCTTTTGACCTCTTCTGTAGAATCTCTTGAATTTTCTCACGATCATTCCCATTTCATCATCATTAGGGACATCTTCATTCTCAGAAGATTCTTCTTCTTCTTTGATAGCTTTAAGTGCAACTCCCTTTTTCTTTTTATCATCGAACTCTTCAAGTTCCTTTTTGAACCTCAACTTTCCTTCATATTCGGAAAGACTTCCAAAGAGAGCAGCTACGGATCTCATAGATTCTCCTTTAGCTTTTTCGATATCTGTCACCTTTGCTTCCCATTCTTTAGTAAGAATATTAAGAATCTTTCTTACCTGGGAATTTTGATCAAACGATTTTCCAAGAGTAGATAATTGATTAACAAGATGAGTATACCTGAGTTCGAATTCTGATATACCTTCTCTAGGTTTCATATGGAATAGATCATATTCTGTAATTAGAGTATTGACTCTATTTTCTTTGATTTCGGATGTACCTTCATGAGCAATTTCAAGAGCATCCTACATATCTTTGGCAGTTGGTAGAGTACATATTCGAAAATATTCTTTTTGACTAAGAGCACTCTGTATCATTAAAATAGCTTTACTATTTAATGTTACTAACCTTTTATCATTCTCGTCAAACTCATGTGGGCTCTTCTTAACGGCTCTATCTTAGATTTTCTTCATTGGAACATAGTCACCATCTTGTATTACATTCCACAAGCCGTACTCGTTAGCCATCACGAACACTCTGAATTTAGCTTTCCAGAATGAAAAATGTTCTCTAGCAAAACCAGGAGGTCTAGTGATTGAAGCTCCGTCTGGAAGAATGTTTTCACCTATTGTTGCCATTTATCGGATCCTTCTCAAGATGTTAGGCTCTTTGGAGAAGAGCTCGCTCTGATACCAAATGAAAGAGGCAAGCTTCACCCAAGAGGGGGTGAATTGGGTGATGTTATAAATTTTTCGCTTGATGTGGTGATATGAAAAATAGAGTAGATAGAGTAGAGTTGAGAAGATTAGAACACAGAGAGTTATACTGGTTCGGCCTAACAACCAAGCCTATGTCCAGTCCTCAGAGATCAAGACCTACTGAGATTTTCAATATTCTTCCAAGATTCAATGGGCTCTCAGAACGCCACAAAACAACAATTGTCCTTGAAAGGACTACGAGCAGAAATATTCTCTCACTAAGAAATTTCTCTCCTCCTTACGACAAGTCTTATGTACAGAAAAACAACCTATGACCTTTCTCACTTGCTTATGTATACAAGACTTATGAGCAGCAATGTAATATCCCGAATTCTGAGACTTGAGGCTAGAGATTAAGCCTGAAATAAGTGGATTGCTAAGCCCCAGTTTAGCAAGATCCTAAATTGTGATTAAGGGTTAATGACTCCAAAAGTGGATGTCAATAGTGATAAATGAACCCTTTTGGAGATTATGGTGTGATTTGGCACCCGATGTGATTCGTATGTGTTCTGAGCAGCGCCAAAATCCTGTATTTAAGTTTAATTATGGATTAACCTCTAAATTGACTTAAAATAGAGGTAGGGCACATAATATGGTGTAAATGAATGAGAAAACGTATTTGGTGGTGATTCAGTGTGAATTGCCATAATCAGGGGCAAAACGATAAAGTTACCGACCAATTGGTCAGTTACCGAAGAGGGAACTCATTGGTAACTTCAAGATCAATGGTTGAGATTAATTTTTGTATTAGATCAAGGGGCGGAATCATGTGTATGTGTGGGCATGTGAGCTCATGGAGGATATTGCAAGATGTTGACATGTGGCACTTTTTGGACCCTTGGATCAAGTCAAATGTTCAAAGTTTGCTTTTTCCTTTTCCCTCTCTCTATTAGGTCGGTTTGTGGCTCCAAAAACTGAACATCATCTTCATCATTTTCATCTTCATACCTCTCTCTCTCTTGTTCTTCATTTCGCCTAGCTCAAGGAAGAAAGAGAAAACTAGAGGTGAGATTTTGGTTGGCTTCTTGTCCTCTAATGCTCTAATGTCCTTCTATAAAGTTGTTCATAGTGATGAGAGCTTCATCTCTATGGTTTTAGATTCTTTATTGAAGGTGTTTGATGGCTTGAGGAAATTTGGAAAGATGGAGAATCAAAGAATTGGTTTGGGAAAGAGGAAGAGGTGAGCATTTGAAGCATTTTGATCTAAGTTTTGTGAAGTATGGTTGAGTATTGTAAATTTTGAATTTGCCCTGATTTTCTTGTGATTTTGGATTGGATGAATTGGGTTGTGTTTTATGTTGGAAATGGTGCCATGTTGTGGTATTTGGTCATTGGAATTGATTTGGGAATTTGAATTGGAAGAGTTGTAATGTTGTGGTTTGAAATGTGGTATTGTGTGACATGTTGCAATTCATTGTGAAACATGTCAATATAATGTGAATTTGGTTGATTTGGTATTTCCAATGGATTCCTTGTGCAAATTTGTGTGGGAATGATGTTTGATGTGAAAATGGGACCATTGGAAGCCAATTGTGCAAATCTGGAATTCTGTCTTTTGTAAGTCTGTTCTGGACAGTCAGATTGTGTGGACGTTTTTACTGGGCTAATGATATTTGAAAATTATGAAACTTTCCAGTCTTAAAGTTCACCTCCCAAGGTTCAAAATGGACATATAATGTGTGCCATTTCGTTTTGATAACTGGGAGTTATAGCTGTCCAAAGTTTGGCATCAAAACTGGATCCTGTTTTGGCACAATGTTAGGTTTTTGGTAAATCTGGACTTTTGTGGTGATTTCCAGCATTGGTCAGTATTTTTCCTGTGTAGAGGACTTGAATAGCTTTCATTTGGCTTTGGGATCACCTCATTTCTATTTTTTTGGAATTAGTTATGATTTTTGGAAGTTCAGCTAGAAACTGGATTTTCTTGGGCCGCGGCCCAAGGATGTTGGGCCGCAGTCCAAATGTTTCTGGGCAGTTTTGGGCCGCAGCCCGTGGATTTTGGGCCGCGGCCCACCCCCAAAAATCAGCGTTTTGGACTTTTAAAAGGTGATCTTTGGTTAAGTGTTTCCCAAGCCTTTAGGCATATGTTTAGGCTTTGATTAGCCACCTAAAGGTGTTAAATGATAACCAACCTTAAGTGTTTGAGAGTTAAGGAATTGGAAAAGGGATTAACCCTATGTCCTTGTTTGGTTATAGGGTTTGATGTTCGCCCTGAACGTGGTTCGATATTCGCCTGATCGCGAGTAAGCGGAGCTGGAGCATACGTGGAAAGAGTGTAGGGAACTTACCTCCTTGCCTGTATATGATATTGTGTTAATGTGTTGATGCATGTTATTGCTTTGCTTGATTATGTGGAACATATATGATGTTTGAAGCTCTGTTTCTATTTATGCTATGGCCATGAGTGTGTTGTTGAAACATTGAGCATGCAGATGTGTCATGGTATGGGCATATGATATGTATTGCAAGCATGTCATGCATTATACACTTATCATACATGCATTTTGGTATTTGTTTCCTACTGAGATTCTCTCGAATCTCACCCTCCCCTATCAACCATTTCAGACAGGGTTGGTGGATCGAGGATGGAGCAAGCAGTCAAGGGCGGCTAGGGCTCCCATTGGAGTTTGGTTGTGATAGTTGGTTATCATAAATGGGATTATTTGTATTCGTGTTTGGATAAAGGTTGTATACATATTATGGAATGTATATTTGATAATGTATTTGAAATGAGTTATTGGATATTTGTATATGTATGAGAAAGATTTGTGTAATCCCCATATGAGGGCTTGTAGGGGCGAATATGCCCTATAAGGCTTTGAGTTAATGTATGGAACCCGGGATTGCCGGGATTATTGTTGTGTACTCTGATTTGTTATGAATGTGATATTCCGCGTAGTAATTGTATTCGGAAGGTGAATGCGAGACCAGGTCTAAATGATTTCGAACTGTATTTATGAAAACCCCGTCATTTAGATGGGATATTAAATGTTAATTGTTTTTTTATTGGTCTCTATTTCACTTTAATCGCGTATTTCGGATATAATTACGGCAGGGGGTTACAAGCAACGTTCTCTCCTTCTTACACCACTGTAAGTCTTACGAGCAGCAACGTTCTCTTCTGCTTGTATCTTATAAGTCTTATGAGTGGAAGGTTTAACAAGGAATTCTCTCAACTGCTTCTCTCATAAGGAAATCTACCCTCTCAAGGTCCCAATACCTTAAGATCAAATGAAAATAGAATTTGAATTATATGAAGACTCTCTTACAGAGCAAATAAATGAACACTGAAGATCAATGTGTATACAGAGAAAATTATGAATAGCAGAGACTCATGTATATGCTTGTGAATTCTTGTGCTTCGTTGTTCTTGACTATCTCTGAATCTCTGTTTTTATAGATGTTCAGTTTTTGCCCGTTTTGAGTAATCATCGTTGAGGAGCGGGGCTTGCAGCTGTGGAATGACATGCGCATGTTTGAATATTCTGAATGCGGTAGGTATGTGCATGCTTGTAATGATGTTGTCTGCCGTTGTTTGACTTTTTTCGTGTCAGTTTATTTCAAACGTTCATCCTCTTGTATCACACTTATAATACATTCAAAATGATGTTAAACAATGATAATAAGTAGTGATGAGATGAATAAATAACATTAAAACATATTCGGATTGAACGTTGTGAGACTTGGTGTATTTGGTGATCTGGCAGAGCATCACTCGAGCATGGATGGGCTCACTTGAATGATATCGCAATTTTACTCCTTAATCTTCAGTTCTAAGTCTGTGCTCGCATAGGATTTCAGAGAGACAGAATTCTCACTTGCGTGTGAAGTGAGTCCTCACTCGAGCACAACTCCTTCTGCTCGAGTGGCCTTGCATTTTGCACTGGGAGTTTCTTCTCTGGACAGCACTCGCATATCATTTTAGCAAGTATGAGATTTTGCACTCGCAGGTGATGTGGGCCTTCACTCGAGCACACATACTCTTGCTCGAGTGAGAAGAATATTCTCAAGTAATATTCCCTTAATACCAACACTCGTATCAGGATTTGAGAGGGATAGATTTTTCACTCGCAAGTGCTGTGGGCCCTCACTCAAGCACACATACTCCTGCTCGAGTGAGAAGAATATTCTCAAGTAATATACCTTTAATATCAACACTCGTATCAATATTTGAGAGGGATAGATTTTTCACTCACAAGTGCTGATGTGTCACTCAAGCATATGAAGCTGTGCTCGAGCATACTTGTGCTTTTATGATCTTCATGACTCTCGGCTAAGCACTTGCATACCTTCACTCGCTAATGCTCGAGTACAAGACACTCATGCTCGAGCATTGATTTCTCTGCTCGAGTGCATCAAGGGAGAATGACAAACCTTGCTCTCGGCCAAGCACTCGCAGACTCTCACTCGCATATGCTCGAGTGAGAAAGGCTCCTCTGCTCGAGTGCTGTCTCCAGTGCTCGAGTGAATTATTGAAAATGACTGTGGCATGCCTCTCGGGTAAACACTTTCTGGCTATCACTCGCACCTGCTCGAGCACAAAATGGTTCCATGCTCGAGTGCTAGACTCATGCTCGAGCACACCAGTTCATTTTGACAGCAGACACTATAGAATATTGTTATATGCATTTGGTAACCTTGTAAACATTTCTTAAACTTATAAAAACATGATTTGTACACAATTGACTTTTGTTATCATCAAAACTTGGGAGCTAACATAAAGTGCAAATTTTGTAACATTTGTGGGGCAACTGTAATTTTTAAAAACTATGGGCCCTTTTCTATAATTTTCTCTGGTATTTTTTTCTTCATTAATTTTTCGTTTCAAGAAATTCTGGGGCCTTTTTTGTAATTTTCTCTAGTCCTAAAAGATATTAATTTTGATCCTAATTGACATTTTCCACATTCTCCAATTTTCTTCAAAAAATAAAGTCCTACAATGCAAAATTAAGCACAAGGTAGCATAAAAAATCCAAGAAATCATTTGTACAAATAATTAACAAATTATGACCACATTGCCAGTAATTACACTTAATTTAATCCAAATGTCTCTAACTCAAATTAGTGTTTAATCATGCAACAATGTCCTATGAAGTACATTAATTTCCCCAAATTAATCATAAAAAAGCCTATAAAAATATGGTTCAATCAGTATCTGCAACCTCCAACTTTGTTCATCTAATCCTTTGTTTTCAATTACACAGAGTTACATATTAGATAGATTATTTAATGCTCTTTACTTGTGTACAAAAACATAAGTGATAGCTATACAAAAACACTCAACTTAAAGCAGCAAATGAAATAATACTGGCCTCTTCATAAACACTTCACACTCATGAAAATATAGTTTATTGGCACATGTAACCCCCTTCGTAATTATGATTCGAAATACATATTTTAAAATGAAATAGAGACCAATAATAATCAAACTCATTTACAATCCATTCCTTACGGAAGGGTTTTCACAAATATTTTTAAAGTTTCTGCCTTACCCTGGTCTCAAATTCCACAACTCAAATATAATTGCCCTATGCAGTTACATCACATTTACATATCAGAGTGTGCAACAAAATCCTGGCAACCCCCGGGTTTCATACATAAACTAAAGGTTTATAAATTCCTATTAGGGAATTACACCATTGTCTCCAAAACAATATTTATAAGATATACGATGATCTCCCAACAAAACATGATATCCAACACCAAAATATAAATCTCCCTAAGGAGCCCTATCCGCCCTTGGTCGTCTCTTTTCCTTGGAGCCACTTACCCTGTCTGAAGGTTTGTCAATGAAAAGAATGAGATTCAAAAGAATCCCAGTAGTAACAAATCACTCATACCACATGTAATCACAAAGCATGCAAGAAAATCATCAAGCAGCATCACAGCACGCCGGCTGCCACATATGCACATAATCACATAATCTCATCCCCCGTATTCCACCACCCTGAAGGCACGGTCCTCCCGCCATCAACACCGATGGGCTGCGAGTGAAGGTTTCACAAATAGCTTTTCGACTTTCACATATAGCCTTACGGCTTTCACATAGTCTCATCCCTCGGATTCCACCGCCCCGAAGGTACAATCCTCCCACCATCAACACCGATGGGCCGCAGGTGATAGACTCACAAACAATGATCAAACAAACATACCATGTATCACATATAGTATAAGGGAAAAGAGTCACTACCTTATTCTTTCCGATTGTGCTCTAGCCCAGGTGGATCACGAACAGGGTAAATATCGAATCCTACAATTCCAAATGCATCATTTAGACACTTCCATAGTGTTTCTTGGGGTTATATGAGTCTATAATGAAAATTTACAAAAATGCCCCTGAAGACCCGGCCCGAGCCCGTCGTACCCGGTCCAGTTGCACTTTTCCCGAAATTCTAATATGGGCTATCCTAACAAATTTCCACCCAAGGAATCCATTTTCGGAGTTGGAATTATCTTAGTTCGCCGGGAAAAATTGGGGTTTTTCGGTTTCGGCTCCGCAGATGTATTTCTTTATACTCCTAATCAATTTATTAACCATTACATTAGGTTACAACTAACATTAAGACCCAATTTGGGCAGCATAACCTCTAGGCCATATCATTTCAAAAATTTAAAACCAATGGCAATCCGGCGAAATTTCACCGATTAAATTGCCCATAGCAGCCAAAATAAGCAATATATGACAGTTTGGAAGTTACCTCAAGCTCCCACTAGCTTTTCCTCAAGGTGGCTGAAAACCCTAGCCTTAGAACACCCAAATTTGTGCTCCACAAACCTTGAAGAACATAGAAGAATAGCTTAGGAGCGAAGTTATACATGTTAGGTAAGGATTTACCAAAGAAATCAACTTACAGTACAAGTTCTCTTCTCCTTCTCTCTCTAGAATTTCTCACACCTTCTCTCTTTTGTTGCAGCTGAATGTCACGGTTTTGGGCTGATGGAAGAGGTTGATGATGATTTAATATGATATAATATTATTTTATAATTATTTACTAAATTTCCATCAATTTCGGATTTTTACAAAATTCTGGCAGATTTCTGCGCAAACTTTGAAAAATCATAACTAATTCTAGAAAAATTAAAATGGGGTGATCCCAAAGCCAATGGAAATATATTTAAGTCATATTTATTGGAAAAATATGGATCACTACATTTAATAACCTCAAAAATATAGAATTGCACAAAAGTCCATACTGCTCCAAAACAGATTCCAGTTTCCATCCCAAACTTTGGAAAATCATAACTCTTAGCTTACAAATTGATATGACACAAATTATATGTCCATTTTGAAGCTTTGCATGTGAACTTTGAGACTGGAAAATTTTACAATTTTTAGACACAATTTGCCTATTTAAAACGTCCATACAAATCGGCTGCCCTGTACAAAGTTTCAATGGATAGAGTTTCCAACTTTTGTACAATTGTTCCCAATGGTTCCAATTTCACAATAAACACTCTCCCCACACAAATTTTCACAAGGAAGCCATTGGAATCATTAAAACATCCAAATTCCCATAATCAATTCTCCAAAATTTTTTATTCAATAATAATTACATTCACTTTTGAAGTCATTATCCCTTAATCGCTTTTTGGGATATTACATCACACATGTACCATTTGTGCTATGTGTGGTCAATTATCACTACTTGCTTCAAATTCAATATATTATGTACAGACTATATGTTACGAGCTATGTTAAACTTGAAGCAAGCATGAATATATTGGCCTACTCACACCACTGCATATATCACATATTGGACTCTTCTCAACTCTTAACTATATGCCTATTTGGCACTTATCCAGCCTTTTTGGTATATATGCATGTCTTGTGTAGATTTCCATAGCAAGATAAACTTTGTGATACATGTAGTGGTATTAGTAGGCCTGAATTAATCACAACCAAGTGATTAGGGCATATGCCCTAATCAACGCCACCATATATATCACAAAGTCACATGTCAAGCAAAACTACAAAAACTTTTCACAACCAACAAGAGAGAATATCAATTAAGCACACCTTGTATGTCCATTTAGCCTCTTTACAATATACAAACATCTTATAGGTCTATTTCCATTGCAGGTTCAACCTTGAGATATATGTGGTGGTTGGAGGACACAAGGAGTGTGTATATGGCAAAGAGGATAAAAGGTGAAAAAATGAAAAATGTGTAAGCTTCACTATTTATAAAAATAAAGAAAAGGGGGGAGTGCCAATGTTTCCATAACCACAGCAATCACAAAGAATATACATCTGGCAGAAAAAAATTGTAAACTTTCATGTAAAATTGCAAATATTTTTCACAAAGCAAAGATGACGAAAGAGAACACTAACATAATGTGACAACAAAACATCTATTGTGGGTTTGTGATAGGTAATGATTTTTACCAAAAGCGAGAGCAAAACGATGACAACAAAGAAGGAGAGCCAAACGGAAAAGAATACTAAGCCATCTTGATAGTGGAGAGAGAGACATCACAGCCACCGGAAGCGATGGAGGGAGGAAGAGCCTGCGTGGGACTAAGAAAGGTTATAGATGAAGAATAAGCGTGAAATTGAGTATATATACTTAGGGCAACTCTTTCTAGACCACTTCTGATTAAAGACTGGTGTCGATACAACCTTTTCTATACCAGTTCTCATTAAAGACCAATGTCAATATGTTAAAAACATTTTTTAATTCATAATAACATTGTCTTTCAAATCATCCAGTCTAAAATGTAATTTCTTGAATAGATAAAATTTTAGAAACAAGAACTTTTGCCTAAAGTTGAAAATTTTTCATCAACAACAGATTAATAACATGAGATAGATGATTATTATCAACAATAAGTATCAAAAGACATAAAAGACAGAAACTTTTTCATTAATCATTGCCTCAAGGCGGCAACATACATGCATGAAATCAAAATTACAGTAAAATATTATATAGGATGATGATTGGCAACAAAATAACAATTACATCAAAATATTATAACAATGGGGGTTCTTGAAACCCAGGCCTTCAGAAGATCATCATTTCAGGAGACTTATCACTCCTAGTCCAAACGGTCGATGATGTTGTTCAACCCAGCCACCAACTCCTCTAGTGGTTTAGAGAAGCGATCTTGCCTCGCCATTACCTGTAGAACAGTGCCGTGGAGGAGAAAGATGACCTTAGCAATTTCCTCCAATGTCAAAGGTAGAGGGGCTGCGAAGAGGAACCGTCCATAGCTGCCGCCGAAGGAGGAAAAAAGGGGGAACACCGAGAAAGACTTAAGAATAAAAGAAGGGTTCATAGCATGATATATCTTCTTTAGTGGTAGACACTAACGGCATAAAATTATAAGTAAAACTTTCATGTTACTGCTTTACAAGGTTATTTGCATTGCATGAGATAATCTAGCAATATAAGTATTTGCACGATAACTTTCTTATAAGCAATAGCTTAAGGGACAAAACAATGATCAAGCAAAACATAAATTTGACTTACTCTCGATTATAAGGAGGGAGAGGAATGTTTACATTGATCTCTCTCTTTATTTGCTCTCTATTCAATGTTTTCACCATTAGATTAAATTTCATTGGTTGAGATTTAGTTTATGAGATTTATTATATTTAATGTTATGATAATATTTTTATATGGAATCAAATATCAACCATTGAAACTTAATCTAATGATGAATACATTAAGTAAAGAGTAAATGGAGAGGGAGAATAATGAAGACATTCCTCTCCTAATTATAAGGGTGATCCTCCACTTATTTTCCATTCAAAAGATTAATGGTAGCAACACAATCCGTGTAGCTTTCATCAACTTGCCACTATTTACCTTAACTAATATTATAAGACAATTTTTATTTTCTTTTCATACTTAAAATTTAAGGCTCCAAGCAATTCACAGAAATTGAATAATTAATGAGTTTTTTTTAAAAAAATCTAAATGAATCTTTTAAATTAACCACAGTTTCATATTTATTTATAAGGAAAATTAATTATTTAATCTTTATAGTTTTATTGAGTTTATAACTCAGTCTTTATAGTTTGACTTGTAGTGAGTTAGTCCATGAAGTTTGGTGAGTGGCATAGTCTGCAAAGTTTTCTTCTTTCTTTTTTAGGTTAAGGTGCTAAAATAGCCTTCATTTATTATTAAAAGTGCAAAATAACCTTAAACTATTTTTTGGAGAAAAAATAACCATAAAGAACATAAAAGAAAACAAAACCATTGACACCATTAATCAAATGAGACGTCCATTATTTTTTTTGTTCTGCTTGTTTCAGCAGGAGTCTAGGTGGAATTTATTACTAAGGTTACCATATGGACATGGCAGGTTCCTCTTCTTTCCCCCTTGCTTGTTTCCCCATTCTTTCTCTCTTCTCTTTTTGGCTACTGCATCCCATTGTGGGCCCTAGATGTTTTAGCTAGAACATGACAGTAAAACATGAACAATGCTACTAAAAAAAAGGGATATTTGGTGAAGGGAGGAACGAGAAAGAAGAAGATAGAGAAAATGGAGACAAAATAGAGAAATTTATGGGATTAGCAATGGGAGGATCAAGGTCAAGAATAGAGAAGGAATTTGGAATTTGCAACTTCAAATTTAAGATTTCTTGGAAGGATATCCTCATCATCAAAATTGGAGCTAAAAGCATAATCTTCCTTTAAACTTCTCTCTTGTAGATGCTTCTCGACCTCTCGTGGTAACAAGAAAGCAACAACTAAGGAAAGGGAAGCAGTAAAATGCATGAATCTCATCCTCTCGCTTTGAAGATCTAATTGAATAAGCTTCATTGTGCTTGCTTATATATTTTTGTATGCAGACACATATCTTGAAAGGTTTCCAATCGAAGACCCAATTCAACATTGCCACCTCCAATCTCTTCTTCAAACTATCCATCCGCACCTAGATGTTTTGGGCTCAAAGAAAAGCTCCCATTTTTTTAAATAAATCAAACTTCTCCTTTCGATTTCCCCTTTTCAGGTAAAAGTAGCCAAATCATGAAAGCCAGACTGTGACATTAAAACTAATCATTCTTGACCAAAAAAAAAAAAAAAACTAATCATTCAAAAGAAGAACAATGTTAGCGCTAATACACTTCAATGCCTAGCGAGACAGCGAATTGCGGCTTGGTGATACCTTGAATGTCATCCCTCAGAACCTTATGGTGATGCTTTGCTCCTCCCTTCAAGACCCTTTCCTATGACCTAGCTTTTTCCTTTTCCCAGTATGTTTGATTCGATTCTTCTTCTCTCTCTTTCCAACTCTCTGTTCAACGAAAGTTGAGATGCAAGTTTGTTTTTTCCTTCCCTCTTCATCAGTCAACAATAAAGGCTACCACATATACACAATAACACATGTCAATGTCCATGTCACCAGTTTACGTCAAACATTGCATCATAAATGGTCAACGTATCACTTATTAACGGTGGTAACCATTTTACTCACTTTTATGTTCTTTGTGGTTACTTTTGCTTCAAAAAATAATTTATGGTTATTTTTGCATTTTTGGTAAAAATTGAAGGTTATTTTAGTACCCTAACCCTTCTTCTTCTTCTTCTTTTGAATTCAAACCTTCTTTTTTAATGTTTTTTCAGATATGTGGAGCAAGACAGGGATGCCACATATACTGAGTTAATACCCTTTGTGACATATTAGCATGATTTACTTTGACCCATTAACCACAAAGGATGGAATGATAAAACGAACCAAACTTCAAGGACTGAGTTGTGAGGAGCTAAGTTATAAGAAATAAGTTACAAATTGGGTAAAACTATAAGGAATAAATGATGAATATTCCCATATTTATAAATAAGTTATCCTATTAAATAAGGACAAACATGAAATAGGGCAAGCAATTTTTAATAATGATGATTATTTTCTAAAGTAAAAATTAATTAAGAATATCTTATAATTTGTTAAGAGATAATAAATTTTTTCCAACAAACTACACTTCTTATTATCCCTTAGAGAACTGCTATAACCTTGTATTGAAAAAAAAGAACTACTATAACCAATATAACACTTGAATATTGACTCAAAAAGCTAATTTTGAGCTCTGAAAGGGGGAAAGAAAATCTAATTTTGAGCTTTTTTTGGGGGCTATATTTTCCCTTTTTATCTTTGTAAATACACTTGACTTTTTATCCTTGGCAAAAAGAAAATACTTTTTTGGAACGCTAGGCTTTTTATCAACAAAAGAGTCTAATGGGTTCTTCATGAACATTACATTAATAATTGGAAATATCTCATTACGACCTGTTTTGTTTGTTTTTTTTTGGCCGAATCATTACCGACTATTAAATGACCTTATTTTCATTAAAGGATTGAAAGAATTTGAAATAACTCTACCAACCTTTTTTCATGAAAGTCAAATGCATTAATAACATAAAAAGCTTTTACACCAGATGTCTAATATCATACAATAACATGAGTTCAATGAATATAAAAGCCTATTTTCTAAAATACCATTAAAATAAAAATAACTTGGAAGAATGCTAATATCCTGATAAACAACATTTGTAAGCCTAGATTTATTATTTTTTCAGGCAAAAACTTGTAGTTGCTCCTTTGTTAAGCGACTAAAAAATGGAGATACGGAGATACAATTAAGCATGCTCTAAAATATAACAGACCAAAAGAAGCCTTAGATGAAATGTTTCTCCATTTGAAATATTGCAATGACCGTCCTTGATAGCATATCCATGCTTTATAGTAAGCCATACGGTTGTCCTTTTGCTTGTGCAAAACAATTGTCCACCCAATGCTAGGAATACTTGAAATTGAGTTATACAATGATGGCCTATAAGAAGAAACCAAGGCCCTTGAGATTTCAAACCTAAAAGCTAAATCCACAAAGCATGTCTGATTTCATTAATTACAGCTGTCGGTGTTGTGGTTTTCCCCTGATGAATAATCTTATTCCTGCTCATCTATATAGTATAGATAAGTTTAATTATGTTAGTCACCATCAAAGTTTGCCCATCTTGATATAACTTAGGAAGAATATGTTTAAGCCAGAATTTGAATCCTAATAATGATGAGAAAGGAAACCTAATAGATAAGTAGCTAAATCACACTGCCTTTGTAAATGGGCAAGTTGCGAAGAGATGCTCCTTGGTCTCTAGTTCATAGCATCCAAAGGGACAATATCCAGCTATATTCATGTGATGCTTGATTAATATATCTATAGAAGGAATAACTTCATTCAAAATTTTCCATACAAGAAGTAGATCCTTCATTGGTAAATATATGGACCATAGGAATTTCCAGAGTACAGCTTGATGAGGGTCAGCATTGTTTGAAGAAATAAGATCAAAACCTTTCTACACAGAATAATCTCCAGAAGAAATTTTGATCTAAATGAATCTATTAGGTAGATTATTGAAGGATATAGGGGTATTGAGAATAGAATTAGCATCATGAACAAAATAAAGAGATCTCACAATATTAGAATTCCATCTAACTAGACACCATTTTGATGGAAGATGCAGTGATAGATAAACAATTGTTTAAATGGATTCATTAGTTGGAGATCTAGATTGCATGAGCCACTACAAAGGGTGGTTTAATGGAATAGATACCCCTGATCCTACTTTCCATTTCAAATGGTCTGTGATAATTTTAGAATATTGGATAATACCCTTCCAAATCCATGAGGAGTTATATGGCTTTTCAAACGAGGTTGCAATTTGCAAATCAAAGTATTTGACCTTCAATGTTTTAACAATTAGAGATCCCTGAGAGGATGAAATGATTCTCCATACTTGCTTGGCTAAGAGAGCATTATTTACATAACTAATTGAACGTGTTCCCAAACCTCCCTCTATAATTGGCTTCATTAATTTGTCCTTGTTAGCTAGATGAATTTTCCAACTGTTCCCATATGATCCCCAGAAGAAATTGATGTGTCGAGAATCAATTCTATTACAAACATATTGAAGGAGCTTTATACAATACACTACATGAGGATTCACTCTTGACAATACTGATTTAACTAGAGCAAGTTTAGAGGCTTGAGGAAGAAGGTGAGCCTTCCAAGTAGCTATTCTGTTCTCAATGGATTGAGTAACCTGATTATATATTTGAGACTTATTCCTTCTTGGATCCACCCATATACCCAAATATTTCCGTAATCTATCTGAAAAGTAAGCCCCCAAAAATTAAGAATAGTGAATCTTCATTGCATGCGAAGTATTTGGGTTAAAGATAATCAAGGACTTCGCTAGATCAGTGGATTGTCTAGACAAGCAATATACAGATCTAGCATTGCCTAAATTGAATTGACACTTTGATCAGTGCCTTAAAAAAGACTAACTCATTTGCTAGAGAATATGCATAATAGGACATGCACTATTACAAAATTTGATGCCTTTCAAGCTTCCCGTTTGCTTAAATGAGTTTAAAATGCAAGACAATACATTTGCAGTAAGAATGTATATGTGAGGAGATAGAGGATCTCCTTGCCTCATATCTCTAGTTGAATTAATTGTATGAGAGACATGCCCATTGAAAACTACCTGATACTGAATAGCGGTGATGCATTGCATAATTAGGGCAATCAACTTATCTAGAAAATTCATCCTTTTTAAAACATCATAGATAAAATCCCATGAGAGACTTTCAAAAGCTTTTGCAAAATTGTAATCCCTGCCGTAATTATATCCGAAATACGCAATTAAAGTGAAATAGAGACCAATAAGAAACACAAACCCATATACCAGACGGGGTTTTCATAAATACCTTTCAAAATTATTCATAACTTGGTATCACATTCACATTCCGAATACAATTACTACACAAAGATAAATCACATTTAAATATATCAGAGTACGCGATATAATAATCCCGGCAATCCCGGTTTCCATTTATTAACTCAAGCTTTATAGGGCACATTTGCCCATTACAAGCCCTCATATGGGGATTACACAAATCCTCTTAAATACATATATAAATATCCAAGAACTCATTTCGATTACATAATCAAATATTCTCATCCAAACATATATTCAAATATATGTTCCACAATATATATACAACCTTTATCCAAATACGAATACAAATAATCCCATTTATGATAACCAACTATCGCAACCAAACTCCAATGGGAGCCCTAGCCGCCCTTGACTGCTTGCTCCATCCTCGATCCACCTACCCAGTCTGAAATGGTTGATAGGGGAGGGTGAGATTCGAGAGAATCTCAGCAGGAAACAAATACCAAAATGCATGTATGATAAGTGTATAATGCATGACATGCTTGTAATACATATCATATGCCCATACCATGACACATTTGCATGCTCAATGTTTCAACAACACACTCATGGCCATAGCATAAATAGAAACAGAGCTTCAAACATCATATATGTTCCACATAATCAAGTAAAGCAATAACATGCATCAACACAAACACAAATATCAAAGCATGCAAAAGAGGTAAGTTCCTTACACTCTTTCCATGTATGCTCCAGTTCCGCTTACTCGCGATCAGAACGAATACCAAACCACGTCCAGGGCGAATATCAACCCTATAATCAAAGCAAGGACATAGGGTTATTCTCTATTCCAAAACCTTACTTTCATATCACTTAAAGTTGGTTACCATTCATGACCTTTAGGTGGCTAATCAAAGCCTAAACATATGCCTAAAGGCTTGGGAAACACTTGGCCAAAGATCACCTTTAAAAGTGTAAAATACTAATTTTTGGGGGTGGGTTGCGGCTCAAAAATCCACTGGCTGCGGCCCAAAACTGCCCAGAAATGCTTAGAAACATTTGGGCTGCGGCCCAAAACTGCTCAGAAACGCTCAGAAACATTTGGGCTGCGGCCCAGAATCCGCTGGCCGCGGCCCAGAAAATCCAGTTTCTTGGCTGAACTTCCAAAAATCATAACTAATTCCAAAAAAATCAAAATGAGGTGATCCCAAAGCCAAATGAAATCTATTCAAGTCCTCTACACAGGAAAAATATTGTCCTTTACTGGAAATCACCACATAAATACAGAATTCCCAAAAACTCAAGACTGTCCCAAAACAGA
Source organism: Inga leiocalycina (assembly GCA_963242795.1). Classification (NCBI taxonomy): domain Eukaryota; kingdom Viridiplantae; phylum Streptophyta; class Magnoliopsida; order Fabales; family Fabaceae; genus Inga; species Inga leiocalycina. The sequence continues at coordinate 65,038,411 of OY725323.1, read as the reverse complement.
TTCCATTTTCGACCTCAAACTTTGGACAGCCATAACTCCCAGTTCAAAAAACGAAATGGCACAAATTATATGTCCATTTTGAAGCTTGGGATATGAAATTTAAGACTGGAAATTTTCATAATTTTCTGACTTCATTTGCCCAGTCAAAACGTCCACACAACAAGACTGCCCAAACAGAATTCCCACTGGACAGAATTTCCAGTTTTGCACACAATGTATCCAATCCAATTCAAATCAATTCCAATGATTAAATACCACAACATGACACCATTTTCAACATAAAACACCATCCAATTCCACCATTCACATTCCACACGAAAATACCATAAAATCAGGGAAAAATTCACAATTCACCATACTTAACCAAAAGTCACAAAACTTAGATCAAAAGGAAGCAAATGCTCACCTCTTCCTCTTTCCCAAACCAATTCCTTGATTCTTCATCTTTACAAATTTCCTCAAGCCATCAAACACCTCCAATCAAGAATCTAAAACCATAGAGATGAAGCTCTCATCCTCATGAACAACATTAATGAAAGGCACTTGAGCATATGAAGGCATTAACTTACCAAAAACTCAAGCTTTTCTCTTCCTCTTTCCTTAGCTTGTTCAGTGAAAAATGGAGGAGGATGAGAGAGAAAAAATGAGATATTGATGATGATGATTTCCCTCACACAAACACACATAAACCAACTAGGAAGAGAGGAGAAAGAGAAAATAGTTTGAAAACTTGACTTTAATCCAAGGGTCCTTGTTTTGCCACTTGGCACCATCCTATTCTTCCTGCCATGATTTCATATAAGCTTGCATGCATAGGATTCCACCTCTTGGTCTTTCAATCTTAGCCATTGATCTTGATTACTAAGAAGTGTTCTCAATGGTATCTAACCAGTCGGTCGGTAACTTTACCGTTTTGCCCCTGATTATGGCAATTCCTCTTGAATAATCATCAAATACATTTTCTCATTCATTTTCTTTCACAATGCACCCTCCCCTCTATTTTAAGTCAATTTAGAGGTTAATCCATAATTGAACTTAAATACAGGGTTTCGGTGCTGCTCACTATACATACGAATCACATTCAAAACTCAAATCACATTGGATTCTCCAAAAGGGTTCATTTATCACTAACCACTTCCACTTTTGGAGTCATTATCTCTTAATCACAATTTAGGGTCCTGCTAAACCAGGGCTTAGCAGTTCACTAATCTCAGGCTTATTCTCTAGCCTCAAGTCTCAGAATTGGGGTATTACAAAAATCAACTTTGAAAGGCATCAATTTCTTCCTTCCACAAGTTGCAGAATGGATTTGGTGCATTAGGTCCGCAGCAAGGATAGTGTTATCAGAGATAACACGACCTTTAAGGAAAGCACATTGATATGGAGCAATGTAAGATCCTAAGATTTTTTTCCGCTTTGAGACATAGGATCTTAGATATGATTTTGTAAATCACATTACAAAGACTGATTGTCATTAAGTCTCTAAAAGTTTGAACATTGTCTGATTTTGGAATGAGAATTATATTTGTTTTGTTGAAAGATCTTAGAATAAATTCAGGATTCCAAAATGATTGGACCATGAATAGTGTTGGTAAAAATAAGCATGAAAGCCATCTAGACCAGGAGCACTATTATTAGGGAGTGAAAAAACAAACTCCTTGATTTCCTCCAGGTTGATGGGAGAAAGATGATTATCATAATGCTCTTTTGAAATAGTTGGAATAGGAATACTCTCTAAAGCTTGAATGATTTCATCCTTAGAAATGGTATTGCCTGAGCGATAGACTTGATAAAAATGGGATTGAGCCATACATAGTAGTTCTTGAGCATTGCTTGTCCATGAAGCATCTTATCTTTGTAAACTTTTGATTTGATTATGTGCCTTTCTTCTAGAAACTGTGGTGTGAAAATTTTTTGTATTTTCTCACCTTCTAAAAGCCATTTGAGCTTCGCCCTATGCCCCAAAAAATTGCTTTCACAATTATAGAGAAATTCCAATTTATGCTTGGCTTCATTTAATCTAGCATCCTGCTAGAGTGAAAGAGACTCAAATAGATTTATTGATAAATAAATATTATTCAACTCGTCTTCTGCTTCCTTGATACTAAGAAAAAGATTCCCAATTCTATGTTTGTTCCAATTTGAGGGAGAGCTCAACTTTCAATAAAGTCTGAAGGATAGAGAACTTGGAGCGGATTGATTCCAATAACTCCTGACTATTTGATCACACTTTGAAAACTTAACCAAAATTCCTCAAATCTTTTAAAATTAGCCCTTATGGAAGATTCAAAAGTGCATAGAAGGGTAGGATTATGATCTGAAGCCACTACACTCAAAGTATTGACAAAAGTTTTAGGGAAAGAAGATAATTAGATAACTATAGAAAATTGATAAAAGCCTTGTCGAGTTTTTGGGCACAATTTCTTCACCAGACCTATTATTACTCCAAGTAAATTAAGGACCCTTCTGAGCAACTTGCAAAAGATTACAATCATCTAAACATCTTTGGAAAGCTATCATACCACTATTTTCCCTATGACAACATAGTTTATCTTCCTGAGTAAAGACTTGGTTAAAATCACCCACAAGAACCCAAGGTAAATCAATAAAAGCATCAATGCTAATAATCCATTCCCTTAAATTATTCATCTAATTAGGACCACAAATAAAAGATAGACAGCAAGACAAAAACATATTCTTTTTAGTAACTTTGCAATGGCATACAAAAGGGGAAAAACTAGAACTTGAACATTAAAATAGGATTTCCATGCCACTATGGTTCCTCCACCTTTCCTAATTTCATCAGTACCACAACATTCATAGAAACCTGAACTAGAAAGAGATATGTAGGTAGCTTCTAATAAAATTTTAGTTTCAAACATGAACACAAAATTAGGTTGATGCATATTAACAAGTCGCCTCATCTTTGAATTGCTATGGCTTTTCGAAAGCCACAATGATTCCAACTTCAAATCTTCATGGAATATTGGGAAGCTTCATTTGGGTCACTTTCCTAGCCTCTTTGACAGAATTGTGAGCCAAGAAAAAAATATGATCTTGAACAATTGAGGACATCTGAATTTTTATAAGATCTTCCTTTACTTGTATGAAATCAAAAGGTAGAACAAATTTTCTTGGGCTGATGAAAAAGTTATCATAATTCTCATATAATAAGATTATTTTCTTCTTAATTTCCTCCAACATTACTCTTCTCAACTTCTTTACCTTAAATAAAGTCATTGGTAACTTAGAAGTGTAATTAGCTTACTCAAAAGAATCAATAGAGATAGAGGAACATCTGAATCTTTTCTTTGGAGAGATAGATGGTTGAGTTAAGCTTTCCACCACTATTGGGACTTGCTGCCAATTTTGATGGTTATTCTGGCCCACATCAGCATTAAGAAATGCTTTTATATTAGGAGAAAATTTAATTTCTTTATGGCTTTGGGCCTCCTACTTTGCATTTGTAGGACATGATTTAGCCATATGTTCCTTCTTCATTGTTTTAAACCAACGAGGAGCTATGAATCCCTTTGAAACTGACCTGTGATTATTAGCAAAAAATGAAGGCCCTGACAGTTTCCAAGCATGAAATTTCTTCCTAATCATAAAAGCACAATAGGCATCAAACAAAGCTTGTAAAATATGAAAAGAGCTAAGAAATGAATTGTCCTAATTTCTCATATTAATTATTTTATCTTGATGAATTCTAGAGAAACCGAGACCTAATTGAACAATTATGTCAAAGGGAGCCTTTAGAAAACATTCATTACCCCTTTCCATGAGCCGTCATATATCTAAAGGATCATGCAGCATTTGCAATTTATGTTTTGATAGTTGCAGCTTTTTTTGATCCAACTGATTCCAATAGCCCATAAAGCGGTTATCAGAATCCCATAAATCTCGATTCATATCTCACGATTCGATTCAAAAACAGGTGGGAAACATATGAATCTGTTGATGTATCTTACTTATGTATGTATCTTGCGATTTGAGGAGGGTTACAATCCAGAATTGTAGGAATCGCACGATACTGGTGATTCTTGTGATTCTAGGTGAACTAGGTTGCGCACTGATCTAGTCAGATCTGGCACAACCTGACTTAAGAAAACTCCTTTTTTCATTTTTTTAAATTTTTTCCAGATTTATTTAAGAATTTTCTTTTATTGCTATAATTATCCCTTATTCCCTCTCGCTTATCCCAATCAAAACCCTCTTTTTTTCTTTCCTGAAGTGTTATTTATATATGCTAATATGTACAAACCTTTGATGTTTTCTTATATGAAAGTTATATCAATATCATCATTAAAATTAATTCTGAATCTTACAATTCACGAAACGTTTCAATTCACGATTCTGAAAATAGGTTTTTCGATTCACGATTCGTATCCTGATTTGATAACCTTGCAGATAAAGGTTATACTCAGAATCATGAGAAAATGCCGAAGTATAGAAGGGACAGAACATAAATGACTAATATGATAAATTAAGCACATGTGGCCAATATAAATCTGTAAAATTGATACTGCTATATGTCTTCCACTAGGGGACCATTGAATACCCAAACCCACAATAAGGCTCTTAAGAAAAGGTCTAACATGGAAATTGTAGATTAAAGCCAATTGTGAACAACATAGGCATTCTAAGTGACAGTAACTTTGATCTTGTGGTTATTCAAATTAATAATATAAGAACCACAAATTGAGCTTGAAGATCTACCTTCACAAATAGATGCACCCATTAGAAGTACAGGTAAAAAATACTCAGCTAAAAAAGAAATTTAAAGGGAAGGATCTAATTCCAGTCATCATTTCGTAGTTGAAACTTTAACAGATCATTTACCATTCACCTATCCTCCCTATACAACATAATATATAGTGCAAAGATGGCAAATAATGTCCCAAAAATCAATAATTGGACCACAAGATTCAAAGAAATTAATAAACCCTATTCCCACAAGCATGCATGCAAAAAAACAGCAAAGAAAACCTGAATTCAAACCAGAACAACATTCAAATTCAGAATTTGAAGGACCATATTGCCACAATCAGTTCTTTGGCGATATGACACAAACAATCAGACCCAATATTCCCTTCTTAGATGATGATATTTAAAAAGAGACTAGCATAAGAAGAGTAATCAGAAATCCAAAACCAAATTCAAGAGATATTTTAGTCAGAGCACTCTACCTTCACCGACCTCCTTTGATTTCACTATCCATGACTATCATCCTCCATCCACTTACACACTTTCGTTTGACTAAAAAAGAGAGATACATAGAGTTTGATCTGTGCTATCCTTGTCTCTATTCAAGATACGTTCTCTATAGTAGCGATAAAAGGCTACATATCTGCAAAGTCACAGTCGCAGAAGTTCATTAGTCAATTAGTAAATTCACCTTTACGGCAGTTAACATGAAGAAAAAAGAGAACGCCACTGTAGAGTGTACTCTTCAATAGCCGCTTGTCTTACACGCTTTGCCAAACTGTATATTGCATTTTCAAATAACTCTACCAACCCAGGCTGAAATTTGTAATGAGATTGACTTTATTATGATATTACCACATTGCCCTTAAGTTTTAAAAAGGAAAAAAAAAAGCAGCAATGTTTTATGGGAAAATCCCTAAAAAGGAACCTTAAAAGTGTGAAAAGACAGAGAGGTGTTTCAAAATTGGAAAATACTGCCGGGGTACTTTGGACTGATCAGGGATTTTCAATTTAGAGAGAAAATGACGGTTTGCCCATTTGAGCGTAAGAGAAAAGAAGTGAGAGCTATGTGTAGAACTGGCGCGAAAGACGAGTAGAACATGGGTAAAAGAGAAAGCTAGCTCAATGTAATCTATATGAGGTATGTACAAATATTCCCTTGTGTCATCGATCCTCAATCATTAATTTTCCTTATCTTCATTTGGGTGGGAAACAAGGGATTCAGAGTTGGGTATTTGGGTTGGAGAGACGTGAAGGTTGATGTTAGTACAGAGATAAAATTGTTGATACTGGGTGAATGTGGTAGAAGATGGCGATGGAAGATGAGGTGAGTTAGAGCTATGAGGGTGAAGAGAAAAAAGAGGGTGGATTATGTAGGAAATGAGTAATATGAAGTTATAAAACACTAATGCAGATATGTGAAACACTGAAGTGGGCATTTAGTTTTGTTTCTCTAAACTGATAGGAGGCTGCGATGGTATATTAGATGAGTTAGAGGTATAAGGGTGAAGAGAAAAAAATAGGGTGGATTTTGTGGGAAATGAATAAGATGAAGTTGAGAAACCCTAATGCAGATCTGTGAAACATTGAAGTGGGCATTTAGTTTTGTTTTTTTTTGAACTGATAGTGTGCTGATTTATTTATTGTAGGGAACTTGACAAAACAAATGAAAATATTGGGTCAAGTTGTGCAAAGGAGTCGTTTTGTTATTTTCGTGTAGGGGAAAATTTGAAAGTAATAATGAAGGTGAAGTTAAATACATTGGAAAAGTTAGGATAATGTTAGTTGTTGCTGGTTTTTGGGTACTGTCATGACCTTAGTTTTTCTATTCCATTTGATACCCCATTGTTGTTTATGTAAGATCATACCCCTTTATAAGACCTAGATGTCAGTATGTCAAGGTTTTTTGGCACAGGTTGTCTACTCCATTATTTTGTAAATAATGTATAGGTTGGAAGAAGTAGGTGATTGTCCTCTTTTGATAGAAAATGATAAGGCAATTGCATTGTCATAGCGTATTGATGTTTACAAAAGAAAGCTGTGAAAGTAGTGAAGCAACATGTGAAACGCTTATTTAAACGTGGGAAAATGTAATCGTTTGTTGATGATTGCTTCATCAAAATTGCAAAAAAGTGTAAGTGTCAGGAATTTTGTAGTACAAGTTGATAAAAAGTGCGTGAAACTGCAAAAAATGGTTATCTAAACTTGCGAAATACTTAAAAAAATTGATAACCGATAATATAAAATTGGGAAAAGCATGCAAGGGTTGGGGGATATTGTTGTGCTAGTGGAGAAAATAGTGAGGGAACCTGCGAAATTGCTTATATGAACTTGCAAAAGCCCTCTATACAAATGACAAACTCTTATTGTTAGTTGGGAAATTCATGCAAGTGTCAGGGGATTTTGTTGTGCTAGTGGTAGAAAAAGTAAGGGAACTCTTGGAAATGCTTATCAGAACTTGCAAAAGCCATATAAACAAATGACAAACTCTTATTGTAAGTTGGGAAGCATGCAACTGTCAGAGGATTTTGTTATGCTAGTGGAGAAAAAAGTGAGGGAACCTGTGGAAATGTTATCTGAACTTGCAAAAGTCATATGAAATATTGATATGCACTTATATGAAATTGGGAAAACCTTCAGATTGTCAAGGGATTTTGTTTTGCAAGCTCAGAAATATGTCAGGGAATCTACAGAAATGCTTATATGAATTTGTCAAACCCTTATAAAAAATTGATATTTACTTATCAAAAATCGGAGAAACCTTTAGATTTTCAGGGGATTTTGTTTTGCAAGTTCAAAAAATATGTCAGGGAACCTGTGCAAATGCTTATCTGAACTTGGGAAAGCCTTATAAAAAATTGATATACGCTTATCTGAAATGGGGAAAACATTCAGATTTTTAGGGGATTTTGTTTTGCAAGTTCAAAAACATGTTAGGAAACATGTGTAAATGCTTCTCTGAACTTGGAAAAGCCTTATAAAATATTGATATACGCTTATTTGAAAAGGGGAAAACCTTCAAATTTTCAGCGGATTTTGTTGTGCAAGTTTAGAAAAAAGTGAGGGAACCTACGAAAATACTTATATGAACTTGCGAAATCATTATCCAAAATTGATATACGCTTACCTAAAATTGGAAAAACATTCATAGTGTCAGGGAATTTTGTTTTCCATGTTCAAGAACATGCTAAGGAACATGTGGAAATGTTTATATGAACTAGTGAAAACCTTATAGAAATATGACAACATGTTATCTGAAATTGGGAAAGTCATGCCACTTTCGGGGTGTTTTCATATATAAGGTGAGGAAAATGTTACACACCTTACAAAAAGCCTTATTTGTACTTGTGAAAATGTGAAGAAAATTTTTTAAACTGTTATATGAATTCGAGGAATTAGTTAACTGTCATAAGTTCGGAAATGCATTTAGCAAGATAATACAGGACTAGTGTTGTCAACCAAATAGATTCATACATCTAACAAGGGGAAAAAATTGTTGTCTCTAACATGACAACACACATAAACATAACAATTGTGTACATAGTAAGCAATCAAACAGATTCACCAGTCTTATCCCATCTGTTCATGTTGATATGATTTCTCTTAAATCTTCCAGTCTTGTTCCATCTGTTAGCATTTTTACCTTTACACTACCTCCAATGTATTTAATTTCACCTTCATTGTTACTTTCAAATTTTCACCTATATGAAAATAACAAAACAACTCCTTTGCAAAACTTGACCCAATATTTTCATCCATTTTGTCAAGTTCCCTGCAACAAATGAATCAGCACACTATCAGTTCAAAAAAAAAAACAAAACTAAATGCCCACTTCAGTGTTTCACATATCTGCATTAGGGTTTCACAACTTCATCTTACTCGTTTCCTACAAAATCCACCATCTTTTTTCTCTTCACCCCCATAGCTCTAATTCACCTCATCTTCCATTGCCATCTTCTACCACATTCACCCAATATCAGTAATTTTTCCCCCTACACTAACATCAACCTTCACATCCCTCCAACCCAAATACCCAGTTCTGAATCCCTCGTTTCCCACCTAAATGAAGATGAGGGAAAATAATGATTGAGGATCGACGACTCAAGGGAATATTTGTATATACCTCAGATGTGTTACATTGAGCTAGCTCTCTCCTTCACTCTCGTTCTACTTATCTTTAGCACCAGTTCTGCACACATCTCTCACTTCTTTTCTCTTAAGCTCAGATGGGCAAACCAGTCATTTGCTCTCCAAATTGAAAATCCCTGATCAGTCAGAAGCACATTAGTTGGATTTTCTTATTTCGAAACACCTATCTGTCTTTTCACATTTTTGAGGTTCCTTTTCAGGGATTTTTCCATGTTTCTTTTTAAAAAAAACCCATCTTAAAGGCTTGAACTTAACTTCCCCTATGTTCTACAGAGTCGAGACCCATTTTTGATCATGTCAAAAGCAGTTAGTCAACTTTTTTAATGTGAAATCATTCCTCCATTTGGTCAGTCCAAGGAAGTTCTTCATTATTTTTAGGGTAAAATAACATTCAATGACATGATATTTCTCAGTTAGTCACTGAAGTCGCTTTTGTCTCTAAAACAATTAATTAAACTAGGACTAACTACTAATGCAATATAGTGGCAACTTATGTCATTTTCCTAAGGAGCAACTGCGAGTTTTCTTTAGGTGATGAAAAATGTAATACAATGGACCTAAACTAGAATGTGAGACACTACTACCTAAATGCAAAATGTTAATGCCTCTAAAACCTAAATGAGAATAAAACTAACCTAAATACATATAAATGCATTTTTTTGGGGGGTTTCTTTATGAAAAGGGGAATGAAAATCCTAAAAAAGAGAAATCAACTAATAGCTAAGAAAATTAAATAAGAAAAGGTAACTAAGGTTTACTTCATGTATGGTAAAGGGAATAACTTAGAATTTACATGGAGTTAGATTTCTTAGCCCAAATTAATTAATTAGACCAAAGATAGATTTATAAAAGATTGGAATTAATAGAGTTAATCACCTAGTTGAAATTGGGATACCCTCAAGTTCATTAACACTTAATCCACAATACAAAAAAAAAAAAAATTTCCAATGGAAAAAATTTCCGTCGGAAATTCTGTCAGAAAAGTTTTCGACAGAATTTTTCAGAAAATATTCCGTGGCAAATTCGATCATTTGCCACGGAATTTCCGACGAACTAATTTTGTCGCAATTTCTGATGGAAAAGAATTTCGTCAGAAATTCCTTCGCAATTTCTGAAGCAATTTCCAACGGAATTGAATTTCGTTGAAAATTTAGTGGCAAAATTTAAAAACTATTATTTTTAATTAATTATTATTTTTTAATTAAATTTAATTTTAAAAAATTATTTTATAAAATTAATTAGTTCTTAATTAATATTTTTAATTATTATTTTCTAATTTCTAAAATATTTTTAATTTTCAATAATAGGTTTTGGTCCCAGTATTGGCAAAACAGTCATATTAAAATTAATTTATAAAAGATAAAGTTTATTAGTTATTAATTAATATTAGTGAAAAAATATTAGTTAATAATTATTTTTTACTTATTAATTAATGTTAATAAAAAAATTAATTTTAGAAATTAGACAAAAATATAGATATATGAAATTTATTTAAGATGTAAAATTTTTTAATTTGAACTTAAGTTATATTAAAAATTATAAGAATATATAAAATTATTTTATATTATTATTACATTTATACATAAGAAAAAAAATTATTTATAAATAATTGATTATGTATAATAAGATTATATTTATATAATTGTGTAATAATAGAACGTTAAAGCAGTCGAGCCCATTTGATAAGGCATTACGCGCGTACAGACAAGGTCGTGGGTTCGAACCAAATGAGGCTAAGTTGAGTTGCATTTTTAGGAAAAAAGAGGTTATGACATGTGGCGGATCTGGGTGTCGGCCACAAGGTGGAGGCCGCTGGAGCTGCCATGTGCAATCGTTAGGGATGAGGTGGCGGCCGCCAGATTTGCCACTTGACTTTTTAAAATTTAAAAAATAAAAAATAAGTTTGGAGTGGAAAACATTCCGTAGGAAATTGCGAGGGAATTTGTGACAGAATTAATTCTATCGGAAATTGTGACAGAATTCAATTCTATCGGAAATTCTCTCACAATTTCTGATAACATTAATTCCGTCGCAAATTTTCCAATGGATTTTGATTAAAAATTTGTGACGGAATCTGAATTCCATTGGAAATTGGTTTGTCACACTATTATTAGCGACGGAATCCATTCCATCAGAAATCCATTTCCATCAGAAATTCCGTGGCAAATTCCATTGGAAATTCATTATTTTTTTGTAGTACCATTAGAAAACTCATAATGAAATAAACGCTGGTTAATTAAATCCAACAAAACCTATCAAAATTGTTCTAAGATAATTTTAGAAATCATGTTTACAATTGTCTAATAATTAAACAACTAGATATTAACCAACCCAATTAAGTAATAAAGAGGATAAACCCAAATTGACAATTTAATTAATAATGAAAACTCAATTAATAATCTAATTGACAATCAAAGGCTTGCAAACAATAATTCCAATAATTGTCTTAAGCACAAATTAATCCAGCATATCAATTTAATCCAAATTAAATAATATGTCTATAATCTAAAACTAGATTGTTCTCAAGCAATACAACTCAAAATTATCTGAACTAAATAATCTAAAGTCTTAAAACAAATTGATAAAAGAAAAGTCACTCCCTTGTAGTTTTCAAGTGTAAGCTCCTAGGCTTTAGCCTCCTTCATACCCCTCCCAAGTTGTCTCCCAAGCTAGCTTAAGACTCCACTGAAATCTTCCTTCTAAACTCCCTTAAGCAAGTCATGGACATGAAGAGTAACAAATGAAAGCTAAGAGACACGGGGTGAATTGTAACGGCACGGCCAGGTACTCCTCATTTCCCTACAGTGCCGGACATAGGTACTACACATTTCCCCATGCAAGGATTTGTCCCCCCTCTGCCTCTCAAAGGCTTAGGGATTTTCCTCTCCAGGTACTCCACATTTCCTCAGAGAGTCAGCTTCCCAAGGATCGAAGGCATACCCTGAGCGTCAAGTACAAGCCTTATGTGATCCTTAGTAACCAAGTACAGGCCTTACTGGTTGGAAAAAAAACTCTTGTGTAGTTTTTTGAATTGTATATATGAACATTTAAATTATATTTATATATATATATTTTTAATTGACCCCGGTCTGACCTCGAGTTGAACCATTGACCCTTGACCCAATGCCTCGGCTGGTTCAATGTTCGGTCTAGTTTTCAGTACATTGCTAATGAGTGGCAGCTAGGTATTTTTTTTATATGAGAATGAGAGAGTTTGTGTATAAAATTTAAATAGCCCAATAAACTTTAACTATTAGATTCTCTTTAGTATTCTCATATTAATTATGCACCAAAAGATTTTCTAATATGCTTGTCCTTGATTTGTAAAAATTAAATGAGATCGTGATTTATCATATATTTAGAAATATTAGTTTATCATAAAATAGGCAATTAAGATATTAACAATTTAATCCACTAATATCATAATTAATTCATATTTATATTATTTCCTAAAATTAGCTAATAATCTAAATATTTCTTAATAAATCCAAATTAGCCTAAAATCACCCTAAAATATATGAATAAGTGGGATAAAATATATGAAAATATTGATTTATCAGTTACATTAACTTTCTAATTTTATTTGTGTTTCAATTTTGTCTTTAAAATATTTTTCAAAACTCTTTTTGCTATATTTTTAGTAAATTTTTTACATTTTTAGTATTGCAAATATTACTAAAAATAAGAAAAAGGGAAGAACCCAAATAAAGAACTTTAAAAGTGGTAAAAGACAAAAGTTGTTTCTAATGTTCACAATACTAAAGAATTGTTAGGCCTAATTTGTTCTTTTTGAAATTAAAGGAAAATGATACAAATGCCCTTACATATATATATATATATATATATATATATTTTAAAAAATATTACTCTCCACCCCTACTGGCCTTCGACCAACAGCCAGCAACCTCCCCTACTGGCGCTAGAGCTTCGGTTGCCAGTTGGCCGCCGATGCTAGAGCTCCGTGTGGGAATAATTATTTGGCAAAATAGTAGGATGGCATTTGAACCCTCACCACTTGTTTGCCAAAAACATTGGCGGTATGAGCCCACAAGGGAAAGATCCCACAAACCCACAAGCAATATGAGATGTATTCATCCCAAAAAAGCTAAACAAAGATCTGATGATCCACTTGAACCCTCAAGCATAGAAGAATAAAAATCTGAAGTGTTGGAAGACATCATAAAGTTAATCAAACCTTGATAAATATATTACTTCTATGAAGAACCTTAGAGAGAATCCACCCTAAGATACAAAATGCAAAAAGCAACTTTTCAATACCAAAATCAAGTCTGATTACAAATGAAGAGGTATAATGTATTTATAGGCCACATTCACAACTCTGACCTAATTGCATTAAATCCAAACTAGAGACTAAAATATTAAATGGTAAAGAGATAACGAAGACTTTAATTTATTGAACTTGGCAACTCAAAGGTCAAATATGCCAACTAATAGTAATTTGTGTACAAATATAATCCATAAAATATAATAAATATTTAAAGCCCAAAATGTGATTATTTAGGCCTAAATGAATTTTCTCATATGTACTACTTGGTCCAAACCCTTTAATTTGAAGTTTTCAATCCCAAAACTTGATAAGTAGCTCCATTTTTAGCATGGATGGATTAGTGACGTATTTAGCATTTTTGCCCAGATTTGTTAATCAAATTGCCATATCTCTTGTACTTGCCCATTTAATGCTTCCTTTTTTTTTTCGTTTTGCTCTTGCTCTTGTAATAGGTCTACTTGGAATTTACAAATAATTACTTGAATTTGAAGAATCACCAAATGAATTTGAAGAAACAGCTTGTTCAATCACATGATTACCTCTCTCCTCAAAAGAATTCGTCCTCGAATCTTCACCTACATTACAAGGTGATAAATCAAAGTTTTTTTCTACATTTAGCTTTGGATTCTTATTACAACCCTTTGAGGGGTTACATGGTTTTGTTCATTTCTTGTCTTACACTTTTTTTCCTTACCCCTTCCCTTTTCACCTTTCCCTGCAAGAAATCACTATCAAGAGCTAGACAATAACATTTCCAATAATGAATAAATAGAGTTATAGCTAAACTACTCTTTAACAAGAGCAGAGCATTCTAACTTATAGCTAGAACCCCTGCTTTGATGCCAAAAATGTCATACATTACTTTAGGGTCAATTATTAGAGCTATCTAATTGAGAATAAACCACTAATATTCTTAAGAAATCCCATAAACCACAAAAAATTAAAAACATTTTCTCAAACATTTCAACTTCTAACACTTATTGTTGGAATGGGATTTTTTAATGACTTTATAAATACATAACTAATTCATTATAACTCTTAAAATAGTGGTACAACGCTCAAAATTAAGCTCCTTCAATGCCTTTCATGATAAAATAAAGATCCAAACTCATAGGAACCCATTTGGTTCAGAATGTTCTTGAAACTCATACTGTTCATAGGAATTTTTGCAAAAAATTCTAGATTTTTGACCCAAATTATAAAATTCATATTTTTTTATCTACACATCCAAAAATTACAAATTAATACTTATTTTAAAGCTTAGGTTATGTACTATTAACCTGACAGATATAAGGAAATAGCCTAAACGTTCACCCTGCATAATGTCAGATGCTATAGAGACGTTTCAATTATATATGCAACTTAATTATATCAATCGCTTCTACCATAATTGGAGTCTTGGCTGTTATTCTCCTTATGGAGATTTATATACAACCCAAAACAACAAAAGAGACATGCAAAATCAAGTTAAACTAAGTGCAGAGTATATATGCAAAATGCTCTATCCTGACCACTTAGCTAAGCATCCACTAACTTTTCCTCTCCTTGAGATGTACTTGCTCCTATGGTGAATACATAGAGAGGGGGTGAGGATGGGAAATCTTAGTAGCCATAATCATATTTCAATATATAAATGCATGATAAATAATTGAGAATGCAAGATAAGCCAAAGAAAACAACACCTTACAAGTAACTGATTAGTTGAAACTGTAAACTATAAACTAGTTATCACACATAGCCATGACAATAGCAAACTAAGGAATTTACATGTTCTCATGCCTAAATGTTGCAATAATGACAAAAATAAACATGCAACCAATGCAAATTATATATGAAATGAATGATTAAAGTTACATTTATCCTGCTCTGTTACGCTTGCACTTATTTCCTGGTGTCCTCTTGGTAGACTTGGGCGCAAATCAAATTCTAACATTTATTTGTACATATAAGATAGTTAACATGGGTACCATTCAGATCATAACTCAACTATTTCTAATAATTTAAACTACTCCTCTCATATTCTGGATACTAAACAGTGGGTTTTCATGAATTCCTGATTCAATAACTTGTGTCCCACCGACTCCAAACAATCCCACACGTATACAACACTATGTACTATACACTCAATAACCATTTAAACACTTCCCAACATTAAAAAGAAATTCAGACAGCTACCCACTTAAGTTGGAACATTTTCCAGATTTCTCACAAATCCTTAAAATTTGGGCAACACTCATTCTTAACCAGAAAGTACAGCAACCAACACAAATATATATATATATATAATCTTTCCCATTTCAGAGGTTTTTTCTAGCTTTAAAATCATATTTCCACTTTCATAGCTTGCAGTAAAGCATTTAAATAATTGGTCCACATTTAATATGTAAATTAGCAACTTTTGAACTAAATTCCACAATTTTAATAAGGAATCCTACATGTTCCATGAACAAATATTTTTCATCATTTAAATGATTCAGCCACCCGCTTGTACAGCAATGTGTAAGCCCTTAAACATTCAAGTAACCTTCCCACTTCATTATTTAAATATCTATTATAACCATTTAGGACGAATAACTATCATACAACGGGTTCAAGTCACTCTTGAACAGAACTTAGCTACTTATAACAATGTTTATATAACTTAATTCACTGTTCTTCATTTCCTTAGCTAAGCTCGACATTAGACCCCTTATAATTATGATATTTAATTCAAATCACATCGTTTCATGGGTTCCCCACCGTTTAATCCACAACTTAGCAGCCAAAGGGAGTCTTTCAGTTAAAAAATTCAAAGAAGGAAGTCAGTCGCAAACCCACACGTACACAGATATATACATGCCAGTAATCAGTTATTTCCAACACTAGCAAGTCAAAATGTCTAAATCGATTTCCCTTCCTATATTCTTGTGAAACCCGACATCACACCACACCAGAAAAGACGGTGGGGTTCGAGAGCCACACTTCAATTTCAGCATACTCAATTATGTAATCACATAAAGCAACAATTTCTCTTTTATCAACATTTTCCCAAACTCAAAATCAGAATTTAATCTTTTAATTTCCCAATTCCCAAACAACATCAATCAAAGATACTAAAGATGAAAAGGGATTTAGGAAATTCACCTTGATCAGAATATATGGTTGCATATGGGATCCAACTTCCTCTTTCCCTTCCAGGGACATTCTCCTTCGATCCTTCTTTAGATTCTCGTGCGAACTCTCTTCCTCCACAGCCTCTCCCTCTATGTATAATACTTCCTTGCTTCTTTAGCAAGGTGCGTGTTTGAGAAGTAGGAGGATATCGTGCCACACAAGCCTCCCTGAGGGCCTGTTTGGTTTAAGGGGAGGGGATGAAATGGAAGGAGCTCATTTTCTATCCCCTCCAAAACTCCCAATTTAGAGGAAAAAAAATGAGAGGATGAGAGGGATGAGAGCCCCTCTCTCCAATTTTTCAAACCAAATAAAAAGAGGGGTTCATTTTTCATCCCTCCAACCAAACAAACCCTAAAACTTATCAGAGGAGATAGAGAGCATAGATGGCAGGGGCTGAAGTGAAGAAGAGGGTGATGACTGTATTTGTGTCGCATAAGGGAGAATTCAGGGTTGAGGTAGAAGGAAGAGAACACGTGTATATAAGCAAATGAAAAAGGTGGATATTATATTTTTATTTATTTTTTAATTCCCCAAGCTTGTTCAATAAGCTTCCTGAGCTAGTATTTCTTAATTAAAACCAACAAATTTTTAAAGGAGAAGTGTCCGATACAATTATGTTTAAAGGGGGCAAAAATACACATAATGAATTAAAAGTGAAATATCCAGCATAAAACTGTTAAATTTGATCTAACGACGTTAAATTATAAGAGAAGAAAAACTTTAACGGCGTTAAGTCAAATTTAACGGTTTTGTACTGGATGTTCCACTTTTAATTCATTATGTGTATTTTTGCCCCATTTAAAACATAATTGTGCCAGGCGCTCCTTCCTTAATTGCTTGTTTGGTCTGAGGGGAGGGAAGGGAAAGTAGGCGGAGAAAAAAAGTTTTTGAGTTGAATTTAAAAAAATTAGAGAAGTGGTAAAAATTTTTAATTAATTTTTCTTACTCTTTTATCTTATATATTTTCTTTATTAAAATTTTATTACCCTACTTTTTCAATATTTTAAAATTCAACTCATAAAAATTTTCCCTCCCCTCCCCTCCCTTCTAAATTCCTCACACCAAACAGACCCTAAAATTTCATTGGTAAATATGCTCCTTAACCCTTATAGGAATAAGCTTTTAAAAATCAACTTTAGCTTTTTTTTTTTAATTACTATGGGCCTTTATATATTTAATAATAATTCTTTTCCTTATTTTTCTGGATTCTCTTACTTGAAAATAAGCTTTTCTCACTGGAAAAGACCTTTTTAGACTACCACATTTAGACTAGTTTTGGCGGATAAGGTCTTAAAAATTTGCGCGGTGGTAGTTTTATAATTATATTGAACTTCTAAGACCGGTTCTTAAAAAAACCGGTCTTAAAAAACTTATTTAGACCAGTTATAAATAAAACTAGTTTTAAAATGTTAAAATTTTTATGAATTTAAAATGTTTTGACATTGAAGACTGGTTTACATAAAAACCGGTTTTAAAAGTAAAATATTTAAGACCAATTTTTTGCTAAAACCGGTCTTAAATCTTTAACATTTAAGACCGGTTTTTATATAAACCAGTTTTAAATGTTAAAACATTTTTAAAATTAAAAATTTTAACATTTTAAGACCGGTTTTTGTAAAAATTGGTCTTAAATGTGAAATTTCCCTCTTTTAAGACTGGTTTTTAATAAAAACGGGTTTTAAAGATAAGATTTTTTGCCCGTAATTTTACTCCCGCGCCCAGATCGCGCGCTCTATGAACCATTTCTTCTCTTTTTGCCTTTTCTCTGTGAGCTCTGTCCGTGCTTGTTCTGAACTTGTCCATGGTGTCCCATACCTCATTTGCTCAACTCTCCTCTGTCATTACCGCTGCCGTTGCTGTGTTCGTCGTCGCTGTTCTTTGATTATCATTAGCCTTTTCCGCCGCCACCTCTATTCTCCGCAGTGACCATTCTCCTCTAACTTGACTTTCCTTTATCAGTGCCGTGAATTTGAGGACTTCATTTTAACCTCAGTTGACGCCACTGTGACTTTGGGTTGAAGCTCACTCCTTGATCTTCAATCAGGTTAGTGTTTGATATGTTATTTAGTTGTATGTTGTTCAATAATTAATAATGTTCTATGAAAAAATGATTCTTATTGTTGCTTTGAGCACTTAAACATAATTTGGAAAGATTAAATCTACACATTCTTGTTAGATATATACTCTGACTTTTAATTACATCCCTGTGATATTTGGCTTGGATTAATACCACTCTATGTTCTATTTTAATTTAGTATGGTTGTTTGATTATTGTCAGTGTTATTGGTTTGTTAAAACAATACTAGTTTCAAATGGTGCCTGTTAATTTCGTTGAAATATCTAAAACTCTATTGTTGTTGGTTTTTTGTCTATCCTTTTGTTGTTGGATATAGGGTGCTAGAAGTGTTGAAATATATGTGGATAATAATTGGATAAATACTAAACAAATGAGTGTTGAATATGATAATGGGGTAAGGGGTTTTTTAGACTTCGCTAGTAGAAATGCCGATAATAGTAGTGGGAAGTTTTATTGCCCTTGAGTAGTATGTTTGAATGAGAAGCGACTAAGTACTGTAGATATATATACACATTTAATTTATGAAGGATTTTGTAAGAGTTATATAGTATGGGTATGGCATGGTGAAGAATTAGAAATGCCAAGTTCATCTCAATAGGGGGAGTGAACTTTGATGATAATGACACGGATACGGATGATTGGATAGAGGATATGATTCGTGATGTAGGAGAAGAGACTTTTGAGCAATCACATGCATATGGTAATATGTGTAGTGATGCTGAGACACCGTTATACCGGGGTGTAAAAAGTACCAATTGTTGAAAGCAGTATTGAAATTGGTAGCCTGAGAGTATACATAGTTCATGCCCTGTTCTGTTGGTAATTTACAACTTATCTCCTCTGTTATGCATGAAACGAAACATCATGTTATCTATGTTGATTTCGGGACCAAAACAACTTGAAAATGACATAGATGTTTACCTGGAACCCTTGATCGAAGACTTGAAAGAGTCGTGGCATAAAGGTATTGATGTGTTTTGACGCGTACAAGAAGGAGGTTTTTAAAATGTGAGCCATGATCTTTTGTACTATAAATGACTTCCCTGCATATGGAAACTTGTCAGGCTATAGTGTTAAAGGCCATAAAGTATGTCCGATTTGTGAAGAAGGAACATGCTACCATCAACTTCAACATGGAGGAAAGATAGTTTATCTTGGCCATAGGAGGTTTCTTAGACGAGGCCACCTGTATCACAGATTAAAGAAAGCTTTTTTTGGTAGACAAGAGTTTGAAGATGCTCCGAAGGCATTGACTGGGGAGCAAGTTTATGAAAAGGTGAAAAATATAAATGTTATCTTTGGTAAGACTACAAAGAATAGTAATGAGAAAAGTAAATGGAAAAAGAGGTCTGTCTTCTTTAATCTTCCATATTGGCCGAAGCTTGGTGTGAGACACTGTATTGATTTCATGCATGTGGAGAAAAACGTTTGTGATAGTATTGTTGGGACACTGCTTAACATACAAGGTAGTTCTAAGGATGTCGTGAAGGTAAGATTATATTTGCAAGAAATGGGGATACGAGAAGACTTATATCCAAAGCCATATGGTAAGAGAACTTTTTGTCCTCCAGCTGCTCATATTTTGTCTAAGGATGATAAAAGAAGCTTTTGTGACTGTTTACATGGCATCAAAGTTCCTTCAGGGTATTCTTCAAATGTTAGAAAGCTTGTGTCGATTAAAGACTTGAAGTTAATGGGGCTAAAGTCTAATGATTGTCATGTCTTAATGCAAAAACTACTCCCAGTAGCTATTCGAGGCATTGCCGAATATGATCTTCAACATATTTTGACTAGACTTTATTTCTTCTTCAATGCTATTTGTAGTAAAGTAATTGAGACAGAAAAATTGGATGAACTGGAAAATGAAGGATATCTGATCTTGTGCCAGCTTGAGAAGATTTTTCTCCCTTCTTTTTTTGACATCATGGTACATCAATTGTTCATCTAGTCAGGGAGATCAAGTTGTGTGGCCCTATCTATTTACGATGGATGTACCCAATTGAAAGAACTGTGAAAATCCTAAAAGGGTATGTGAAGAACCCTAACCGCCCTGAAGCATCTATTGTTCAGAGATATGTTTCTGAAGAAGCCATAGAGTTTTGTCAAGATTACTTGTCAAATGTAGGATATATTGGACTTCCTGAATGTCATGATGAAGAAGGCGGTAGACGCGGGGATTCAGTAAAGAGTATGAATCGTGATGAATTGCAACAAGTCCACTTGTATATCTTGAATAATGTTGATGAAGTTCAAGATTACATTAATGCTCATAAAGAAATTATACCGAAAGGAAATAGTCGAATGACTGAACAAAGGTTAATTAGGGAGCATAACAAAACTTTTGCACATTGGTTCAAACAAAAGGTTGACTGCGAAGAATGCGTTTTTTATACAATTAAATGGTTAGCACGTTGTCCTGAGGTTGATGCCATAAGTTGGACTTCATTTGTGATCAATGGTTATACGTTTTACACAAAGTCCCTTGATGATAGGAGCACCGTCTAGAACAGTGGAGTTATATTAGTGACTAAATCTATGCACTTCTCTAGTTCAAAAGATAAGAATCCTAGATTAGCAGCAATACCTTATTATGGGGTGATTGAATAGACTTGGGTGGTTGATTATGTTAAAGTTAAACTTCCCATTTTCAAATGCAAGTGGGTTGATGTCAACAATGGTGTGATGATTGATCAGTTGGGATTTACATTGGTTAATTTGAATAGTAGAAGTTTTAGAGATGAACCTTTTATTATGGCATATCAAGCGAAACAAGTGTTCTATGTTACTGATCAGGCAAATAAAATATGGTCTGTAGCTCTCCAAGGAAAAAGGGTCGTTGATATTACTCAGGAAAGTCATTCAATGAATGATCTGCTTGAGACTCCTTCTTTTTCTAGGGGTTTACCAGAATTGAATGAAGAAGATGAAGCAGACAATGAACAGGACACAAGAAATGATCATCATGAAGGGATATGAGAGAATATCCCTTTATAAAACTACATTGAAGCTTAATTAGCTAAAATAATTATCATGAACTATATTTGAATTATGTATATTGTTATTGGTGTATATATATAACTACTTTTTTTTGTTGTCGTCACAGGAAAATGAAGGATATGAGGTTTACGTCCTAGTGTAGATTCTCAGAAGCCAGGCCCGCTAGTGATCATCAACATGAGAAGAGTGTGTATAAAGTATTTTGGCCCTAATGAATAACATCATTATCATTAATGTAATTTAATCTTTGATGTATATATGTAAGTGAAAAGATAAGGAACTTGGTTAAAATAGCATTGTCATGGTTGTATGATTTCCTTGCATTATGATTCTGTCTATGATTGTGAGTTTATTATTCATGGTTGTTTTCCTTGCTTCTGTTTCAGCCAGCACTGTTTAAGCACAAGGGAGTTGAGTTTTAATATGTTCCAATGAGTTTTGAGTCTCTTACATGTCATTAAGATGTTAGTTATATAATCTGTAAGAGAAGAAGATTTATTTGAATGTCGTTGAACTGGCTGCTGCTTGTTGAGTGAAATGTTTTATCAGGGGAAATGGCTTGCTGGGTAGATATTTTAAACGAAAATTTAAAAAAAAATTCAACTTTTAAGACCGGTTCTCTCCAAAACCGGTCTGAAAAATACATTTAAGACCAGTTTTGAAGAGAACCGGTCTAAAAAGTTGAAATTTTAGACCGGTTTTCTGCAAAATCGGTCTAAAAAGTAGAAAATCGATCTTAATATTTCAACTTTTAAGACCAATTTTTCAGAAAACTGGTCTAAAATTTGAACCTGTTAGACTGGTTCCTCTGATAACCAGTCTAAAAATATTTATTTTTAGACCGGTTTTATAATAACCGGTCTTAAAAAATTTTTTAAGACCGGTTCTATAACTAATCTAAAAAGTAGCAGACTTTTTAGACCGGCTGTATCAAGACCGGATCAAGAATCGGTCTAAAATGTCTTTTTTAACCGGTCTTAAAAGTGATTTTTCCACTAGTGTCTCGATAAATGTATTTTCTTAAGGCTTTAATTAATCCCTTCTAGCCTCCTTAATATTCTATAAATCATTAATTCAAAGCTTAGAAATTTGGGATATGACACTTTCCCACAAAGCTCTCTAAGTATGACTCAAGAATTTTGTATCCTTATAAGAAACAATGCTTTTAGGAATACCATGAAGTTTCACAATTTCTTTAAAGAACAAATTAGCAATGCATGTGGCATTATCAGTTTTATGGCATTCATGATATATGCCGCTTTAGAAAATCTATCAATAACCACAGATATGGAATCTATTCCTTTTTTTTGACCTAGGCAAACCCAAAATCAAATCCATTGATACATCAACCCAAGGTTCACTAGGTATAGGTAAAGGAGTATACAAACTATGTGGTAAAACTCTAGATTTATCCTTTTACATCTTTGCATTTAGCATATATTCTTTCTACATCACGTTTCATTTTCGAGCAAAATAAATGCTCATACAAAACATCCAAACTCTTTTTCACTCCAAAGTGACCCATTAATCCTTCCTCATTTGCTTCTCTCCCAAGAAATTCAAGCAATTAATATTGAGCCATACACAATCTGTTTTCTTTAAACGAGTACCCATCAAAGCTTTAAAATTTAGCAAATGCTTTCTTTTCACAAGAAAGAAACAATTCAGCAAAATCAACATCATTTACATACAACTCCTTGATATACTTAAAGCCAAGCAATCTAGAATTAAGAGAAGAAAAAGATTATACCTTCGTGATAATGCATTAACAACCACATTCACTTTACATTTCTTATATTTGATGACATAAGGAAATGTCTCAATAAATTCTAGTCACCTTACATGTTTCTTGTTCAGCTTGTCTTGACCTTTACTATACTTTAAGGATTGATGATCAGTGTAAAGCATAAACTATTTTGGCCAAAGGTAGTGTTGCCAATTCTTTAATGCTCCTTTAAGTGCATAGAGCTCTTAATAGGCGGCTCCATTTAGCTTTTCACTAAAATAAGCAATTGGCTTTCCTTCTTACATTAAAGCAACTCCTATCCCAACTCCAGATGAATCATATTCAATCTCAAAAGTTTTACTAAAGTCACACAATACTAACATAGGTGCATAACACAATCTATCCTTAAATTTAATGAATGCATCATCTTGTGTTTTATTTCATTTAAAACCCACAGACTTTTTAATGACCTAGTGAGTGGTGCGGTCAATGTGCTAAAATCCTTCACAAAATGCCTATAAAAACTAGTTAAACCATGAAAACTTCTCACCTCAGTTATGCTTTTAGATGTTAGCTATTCTTTTATAGCTCTTATTTTTTCCTCATAAACTTTTATTCCTTTAGCACTCACAACAAAAACCAAGAAGACACTTTTATCCATGGAAAAGTCACACTTTTTTGAATTTGCAAACATTTTTTCTTTTCTTAAAACATCAAGCCCACAAAGTAAATGATTTAAATCCTCATCCATATTCTTACTATAAACCAGAATATCATCAAAATAAACCCCAACAAATTTTCCAATGAAAGCACAAAAAAACATGGTACATTAATTTCATGAAAGTGCTAGGTGAATTAGTTAAGCCAAATGACACAACTAACTATTCATATATTCTATGTTTGGTCTTTAAAGTAGTTTTTCACTCATCCCCTTCCCTCATTCCAATTTGATGGTATCCAGATTTGAGTTCAAACTTAGAAAAGGTAATAGAACCATGCAATTCATCAAGCATATCATCTAATTTAGGAATTAGATTGTGATACTTTATAGAGATATTGTAGATAACTCTACAATCAATATGCACATCCTCCAAGTGTCATCTTTCTTTGGCACTAGAAGTATTGGAACTACACAAGTGCTCAAACTTTCTTTAACATATACTTGTGCCATGAGCTCTTCCACTTACCTTTGAAGCTTTTTTGTTTCTTAAGGATTGCTTCTTTATGCTGGCCTATTAGGTATTGTTGCTCTTAAAATGAAATCAATGTGATGTTCAGTTCCCCTAATAGAAGGTCAACCTGGTGGAATTTCTTTCAGGGAACATATCAACAAAATCTTGCAATAAAGAACCAACAACACTAAAAAAAGGAAGAGTTAATGTCATTAGTGTTTAAAAATGATTTCTTTTAAGCAAGGAGAAGCAAATGTGTTTCATCCAGAAAAGTGCTCCTCATTTCATTTTCTTTTGTATAAAAACACATTTTCTTCTTTTCTTTTCTTCTCTCTTCACTCTTTTCTTTTTTCTGAATTTCTTTTTTGAACTTTCAAATTTTCTCTCTTTTTCACTCTCATTTCTTTTTGATGTTTCTCTCTCATTTTTCTCATTTTCTATGCCACTCTTTTTCTTATCTCTCTTTTTTGATCTTAAGTTGATCCTCACATACTTACTTTGGAGTCAATGGTACAAGTGTAATGGGCCTGCTGTTCATCACAAAAGAATATCTATTTGTAAGCCCATCCTTCTATACTTTCCTGTCAAACTCCCAAGGTTTTCCTAAAAGTAGATGTTCGACATGCATAAGAACACTATCACACAGTATTTTATCACAATATTTTCTAATTGAGAAAGAAACCATAACTTTTTTATTAACTTCAATTTCCCCACATTCATTCAACCATTGCAATTTGTATGGTCTAGGGTATTTAATGGTAGGCAAATTTAATTTCTCATCCAATATAGTGCTTGCAACATTTATAACACTCTCACTATCAATGATGAAACTACAAACCTTGTTATTAATAAGGGCGCGAGTATGGAAAATATTTTCCCTTTACTTATTCATCTCATCTTTCTTCACTTGACAATTCAAAGCTCTTCTAACCAAAAGGCATTCTCTTTCCACAATATATTTAATCCCTTCATCACTAGCATCTTCAAGTGAGGGCATGGAGTCATGATTACTTTCACATTTAGTCACAACTTCATTATCATTCAAAATTATGTTCTCTTCTTAGGGCATAGAGAAGTTATATGACTTGTACCCAAACACTTGATAAAGCTAATTCCATCTCTTTTTAATATTCATCCACAATCTTAGAGCTTGTGTAAGGGTCTGCAACTTTTGATAAACCTCTCTATAGTAATTGGGAATAAATCTCCTCCTCATTAGAGTTTTCATTTCTCTCCATGTTTCTACAGGCCTCTCACAATTGTTTCTCCTATTAATGCACAATTTATCCCACCAAATAATGGCATAGTTAGTGAATTCTATTGCTACCAACTTATCACTTTTTTAGCCTCAGAATAATTATGGCACTGAAAAATCATTTCTATCTTCTCCCACTCTAAATATGTTTTATGATCACTCTTACCTTAAAGAGGTGGTATTTTCATTTTGATGCTCCCAAGGTTCCCATATGTAATATCCCGAATTTTGAGACTTGAGCTTAGAGATAAGCCTGAGATTAGTGGATTGCTAAGCCCCAGTTTAGCAAGATCCCAAATTGTGATTAAGGGTTAATGACTCCAAAAGTGGATGTGGTTAGGGATAAATAACCCTTTTGGAGAATATGATGTGATTTGGCATTCGAATGTGATTCGTGTGTGTTGTGAGCAGCACTGAAACCCTGTATTTGAGTTTAATTGTGGATTAACATTCAAATTGACTTAGAATAAAGGGAAGAATTGAATGGGGTATTGTGTTGGAAATGGTGTCATAGTGTGTTTTGATGTCATTGAAATTGGTTTGAAACTTTGGAATGGAAAAGTTGCAATGTTAGGTTTTGAAATGTGAATTGTGTTGACATGTTGAGATTGTTATGAAAACATGTTAATCTGATGTGAATTTGATAGATTTGGTGTTTCCAATGGATTCCTTGTAAAAGTTTATGTGGGAATGATGTTTGGTATGAAAATGGGACCATTGGAAGCAAAGGTGCAAAATATGAAATTTTGTCCAGTGAAACTCTATTCTGGGCAGTCAGTTTGTGTGTATGTTTTGAATGACCAAATGGTGTCTAAAAATTTAAAAACTTTCCAGTCTTAAAGTTAACATCCCAAGCTTCAAAATGGACAATAATTTGTGCCATTTCGTTTTGTGAGCTAGGAGATATGACTGTCCAAAGTTTGGGATGGAAACTGAACTCTGTTTTGGGGCAGCGATGCGTTTTATGTAATTCTGGAATTTTGTGGTAATTTTGGGTAATGGCCCATATTTTTCCTATAAATAGGACTTAAATAACTTTCAGTTGGCTTTAGAATCACCTCATTTTAATTTTTCTAGAATTAGTTATGATTTTTCAAAGTTCATGTAGAAAATCTGCCAGAAAATCCGAAAATGGGAATTATGAGATCATCAAAATAAAAGATGACATCAGCATGGAATTAAATATTTTTTCATCATCTTTAACTCTCATTTTTGAAGTGCTGAAATAACTGAAAATAGTGAGAGAAAGTTGAGAGCTCTTAGAGAGAGAAAAAGGAGAAATTTCTCAAGGTAAGCCGATTTCTTCGACGATCTAACTCCTAATGCGTATAACCTTGCTCCTAAGCTTCTCTTTCATGTTCTTTAAGGTGTTGGAAGCTCAATTTTCATGGTTAAGAAGGGCTAGGGTTTCAGCCACTCTTGAGAAAAGCTAGTGGGAGCTTGAGGTAACTTCCAAACTCTTATGTATTGACTATTCTGGCTGTTGTAGACAATTTAATTGGTGAAATTTTGCCGGATTGTCATTGGTTTCAAAAATGAAAAATGGGTGTATGGGGATGTTATGCTGCCCAAATTGGTACTAAATGGTAGTTGTAACCTAATGGAATAGTCAATAAAGTGGTTAGGAGTAGAAAGGAACGCGTTTACGGAGCCGAAACCGAAAAACCCCAATTTTTCCCGGAGAGCTTATATATTTTGGCCAAGGCTATAAATGGGCCTTAGAGATGGATTTTCAATTATTTGATGATTCTATTGAGTTCAGGAGCAAAAATTAGGTGGGGTTACAGTCACGTTTTCGGAAAAGGCTAAAAAAGCATAATAACGAAAACGCCCCTAAAACCCTTAAAGTGGGGCTGCCAAGGGTAAATTTATAATTTGACAATGAATTTGATAATTCCAAATATGGAAATGGATTTCTTGGGTGAAAATAAGTCAGGATAGCCCAGGATAGAATTTCGAGAAAAGTACAGCCGGACCGGGGGCATTTTAGTAATTTTTCAATATAGCCTCATCTAACCCCCAAAAACACTATGGAAGTGTCTAAATGGTACATTTGGAATTGTAGGACCCAGTTGAGGGCCCGAGTTGCTGGCATGCAAATCGAGGAGAAAAGATTGGAGGTAGGGAACTTATCTCTCCTGCATGCTCTGATAATTGTATTAATGTGTTGATTCATGTTATTGCTTTGTTTGATTATGTGGAACATGTATGAATGATTGGAAGCTATGTTTTAATATATGCTATGGCCATATGTGTATCGTTTGAAGCATTTAGCTTATAGATTTGTCATTGTATGTGTGCATGAGTTATGTGATGCAAGCATGTCATGCATTAAACACTTATCTTGCCTGCATATTGATAATGTTTCCCTACTGAGATTCTCTCGAATCTCACCCTTCCCTACCAACAATTTAGACAGGGCAAGTGGCTCGTGGAGGGAGTGGCTAGGACTCCTTCGAGATGAGAGTTGGTAGTTGGTTATCAATGAGTCGTGAAGACTGTATATGATTCAGTTGAATATAGGGTTATGAATTTGAGATGAGATTGTGTAATCCCCATTTGAAGAATTGTAATGGGCAATTGTGCCTTGTGTATCTTTAGCGAAGGTATGTACCCAGGATTGCCAGGATGATTATGTTATGCACTTTGATATTTATATGAATGTGATTTATCTTCACGTAGTAATTGTATTCGAAAGGTGAATATGAGACCAAATTTAGAAATGATTTCGAAAGGTATTTGTGAAAACCCCGTCATGTGATGGGTTAGTAAATATTATTTGATTATTATTGGTCTCTATTTCATTTTAATCGCATATTTCGGATATAATTACGGAGGGGGTTACACCATCCACTCTATTTCTCTCCCTAGGAATATTTAGTCATGTCTTCTCCTATACCTATCTCCACTATGCTTATTTCTTCCCACTTCAGATTTAGATTTGAATTCTTCCTCACTAGCACAACTAACTTCATCATTTTTAGATTCAAATTCATCCATATAAACATCCCATCACCTTCATGCCTTCTAGGAGTTGGTGGATGTCTTTGCAGATTTGCAATCCTTGCATCTTGCCTATCCATTCTATTCCTTATTTCTCCAAAAACCACATTCAAACGTTCAAATTGTTTCTGCATTGCCCTGAGGGTGTTTTATACATTTATTGGATTTCTACTACCCCTAGATGTTTCTTTTATGTTAGACATTGTATCTACAAGAAATATGTTAATAAAATAAATTTCCTCACAAACTTCCTTACGTCTTTCCCTTAAAAATGTCACTCAATATTGTGTTTCACTCAAATTTAGCTTTTAAATTGAGTTGTGTCACTCTTGCCTTTTTTCACTCTTAAATTCCTTTTGAAGCTCTTTAAAGAACTAAGCCATTTTATAATCAAAGCAATCACAACTTACAGAAGCAACCCAACACTTAGAAATTTGGAATATCAAAGTGAGTATTTGAAAAGAAGATTCAAGGAAATCAAGGACTCAAAGTACTCAAAGATTTCAGAGATTAAGTAAATTCTAGATATGAAGATGAATAGCTCAAAACACTTCCAACACAACAATTTGAACTGTAAGAATTGCCTTTTCCAGGTCTATTGTCCATTCATTACCTATGATCCAGCTCGGGCTATTGCAAATTCCTATAAATTAAAGTTGTTAGTGCAAGCATTTCACCCAAGAGGGGGGTGAATTGGGTGATACCAGAAATTTCATTGCGTATAAGAAAATTGACAGAATGTTTAAATCAGTTGAGAGTAAAGAGAAATATCACTGAAGTGTATACCAGGAGTTATACTAGTTCGGCCATAACTACTTTAACCTACGTCCATTCCTCAGAGTATCTCTGAGAGTTTCACTATATTCTCCAAGATTCAGTGGGTTCTTGGAACCTCAGTACACAGCATATTCCTTCACTTGGACTGTAACACCCTGCCTTTAATCATGTAATTATAATTCGATATTAAATAATTAAAGTAGATTAGAGACCTTCGGATAACTTAAACTCGTTTCAATCTCCTACTTTGTGGTAGGGTTTTCACAAAATCGTTCAAAATCTCTTTCCTGTTCCTGGTCTCCATTTCAAAATTCGAATATAATCACCTGTGCAGTTTATCTACATTCACGTATGACAGAGTGTAAAACTAATTCCCCGGCAACTCCCGGATTCTATACATATATAACCTGAGGTTTAAGTATCCACTAGGGGATTACATCCAAAATCGAATATACTATTCATATTTCAGATTATACAGTAATCCCGAATTCAAAAGAAATAACCAACATTTCCAAAATCAACTATACCCCTAAGGGTCCTAAGTTCTCCGGGTTGGCCTTTGAGCCACATGCCCTGTCTGAAAGGTTAGTCATAGGAAGGAATGAGATTCGAGAGAATCTCAGTAGTAACAAACCACTCATACAATGTATAAATACCAAGCATGTATATAAATCACAACCAGCAACAACAGCAACATCAATATCAAAGATACATGGTTTTCACCACAAACGACAGCACTCACGGCTGTATACACAATACGACAGCTCTCGCTGTAATCTTCATCACGACAGCTTACGCTGTAATCACAATAACGACAGCTTGCGCTGTAAACGACAGCTATCACCAGCTGTAACCGCAGCAGCATCAAAGAAATCATCACAGAACCATGATAACACACACATACAAAGCATTACACACAGTATAAGAGAGAGAGAGTCACTACCTGATCCTTTCCTGACGTCCTTCAGCGCAGTTGGCTCACGAGGGCGGCAAATATCAAAGCCTATAAACAAAATCAAGAATGGTGGATTAATTTCCTACCCCTAATTCCTACTTTCAAACACTTAGAATAGGTTCCATATGAGTCTATAATAAAAATTTACAAAATACCCCCAGGGACCCGGCCTGGGCCCGCCATACCCGGACCGGTTGCACTTTTCTCGAAATTCTAATCTGGGCTATCCTAACATATTTCCGCCCAAGGAATCCATTTCCGGACTCGGAATTATCAAATTCAATGTCAAATTACGAAATTGCCCTTGGCAGCCCTACTTTTAGGGTTTTAGGGGTGTTTCCGTAATTATGCTTTCTCGGCCTTTTTTGAAAAAGTGCCCAACTGTAACCCCACCTAATTTTCGCCCCTGAACTCAATGGAACCATCAAATCATTGAAAATCCAACTCTAAGACCCATTTCTAGGGCTGGCCGAAATTTATGAGTTCTCCAGGGAAAATTAGGGTTTTACGATTTCGGCTCCGTAAACACGTTCCTTTCTACTCCTAACCACTTTATTCACTATTACATTAGGTTATAACTACCATTTGAACCAAATTGGGCAGCATAACCCCTAGGCCATATCATTTCCAAACTTTAAAACCAATGGCAATCCGGTGAAATTTCACCGATTAAATTGCCCACAGCAGCCAGAATAAGCAATATACGAAAGTTTGGAAGTTACCTCAAGCTCCCACAAGCTTTTCCCAAATATTGCTGAAAACCCTAAGTGCTCAACAACAGATTTTGAGCTTCCAAACCTTAAAGAACAAAGAGGAGTAGCTTAGGATCGGAGTTACACGCGTTAGAAGCTAAATCGTCGGAGAAATCGGCTTACCTTGTGATTTTTCTTCTCCTTTCTCTCTCTACAAACCTCAACGTTCTCACTCCTCATTCAGCTGCTGTGTGCGACAGAAATGAGCTGAGGAAGATGAGCAATTTGATTAATAATCCATGCTGACATCATCTTTTAATGAGATGATGTCATAATTCCCATTTTCGGATTTTCTGGCAGATTTTCTGCCCAACTTTGAAAAATCATAACTAATTCTAGAAAAATCAAAATGAGGTGATTCCAAAGCCAAATGAAAGATATTTAAGTCCTCTTCATAGGAAAAATATTGTCCATTACTGAAAATCACCACAAATTGCCCAGAATTTCAATCTTTGCATACTGTTCCAGAAAATAATTAATTTCGCTGGGCAAACTTCAAAAATCCAAAACTCTTAGGTCACAAATCAAAATGATACAAATTATATGTTCATTTTGAAGCTTGACATGTGAAATTTAATACTGGAAAAGTTCAGAATTTTTAGACACCATTTGCCTATTTAAAACGTCCATACAAATTGGCTGCCCTGTACAGAGTTTCAATGGACAGAGTTTTCAACTTTTGCTCGATTGTTCCCAATGGTTCCAATTTCACAATAAACACTCTCCCCACATGAATTTTCACAAGGAAGCCATTGGAATCATTAAAATATCCAAATTCCCATCACACATTCTCCAAAAGTGTTTATTCAACAATAATTATATCCACTTTTAAAGTCATTAGCCCTTAATCACTTTTTGGGATATTACATGGACACTCGCTCCCCCTTACACGTTGCAATCAAATCCTCAACTCAAGGTTCCACAACCTTAAGTTGTCTCAATAACAAATATTGAGTTTGTAATGCAAACTCTCTCACAGAGCAAATATATAATCACTGAAGTACAATGAATGAGTATAAGAAAACAAAGCACTAAGAGTGTGTTGATCAGTGTATGTTTGTGTGTTCTCAGTTCTTATTTTTTGCTCTTTGAATGCTCTATATATATAGATGATTTGTAGTATTCATTGGAAGCAATTCAAACATGTCCGTTAGAGTCGCGCAACAATGGTTGACCATTCTTCAAATTTGAAAACTATCCGTTTGCGGTAGGTAGCGGTAGGTGAGATCTCGGACACTTTATTTGACTTTGTTCTTCTTGCATGATGTCTTCATTATTTCCCTACAAATGTACTTAGGATACTAGTGCAATGAAGAGTTAATCATATAGAAAACAATTCAATAAAATTTTGATTAAAAACATAATTTTTGGATTGCCTTACTCGAGTGGCTACTCGAGTGATCATGTTTATTACTCGAGTAGTCCCTCGAGTAAACCTATAAAAAATATGGCAGTGAGTAATTCAACATTTTACATAAGATATTACTTGGGTAAGACATGGAGTGCAATACATCACAAACCTTGGAAATACCTGATTACTCGAGTGGCTACTCGAGTGGCCATGTCTTTTCCTTTATAAGTTACTCGGGTGCTGACTCTGGTAATCTGATTACTCGAGTGGCCATGTGTTTTCTTTAGATGTTACTCGAGTGCTCCCTCGAGTAGTTTTCAAATAAATTTATAGATTACTCGATTATTCCCTGGAGTAATGTCATTCAAATCTTGACCAAGAGTTTGCTTACCTGGTTACTCGAGTGATCCCTTGAGTAATGGATCAAATAACTTCGCAGATTACTCGAGTGGTCCCTCGAGTAATGCTTTTTTCTCACTTGGTTACTCGAGTAGCTACTCGAGTAAAGTGTTGCATTTCTTGGTCGAGAGTTACTGGAAGATTTTTGACCTGGTTACTCGAGTGGCTACTTGAGTGATGCCTTTGCAAATGATGTTACTTGAGTGGCTACTCGAGTAATGGTCTATATAACTTTGCAGATTACTCGAGTGGTCCCTTGAGTAACTTCTTCCAAATTTTGGCAGTGCTTCTCTGGATGAAATTCTCCACGATTACTCGAGTGCTTAGTCGAGTAACTGTAACACCCTGCCTTAAATCATGTAATTATAATTCGATATTAAATAATTAAAGTAGATTAGAGACCTTCAGATAACTTAAACTCGTTTCAATCTCCTACTTTGTGGTAGGGTTTTCACAAAATCATTCAAAATCTCTTTCCTGTTCAAATCGGATTAGAGACCATTGGATGCTTTAACCTCGTTTTAAACTTTCTGTCTCACAGTAAAATTTTTACAAAACTTTCAAAACTCTTTTTTTTCCATCCAGGTCTCCATTTCAAAATTCGAATATAATCACCTGTGCAGTTTATCTACATTCACGTATGACAGAGTGTAAAACCAATTCCCCGGAAACTCCCGGATTCTATACATATATAACCTGAGGTTTATAAGTATACACTAGGGGATTACACAACCAAAATCGAATGTAGTGTTCCTGATTCAGAATATATAGTAATCCCAAGTTCAAAATACTTAACCAACGTTTCCAACTCAACTATATACCCCCAAGGGCCCTAATTGCTCCGGTTTGGCCGCTTCTCCTTTGAACCACACGCCCTGTCTGAAATGTTAGTCATATGAAAGAATGAGATTCGAGAGAATCTCAGTAGTAACAAACCACTCACACAATGCATAAACACAAAGCATGTATATAAATCACAAACAGCAACAGCAGCAGCAATCTCAGAGATACATGGTTTTCACCACAAACGACAGCACTCACGGCTGTATACACAATACGACAGCTCTCGCTGTAATCATAATCACGACAGCTTACGCTGTAATCACCATCACGACAGCTTACGCTGTAATCACAATAACGACAGCTTACGCTGTAAACGACAGCTTGCGCTGTAAACGACAGCTATCACCAGCTGTAACCGCAGCAGCATCAAAGATTCATCACAGAACAGTGATAGCACACACATACAGAGCATTACACATAGTATAAGAGAGAGAGTCACTACCTTGTCCTTTCCTGACGTCCTTCAGCGTAGTTGGCTCACGAGGGCGGCAAATATCAAAGCCTATAAACAAAATCAAGAATGGTGGATTAATTTCCTACCCCTAATTCCTACTCTCAAACACTTAGAATAGGTTCCATATGAGTCTATAATGAAAATTTACAAAAATACCCCCGGGGACCCGGCCTGGGCCCGCCATACCCGGTCCGGTTGCACTTTTCCCGAAATTCTAATCTGGGCTATCCTAACATATTTCCGCCCAAGTAATCCATTTCCGTACTTAGAATTATCAAATTCAATGTCAAATTATGAAATTGCCCTTGGTAGCCCTACTTTTAGGGTTTTAGGGGTGTTTCCGTAATTATGCTTTCTCGGCCTTTTTTGAAAAAGTGCCCAACTGTAACACCACCTATTTTTGCCCACTGAATCCAATTGAATCATCAAATCATTGAAAATCCAACTCTAAGACCCATTTACAGCCTTGGCCGAAATATACATGTTCTCCGGGAAAAATTGGGGTTTTACGATTTCGGCTCCGTAAACGCGTTCCTTTCTACTCCTAACCACTTTATTCACTATTACATTAGGTTATAACTACCGTTTGAACCAAAATTGGGCAGCATAACCCCTAGGCCATATCATTTCCAAACTTTAAAACCAATGGCAATCCAGTGAAATTTCACCGATTAAATTGCCCACAGCAGCCAGAATAAGCAATATACGAAAGTTTGGAAGTTACCTCAAGCTCCCACAAGCTTTTCCCAAATATTGCTGAAAACCCTAAGTGCTCAACAACAGATTTTGAGCTTCCAAACCTTAAAGAACAAAGAGGAGTAGCTTAGGATCGGAGTTACACGCGTTAGAAGCTAAATCGTCGGAGAAATCGGCTTACCTTGTGATTTTTCTTCTCCTTTCTCTCTCTACAAACCTCAACGTTCTCACTCCTCATTCAGCTGCTGTGTGCGACAGAAATGAGCTGAGGAAGATGAGCAATTTGATTAATAATCCATGCTGACATCATCTTTTAATGAGATGATGTCATAATTCCCATTTTCGGATTTTCTGGCAGATTTTCTGCCCAACTTTGAAAAATCATAACTAATTCTAGAAAAATCGAAATGAGGTGATTCCAAAGCCAAATGAAAGATATTTAAGTCCTTTTCATAGGAAAAATATTGGCCATTACTGAAAATCACCAAAAAATTCCCAGAATTTCAATCTTTGCATACTGTTCCAGAAAATAATTAATTTCGCTGGGAAAACTTCAAAAATCCAAAACTCTTAGGTCACAAATCAAAATGATATAAATTATATGTTCATTTTGAAGCTTGACATGTGAACTTTAATACTGGAAAATTTCAGAATTTTTAGACACCATTTGTCTATTTAAAACGTCCATACAAATTGGCTGCCCTGTACAGAGTTTCAATGGGTAGAGTTTTCAACTTTTGCACGATTGTTCCCAATGGTTCCAATTTCACAATAAACACTCTCCCCACATGAATTTTCACAAGGAAGCCATTGGAATCATTAAAATATCCAAATTCCCATCACACATTCTCCAAAAGTGTTTATTCAACAATAATTATATCCACTTTTAAAGTCATTAGCCCTTAATCACTTTTTGGGATATTACAGTAACAACTTCCCTTACTCGAGTAAGCCTTTACAGAATTTGCTCATTACTCCAGTGCTT
The DNA here is from genome assembly GCA_963242795.1 of Inga leiocalycina. Lineage (NCBI taxonomy): Eukaryota > Viridiplantae > Streptophyta > Magnoliopsida > Fabales > Fabaceae > Inga > Inga leiocalycina. The sequence continues at coordinate 65,002,672 of OY725323.1, read as the reverse complement.
ACTTCAAGTAATGCTTTGCCACTTTATTCAAATTCATTTGTTTCTCATCAAATCCTTTTATATCATTGATCCAATCTTTGTTATCATCAAAACATATGGGATCTAACAAAAGTTACAAGTAACTTGTTATTACTTGAACTATTACTACTACCTTTAATTGTAACCGCCTGCCTTAATTAGCGTAATTAAGATTCGATAATGTATAATAAAATGGATTAGAGATAGCCAGATAATTCAAAACTCATTTCAAACTCCCTCCTTGTAGTAGGGATTTCATGAAATTTTCAAAACTTCTTCCTTAGCCTGGTCTTAAGTTCAAATATCAAATATAATTACTTATGCAGTTATATCACATTTAACATATCAGAGTGTACAACTTAATTCCTGGCAACCCCCGGGTTTCATCTATGCATAGATCTATAGGGTTTTAGTTCCCGATTAGGGGATTATACTACCATGTATTCAAAACCATTTACAACTCAAAAATATCATACAGTAATCCTTATCCAAAATGAATAACCAACATGTCCCAAATCAAATGTCCCTACAGGGTCCTAAACGCTCTTGGTCGTTTGCTTTTACTTGGAGCCACTTGCCCTGTCTGAAATGTTAGTCAATGGAAAGAATGAGATTCAAGAGAATCTAGTTAATAACAAACCATTCATCCCACATGTAATCACATAGCATGTAAGCAAATCACCACTCAGCAGCAGCAACACAAATCACACTTTATGTAACACCCTAAATTTCAATTAAGGGCTAATTACAATTCTTGTGAATGATTATGTGGAATAATTATGTGTTCTGGTGGCTATATTAATTAATATGCCATAATTACTGAGAAATTGAAAGCATAGCCATGAATTAGTAATTAATGGAAGAAATTAATTACTAAGAGGAAAATGAGATATGTAACTAAATGGCTAATGGAATGAGTAGAATAACCAAGTGGTTACTTACTTTATGAGAATGCATAAGATATGGACAAGTGTCACTTGATGATCAAGAGAGATCAGGTGAAAAGTCAAAGCACCATTTTTTTTATTCATTTTCCCTCTTTTTTCTCTCTCTCTCTCTCTCTCATGTGCATGTGAAGGGGCATGAGGCAGATTTTTTCTACATTCTCCATCATCTTCACCTCTCACATCTCTCTCTCCTCTCTCCATATTTTCGTCCTCCATGGCTGCTCATGAGAGAGGAAGAAATCTTGATAAATGTAAGCCATTTTGACCCTCTAAATGGCTTCTAATAGAAAAATGCTCTTCTATAAAGTTGTTCCTCTTGTTAAGAGCTTTCATCCTATGGTTTTAGATTCTCCATTGGTGGTGATTTGAGGAATCACAAAAATATACAAGTTGGAGAATCATGAAGTGCCTTTGGGAAAGTTGTTGAGGTTAGTGAAAGCTTCATTTTCATATAAGTTTTGTGGCCATTTGTTTGGCCTTGAATTTCTGGAATTTTAGCCCTAATTTTCGTGAATTAGGGTCTTGGGGAGTATGGTATGTTGTTGTTATGGAAATGGTACCTTGTTTAGTGTTTAGAATTGATAGAATTGCATTGAAGCTTAAATGTGAAGTTTGGCACCTTTTGTGTTGGTTTTGTGCTTTGGTTAAAACAGGGCATGTTTATAAGTTGTGATTTTGGTCATTTTAAGGTTACCATTGTGTTCCTTGTGGAAAATTGTATGGGAATAGGTTTGGTTAATGATTTTGGAGTCATTGGACACTTTGGTAGAAAAGTTGGAAAATCTGTCCCTTGGAACTCTGTTCTGGGCAGTTTATTTGTGTGCACGTTTTCAATGACCAAATGATTTCATAAAATTGTGAAACTTTCCAGTCTTAAATTTCACATCCCAAGCTTCAAAATGGACAAAAATGGACATATATTTTGTGTCATTTCATTTAGTATTCTGTGAGATATAGTTGTCCAAAGTTTGGGATTGAAACTGAACTCTGTTTTGGGGCAGTGTGGAGTTTTGTGTAATTATGGAATTTTGTGGTGATTTACAGTAATGGTACATATTTTTCCTATAAATAGGACTTAAGTACCTTTAATTTGGCTTTAGAATCACCTCGTTTTGATTTGTTTAGAATTAGTTATAAATTTTGGAAGTTCAGCCAATAATTAGGGAATTTCTTGGCCGCGGCCCAAGGTGGCTGGCCGCGGCCTAAACCTTTCTGGCCTGATTTTGGCCACGGCCCAAGGAAGGGCTGGCCGCGGCCAACCCCTGTATTCCAGCACTTTGAGTTTTCGAAAGGAGATCTCTAACCTATTGTTTCCTAACCTTTTAGGGCTTTTATTAGAGGCATTTGTGGCCTCTTAAGGGTCAATTATGATAACCAAACTTAAGTATTATGAAAATGAGAATTTGGAAAAGAGAATGATCCAATGTCCTTGATTTGGTTATAGGGTTGGGTATTTTCCCTGATTACGGTTTGATATCCGCTCGGATCGCGAGTAGCCGATGCTGGAGCATACGTGGAAAGAAAAGTGTAGGGAACTTACCTCTCCTGCATGTATTGATATTTGTGTTTATGTATTGATGCATGTTATTGCTTTGCTTGATTATGTGAAACATATATGAATGATTGAAGCTCTGTTTCTATTTATGCTATGGCTATGAGTATGTTGTTGAAATATTGAGCATGCGGATATATCATTATGTGAACACGAGTTATTGTGATGCAAGCATATCATGCATTAAACACTTATCTTGCATGCATATTGGTATCTGTTTCCTACTGGGATTCTCTAGAATCTCACCCTCTCCTACCAACAGTTTAGACAGGACAAGTGGCTCGAGGAAGGAGCAAGCGACTAGGGGCGGCGAGAATCCCTTATGGGTATTTGGATTTGGTAGTTGGTTATCGTTATATGCTAGGATAATTGTATATGTTCGGATGATAGATTAGAATGTATAATTGGATATTGGAATGTGTATTTGGATTAAGTATTGTGTAATCCCCATTTGAGAAATTGTAAAGGGCATATGTGCCCATGAACCTTTAGTGAAGATATGAACTCGGGATTGCCGGGATTGTTATTGTGCATTCTGATATATTATGAATGTTAATTATCTTCGCAATATAATTGTATTCGAAATGTGAATGTGAGACCAGGTTAAAGTGTTTGTTAAAGAAATTTGTGAAAACCCTATCTTAAGGATGGGGAATGTAAATGAATTTTGATTATTATTGGTCTCTATTTCACTCTAATGTTGTATTTCGGATATGATTACGGAGGGGGTTACACTTCACCCTTATCCCCTTTTACCGCTGGGAAGGCACACTATCCTAACCCAAACTATTGTTAGTGACTTAGGGACTGTTGGTATGGCAGTGCATACAAATAGCCTTATGACTCACATATACCCTTTCGACCCACGAATAGCCTTTCGGCTCACATAACCACAAATATCACACCCCATCCTTATCTCCTTTTACCTCTGGGAAGGTACGCGGCCCTTACCCGAACCGTTGTTAGCAACTCAGGGACTATTGGCATAGCGGTGCATACACATATCCACAAACATAGCAGTATCCGTAACCATCATAAATAAATGATATAACGCACATACAATGAATCACAAATGGTATAAAAGAAAGAGTCACTACCTTGTTCCTTCCTGACGTTCATTGGCACAGTGGGCTAACGAGGGCGGTAAATGTCAAATCCTATAAACCAAATTAGGGACAACCGATCAATCTCTTTTCTAAGTTCTTAATTCCATAGTACTTTAAGTTGATATTCATGTAAACTCTTTAGGTGGCTATTTAATGCCTAAACATATGCCTAAAGGATTGGGAGAAACTACCCCAAAGATGCCTTTTTAGGAAACAAAACATTGATTTTTGAATGGCTCACTCAAGTGAAGATGGCCTCACTCGAGTGAAGGTGGCTCTCACTTGCGAGTATTTGACAGAGAGCACTACCAACGACTTGAAAGTGCTCACAACACTCGAGCGTGATGGTCTGCACTCGAGTAATGACCTTGAATTCACTCAAGTTCCTAAAATTGAAACACCAAAAGTGTGTGCCCGAGAGCACACCCAACTTAGAAGAGAAAGCTCACTTGAGTACTACCCCTACCACTCGAGTGAGAACATATCACTTATGAGTGTCAGATCACACTCTTGGAATTTAGCCTGCGAGTGGTTGACTGAGAGCAACCCTTAACATGAACATACACCTGCACTCGAGTGATGACCTATACCACTCGCGGATTAGGAGTGCACTCGCGCTTCCTACTAGAAAACCCAAGAAAAATGCATAAGGAAAAGGAAATTTATGTTGCTGCACTCGAGTGAAACCCTCACTCACTCAAGTGACATTCATCAGAACCCAGAAACACATCAACTGATAGAGTTTTCCAGATTTACCAAAACTGATCCCAATAGTTCCAAAACTTACACCAAAGCTCATTCCCACTCAAAATTCCATAAAGAACTTATTGGTAACCTTAAAACAACTCAAATTCCACTCGATAACCTCATTTGGTCTAGGATTAGCACATTACACTCAAATCACCTAATGACCAAACTTTTCCCTTTTCAAATCCCAATTAAACCAAAGTCTCTATACCATATTCTAACACCATTTCTACACATTACTATAACTAATTCATCCATTCTCAATTCTCATAAAATCAGGAAAAACTCCAGAAATATTAAAACTTAACCAAAAATCATAACATCTATGTCAAAATGCTATAAATGCTCACCTCTTCAACTTATTGAAACCAAGACCTTGATTCTCTAACTTTCAAATTTCCACAAGTTCTCAAACTCCTCAAATCAAAAATCTGGAAACATAGGAATGAAGCTCTTGACACTAGGAACATGATTAATGAAGAACTCCTGAGCATTATAAGCCATTTAACAAGTCAAAATCTCACCTTTATACTTTCTCTTTCCTTTCCTTGCTCAACAAAATGGAGGTTAGATTAGAGAGAATATGAAAAGGATGAAGATACATATTTTTCTTATATCCCCATGCAACTAACTGACTTGGAGGAAGAGAAGAGAGTGAAATGAGTGGTTTGAAACATTGACCAATCCTATGGCTCCCAACTTGGCACATGTCATGATCCTTTTTCTCCTTCCATACACACACATGAACTCATACACACAAAATTCTATTCTCTTAATCTCTTAATCCTAGCCATTGATCCCTTATTCCCCAAGGAGTCACTTCTTTGGTAACTGACCAATTGGTCGGTAATTTCCCATTTTGCCCCTGATTATCACAACATTTACCAAATCTTCATCAAACACATTTACATCACAATTCACATCATATACCATATAAACATTGGATTAACAATAATTACACCACTTGAGGAGTCATTAGCCCTAAGTTACAATTCAGGATATTACATTAATCACAGTTTGTTGGTTATCTATCATAGTTTCAGTAATTTCTGCATAGTATAATGTTGCACAGTGCAGTTTCACTGTTTCCAGAAAACTTGCAGATTTTCAGTCGACTTTTGAAAATCATAATTAATTTTAGGAAATTCCAAATTGACTGGTTCTAAAGCCTATATGAAGCTCTTTAAGTGTTATTTTAAGGAAAAATACTTAAGTCTAACCAATGCAATCATATTGTTCCTAGAAAATTTTCAAACTTCCCCTTTTCCAGATTTCCTTCTAGAAACATGACACAACTTCAAAAATCCATATCTTTTAATCTACTAGCCCAAAAATCATAATCTATATATCAAATTAAAGCTTTAGATGTCTACTTTAACCCTGTAAAATTTCATAATATTTGAATTAGGTTTGGCCAACAAAATTCATTCCAAAACAACAAAATCAAACAACACCTCCCCTTAACTTCATTTTGCATACCAACATCCAAAAATCATGAATACATGTATTCCTACACAATTTTCCCTTCTAAATACAATGGGAATATCAAATCAACCAAATTCCAGTCTAAACTCTCTATGAATAATTCTTGAATGAAATTTATAATATTTAGGGAAAATGTGATTTTCACTTTTAATGCAATTAAACATCTTCCTTTTTCATCATCCCATTTTTCAAAAACCATGAAAACCAAGCCAAAATCAACAACAATAAGCTATATTCATCAAGATAAGATAGGTTTTTATGCTCACCTTGATTTTCTCTTCTTACTCACTCTAACACTGTGGTTGCCTCTCTCTATAAATTCTTGATTTTGTTTGCTACAAGCCTTATTCATGAAGATATAGAGGTTAGAAGAGGTATTACAAGAACTAGATGACATAAACTCTAAGATTTCAACCTTTTCTTACCTTGGATTTTTCCTTCTTGAACCTTCTTGACTTCCTTTGTTCTTCAAGCTCTCTCTCCCTCTTTCTCTCTTGTGTTTAGGTGTGAAATATGCCCAAGGACAGAGGTATGAAGCTCTTAACAATATCCAACTTCACCTCCTCAAGTTATTATTATTTTATTAAAATTTTGTCACATGCCTTTGTTTTTTTTTCATATAACTTAGCCATTGTTAAATCAACATAATTATTTCTCTTTCCTCTCCCAAAAGTGACGTATAAATGGCTGCACAAAGGGACCAAATAAGTCTCCTAATTTGACTTTATTCAAGTCTTGTAATAACCATGTAAAAGCCCTTTAACACTTTGTTTTTTTGACTTTTCAAAGTTCACTTTTGCTCTACCAAAATACTCCAACTACTAGCATTTGGACTTCAATCATTATTCTCTTTGCCTCATGCCATAAAGTGATGTAAATGGAGGCCCCAAAATAACCAAATTGACTTCTTGAAATATCATATTATTGTCTCCTCAAATGTTACAACATTAGCTTACAATTGTTGACTTTTCAACTACTCAACTTTTCACTTGGCCACAATTCCTCCATATTGAATCATAATATGGACCAAGTATTTAAACTTCCTTCTTGCTTCCTCATTTGGATGTCCAAGAGCACATAAGAAAGGGAAAATTATAGGCTAGCCAAATGACTATTTTGCCCATACATTTTTTCCATTTTCGCACCTTACTAGAAATCTGGGAGAATTTTCATCAAACTTTGAAAATTCATATCTTTATTTATAGAGATCTAATTGGAATGGTTCTAAAGGCTATGTACCCTTATTAAGTCTATTTTTAAGGAAAAATATAACCTTTAGCCAACTGAAAGCTCATAATTCCCAGAATTTCCATTTTTGGACGCTGTCACAGAAACTTGCCAGTTTCACTAGGCTAAATTCAAAAATTCATAACTTTGTGTACAACTCCAAATGACTTATATGACCTATCAAATTAAAGTTTGATAAGTCTATTTTCATTATGAAAAATATCTTAGGTATTGGACGACATTAGCTTATTTAAAAATGTCGCACAACTAGACTACCACATAGGAAAAATATATTGGTAGCAAAGTTTTCATTCTTAGGACTCTTGCTAAACCGGATTTTAGTAGTCTACTTGATTCAGGCTTATTCTCAAGACTTTAATCCCAAAATTTGGAATATTACATGAACCTTCTTCTCCTTTTTTTAATATATTTTTTTTTTCATTTTTTCTACTTTTTTTATTGTACTCTTCTTTTTTTACTACAATTTAAAGAAAATAATGAAATTTACCACAAATAGCACAACACAAGAAATTGGAAACTAAAAATTCCAAAAAAGCGTCCTTTTTGAAAAGGATGTAACTCACTTTAGAAATTTTTAGATTGAGGTGAACCCAAAACGAATAGATAGAAGATATTTTGAACAATAAAAATGAACTATTAAACGGTGAAAAACACAAAGTAAAAGTGGTTGAACAGGGGAAGAAATTTTGGTGATGTTCTAGAAAACCAGAAGATAAATAGACACAAAAAGTTTCAAAAAACGTGACTTAATTACAATAGATGTAACTCAAATAAAAACTTAGATTGAAATGATTCCCAAATGAGTAGAAATAAGAGAGCTTGAACTACGAAAATGACCTACTACATATTAAAAACCTCAAAGAAAAACTTGACAAACAAACGCAATAATTTTGGACAAGAATAAAAATGAACTAGATGAACAGATAGAAGAAAAAACACAAAATGAAGATGAAAAGAAAGAATAGAAGGATATGACATGAGTTTAGATTTAAAGCTTTGATACCAATTTCCTTTATAAGTCCCAACTATCATGCTAAAAGCTTAAGCTAGCAGCAGAGGTGGACTCTAATTCCTTTAACCCAGATTAAACACAGGCCCTAAGTCTTCGCTGACTTTAGGTGACACCTGATTGAACTTGATGCACACTCCCAGACTTGGGACGTATCATTCCCTCCCTCGTAAAGGAGGTTTGTCCTTGAACATGTTTTTGATGGATGTGGGATTTGAACCCGTGTAGGCTTTGATACTTAACCATAGAAATGAAGCCTCAACCATCATGCTAAAAACTTAAGCCAGTAGCAGAGGCGCACATCAATTTCTTTTACTCAGATCAGACATGGGCCCCCAGTCTTCGCTGACTTTGGATGCCACTTGGCAAAACCTAATTGAAACCCTAAGATGTGGGATGTATCAATTGGTGGCCATTAGGCCACTACCACTTTTCAATATATAGTATGCAAACAAATATATATAAGCTAATTCTTTATCTTTGGCTCAAGCTCATTTACAAGTTTTATTAAGGAATTCACCATATTTTTTTAGGTTTTAACAACTTTAGTTTACCCAAAAAAAATCACACTATTAGGTCCTTCACAAGTTTTGTTAAGAAATTCACCACATTTCATTAGATTTTAACAGTTTACGTTTACTTAGTAAAAATTCACACTATCAGGTCATTGACAAGTTTTATTAAGGAATTCAACACTTTATTAGATTTTAATAGCTTACGCTTACTTTGTAAAAATTCACACTATCAGGCAATTGACAAGTTTTGTTAAGGAATTCACCATATTTCATTAGGTATTAATAACTTTTGTTTACCCTATAAAAAATTCACATTATCAGGTCATTAAAAAGTTTCATTAAGGAATTCACTATATTTTATTAAGTTTTAACAACTTTCATTTACCTTGCAAAAAATTAACACTATCAGGTAATTTACAAATTTTGTTAAGGAATTCACTATTATTCATTAAGTTTTAACAACTTTTGTTTATCTAGAAAAAGATTCACACTATCATGTCATTCACAACTTTTGTCAAGGAATTCAACACATTCCATTAGGTTTTAACAACTTTCATTTACCTTGTAAAAAATTAATATAATAAATTTCTTCACAAAACTTGTGAATGACTTGAAAGTGTGAAGTTTTTATAGGGTAAACAAAAGTTATTAAAACCTAATGAAATGTGGTGAATTCCTTAACAAAACTTGTCAATGACCTAATTGTGTGAATTTTTTACTGGGTAAATGAAAGTTATTAAAACTTAACCAAATATGGTGAATTCTTTAACGAAATTTGTGAATGACCTGCTGGTGTGAATTTTTTATTAGGCAAATGAAAATTGTTAAAACCTAATGAAACATGATGAATTCCATAACAAATCTTGTGAATGACTTAATAATGTGAATTTTTATAGGGTAAATGAAAGTTGTTAAAACCTAATGAAACATAGTGAATTCCTTAACAAAACTTGTAAGTAACATGATAGTGTGAATTTTTTATTGGGTGAACAAAAGTTGTTAAAACTTAATAAACTATAGTGAATTCCTTAACAAAACTTGTGAATGACATGATAGTGTGATTGTTTTTATAGGGTAGATGAAAGTTGTTAAAACCTAATGAAATATGGTGAATTCTTTAATAAAACTTGTGAAAGACTTGATAGTGTAAATTTTTATAGGTTAAACGAAAGTTGTTAAAACCTAATGAAATATGATGAATTTCTTAACAAAATTCATGAATGACCTAATAGTGTGATTTTTTTTTTTGGACATAAACAACCATATGCTAGTAAGGGATGTTGCCATCACTTGACATATGGTCAATTAATCTCATATGTTCAAAAAATTGCTCTTAAAATTTGTTAGGATGACAAAATCCAACATCAACTTGCAAAAGAAAAAGATGTAAGTCAAAAAGAATTGGGAACTTTTTGTGAACAATTTGGCTTTCCTCCTTGCAAACAAACCAAACCTCGCCGTAAACCTTACCACAAAAGGAAAAAACATGCCTAACAAAAATATAAACGTAATACACCTCCCCGTAGGCTAAAATAAGAATGTCAATCCAAACCAAAGGTTGACTTTCCTAAACAAAACTTGTTTTAAATATGGCAAACCAAGTCATATTTCCAAATATTGTCATTTGACTCAAAAATTAAAGAAGATTAAGAGTATTTAAGAACCTCTTCTTGAGCAAATAAACAACCTTTTGATTGAAACTTCTGAATCTAGATCTAGTTCTTATGAAGATCTTAATCAAATTCAAAATGAAGATCTTCTAGAAAACTTTTCTTCAGAATTAATGTTATTACGAAGGAACAAGTTTTATTTCTTGATATCATTAGTAAACTTCCAGATTCCGATAAAGGAGAATATTTGTTCAAACTAAGAGAAATTCTCAATCAAACTCTAAGTTCTTCAAACTCCAAACCTTCTGTTGTTTTAAACAAATATGATTTAACAGACGTTTTAAACAAGTTCAAACACTCTGTTAAACAAACAACCATTCAAGATCTTCAGTACGAGGTAAATAACCTTAAAATTGAAATTTAATTTATCAAACTACAAAAAGAAACCCATAGAACTGCAATGCCCTAAATCCAAGATATTCAACTTGCAACTCAAACTGAAGGGCAACAGAAACCACCATCTGATTAGGAAGAGGATAATCTTTCTGAACCATTTTTAAACTTGATTTCTAAAATATCAATTCAAAATTTTTATATCCATGCTAAAATCATTATTAGTAATGACTTTGTGTTGGAACACACTGTCTTGTTTGACACAGGAGCTGATTCTAATTGGTTTAGAGAAGGGATCATTCCTACAAAATATTTAAAAAAAACAATTGAAAGGTTTAATGGTGTTAATGGCTCATGTTTAGACATCAAATATAAAGTTTCAAATGTTGTTGAAAACGGAGGTTTAAAAATTCAAACTCCATTTATATTGGCTAAAGATATGGGAACCCAGATTATTCCTGGGGCACCGTTTGCAAGGCTATTATTCCTCTATATGACTGATGAAAATGACATTTCAAAACAACATCTGGGTAAAACAATTTTGTTTCCTTTTACTCAAAAACCCAGAGTTAAAGAATTAAATCTTCTTTCTTCAAAAGAACAAATTAATTTTTTGAAGGAAGATATTTCTTTTAAACATATTGAAAAGCAATTGTGTCAAACAAAAACCAAACAATAGATTCAAACGTGCCTTGAGAAAATCCATCAAATAATTTTCTTGGATTTACCAAATGCATTTTGGAATCGCAAAAAACATGTGGTTGATTTGCCTTATTAAACAAATTTTTCTAAAAAACAGATACAACTAAGGTGCGACCAATTCAAATGACTGCATAACTTCTTGAAACCTGTAAATAAGAGATTGATTCGTAAATCTAGAAGCCCTTGGTCTTGTGCTGCTTTTTATGCAAATAAAAATGCAGAAACAAAACGTGGAGCACCTAGACCTATATGTTAGATATGATTAATTTTAATGATATCAAATATAGATGTCAAATAAGAGCAAAAAATTTGCATTAAATACTTATCTTTTACATTGACTAACTACTATATTTAATATTACATATCTTGTAGATTAGTCAATCAAAGAAAGAAGAAGATTGAAGATATTCAAGAAGATATCCAGTTGAGTTATAAAGAATAATCATTAAGAGAAAAATAAAGAAGAAAGAGATTGAAGAAAGAATAAGAAAGAAGAACTTGCAAGATCAAATGAGAATATCAAGATTCAAGCTCTTAAAAGTGATACCAGAGGTTGAAATGGGTCAATACGAAGCTAAAGTGACTTATATGGAAGTTATGTAACTTCCCTAAGGTGTTCCCTTGAGTTTTATCTCTCTGCCAAGTTTTGGAAGGCATCACTCGAGTGATGAGCATTCTGGTGTGCTCTGTTTTTTGCGCAGTATAACAAAGGTTTGGTATTTTGGCTATATCTCTCTAATAGACTCCCAACACAAAAAATAAACACCAAGATCACATTCAAAGGAGTTCGGATGAGAGATATATGATCTTTGGAAGATTCCATTCAAATCAGCATCTTATTCTAGAAAAGCTTTGGTATTTTGGATATAACTCTCAAATTACACATTAGATTGAGATGAAACTAGTGCCATGTGAAAATAAACTTAAAGAGGTTTCTATGGATAGGTATTTTGTCAAATTTGAAGTTATATACTAAGAGATATGCCTTCTGGAAGTTGACATTGTAAACTTTGAAGATATCGGGAACAGTAGACACTCTTTGGATCATAAATTTTTGATTATAATGAGTTTAGAGCTAATTCTTGTTGCATTGGAATTTACACGAAAAGAGCTTTTCGATGATATATCATTTGCCATAGTTTGAATCAAAATAGAGAGATCACTCGAGTGATGTCTCAAGATCATTCGAGTGATGAAGTTGGAAAATGGCTCCGATGCTCTCTGTCACATTTTAAAGGGGCTCACTCGAGTGATGACCTAGGATCACTTGAGTGACACCACTCGAGTGATGCAATAAATAATGTTCTAAAATTTCTAAAAATCATGGGAATGATTATGAAACTCACTTTTCTTACTTCACATCACTCTAACACTTCATTATATTAGTGTTTAATGTATTTCTCTAGGAATATAATGAAGAGATGATGTGAAGAGACAAAAGGTGACTTTACAGAAGTAGAGCATTCACCGAACATAATGACTAGTTTTTTAAATATGAAGAACAGTTAAATGAAGCAATGGGACTTTAACAGACAAGTTGAAATGCTTAGACGGTTATCAATCCTCATCAACTATAAATAGAAGATCATCCAAAATAGAAAAGAGAGACCCAGTGCATACATCATCTAAATGCCAACATCCTGGCATCAATGCTAATTGCACATACTCTCTATTTCGAAGTTTTTACCTAATCTATTTTAGAGAGAGATTATTTGTATTGTACTTCAGTGTTCAACTTATTCACTTCTAAGAGAGAAGATTGATTGTAATATTTTATCATGAAGGATGTATCTTATGTTGTGTAAAGGGGAGTAGCTCGGTTGTAACCTTATGGTAAGATAGAGTAACTCCGTCAGAGGTTTGTAAACGGCTTCACAAGTGCCTGGCTAAATTTGTAGGTTGTAAAAGCTTTTCTTGTGCGTGGATTAAACAAGAAGATAGTGGATTTGAAAATCTCAGGAGGAGTTGGTGGACTGGACGTAGGTCATCACAGATTGGACCAAACCAGGATAAATCATAGTTTGCATATTCTCTTCCTTAAGCTCTTATATTTTTTAGTATATATTAACTATGATTTATGATTCATTACTTTCATATTTACTGATTCCACTAAATTGAGAAAAGATTTTCAAAGTTCTTAAGTTTTTTATCTTACACCCAATTTACCCCTCTTGGGTGTACGCTGGTTCTAACATTTGATATTAGAGCTGGACTCTTATTTAAATGACTTAACCATCTCAAGAGTTATCAATGGCTAATTTTGGGTGCTTTTCGCTTTCAGAAGGTTTTGACTCTACAATTCCACCTCTCTTAAAAGATATTAATTTCTGGTTTTGGAAAGATAGAATGATTAGTTTTATTAAAGCATCTGATTTTGATATATGGAATGTTTTTACAAATGTCTTTGATTTGAAACCAAGAAAGGATTAGACAGAAAGAGAAAAGAAAATGTTTTCGTTGAATATTAGATAAATGAAAATTCTGTATAGTGCTTTATCCAAAAATGATTTTGAGAAAATTAAATGTGGCTCTAATGCTAAAGATATATGGGACACTCTTAATTCTATGTATCCAAAACAAGTGAGGTGAAGTTGAAAGTGTTGACAGTTCATGTGAAACTTCAAACTGCCTATCTACGGTGCATGAACAATTAGAAGTTGATGATGAAGAAGGAGAAATTATAGAACACTTCCATACAGTCAATATGGATAGACAAGAAGAAGATGATTCCCAAGAAAAGCTCAGCATGAACAAACTTGATAAATCTTTATCAGAAGCTCAAGGTGAACCTAAGGTAAAAATTTTCAATTCTTGTGCATTTAAGAAATTTGTTTTTGAAAGTTTGCATAAAATTGTTTTTCAACTAAGTATTGATTCTATTCTAAAAAGCAAAAATGTTTTCAATCATGCTGGAAAGTTTATTGGGAAGAAAGAATATTAAAATAAAATTTATTTGGGTTTTTACTCTCTTGATCGACACAATACTTGCATAAAATCTCATAACGCATATCATCATACAATTTGCAATTATTGTGGTAAATCTGGTCACATTTCTCACACATGCTATATTAGAAGAAATTCTAATGTGAGAAATAAATATGTTTGGGTTCTAAAAATTCAAGTAAAGTCTACTGCTAATAATCAAGGACCCAAGTATATGTGGGTACCAAAATGTCTATGGTGTTTCATATGTGCAGATTGATTATAGAAAGAATAGACATAAGGGTGCAGCGAACATGAAGAATATTCCAAGAGTTTCTAATGCACCTAAAAAGAGATTCATATCAATTAGGAGAACTCTTGAATCATCCATTGCTGGAACAACAAAGTCTAACCCAGAGAAAGGTAATAGAGAAAAAGAGTATGTTACACCTCAAGAATGGACTACCACAGAGTACCGTTCAACTATCTTGAGGCAAATACAAGAAGGAGGATCTCTCAAGCATCAAGTAAAAGACTCTTGGAGTCTATATATTTTGAGAGAAGGTTGCCAACACTCAAAGCAAAATATTCAAAGTATCAACATCATAGAAAGATGTAGTGGGTAAGCAAAAGCAATTGTCCAAGTATCTAAGACAAAGGTACACAATGATAAGATCTCCTATGCTATTGTCTATAATGTTTATTGAGATTTTATATTTTAGAACCTTAAGAATGAGCATTGCAAACTATTTTGAATCATGCTTTCACATCCCTTAAAAAGCCACTTAATAGGTTTATTTATAAAGGGATTGCAATGCTCAACAGGTTAATTCTTTATGCATATATAATGATTTGAAAAGAAAAGATTTCTTTTATGCATAAAGACATGTTTAATTCATTGTGCTCAACTGCATTGAATTGATTATATTTTTAGAGCATGTGAATTTAATCTTGATTCTTACAAGCTAACAAGAAAAGTATCCAAGCAAGGTTGGATACTATGAAGAAAAAGAAATTTATACGGTTCTGTAGGATAAGAAAAAGCTTCTCAAGACTATGGCCAAATGAAAACAAATTTATATCTTGATAATGCTTAAGTGTGGAGTTTGGATTTTGGTGCTGAGTGTGTAAAGGAGAAAAATCAATATTATTCCACCAAAACCAAGCAAGCTGTTGCAAGGACAAGAGGAATTACTGTGATATCTCCATACCATTATCATATGAATTATTTATTTTAAGTAACAAATATTTGTCCATTATTTCATTCCTTTAGCAATCAATCCTTGATGATCGTTAAATTAATTACAGATTGCTAAATGAACTAAAAGTGAAACTGTGAATAGTTTTTTTATTGGTTTATGTTTTGAAGTGCACAATTCAAAAATGTATTTTGGTTTCAATTCATCGTGTGTTGTAAAAGTGCATATGTAATACCCCGAATTTTGAGACTCGAGGCTAGAGAATAAGCCTGAGATTAGTGGATTGCTAAGCCCCGGTTTAGCAAGATCCCAAATTGTGATTAGGAGTTAATGACTACAAAAGTGGACGTGGTTAGTGATTAATGAACCTTTTTAGAGAATATAAAGTGGATTGTAGTCGCTTGTGTTATGAGCAACGCCAAAACCCTATATTTGAGTTCAATTGAGGATTAACATCCAAATTGACTTAGAATAGAGGGAATAATTGAATGGGGTATTGTGATGGAAATGGTGTCATGTTGTGGTATTTAATCATTGGAATTGATTTAAATTGGATTGGACACATTGGTTGCAAAACTAGAAATGTTGTCCAGTGTGAATTCTGTCTGGGCAGTCTTCTCGTGTGGACGTTTTTACTAGTCAAATGATGTCATAAAATTATGAAACTTTCGAGTCTTATAGTTCACATCTCAAGCTTCAAAATGGACATATAATTTGTGCCATTTCGTTTTGGGAACTGGGAGATATGACTGTCCAAAGTTTGAGGTCGAAAATGGACTCTGTTCTGGGGCAGTGATGACATTTATGTAATTCTGGATTTTTGTGGTGATTTCTAGTATTGGTAAATATTTTTCCTATATAGAGGACTTAAATAGCTTTCATTTGGCTTTGGAATCACCTCATTTCTATTTTTCTAGAATTAGTTATGATTTTTCAACGATTGGGCAGAAAATCTGCCAGAAAATCCGAAAATGCCAATTTTGGGAATTATGACATCATCAAAAGGCAAGATGACATAAGCATGGAATTAAAACATCTTCTCATCATCTTCAGCTGCTCATTCACGCACAGCACCTGAACATAGTGAGAGAAGGTTGAGAGAGTTTAGAGAGAGAAATAGAAGAAAAATCACAAGGTAAGCCGATTTCTCCGACGATTTCGCTCCTAACGCGTATAACTCCGACTCTAAACTACTCCTCTTTGTTCTTTAAGGTTTGGAAAGCTCAAATTTGGTGTTTTGAAAGTTATGGTTTTCAGCCATCTTTGAGAAAAGCTAGTGGGAGCTTGAGGTAACTTCCAAACTCTTGTGTATTGACTATTCTAGCTGCTGTGGGCAATTTAATCGGTGAAATTTCGCCGGATTGCCATTGGTTTTAATTTTTGGAAATGGGTTTGTGGGGCTGTTATGCTGCCCAAATTGATACTAAATGGTAGTTGTAACCTAATGGAATAGTCAATAAAGTGGTTAGGAGTAGAAAGGAACGTGTTTACGGAGCCGAAACCGAAAAAACCCCAATTTTCCCCGGAGTACTTGTATATTTCGGTTATGGCTATAAATGGGTCTTAGAGTTGGATTTTCAATGATTTGATGGTTCCATTGAGTTCAGGAGCGAAAATTAGGTGGGGTTACAGTTGGTCACTTTTTCGGAACAGGCCGAAAAAGCATAATTACGAAAACGCCCCTGAAACCCTTAAAGTGGGGCTGTCAAGGGTAATTTTGTAATTGACATTGAATTTGATAATTCTGAGTCCGGAAATGGATTCCTTGGGCAAAAATATGTTAGAATAGCCCATGTCAAAATTTCAGGAAAAGTACAGTCGGACCGGGTACGGCGGGGCCGGGCCGGGGTCCCTGGGGCATTTTGGTAAATTTTCAATATAGCCTCATATAACCCCCAGAAACACTATGGAAGTGTCTAAATAGTACATTTGACATTGTAGGATCGAATGTGAAGCCCCGAGTTGCTGGCACGCAAATCGAGGAGAAAAGACTGGAGGTAGGGAACATATCTCTTCTGCTTGTATTTGATATATGTGTTAGTGTGTTGGTGCATGTCTTAGCTTTGCATAATTATGTGTAATTTGAAGCTATATTTCAATTTATGCTATGGCCATAGGTATATTGTTCGAAGCATTGAGCTTGCAAATTGTCATTGTGTTATCATGAGTTGTGTGATGCAAGCATGTCATGCATTAAACATCTATCATACATGCATTTTGATATTGCTATCCTACTGAGATTCTCTCGAATCTCACCCTCCCCTACTAACCTTTCAGACAGGGTAGTAGATCAAGGATATAGCGAGCAGTTAAGGGCGATGAAGACTCCTTCGGGATTGAAGTTGGTAGTTGGCTATCTTAGTTGGGATGCATTTTTGGATAATTGTATTTGGTTATTTGGAAGAATATATGTGGATGAGGTTTTGATTATTTGTATTGAGGTTTGTTGTGTAATCCCCATATGAGGGCTTGTAGGGGCGAATATGCCCTATAAGGCTTTGAGTTAATGTATGGAACCCGGGATTGCCGGGATTATATTGTGTACTCTGATTTCCCATGAATGTGATATTCCGCGTAGTAATTGTATTCGGAATGTGACTGTGAGACCAAGTTATCAATGATTTTGAAAGGCATTTATGAAAACCCCGTCTGGTAGATGGGTTTGCAATTTGTTATTTGTTTATTATTGGTCTCTATTTCACTTTAATTGCGTATTTCGGATATAATTACGGCAGGGGGTTACAGCATACACATGTTTTTGAAAAATATTCATGTTTTGAATACATTCAAATTGGTTTGGAAAATTGAAAGTTAATATCTTGTGAATTGAAAATTAGAAATACTTCAAATCCATCCACTAGAGTTTTCCCCCATCATTCACATATTATTTTTTTATTTTAAACCTGTTACTGGTTGAACTCTTAAACCTTTATTTTCTAACAAGTTAGACCTTATGTCTAACAAGTTAACTATCTATATGAATTTCAGTGTATTTCCTAGAAAAGAATTTAATATGTGAAAGCCTTATGATTAATGCATCAATCCTTAGCTGGCCATGTTATTCCAAGTATCTATTATTGTGGAATAACTTACTAGGATAATATTCTAGAACTCGAGTCATTTGGACTAATGAGTACATGCTTAATCATTCATAATTCATTTGCACTTATTTTGTTGCTCAAATACATTAACCATTGCCATCATATATCTCTGAGTAACTAGTTTCTTGAATTCGAATGTTTAAGTTGAATGTTCCTATTCTTCAAGACACAAGAGTCAATGTTATCTCTTAGTCAATAGCAAAGTCATTATGATTATAAATTCAATCTAAGCCTTTTTTGGTTAAATTCTTTATCCATATGACTCTTACTCTTTGGAAAATTCTCTAACATGTTAACTCTGATAATTAACATGTTATCTTAGTTGAACTTCAAAGTGAAGCTTTCTGATATATATTTTATAACTATTGACTTCCACTATTTTTTACATGAGCATCGATTGTAAACATGTTTTAAATATGAGTTTTGCATATATTCAAAATTTGAATTTTACAATACATGGTAACAATTTGAAATAACACTTAAGATTTAAATTTACATATTTCACTCTTGGAAAACTTGATTTCATTCATGATTTATTGTTTTATAAAAGTTGGTCATTATGAATAGATTATCTACTCTCTTTTGATCTAACTTATGTGGATTGCATGAAAATATTTTCAATGACATATTTTTCTATACAAAACATATTTGCATACTATTATTCTGAAAACATCATTATTGGTATCAATTGTTTGCTATTCTTTATGGCATGGATGAATTGGATAACATTATAATTTTAATCTTTGGTGATTTAATACATTCTTTGCTCAATAATCATGTAGTTCAATTATATAAGAGCAAAAGAGTTCTTATGCCTAATATTTACGGACCCAAGATAAGTTGAGTACCAAAGAGCATGTATTTATACTTTTGCAGGAATTGACCAAAATGATATGCTTTTATATACAAAGATCATAGGCTAATAGAAGAGGCATGACTGACAGTATTACAGTGTGAGCAGAAGCAGAATATATGATATCACTCAAGTAACACCCCATTAATAGCAAGTAACTAGCTAGTGATGTAGTTAGAGAAAGAAGAGGAAGATCTCTTAAGTAGGCCTAGTTGAGATTCATTTCAAAACAGCTTAAAGCCAAGAACAAATCTAGCAATTATGAGTCTTTGTTGTCTACCCATCTTCCTTATCATCCCAAGGAGATCAGACATTTCCACTCTGATATGGAGTCAAAAGAGATGTTAGAGGAAGACACTGAGATTAACGAAATATTGAAAACAACAATTAGAGATCAAAAGATCATCATCCTAGCCTCAAAGATCAATATGTGGTTAGGGATCAAGAAGTGCTCTATTGGTACATTCAAGGAGTTCAATAAGCCAAAAATGTTCAAAATCATTAGACCAAAAGAGCTATTAGGGATGCTTGATTTCAATCCTAGCTTTATGTGTGATCTTCACAGGATTATTTGATATACCTACACTAGAGCTATAGTGAACAAGGCTAATTCAATGGCTTCGTCGATAAGTATTATCACATGATAGCCTCTATCATCAGCAAGGAGAAGAGGAAAATTAGAGAAACCATCTTCTCTGAGATCAAAAGATATAGATCTACCAAGTCTTCTCATATTCTTTATCCTCAATTGGATTCACTATTTCTAAAGGCAAACAAGATTTGGTACTTGGAATCAAATGAACCTCTTTGTGAGGATTCCTATTCTTGAAGAGGCTTTATATCCAAACGGTAAAGATATACCTGTCACAAGTGAGAGGTCCTAGTGAGAGACAGAGAATAGAAGCTAAGGCGTCAAGAAATTATGAAGCACAATCCTTAGCTAAAGCTAGTTCACCTAGAGCCTCGCTCATTGGATCCACTATTTAAACAAACTAAGCTTCACTTGATGTTACCAATGAAAAGCTCATTAAGGTTGTGAAATTAGGAAGTTATGTATTGTATCAAAACTTCCAAATGTAGTTTACTTAACACTGGACCTCCAAGTGATTATGATAATCACTCCAAATGATCTGCAATCACTCCAAGTGATTCTGAGGATTACTCCAAGTGATCTAATAGTCACTCCAAGTGATTTGCAACCACTTTGTTTAAATTACTGAACCTCACTCCAAGTTAACATAAGAGGCGCAGAGGATGGGAGCTGAGACTTCAAGGATAGATGAGATACAACACTTTGCTAGACCTGGTCTCTTTGGTCCTTCATTCTTTGGTCCATCTTGCCAAGGCTATCTGAGAGAGGAGCTTCAACAATCACATAGAGCTTGCTACAAACAATGCTGAGTTCATTACTTTTGTGAATGGCAAGCTTAGAAAACCCTATGATTTGATTAACCAAAACTTCAAGGCCTTATTCCGAGCTTATCTTGGTATACTCAAAATACTCACAGAGACTACACATCAGAATCCTTCAGTACTGATCACATCATTAGACAATGAGTATCTAATGATGTATCAATGGACTTCAGGGACTATGACTCGAGTGATTACAATATTGCTCGAGTGAGGTATTGTATTCTTACTTAATTAAAATTTTCTGAGTCACATGATTTGAGTGAGCACTCAAGTGATGGTTGAGTAGAATCACTCGAACAACCACTTGAGTGATACAGGGTTACTGCCTTAAAACCTTGAATAACATCGTCATTTTCAAAACTTGATTTCCCTCCAAATCTTCAAATTTTCATACTCATTCTCTCTATGAAATTTCTAATGGTTTTACAAATCTAGGAGAGTTATTAACTATATTCCTCATAATATTTTTATTTTAAGCCATGCATTCATTAGGGGGAGCTTCACATTTACATGTCTTTTATATCTCAAAAAGCTCATCTTCTTTATTTGAAAAAAATATTTATAACATACTTATCTGCATTTTACTTATAGCAGGAGAACTTGCTCTATGCAAGATCCTTCCTTAACACACTAAAAGGAGAATATATCAACTTTGAGGAAAGATGATTTAATATTGTTTGCAACACTCAAAGCAACAAAAGGCACAAATCAGGATGATTTTGGTAGCATTCTAAGGAAGGCTATTCCTGAGCTTTCTATTGAGCACACTTCAGAGTCTACTATTAAACCAGCTATAGTTCACTCCTATGAACTTGATCCATCAAAGTTGTGCATCAAAAGTATGGTGAATGCAACATCATGGATCTAACATGCCAAGAAAAGAAGGAAATGGACTTCATGGATCAATCAACAGCTTGCTAAATCTAAATAAGCATTTCTGAATCCTCTCTTTATATTTTGGGAATACTTTGCATATCCTTGATTATGGAAGTTTTCTTGAAAACATTTCAAGTTGTTTCAAGTTTGAAAAGTGAAAATCATTGTTCATTTGCATCATGTTAAAGATGAAATTACCTTCAAATAGGATGAGAGAAAATTGTTTTCCTAACACAATTATTTTAATTAACAGGGAGAAAGACATTTCTATTTTGTTTTCATATTTACTTCTCTATAAGCATTTCTTCCTTATACTTCAAACTTTTTACTGATGTCAAATAGGGGGAGAAAAAGGCAAGAAAAATATGTTGCTATTAATTTACTTTTATAACACATACATATTTTTCTTTGAGGATTTTCCATCATCGAAAAGGAGGAGAATGTTAGATATGATTAGTTTTGATTATGTTAAATATAGATGTCAAATAAGAGCAAAAAGTTTGCATAAAATACTTATTTTCTACATTGACTAACTACTATATTTAATGTTGCATATCTTATAGATTAGTCAAGTAAAGAAAGAAGAATATTGAAGATATTCAAGAAGATATCTAGTTGGGCTATGAAGAATAATCATCAAGAGGAAACCAAGAAGAAAGAGATTGAAGAAAGAAGAAGAAAGAAGAACTTGCAATTTCAAATGAGAATATCAAGATCTAAGTTCTTAGAAGTGATACTGAAGGTTGAAATGGGTCAATACGAAGCTAAAATGACTTATATGGAAGTTATGGAACTTCCCCAAGGTGTTCCCTTGAGTTTTGGCTCTTTACCAAGTTTTGGAAGGCATTACTCAAGTGATCACTCGAGTGATGGACATGATCACTCGAGTGACCACTTGAGTGATGAGCATTTTAGTGTGCTCTGTTTTCTCGCAGCATAAGAAAGGTTTGGTATTTTGGCTATATCTCTCTAATAACACGTCGAATTGAGTTGAAACTAGTTTCATATGAAACTAGACTCCCAACACTAAAATAAACACCAAGATCACTTTCAAAGGAGTTTGGATGAGAGAGATATGATATTTAGAAGATTCCATTCAAATCAGCGTCTTATTCCAAAACAGCTTCATTATTGTGGACATAACTACATATTGGATTGAGATCAAACTAGTGTCATATGAAAACAGACTTAAAAAGCTTTCTATGGATAGGTAGTTTGTCAAAATTGAAGTTATATGCTTAGAGATATGCCTTCTGGAAGTTGACGTTGGAAACTTTAAAGATGTCAGGAACAGTAGACACTCCTTCAATCATAACTTTCATATTACAATGAGTTTAAAGCTAATTCTTGTTGCATTGGAATGTATATGGCAAGAGCTTTTTGATGACATATTGTTTGCCATATTTTGAATCAAAATGAAAAGATTGCTTATGTGCTCACCGAGTGATGTCCCAAGGTCACTTGAGTGATAAAGTTGGAAAATGGCTATGATGCTCTCTGCCACATTTTGAAGGGGCTCACTCAAGTGATCTCTCAAGTGATGAACCAGGATCACTCGAGTGATGCGGCAGACAACGTTCTGAAGTTTCTCAAAATCATGGGAATGATTATGAAACTCACTCTTCTTACTTCCAATCACTTTAACACTTAATTTTATCGGTGTTTAATGTATTTCTCTAGGAATACAATAAAGAGATGATGTGAAGAGACAAAATTTGACTTCACAGAAGCGGAGTATCCACTGAACATAACGGCTAGTTTTTCAAATATAAAGAATGGTCAAATGAAGCATTGGGACTCTAACGGACAAGTTGAAATAATCAAACGGTCATCAATCCTTATCAACTATAAATAGAAGATCATTCAAAACAGAAAAGAGAGACCCAGTGCATACATCATCTAAATGCCAACATCGTAACATCAATACTCATCGAATATACTCTCTATTTCTCAGTTTTTACCTAATCTACTTAAGAGAGAGATTATTTGTATTGTACTTCAGTATTCATCTTATTCACTTCTAAGAGAGAAGATTGATTGTAATATTTTATCATCAAGGATGTATCCTTACGGTGTGTAAGGGGGAGTAACTCGGTTGTAACCTTACAATGTGTAAGGGGGAGTAACTTCATGAGAGATTTGTAAATGGCCTTACAAGTGCCCGGTTAAACTTGTGGGTTGTAAAGGCTTTTCTTGTGCCCAGATTAAACAAGAAGATAGTAGATTTGAAAATCTCAGGAGGAGCCTGGGGACTAGGCGTAGGTTATCACGATTGGACTAAACTAAGATAAATCATAGTTTACATATTCTCTTTCTTAAGCTCTTATATTTTCCAGTATATATTAACTGTGATTTATGATTCATTACTTTCATATTTATTGATTCCACTAAGTTGTGAAAAGATTTTAAAATTTTTTAAGTTTTTTATCTTACACCAAATTCACCCCCCTCTTGGGTGTCAACTGGTTCTAACATTGTAATCAATTATAAGCCCTTAAATGAAGCGTTATAATAGATTAGGTATCCAATTCCAAACAAATCTGATCTACTAAAATTTTTGTATTTTGCAAAATTCTTTTCAAAATTCGACATGAAATCTGGATTTTCGCAATTCAAATTTCTGGGAACGATAGGTATAAAACGGCTTTTACTGTACCTTTTGGTTAGTATGAGTGGATGTTAACTTTAGGAAATTCTTACTAGAATTTCACATTTCATACTGTTTCACGTCATTTTGGATGCATAAGTGGGCATTAGAATGGATTAAAGTGATAAATTGTGTTTATCTCATGTTATGCACAGCAAAATGAATTTGTGAAGGATATTACTCCCTAACTGTTATGAATGTCTAACGTTGTGTGAAAGTCCTTTGTGTGAACCGGTACAGATTAAGTCAGGGCTAACCCAGAGGAAGCTGCAGGCAGTGCAAAAAGAGAGGAAGGAAGTTGAAGCTGACAACCAATGAAGGAAAGACCAGCTGGAAAATCAGAACAGGACAAAAGGAGCCCAAGAGAGTGTCGGGCCGCGGCCCACCACATCTTGGGCCGTGGCCCAGGATGCCAACACCAGCACAGAAAGTGGTGGGCCGCGGCCCACCACATCTTGGGCCGTGGCCTATGAAGGAAACAGGAGCACAGAAAGTTGTGGGCCGCGGCCCAACCCCAAAAATGAAGATTTGCGTTTTGACAGCTGAGATGGTATAAAAGGCAAATGGAGGGTTTTGCAAGGGGGTTCCGACTTTTGGAAAGAACGACAGAGGCGGCTAAGGAGGTTCGAAGAGCTGGAAATTGCTAGAAGCAAGGAGAATCAAGTGGGCTCAAGGATCAGGAGAGATTTCATTTCAGATTTTCTTGATACTTCTGTATTCTATGCCTTCTCCACTGTGATTCTTTTATGACTTCTGTAACTTTTGTCGTTTGTAATCAGTTATTAAACATGTGTAGCTAGTTTCTCTCATTCTAGGATTGTTCGATAATTTTGTATGGATTGAACTTGAAGTCTTCTTCCTCTTCATTATATAATGGTATATATGTGTTAACTTTGCTCTGTTTTCACTGATATTCATAAATAGCTAGCTATGAATAACATGTTCAAATGGATTAAGCTTGAGAGAGTTAATCTAGTTGAAGAACGAGGGTAGAGTTATGCTAGACCTACAGTTTAACTAGTTAAATGTATGGTTTGTTAATAACCTAGAGATAGAGTCATTAACCTAGCATTGTCATAGTGAGGGGGGCTGTTAATGGGTGTTCTCCTTTAAATACAGCAAGAGATTGTGCATTGAAGTGGAGAATATATGTTGGTTATGACTCGAGAGAGCTTACCCAATGATTATCGATCCTTAGACTGACACATATAGATCCCATAAACAGGAATGATGAGGAGGAATTAGATTGAGTTCATGATATACAAAAGGAGAGAGCAATCCTAGAGTTACTCTAATTGATTAACATTCGCAAGAAGCCCATTCTGTCAGTATTTCCATTAGTCTTTATCATTACGTCTTTTAAATTTGTTGCTCTCATACTCAACACTTTATCCGAGTCAACTTGATCAAACACATAAGGCTATTGTTCGACTAGTTGTTTTTCAAATCCCTGTGGGACGATCTTTACTTATCACTCTATTACTTGGTGAGACCCATGCACTTGCGGTAGCGAACAAGTTTTTGGCGCCGTTGCCGGGGATTGGTTTAACAAATATTTTAGTTGACCTTAGGTTTATGTTAGTAGATTTCGCTTGATTCTTTAGTTAGTGTTATAACTTTTTTTTTTGCTGTCATTGTTTTCTGAAGTCAATTTCACTTGTGTCGCTTGATACTCGCTGTCTTGTCCTTTTCGCAGGTATCAGTCCAGTTCATGCAACATTTGCAAGGAGACGAACTGGTTGTGGTGCTGGACGGAATACAGCGCATTGAGGAGGAACCAGAATCAGCAGCAGAATCTGAATCTGATATAGAAACAACAGCAGAATCTGAGTTTGGTGCTGAAACTGAAGCTGAAACCATGGCGGATGAATATGATAGAGCCACAGTCAATGATTTTGCCAGCAGAAATATGGGAGGAACTCAATCATGCATTCGAATGCCGGAGATGCAAGCCCATACTTTTGAGATCAAACCAGTGATGATAACGATGTTGCAAATGCACGGGTTATACCATGGCCTTTATAATGAAGACGCCAACAAGCATTTGATGTATTTCTTAGAAGTGTGTGACTCCTTCAAGCAGAATGGTGTTCCTCAAGATATACTACGGTTGCGGCTATTCCCTCTCTCTCTTCAAGGGAAAGCTAGAGATTGGTTTAACAATCTCCCGGAAGGATCCATAACATCTTGGGCTGATCTTGAAGCTAAATTCAGAGCTCGATTTTTCTCTGATGATAAATCAGTGGAAGCAAGAGATGAGTTTCTAAGTTTTAGACAACAGCCGGATGAGCATTTGTATGCCGCATGGGAAAGATACAAGATGCTAATGAAACAATGCCCCAATCATGGGGTAGACAAGTGGGTAGTAATCCAAATTTTCTGCACAAGATTGAATCCTCAATCTAAAGCCATGGTGGACTCTATGACTAATGGAGGTTACCGGAATGTTCCGGTTAATGAAGTTTTCAGACTTTTGGACCAATTATCTGCGAATAACACCCAAGGAAATGATAGGAGAACTCCTACTACCCCAGCCCTACTCAACACAAAAGAAGACTCTTCATCACAAATTGCCACTATTTTGTCTGCTTTGAACAAACGTTTTGATGTCTTAGAGTCTCAAATAAACAAGGGCCAGCCCCGTGGTGTGCATTCTGTTCAATCCACTCTGATTGTATGTGAGTAATGCAATGATGTCCACATGCCGGACAATTGCCCCCTCTACATGGACACTGAATCTGTCAATTATATGGGCAAATTCCAACCTGCTCAAGGTAATCCATACTCATAAACTTACAATCGTGCTTGGAGAGCTCATCCCAACTTTTCTTGGAGTCAAGGTAACACTTTGAATCCTCCTCATGAGTCTACTTCTGGCACCAAGCCGGTCCCTCCACCGGGTTTTCCAATGCAAGCAAGGCAAGCTCCTATGAAAGAAGAAGAATCAAAGACGGACAAAATGTTGTCCCGAATCTTAACCGAAGTAGAATCTTCAAGGGGTGAGAGTAAGGCCACCTTTTCTCTTCATGAATCGGCTATTAAGAACCTTGAAGTTCAAGTGGGGCAACTAGCTATACAAGTAAATGCCATGGCTCGAAACGGTCTCCCAAGTGATACCATCCCTAACCCAAAGAGGGGTGGAAAAGAAGAATGTAAGGCCATTAATTTGAGAAGTGGCAAGGTGCTTCCGAACATGTCTAGCTCAAGCACACCGGAACCAAAGCAAGATGGGCAAGTGGACATTGAAGTTGACGAGGAGGAAGTAATAACTCCAGAAATTGTTGTGGAAGATGAGGAATCTAAGAAGAGAAAGCACACTGAGGGCGGTTCGGATGATGTTGGCAAGAGCAAAAAGAGGGAACAAGAGCTGAATTTTGAAAAGAAGAGCACACCCAGCACCTCCACTGTCATGCCTCCCTTACCATTCCCTCAAAGATTCAAAAAGAAGGAGGAAGACGCACAATTCAAAAGGTTTGTAAATATGTTTAAACAATTACATGTCAACATTCCTTTTGCTGAAGCGTTAGAGGGCATGCCTAAATATGCCAAATTCCTTAAGGATGTGTTATCCAAGAAGAGGCGATTTAATGAATTTGAAACTGTCGCTTTAACTGAAGAATATAGTGCTGTAATCCAGAGGAAGTTACCCACCAAGTTGAAGATCCGGGTAGTTTCTATATTCCGTGCAACATCGGTACAAACTTCACCGGTAAAGCTCTATGTGACTTGGGTGCTAGCATAAATTTGATGCCCTTGGCTGTTTTTAACCAATTGGGGTTAGGAGAACTAAGGCCTACCACTGTTACCCTTCTATTTGCTGACCGGAGTATTTCTAAGCCTAGAGGAATTATTGAAGATGTTTTAGTGAAGGTAGACAAGTTTATCTTCCCAGCAGATTTTATGGTGCTTGATTGTGAAGTTGATTGGAAGATCCCACTCATTTTAGGTCGTCCATTTTTAGCTACAGCAAGAACTCTTATTGATGTGGAAAAGGGTGAAATTACTTTGAGGGTAGACGACGAAAAAGTGGTCTTTAACATGCCAAAAGCCTTGAAGTTCCATGATGATTCAGCTCAATGCTCATTTATGGATATCTTTGACTCCCTCATTCCTCAAGAAGCCTATGCTCCTATGATCAAAGACTCTTTAGAGGCATTTCTAATTGGAGAGAAAAGCTTGGATGAATTTGATGACGAAGCTCTTGAAAACCTTTTTCGTATGGAGGCATTCCCTCACTCAAGACAAAGGAATTTTGAGCCACTTGAGGTGGCTGAGGCATTGAGCACTCCTTTAAAGCCATCTATTGAAGTTCCACCATCTCTTGAGTTGAAGCCCTTACCATCTCATCTTAAGTATGTCTACTTAGGAGAGGCCGATACATTACCGGTAATTGTCTCTTCTGGTCTTTCAAATCTGCAAGAGGAAAAGCTCCTACGAGTTTTAAAAGACCACAAGAAAGCTATAAGCTGGACCATAGCTGACATTAAGGGAATTAGCCCTTCTATGTGTATGCACAAAATCTTGCTCGAAGATGATCATAAGACTTCTATTGAGCATCAAAGGCGATTGAATCCAATCATGAAGGAAGTGGTCAAGAAAGAAATACTTAAGTGGCTTTCTGCTGGAATTGTATATCCTATTTCTGATAGTTCATGGGTGAGCCCAGTCCAATGTGTCCCTAAGAAGGGTGGCATGACTGTAGTGGCTAACACCCAAAATGAACTAATTCCTACTCGCACGGTGACGGGTTGGCGGGTGTGTATGGATTATCGGAAGCTCAACACCGCTACAAGAAAAGATCATTTCCCTTTGCCATTCATTGATCAAATGTAGGACAAGTTAGCCGGGCAGGAATTCTTTTGTTTCCTTGAAGGATATTCCGGGTACAACCAAATTGCCATAGCCCCAGAAGATCAAGAGAAGACCACCTTCACTTGTCCATATGGCACTTTTGCTTTCAGAAGAATGCCCTTTGGACTATGCAATGCACCAGCCACTTTTAAACGGTGTATGATGTCCATTTTTGCTGATATGATTGAGAAAACAATTGAGGTATTCATGGATGATTTTTCTGTCTTCGGTTCATCTTTTGACTCGTGTTTGGAGAATTTAGATGCTGTGCTCACAAGGTGTGAAGAAGCAAACCTAATTCTCAATTGGGAGAAATGCCACTTCATGGTGCAAGAAGGCATTGTACTTGGCCACAGAGTATCTAAGAACGGGTTGGAGGTGGATCGAGCTAAAATTGCTATTATTGAGCAATTACCACCACCCATTAATGCCAAGGGAATCTGAAGTTTTCTTGGACATGCCGGGTTCTATCGGCGGTTTATCAAGGATTTCTCCAAAATTGCCAAACCCCTTTCTAAGCTTCTGGAAAAAGATGTCGAATTCAAGTTTGATGATGAGTGCTTAAATGCTTTTGAAGAACTAAAGAAGCGTCTCATTTCAGCTCCTATCTTAGTGGCTCCAGATTGGGTTTTACCTTTCATTATTATGGCCGATGCAAGTGATTATGCTGTTGGTGCTGTTTTGGGCAAAAGGCAGAAAAACTCTTCCACCCTATCTACTATGTGAGTAAAACTCTTGATGGTGCTCAACTCAATTACACTACCACTGAAAAAGAGTTACTTGCCATAGTGTATGCATGTGAGAAGTTCAGACCATACATAGTCGGTACTAAGGTTACTGTGTACACCGATCATTCAGCTCTCAAGTACCTACTCACCAAGAAGGACTCTAAGGCCCGCCTCATTCGCTGGGTGCTTCTACTTCAAGAGTTTGACCTGAACATAATTGTCAGAAAAGGTACAGAGAATCAAGTGGCCGACCACCTATCGAGGCTGAGCACCGACCCTCAACTTGACGATTCTGACATGATCCAAGCATAATTTCCTGATGAACGGCTGTTCTTTGTTGATCACTCATCTACGCCATGGTTTGCTGATTTTGTCAACTATTTGGTTTGTGGAGTGTTACCTCCGGAGTTCAATGCTCATCAAAAGCGTAAGTTTTTGCACGAGGTGAAGAAGTACTTTTGGGATGAGCCTTACTTATTTAAGAGGTGCCCCGATCAACTCATTCGAAGATGTGTGCCGGAAAATGAGCAAGAATGCATTCTGCATTGTTGTCATTCATCTGAGTGTGGTGGTCATTTTGGAGGAGAGAAAACCGCTGCGAAAGTGATTCAAAGTGGCTTTTATTGGCCTTCATTGTTCAAGGATGCTTATGCCTTTGCCCTCCAATGTGATCGGTGCCAAAGAGTGGGGAACATATCAAGAAGGAATGAGATGCCACTGAATAATATGTTAGAAGTTGAGCTCTTCGATGTCTGGGGGATTGATTTCATGGGACCATTCCCTAAGTCCTTCAACAATGAACACATTTTAGTGGGTGTGGACTATGTATCAAAATGGGTGGAAGCTATGGCATGTGTGACTAATGATGCCAAGACGGTATTAAAGTTCCGCAAGAAGCACATTTTCACATGGTTTGGCACACCAAAAGCAATTATCAGTGATGGTGGATCACACTTCTGCAATCATCAATTTCAGGCTCTCATGAAGAAATATGGAGTGAGGCACAAAGTAGCATTGCCCTACCATCCCCAAACAAATGGCCAAGCTGAGATTTCCAACCGGGAAATCAAGAGTATTCTTGAGAAGATGGTGAATACTACGAGGAAAGATTGGTCTTCCAAGCTTGATGATGCATTGTGGGCCTATCGAACAGCTTACAAAACACCTATTGGTATGTCTCCATATCGATTAGTGTTTGGAAAAGCTTGCCATTTACCTGTGGAATTGGAACATGGAGCATATTGGGCCATCAAGAAGTTAAATTTTGATCCACAAGCTGTGGGGGGAAAAGAGGCTCCTCCAACTCAATGAGTTAGAGGAAATCCGCTTAAATGCCTATGAAAGTTCACGAATTTATAAAGAGAAGACAAAGAGGGATCATGACAGAAAAATCAGTCCCAAGAGCTTTGAACCGGGACAAACTGTTCTCCTCTATAATTCCAAGCTGAGGCTCTTTCCTGGGAAGCTTAAATCTCGGTGGTCTGGGTCTTTCAAGGTGATTCAGGCATCAAAATATGGTGATGTGGAGCTGGAGAATGATAAGGGCGAGAGATTTAAGGCTAATGGTCAAAGGCTGAAGCATTATTGGGGAGGAGATGTGGATAGGCTGGTGTCCACCACTTACTTATCCAATGAGGAGTGACCAAAGTGAAAAGTCAGGCTAAGGACTATAAACTAAGCGCTTCTTGGGAGGCAACCCAAGTTCTGAACTTAATCTTTTTAGTTTCTTTGATTTTAGCATAATTTAGTAGGTTTATGTTTGGTCTTTTACTTTGTGTAGGGAGAAAGGGAGGTCAAACTGAAGGTTGTCGAAAAAGAGAAGATGGCTAGACAAAAAGGGGTGGCATCTTGATGGGACAGGAATATTCCAGGGAAGTTCTTCAACTATTATGCATGCTTGTGTATTTTGATGCTAGGGATATGATATGAAATTTGCAATGATTGTTAGAGAAGCATTATACATGATCTTTGACTTCAATTAGTCCAATTGCCGATCACACATATAAAATCCTGATTTAGGAAATGTTAATCATAAGAATGTGTAGTTATGGGTTGTGATTGTGAAAGTCACCATGTGAAAGTGTGGCATAGCTTTGATACTCGTAATTGAATAGCCAATGGTTTTGTATGCTGTGTATCAATGATGATTATAGTGGACTACATGCTCGTGTAGAAACTGAAAGGTCCCTAAATGCCCAGAACTGGAGACTGTGGTCAGAGGGTTCTGGGCCGCGGCCCAAGGACCCTATTATTGCCCAGAAGGTTCTGGGCTGCGGCCCAAGGACAACATTGTAACCCAGAAGGTTCTGGGCCGCGGCCCAAGGGAGACAGCAGCTGCTCAGAAAGTACTGGGCTGCGGCCCAAGCGCGACAGAAGGCTTTTTTAAAACCCTGCTACACGTTCTTATTCTCTCATTTGCACCCCTCACAGCCGCCGCCCCTCCCCCAAATCCCTCCTCCCTCACAATCGACCCCTTTCCCCCATTCCTTTCCTTTCAATTTCCTCTTCCTCCCTTGTTTCCTCTTCTTCCCCACTTCGTCTCTAATCCTTCCCTCCGCCTGCTGCTACGTGAAGCGGTTGTTGCTGAGTTTTTCTCAATCTCTGTTCCTCACCCCTGTGACCGACGCCCTAGGCTCTATAAAGGGAGTATTCCCCTTTTGATTTTTCCTCTCATCGCGCAATTTTCTCCACATCTGAGGTAAGAAATCAAAATCTTGCTTTGTTACTTGCATTTGGGGTTGTTAGGTCAGTTTTGATTTGGGAATTCAGTCGTCACAGTCGCAATTCTGTTGTAATTGATTGGTTTCTAGGGAAATGTATAGGATTTAGGGCATTCTTTGGTCATAAGAATAGCAAATGGGCATTCAATTCATTCTGCATTCCCTAGTTTATCGTTGCCCTGTTTTGAGACATAACCACTCTGTACATATGACTGCTTGTTAACTGTGTTAACTCCTCTTGTTTCTCATGAATGGTATCTGGGATATTTAAATTGTTGAGTCCAGGATGTCTAAATATATTGCTCTATTCTTGTATACCCTGTATTATGGCTGGACTTGAATTCTTTGTTAAGGCTACCATGTTTTCATTGTACGGCAAAGGTTTCCTAATCCATTTCAAAAAGTACATATTGTGCAAGGTTGTGTAGGTCCCCTTGATGAGTAAATCTGTAATGCCTGCATTAAACTTCTGCTGTTGATTTTATAAATTGATTTGTGCATGTCTGGTATGTGCGAATTGTTTTCATAGGGGCATATCACACAACATATTTGCAATGTGCACACTTTGCTAAGTTTTGAAATTTGTAAGCTGTGATCACGGTCGACAAGTGTGCAGTTGTTCCTTTTGATTGATCATGTGAACCTGGAGGTGCATTTGGTGTTTTTGTAATCTCTGCTTTGCTTAACTTGCACAACATGCAAAGTGCCTCTGTGCACATACACTATCAACTGTTAGTGAACCTGGGTTGTGGTAGTCACATTATGCTGCTTGTTTTGACATACCTGTGAGTTGACATTATGTTGGCATTCTAGTGACCTTAGGCACACTTTTGAGTTGATTCAGTGATGTATGAGGTAGTGAGTCTGAGGTTGAGGTTTGGACTCTTATTGAACAGATTTGCGACTGTTAGGTCATAAGTTTGGGGGAGGTCATTATTGCATTCTCTGATGTTGGTGCCCATGTTTAGTTCCTTTTTGAATCTTCAATTGTTTTTGGCTTTCCCACTGTTTTCTCTCGTAGCGAATATGCCGGCTAAGCGTGTCGCTGATCGCTCCGGTCCCCGGGCAGTTGCTGAGGCCAAGACCAAGATTGTCACCTGCCCCTTGCTGCAGGAACGGGAATTCCCGTTCAATGTCTCCTACGAGTTCTACTATTTGGCCACACGTACATATCACCTTCAGCGCCTTATGGATCCCAAGGTTGACGGGAACCTGCAGATCGTCCAGGAGTTTTACGCCAATGCCTCTGTCAAATCCATTTGGCGATTTCCTTTGCGCGGGGTCGAGGTGGACTTTACTCTCGAGAGCTTCCGGCAGTTTACAGCACTCCCCGCTGTTGAGGAGTGCCGGTACAGGCAATTATTGGATAGTGAGGATGACATCCCGGATGATGCGATTTCAGAGCTGCTCGTGTACAACCACCAAGTAGCGTGGCAGACTCATGGAGGGGCGCAGAAGCATTTACCTCGGGCTCAGT
Organism: Inga leiocalycina; assembly: GCA_963242795.1. Lineage (NCBI taxonomy): Eukaryota > Viridiplantae > Streptophyta > Magnoliopsida > Fabales > Fabaceae > Inga > Inga leiocalycina. The sequence continues at coordinate 64,968,553 of OY725323.1, read as the reverse complement.
TATCAGTGGAGGCTCGGGTGTGGCTGCATTTCGGCAAGGACTACTTCTGGCCATCGCCGCAGAGGAGTCGCCTCTCTAGAGACCAGGCTCTCCTTATCTACCTGCTCATGAAGAAGGAGCATGTTGATCTCGGCGCCCTGATCTATCAGACTCTTCGCGACCATGCCCGAGATCATTCGGTTGCTCTGATACTGCCGCATCTCATCTCCTCTTTCTGCACGTCGGTGGGTGTAGCTGCGATGGCTTCCGATGTTATGTTCAAGCCTCTGAAGACTTTCAACTACTTGAGCATCAAGCCACGACCAGACGAGCCGGTTCCAACCTCCCAGCGTACAGCGACTGACCCGTTCTTTCAGCAGGGAGGACCCTCTCACCCGCCTCCTGATAGTCTATTCCCCCAGGAGCAGGGCGAACCATCTGGTCCCCCTGCCTCCTCCGAGTCTACCGTCACTCTGGACGTGATCTTTGCGGCTATTCAACGAACTGAGGCCACTGCTGCCCAGTGCCTCACTTATCTACAGGATCACGGTGTTCGCCTGACCAGGCTAGAGGAGTTAATTGCTGCTCATGTACCTGCTGCAGCTCAGGCTGGTGACGATGATGATGACGCGGAGGTCGGTGTTGCCGGTGGAGATGACGATGTGGAGGGGGACAGCACGGATGCAGCCGCCAGTGATGGTGATGGCGAGGACTAGCCTAGTACTGTTGACCATTGTTACTGCTATTTTTCATTTTATATGCATATTATGGTTTATTTCAGACTTCATTTCAGTACTGTGGTAACAGTTGAGCTTTCAGATATTATGGTTTATTGCTGCTTTACTGCCTGCCATCAGTGGTTTCATATTTTATGGGATATTATGGTTTAGATAACTCTGGTGTTCACTGTTATACCTATGCTTGGCTGTATGCTCATTTCTTTACAGGTGCTCTTTGTGACAAAATGTGTCTTAGGACAGTGGGGACACTGTCTCCCTCAAGTTTGGGGGTGTTTTTATATTTGCATGCACTTGTTTAAACCTGCTTTACGCCATTTCTTTGAGCTAAATGTCTGGGAATTGCATTGGATAGCTGAGTTGAATCAAATACTGGATATTCATGACTGCTTGGTTTTTGGTTTACACATGACATGTATAAATTGTTTTCATGGCAAGACCTTTGAAATTGTAGTTGAATTCCTGGGAAGATATGAGCGATTCATACACTTCGAAAGCATTTTCTTTTCCTTGTCACGGAACTATATGTTTTTGAGTAAATTGTATGGAAGTGGCTGTGGTTATGGCGCATAGTGTTAGCATATAGATCAGTTAAGTTAATGTATTCGAAATAAGCTAAGGTTGAATTAACCGTGGGGGTTGTGCACAAGAGAGGAGAAACCTCTGTTGGAAGGGTTTTGAGCCTGTATTTTATTCATTAGAGTGTTTGTGCCATTTATGCCAGTGTACCTCTAGAACTTGTTTAAATTCTTTTTCAAAATCACAGATGCATGTGGATTAGTGAAAATGATAGGGGCATTCATTTCTAAACCCATGAACCTAAACACAAACCTTTCACATTCATCCTTTGATCATCCCCTTTGAGCCATTCACCTTTTCTTTCTTTTAAAAGCTGACATTTAACAAGTCATGCATGATGTTGCTGTGTAATTGAATGATACTTAGAAAAGTCGGGAGTTAGCATTTGATTTACTATCTTCTTCCTTTTCAATAAATGCTGAGTTACACAAAATTAAAAAAAAAAAGAGAGAAAAAGAAAAAGAAAAGAAAGACAAAACAAACAAGAGAAAGAGAAAAAAAAGTAAAAGAAAAGAAGAAGGAGAGAGATGTCATTATTTACGCTTCATCATGCATGGCACTGATTCCATTAGTCCCTTCCATTAGACCATTTCCAACATTACAACCCTGGTAAAGGCCCCTTGATTCATAAATCTAGGTGTATAAGTGGTGGAGAGGGTAGAATTTCTACAAGCCTATGGCAGGACCTGCTATAAGTGGAACTGAGCGAAATTAACCCTAAGAGTGAGGATTAAACACATATAGCTGTGAGTGTTTTCTTGTGCACATAACTGTGGTTGATTGAGCTGTAGCCTATTCCCTTTACATTACCTAAAACTGAACTTTGTGTTAGCTTAAAGCGTCAACAATGAACAATTTCATGCAACCTTGAAGTTCCTGGGACACTGAAAGTGTGTGAATTGAATTCAAGTAAAAAGGAAGGAGAATGCAATGGATTAGGTCTAGCTAATGATTCCAAATTATACGTGCTGAAATATTGTTATTGGTCTTGATGAATGAAGGAGGAGTGTTGGGCAACTCTTGTTGAACATACATTTAGTTGAAAATGACTAGGGAGTGAATTTTCTTTGATGAACCAAGCAGTCATGTATATTGGGTGACATGAGAACTTAAGAGAAGAGGATCAGGCATGAGCATTAGGCTGGATGGTGAGAGTTTACTCGAGGACGAGCAAAAGTTCAAGTTTGGGGGTGTGTTAACTTCAGGAAATTCTTACTAGAATTTCACATTTCATATTGTTTCACGTCATTTTGGATGCATAAGTGGGCATTAGAATGGATTAAAGTGATAAATTGTGTTTATCTCATGTTATGCACAGCAAAATGAATTTGTGAAGGATATTACTCCCTAACTGTTATGAATGTCTAACGTTGTGTGAAAGTCCTTTGTGTGAACCGGTACAGATTAAGTCAGGGGTAACCCAGAGGAAGCTGCAGGCAGTGCAAAAAGAGAGGAAGGAAGTTGAAGCTGACAACCAATGAAGGAAAGACCAGCTGGAAAATCAGAACAGGACAAAAGGAGCCCAAGAGAGTGTCGGGCCGCGGCCCACCACATCTTGAGCTGCGGCCCAGGATGCCAACACCAGCACAGAAAGTGCTGGGCCGCGGCCCACCACATCTTGGGCCACGGCTCATGAAGGAAACAGGAGCACAGAAAGTTGTAGGCCGCGGCCCACCATCTCTTGGGCCGCGGCCCAACCCCGAAAATGAAGATTTGCGTTTTGACAGCTGAGATGGTATAAAAGGCAAATGGAGGGTTTTGCAAGGGGGTTCCGAATTTTGGAAAGAACGACAGAGGCGGCTAAGGAGGTTCGAAGAGCTGGAAATTGCTAGAAGCAAGGAGAATCAAGTGGGCTCAAGGATCAGGAGAGATTTCATTTCAGATTTTCTTGATACTTCTGTATTCTATGCCTTCTCCACTGTGATTCTTTTATGACTTCTGTAACTTTTGTCGTTTGTAATCAGTTATTAAACATGTGTAGCTAGTTTCTCTCATTCTAGGATTGTTCGATAATTTTGTATGGATTGAACTTGAAGTCTTCTTCCTCTTCATTATATAATGGTATATATGTGTTAACTTTGCTCTGTTTTCACTGATATTCATAAATAGCTAGCTATGAATAACATGTTCAAATGGATTAAGCTTGAGAGAGTTAATCTAGTTGAAGAACGAGGGTAGAGTTATGCTAGACCTACAGTTTAACTAGTTAAATGTATGGTTTGTTAATAACCTAGAGATAGAGTCATTAACCTAGCATTGTCATAGTGAGGGGGGCTGTTAATGGGTGTTCTCCTTTAAATACAGCAAGAGATTGTGCATTGAAGTGGAGAATATATGTTGGTTATGACTCGAGAGAGCTTACCCAATGATTATCGATCCTTAGACTGACACATATAGATCCCATAAACAGGAATGATGAGGAGGAATTAGATTGAGTTCATGATATACAAAAGGAGAGAGCAATCCTAGAGTTACTCTAATTGATTAACATTCGCAAGAAGCCCATTCTGTCAGTATTTCCATTAGTCTTTATCATTACGTCTTTTAAATTTGTTGCTCTCATACTCAACACTTTATCCGAGTCAACTTGATCAAACACATAAGGCTATTGTTCGACTAGTTGTTATTCAAATCCCTGTGGGACGATCTTTACTTATCACTCTATTACTTGGTGAGACCCGTGCACTTGCGGTAGCGAACAGTGGAATGTTATGCCTTTTGGTTTAAAAAATGCTCCTTTTGAATTCCAGAGGATCATGAACGAGATATTTAATAATTATAGTCAATTCATTATCATTTACATTGATGATGTTTTGATCTATGCTCATTCAATAGTTAATATTTTAAACATGTTATTAACTTCATTAAAGTTGCAGAAACAAATGGTTTAGTGGTTTCTAAGCCTAAAATTAGTCTTTTCCAAACTAAGATTAGGTTTCTTGGTCATTGGATTTACTAGGGATCCATAACACCAATTGAACATGCAATTCAATTTGCTAATAAATTTCTTGATCAAATCATTGATAAAACTCAACTTTAACGATTTTTGAGATGTTTAAACTATGTTGCTGAGTTTATTCCTTATCTTAGCAATTTCATTAAACCGCTTCACTCGCGTCTTAAAACAAATCCTCCTCCGTGGATGGATGTTCATTTAAACGTTGTTAAGTGTAATATCCTGAATTTTGAGACTTGGGGCTAGAGAATAAGCCTAAAATAAGTGGATTGCTAATCCCTGGTTTAGCAAGATCCCAAATTATGATTAGGGGTGAATGACTCCAAAAGTGGAGGTGATTAGTGATAAATGAACACTTTTGGAGAAGATGATGTGAACTGTGATTCGTATGTGTTGTGAGCAGTGCTGAAACCCTGTATTTAAGCTTAATTATGGATTAATATCTAAATTGACTTAAAATAGGGGGAGGGCGCATATTGTGGCTAAATAGAAAGATGTGAAGTGTTGTTGGTGATTCAGTGAGAATTGCCACAATCAGGGGCAAAACGGTAAAGTTACTGATCAATTGATCAGTTACCGAAGAGGAAACTTAGTGGTAACTTAAAGATCAATGGTTAGGATTGACTTGTGTAATAGATCAAAGGGTGGAATTCCATGTGTGTGAGTTCATGTGAGTTCATTGGAGATGGAACAAGATCATGACACATGACACTTTTTGGACCCTTGGATCAAGTCAAATAATCAAAGTTGCTTTTTCCTCTTCCCTCTCTCTATTAGGTCGGTTGTTATGCTTGTGAGGGGCCAAAAATCTGATTCTATTCTTCATCTTCATCTCTCTTTCTTCTCATACTCCATTTTCGCCAAGCAAGGAAGGAAAGATAAAGGAGAAAGTTCATGGTAAGTGCTCTATGTGGTCCTCTATTACTAAAACGCCCTTCTATAATGTTGTTCATAGTGATGAGAGCTTCATCTCTATGGTTTTAGATTCTTGATTGGAGGTGTTTGAGAGCTTGAGCAAAAGTGGAAAGATGGAGAATCAAGAAATTGATTTGGGAAAGGGGAAGATGTGAGTATTTAAAGCATTTTGACCTAAGTTTTGTAATCATTGGTCAAGCTTTATGAATTTCTAATTTTTCCCTGATTTTCATGTAACTTTGGATTGGAAGAATTGGTTTGTGTATTGTGGTAAAAATGGTGCCATATTGTGTTTTGGTATCATTGGAATTGGTTTGGCATTGGAAATGGAAAAGTTGCAATGTTAGAGTTTGAAATGTGAAATTGTGTGACATGTTGAGATTGCTGTAAGACATGTTAATATAATGTGAATTTGGTTGTTTTGGTGTTTCCAATGGATTTCTTGTGAAAATTTGTGTGGGAATGAAGTTTGGTATGAAATTGGGATCATGGGAAGCAAATATGCCAAAACTGGAAATGCTGCCATTGAAAGTCTATTCTGGGCAGTCATTTTGTGTGAACGTTTTAAATGACCAAATGGTCTCTAAAAATTCTGAAACTTTCCAGTCTTGAAGTTCACATCTTAAGCTTCAAAATGGACATATAATTTGTGTCATTTTGTTTTGGAAACTAGGATTTATGTTTGCCCAAAGTTTGAGGTTGAAACTGGACATAATTCTGGAGCAGTGTGAATATGTGTAATTCTGTATTTTTGTGGTGATTTCCAGTAATGATCCATATTTTTCTTATGAAGAGGACTTAAATATATTTCATTTGGCTTTAGGATCACC